>JAUNZM010000188.1:0-600000 GCA_033459285.1 Clamator glandarius | reverse complement strand
GTGTAATAAGGCTCGTGTGTAAATTTTTAAGGGATATCCCTGCTGTTGTACATATCACATTTAAAAATGCACACATACGTGTCTAATAAAGGCACGATTTGAACCCCTGGGAGCAGCAGGCGGCATGCTCAGAGCTGCGCAAGGGCAGCCAGCCCAGCAAACTGATACATGTAGGTGAATGCTCTAAATCCCTGGATCACAAAAGCTCAGGGGCCATATCCACAAACCAACACAGCTTCACTCCCTTCGACCCCCATCTTTGCCTGCCACTCTTTGATTTCTCCTCTTGCTCAGATTTACAGCTACCTTGTCCAAATATATTAGGGGAAATAAAGGATAAAATGCTTTAAAAACCTACCTTCCCAAGCAGGAGAGTAGGCGTTGGTGAAAATAAACGAGGTGGTTTGTTATATTGCTCAGCCTCTGTCACGTGAAGGTGAGGCCTCCTTTTTTATTATTATTATTTTTTATTGCCACACATTTGCCTTCATTATAATTTATTTGTTAATCCACACTCCAGCTCATGAATTTTGCATTTGGGGAGGTGGAGAGAAAGGGGAGGGGGATTCAAAGCACCAAAAAAGATGCTGGCCCACTTAAAGGTGAAGGACACGGTTGGAGGACAGGGCTGCCTTCCTGGCCTTCCATCATCCTTTTAGAAGGCAAATATGCAGTCAGCAAAAAAAAAAAAAAAAAAGAAGAAGAAAAAGAGGGGAGGGAAAAAAAAAAAGCTAACAACTTCCCAATTAATAATTATTCTGATAGCCTAATTGGGATTCAGAACCTCACAGGTCAGAGAGGACAAATTCAAGCCCCCTTTTACTGAGCAGTTGTCCTCAGGTGAGCTGATGGCTTCTATGCCGTGCTTCCATGTCTCCCATGCCAACTTTCTTCCCTTTTCTCTTTTTTTTTATGAGGCATCCTGAGTGTAAAAAATATGGCCTGCCTTTATGGTGCTCCAGCACGAATGAAGCTATAAAATTATGAACAGTTTTTATGATGGCTATTCAGGGGATGCTTTTATATTGATGGTGCGCATGCTGTATCTATCTTTTTCCCCTTTCTTTTCTGCATTCCTTCTTTCCCTGAAAAAGATGGCAGTATATGTGTATAGGGGGGAAGGACCTGGCGGGGAGGGGGACTGTGTAACTATTTTTCATGCATTTAATATATTAATTATCCAGTAAATGCTCCCTAGGCTGTACTTGGGATGCCGAAGAATGACAGCTTTTCAACGAAGCTCCAAAGGCAGCCCATCAGCCCACAGTGTATTATGTTGGAGAGGTCAGGGTGGGGTTAATGTAACTTTTTATTTGCTGATTTTTCATAGACGGGAGCAAAGCTGGTAAGGGGAAAAAGAGAGAGAGACTGAAAAGAAAGTGCAAAAAGAGCAGAGATAATGGCAAGTCGGTTAAGTCCTCCTTCTGCCTCCCAGCCCGCTCAGTGGTAGATAGGTTGATTATGCAAACGAGAGAGATGGTTGCATCCTTCTTGGGATGCTCCTTCTCCGAGGGCTTCTCTGCAGAAAAGGGGACAAAAGTCTGTGAGGGGAAAGTCTGTCGAAGAGGCAACAACGATGAGAAATCCCACGTGCAATAACTAAACTCAAAATAGATCATCCGTCTGCACTGAAAATAGATACATCTAGGCAAAAAAACCTAAAAAAGCAGGAGGAAAGCTTGGCTGCTCAGGGGGGTTGTGAAGCGAGAGACACTAGTGAAATCTGAGCTGGATGTGCAGGAGTGAACTGTCTGTCAGGGGCTCCTGCTCCACTGGATTTTTCTCTGCCAAGAGTGTCTTGGGCCCCAGTGGCAGGACTATCCCTACAAGGACCTGGAGCACTATAAGGACAACTACTTCTTCCTGCCTCTCTCTCCTTCCCTCCTCTACATATATGCAGGGTACTGGTCTGGGGCAGCCCTGCTCTAATGACTGGCTGTAGGCTGTATCCAGTATTGATCTAAGAGGTAATTGGGGTTTAATTTTCCTTTAAAAGGCCGGCGAATGATCTCAAAGACACTTTTTTTTTTTTTAAATCCTATCTAAATCAAGGTTGAAAAGCTAGAGGAATATAATCTTCTGGACATCACTAAACAAGATATTTCCCTGTTCCTATGGGCAACCGTATTTCTTGCTGTTCTTGTGTTTTTTCTCTTTCCTAGTATGGAAGCAGAAAAATGTTTTCCATCAAATTAGTAATAGAAGTGTCTTTTGGTTGGGGTGAGGGTTTGGGGAGGTTTTCTTGGTGGTTTGTTTTTTGTATTTTTATTTTTTAAAGGACTTGGTGTGGTGTTTGTCATAGAGGATGACATGTCATCCATCTACACTCTCAGAGCAATCTGCAAGCAAGAGGGTCACCTTCCCCTGCTTTGGCCTGGTGAGGAATAAACCTTGGTCTGAATGCAGGGAAGCTGTTGCCACCTGCAAGCCACGATTTGGCCTTAAACTTGTGTCCAAGGGTGAAGAACACAGGGCATGGACATAAGACTTAAGTCTAGGAGCATGATCTCACTTGTTTTAAAGCCTGTGGCTGGTCTCCTTGCTGTGCAGGCCATTTAAAAGAAAACACTTTGAGTGTTTCTTAATTTCAAATGAACTCTCTGCTTCCATAAATCATACCTGAGTTTGCTCTTCCCTGACCCTCAAAGAGTATCTCCAGCAGACGCACTTTGCTGCCCAGTGGCGAATGCGATCGGCGCAGGGTAATCACTCCATCTGAAGAGCGGTCACTTACAGCTCGCAGTTACACAGGCACAAAGCCAAGCAGAAATGCAGGGTTAGAATGAAACGCTGCAAACCTCTTCCATGGGCTGCACTGAGGATTAAGGTCTGTTTTTGTATGCCAGGACAAAGGCAATATGGTTAATATTTATTATCCAGCTGGGTTGCTGGATCCACTGCAGTTGCTTATCTCTGATACATACGTTCACATTAACATTGTGTAGGTTCCACATAGCTTGCAACTGCAGCCTGGTGTCATAGCTTACCTATAATAAATTCTTGTTTGATCATTGAGTTATTTGAGCTCAGATCGCAGGGCTAAAATCTCACAGGTGTAAAAAGTCATTTCAGTAGAGATTTCTTTATAATCAGGCATCCGGGCTGTGCCAGGTCCCAAGAGTAAAATCGACTGTGGGGACCCAGAAGGAAGAGATGCTTGCTGGTCACACCCACTGCACCAGCTTTTCCCTGTGTCATCAAGATAGAGATTTATTTTGCATCTCTGGATTTATTTTGGACCATTTCCTTGAGGCCTGCAGGTTCCAAAATGAGGTTTTGGTTGAGAAGTAGATTATAGTAATGACCTTCTCCAATGGGCTGCTGAAGTAAAAATGGGCTGTATTGGAGAACAGGGGGTGGAAATGATGTGGAATGAAGGGTACAAAAAAATCTGTGGCAGGAACCCGTGACCCAAAGTGCTCTGAAGTCACAGGGATGTCTCACTTGGACTGCATACAGATATTGGTGCAGTAAGAACATACCAGAGGGCCACGAGGAGCTGTCAACCCTTCTTGTCTGATACCTTATCTGCACATATAGCTTAGACATATTGCACAGCCTCTTCAGGTCTCCCAGCTGCATCCCAAGGCCCTTGTTGACTGGCATCTGGCTGGATCCATTCCTCTGGGTACAGTGGTACCCAGGAGGGGCTGCTGTTCTATTAGCCATGGCTCACTATACCCCCCATTTTGCAGGAGAAATGACATTCTGTGTTATATTTTTTTATGTTCATATTTTACATTTCAGAAGTGTAAAATAAATAGAATAATAGTTGGCAGGTAATACAGGACACAGAGAAACTTCATCAGAAATGCACAAAAAAATACAGTCACAGCTTGAACTTCTCTTGCCTGGCAGAAATTGTTTCTGTCAATATTTTTAATTTCAGCTTGTGGAGGTGTGGACTGAATGGGATGGAGAACTGAGGTCTAAGCAGATGGTTATTAGCGAGCTGATAAGCCTACACTGCAGCCAAATATCTGAGCACAGAAATGCAGGCAATGTGGAGGCCTAGCACCTTCAGCTTTCTGCGTGCCTTGGAAGAACTTTTGAGCACTTTAGACATCTTAGATGAGTTTATTTAAGAACTAAGAAGTGTGTTCAGATAATTGTGCTTTATTGCAAAATAATGTCATTCAGAGAATAAAGGTAAAATATATAAAAAGCTGCATCTTCAAATTAAAAGTAGTCTCTTCCTTAATTTTTAAGGTAAGTGCCATTTCAGAGACCTCCAGAAGCTTGCTGTGGGAAGATCTGATGTGTTTTACTAAGTCTGGTATAAACAGAACAGTTTAAAAATTTATTTCACAAAATGATACCTTCACTATTTATGGGGCTGATGTCAGGGCTAAACCCCTGAAATGGACTGGAAGCACAACCGTAGCTGAATGACTTTTCCTCATTCTACTCCAGTAACTGCATCCACAAGGAAAAGCAACTGAAACATCAAAGCTTGGTTTTGTTCCCCATATCTTTGGAAATATCATACAAGTGCAGAAATGGGAAGCGACAGGACGTGCTGCTGTGATTTTGGTTGTTTTCTTTGCTACCGGCTATTATTTCCTTCCAGCGATTCCATGTGGCATGAAATCTGTTTGTTCTCTGTCTGTCTGTGCCAAAACCACCCTGAGGTGGGTTCCAAATTCTTTTTGGTTCTTCAAACAAAGATTTATGTCACTGCCAAGCCTTAGCAAGTTAAACAGTGCAGCAATGCTAGGATCTGAGCGAGGGTTTATATTCTCAGTACATAGAAGAACAAGTACAAGAAGCTGCCACTGGAGTGTGTATAGCAACTCAACAGGAGACCTAGCTGTCATGCCATCTACTCTTGATTCTTGTGATGAGAGGGGGCTATACCTGAATCAGCTTTAACCCCAGATTTGTGTTGTACAGGTTGTAGTAAAACTCCTGGAGTTTTGGAGAAGTTCTTAAGGAAGTCTGGGTATAAAATGCTCTTCCATAACAGAGTAAGACAGTGTGCTGCTTGACGTGTTGGTTTTAGGCTCTGGTGGTACTTTCTACGTGGCTTGTCTCGGATGTCTGTGCCACCCTACCCCATCTCACTAATCATTAAACCAGATACAGGGCATACTAATTGCTTTGAAATTTAAAAATAAGATGCTTTGGATGAGAACATGGGGTCATTCTGGGGTCATTCTGACATCTGTAATGACTCACAACTTTTCTGTAGATCACACAAGGCAAAGTGAAAAACAGATCGGCTAAAATTGCAGGGGGACACAGAAAAAAGAACCTTGCTGACTTGTGTTGGCATCTGTGACGATGTAGGATGAGTTCAGAGGGAGCCAGATCAAAGCCTCTGGAAAAGGGAAGACCTTGAGGGAGCTGGTTTGTCAGTGTTGGGGTGGCGGGTGCAGCTCCTGGGTGTGCACAGCGTATCTGTACTGAAGCAGCCAACAGCCACCACCACCTCTGCTGCAGGAGGAGTGCTTGGACCAGTAGTCCTGACCTCATAAAAGTGGATTGGAAATGCAGGCATGATTAACTTGCCATAGATTTATGTGGAATTAGTATGTGTTTCAACACTGGTGTTATAAATACAGGCTGCCCTCATCTAACCAGCAGGGCTTTACATAATTTCAGAAGAGCCCTCACAATGGCAGCTTTAAAATGACAAAGGAGGAAAAGAAAAGCTGAGCGTGGCAGGTACTCTGTTAACTGCACCCCAAATACTGCTGTGGGTTGGGCTGAGGGGAAAATGTTTCTTTTGAAAGAGTGAGCCCGTCGAGGGGGAGAGGACGTCAGTACTGAGTGCAGACCATTCCACGTGGTTATAGCTCCACTGCAGGGGCTGAAATCGCCTCTGGGTACCACTGCGGTGGTGCCTGAGCTCCCAGAGGACTTCTCATTCCCAGCAGAGCCTGCCTTTGTGTCTTGCATTAGTGAGCTGGCTCTGTCTTGAACTGTGAAATGTTTGCACAGACACCTGATTTCTGATTTCTCCGAGTCTGCCGTTTTCCCAAGGGCACTGCAGAGACCCCAGAGAAGTGACCCATCTGAAGTGCCCGGGGAAGGGACCTGTGTCCAGCACTTCAGCCACCAGCTCATTCTTCTCTCTGAGCTCCTGGCAATGCTTTTTGGACATGCTGCCTTGCAATGCCAACTTGAACTTGCCCAGAAGTTCCTTTCTCAGCACTTTTTTTGTTTCTAGTTACTCTCTTTAAGATATCCCTGCATATTTTTTGGTTAATAACTTATTACCGGAACAGCAAAATAAGCTAGCAGTGCTGGTGCAAGCCTACTTAAGCCATGCTGTTAAATGCTTGCTGCTCCATGCAGGAGTTTATCTTTGTGCTCAACACAGCTAGCAAGGTGGCTGGTTTTATCTTGGGCCAGCAGCAGGCAGGCTTTAGTTGGATTCATCCTTGGGAACCTTTGAGGTGTTCACCCTGCCTCCTTTGTATGTGACTTTTAATGTGGTGAAGGAGCACAGGCTGCACTGACCTGCTGGGAAGGGAGGCAGCACTCACTGCAGGGCAGGGGCTCAACTCATCCAAGGGAGAGGAAGGCTCAGTTCTGGGGTCCAAGTGATACCTCCATTCTGTCCAGTGCATGTGGAATTGGAGCCTCTACTGAGGGGTCTGAGCTAGAGAGGCTATGTGCTTTAAGGGGAAGATTCTGGTCTCAAGCACTGCTTTCCTTTTCCAAATAATCTTCAGCATTAGAAGAATCTTTCTTTGGCATCACCACATGACAGGTTGCCTCTCTGCAGCAGCGCTGTGTTGTAGTGCGTTCAAGTGATGGTCCAAAAGCTGCCTTAGGTCTGGCTTGTGCAGCTCTTGCAGCAGCACGTCGGAAAAGATCCACTAGGACTAAGAGGAGAGAGTCATGCTGGAGGGGCAGTGGTGCTGGTGGTCATGTGAATGTGTGCATGGCAGGAGGTTATCTCTGGTTTTGTCTTTCCTTGGAATACTGATTTTTAGAGCTTCTGAATCTTCCAATAACTCGTGTTTTAGGGTGAGTGCCAACCATCCAGACGAACTGCAGATGAAGGATCTATTTTTGCTTTAGCATATTGTTAACCTTTTTTTTTGTTGTTGTTCTGAATGTATTCATGCCAGATTTAAAAACAAACAAAACCCACAAGGCGCCCAGTGAGACTTTTTTCTTTTTTTTTTTTTTTTCATTTGCTAATACCTGAAAGAAGCCTGCTATGATACAGGGCTCCTCTTGTTCTGTTGGAGTAAGTTACCTAGGGAGGTGGGCAGGGATGCGGCTGTGACCTGCTACCCTGGGTGCTGCCCTCCCAGCAGGACCCCAGCATCCCACCTGAGACAGGTTGTGCTGTGTCCTTCTTGGGGAGGGAGGCAAGATACCTGCCCCTAACTAAACATGTCTGTATGTAAACCTGGAAAAGCATAATTTTAAAATCTAATTGATACAATACAGCCGTCTGCAAACTGTTCAGCATTTGCATTTTGTTGCAGGACAGACTCAGCTATGTGATGGTGGTTATGCTCTTTCATAGCATCTGAATATCAGTGGATGGGGGATCTATAAAAACTGTTGTATTTTGATTTCTCAGGGGAAAACACTTTTCTGGCATAATGTACATGTATGTATTGTACTGTGTCTATACCACTTCTTTAATGTGTCTTTATGTCTGGGTATGAAGAGCTGTGTGAATCTATATATATGCAATATGCTAGGCCTTAATTCTTTCACACGTTTCATTTCCAGTATAAGCACTTCAATTTGACTCTAAGGATATTTGTTGCTGAAATGAACACTAGAGGTGGAGGTGGAGTGCGGTTTTAATTTTTTTCTTTATTAGCCTTCTCTATATTATTACTCAGTTACGCAATCACAGCCGTCACAGGGATTTGTCCTGGTTTGCTATTAAAATACAAGCAAACAGCAGTGTTGCAGACTCAGTGCACTGGTGGCAACAACTTCTGAGCGATGCTGGGGGCAGGTAGGTGAGGGGAGAAGAGGAGTGGTCAGTAAAATCCAGACTATTACTGAAAATAATCAGGAGCAGTTGGCAACGCTGCTCCTGCATATTCGCCAAGTGCTTGGTGATTCAGCCCTTTTCCATTTTCAGGCCAATGCGGCCGTCACTCTGAATTATTTTCAGTGAGCACTTCTATATCTCATGTCAGTTCCCAGTTCGAACCCATCACCGAGTGTCGAGGCTGCGACGTGCTATACATGCCGATGAGTGTCCCCCCCTTCCCCTGCTTTGCTATTAACCTTTCCTTTTACCAGAGTTACCCCTTTGTCCTGCTGCAGTTTGCAGTGGCTGATAGAAGCAGCTGCCTGTGGCCAAACGAACATCACATTTACATTTTCTTTCTTGAACCGAAGAGTGAGACATAGAATTGCAGTAAATGATCTCCCCTTTCTCTTTTTACCTCCCCCCAATCGTCTTTAATGCATTGCCTAGAAATCTGTTTCTTATCTAATTTTGCTAGATGGATCAACAGGACTGAGAATGTAACCCTTTGTCATCTATGGAAATCTTTTTATCCCATAAAAATGATTAGATTTGATGCAATTAGGATTATGAGGAGGTGGAGGAAGCCTATGACAGTGTGCCTTGTCTACTGCTGTCTACTGACACATTAACAGCCTGTTTATTAACTGCTTTACATTTGGGCTACGAGCAACGCATTCTTATGCCTGATAAGCCCAGAGAAGCGAGCACGTGTGCTGATATGAAATGTGAGCCTTGCTTTTTTTGGCTGCCCTTCTCCCGCCATTCTGCATGTGAATCTAGGAGGAGGGCTTTAACTTGAAACAAAACCTCAGCTGCCAGAAATATGTGTATTTCTATTTGCCAATTCTCTAGGTGGTGGCTTGTCTTTGTATCTCATCTAGTGGGAAATATATGAACATGGATCTGCGCTTCTTCCCCCTTTGTATTCCTTCAGATGGGTTTGAGTGCGTTGCACTAGAGGCAAATGTGTGTTGGCTTCCTCCTTACCAGACCTGGGGCTGAGTTGCTCATCCTTTGCTACCAAAGCCACCCTGCGATTCAGCTACGCGTTCTTGGAGAATTACGACTTTAGTTTTTTGAGACAAGCTGCAACATTTTTTCCCTCTGATGCTGTCAGAGCATACCTATGTGTTATATCACAGGACGTGTATAAGTACGCCTTCCATGTCCTCTTTGGCTTGCCTGTGTTTTTCCCGGGAGTTGCATGTAACTTGTCTAAGAGTCTGAGCCGGCACAAACACCAGTGGGTGCCGCCCAGTGCACAGAGCACGATGGCATCAAACAGAGAAGAGCAGATCCCTTCTAGTTCTACAGGAAGACACAGCAGGGCGGTCATGCTGAGCTCATGGAAGAGTTTGTGTAATGCAGAGCGTCTGTATGTGCGTGCTGAGCTCTGCTGCCACTCCTGCCGCCCACCCTCCCCAGCCCTGCTCTCAGCAAAGTGGAGTGGCTGAGGACATGGGGCCCTGGAGCTGCACAGGCTGTGAGGGACACCCAGGTCCATTCTCTCCTAGGCTGAGAACTGTTACATGTGAATGATAATTCCTAGTTGAGAGAGGGAAGGGTCTGAGTTAAAGAAAATTTATATAAAAACAAACAAATAGATTTATTGCAGGTCCCAGGAAAGCAATTAATAAAATAAGGCTAAATAAATCTGTGCACAAACTTCACATGTAGCATTCCCACCTGAGCAGCATCTTCATTAAGGTGTGTGCAGCTGCTAAAGCTCTTCTTTGACACAAGCCAAAGAATAAAATCCAGTTTCTCTTTCTCGTGATTTGCCTGCACAGTAAGAAAACTTAATTTCCAAAGTTCCTCTGTTACTTAATTGTGATGCAATTATTTTTCCCGGTTCTGTTTGCAGATCACAAATACTCCTGTAATGGCACAGCTCTCCTACCCCCTCCACTTCTCCTGGTCGTCTGCATTTAATTGCAGCTGGTTTCATGACTCTGTTTCAAGTTGTTTTAAACAAAGATCCATACTATGTTTATTTTATTGGGCATACTCCCAGGTTATGGTTTCCTGAGGTGCCTTGTTGATAAACAAATCCAGGTTGTTAGGGTTCCTTAATCTATATGTTTACATGCTGTTAGATACTTTGTTTTCTTTAAAATGTAACACTAGCTTTGATTGATAATATTATGAGTATTGCATATATGAAATATCCCTGGCGCTTGTATTGTTCTAAATTATGCAGATTTGGATATCAGGGAAACACCATGGTGTGTAGCTCAGTCCTTGCAAGAGTTTATTTTAAAACTATTCTTATTTAAAAATCAGCTTTAGGGACCTTTGGAGACATTTGCCTGACCAGACATCTGTCTGTCCCATGACCAGAACCTATCCTTGTGTCTTACAGTAATGAATTTTTACAGTGCTTTAGTGGTAAAAGAAGGCACAGGTGACTTCTTATCCTAGCAAAAGAGGTTGCATATTGGCTATCACCTTTTGAGGGCAAGCTGGCTCAGCACCTGCCTGTGCAGTCAGTGTTAGCAGCTCTCTGAGCAGTGCTTTTCAGCAGATCTGGGGCTGCAGTTGTTCAAAATGCAACTGTCCTTAGGATTTTATAGAAAACGAGATAAGACTTATGCTATACTGGGTTAAGCCTGTATCAGGATCAATTCTCCTTTCTCTTCTGCTCTCTTTTTGTGTTTTGATTGAACTGAAGAGATACTTTTGTTGGGCAATGGTAAATCTCGTACAGTCCTGTGAACTGAATAGGTGAGAGGAATCCTGGCAGCCTATGTGAGCACCTAAGAATCAAGGCAGTAACCTTGCAGTTTGGCAGTTGCTTTTTCTGTATCCCAAAGCCATGGGATGGGGAATGAGTGTGTATAGGAGATGATGTTTATTATGCTTACTTCTTACTAGGGGGGACAAACAGCCCGTTGTTATTAGGAGCAAAGCAGTATTTCCCTTTCTGGGCTGCTGTGATCCAAGGCAGTAAACGAGACCTTGGTAACTTTAGCACGCGGGACACATTTTGTGATTTACAACTAATACATAGCCTTGCCAGTGCTTTCACAGCCGCTCCTTGTGCTCTAGACAGATAAGCCCAAATCCTTCATTTGAAATGCCAGCAGCAAGACCCTTCAAGAGTTTATGCAACGTCTTCCCATCTCTCCTGCCCTGCTGCGGCTCCCTTCCCTCCAGGGAAGGTGAAGGCCCAGCCTAAAGACATCGTGGATTCTAAATGTGCGAATGTTGTGCCTCCCCCCTTGACTTCCAATTGAAAAAGATTACAAATAATGCTAAATAATATAGTTTATAACCTCAGGGCTGTTTTCAAAGGTGTATAGACCAGTTGTCAACAGGCAGAGAGGTAGGGAAGGGAAGGGAAATTATAGGCTGCACAAAAGAGGAAAGTAAAAGTGAAAGCTCCATAAAAGAAAGTGGAACTATTATGGAGCAAAATGCCAACTCATTACAAAACAGCCAAATAAGAGAGAAATACAGCTTTACCCGTAATAGCAGTTTACAAGGGAACATTGTATTGCAACATAACGGTGGTGCTATAATTTGCTCTAACAACTCCAATTATGCCTTTTATTGATTTGGCAACACATTTAATAGGAGTAGCCACACCTCTTGTGTTACAAATCATTAAAGGTGTTGAACAGTGTAATTTTAAAATTGTCCTTCTCCTACAGATGTCAGTGTGACAGCATAATTTCCCCTGATTTCTGCTATGTAAACAGCGCGTTACAGTAATTTCCCCCTTACAAAGCAGAAATGTTGTCAGCCTGGGTTTTTTGTGCAGAAACATCCATTTAATATTTTCCCCCCAGTCTATTCTCCTAATTGCTGGGTTTTTTTCCCTTTTTCCTCTTTCTTTCTTTTTTTTCTTATCTTTGGAAAATAAACATGCTGTTTTGCCATCTTCTACAGCAACCTTAATTGCTACTTAAATCTTCAATATGCACTTAACATTGGGGAGGTAAAACCCTTTTGGTTCAATTCTGTTCCACTTCACTCAAGTAGCATTTCAGAGCTGGTTAAAAGCCACATATCTCCTGGCAGTAATTTTGACAGGTGAACGCAATTCCAATACCAGTTTCCTTGTAAAACGCAAAGTATCTTAGGAAAGAATAAAAAGTTTTTAATTTTTGTTTTCTTCCCAGCACAAGGGTCCTATATTTTGCACAGGAATCAAGGAGAAACCCCTCTCATGCTCAGAATAGGTATTTAGATGGATATAAGGCTTTGTATGGCCTTTCTGGGCTCAGCAGCCAGCTCTGCCTTCCCTCAACCCCAAACAAAAGCTCGGTTTTAGGAAAAGCAGGAGATATATGATAGGGCAGGACTTGGCATTTATACTGCTTAAAAGCTGAGGAGGTGTTTCTCAGGCTGGCAGAGGATGGTGGACCTTTTGTACTGCCTTTTGCTCCCAGAGCTGGAGGATGGAGTGAGCCAGGAGAACCCTTTTTCCTGCTTGCATCTCCAGCAGCCCTTCGGTCCCAAGGAAACGGGGCTGCAGGGCTCGAGGGGGACTGGGCAGACAAAGAATGTGTTTCCCCTCTCTCTTCAAGCACATGCAGGCAGTGACATGTGTAAATGAACCTGACAAGCTCTTTGAAAAACAAATAGAGGCCACCAACCAAGCTTTTGGCACGCCAACGTGCCACATGTTTACACCAAAAGTGCCACGTTGCCCTGTTTGCCCGCTCCCAGTGCCTGGCCCCCGGGCAGCAGCAGAGCGGTGCCTGTCTGCATTTGTCTGGCTCCAGCAAACTGTCTCATTAACAGCTGTGCGGAGAAGGGGTGGGGGGAAAGGGAAGAAGAAAAAACCCCGAGGAGGGTGACATTTTTCACGCTGGAACGAGTAAAGCAGCTCTGTGTCCCGCTGCCAGGGCTGACCCCCATCCCGCCCCATCTGGCAGCCCCAGAACAAAGCGCCGCGAGCCAGCCTGGCTGGGCTGACACCAACCCCGCACCTGCCTGCAGATGGGCGGCCAGGTCTGCCGAGAAGCGCTTTGCGACATTTCACACGTGTGTGTGTCCTGAGGTGCCAGACAGAGCTGCTGGGCTCTCCCCTTCCCCAGCCACCTCATGCTGATTCGGGTTAAGGCAAGTTCTGTATGAATATCCTGACCAAGGGCGCTGGTGGCCACTGTTGCAGAAGGGAAAGTCCTGTTGGCTGGACAAGGGAGGGTGCAGTCCCCATCATCATAAGAAAAGACTGTCCACATTAATTGGATACCACGGTGGTGGAGACGGTGCAGGGCTGTCTGGGCAGAAGGCTTCAGAACTCGACCAACACAGCTGCGTGCAGGTTCTGGGATGCAGCATATGGAAACACTTCCACATCTGGAAGGTTTTCCAGCCAGGACGGCTGGATCGCAGCAGTCATTGCCAAGCAATCTGCAGGTGGATGAAGAAAAGCGGTGTCTGACATTTGCCAAACAAACCCCTCTGTAATTACCACCCATGCCTTGCAATCTTGAATTAAACTGGAAACTGTAGCTTTGGCTCTGATAGAATCTGAGTAAATAATTAACTTAGAGTGACTTTATTGGATTAATTTAAACTTGTTTGTGGAAATCTAGTGAGCAAAGCCAGTCTTGGTTTTCCCATATGCGTAAAAGCATTTCTGAGTGCCTGTGGGGTGTAGGTGGTGCAGCAGTGGAGCATTGCACGTGGGTTACACTGGCCCTTCCACAGGAGAGGAGCAGGTCCAGATTTCTGGTACCAGCACTGCATTTTTGTGAATCAAAAAATGCTTTCCCAGTAGTTTTCAATAGATGCTTGTACAAGATACCCTGCTTGTATGAATGTCAATTAGGGTGGTGATGGGGAAAAAAGTATTAGTGAGGACTAGAGAAAACTGTTTAAAAAATGAGAAAGCCCAAGATGTGACTGCGGAAGGAGGGACAAATGAGGTGCTGGCTGCCTATCCTGGGTCAGCCAGAGGGACGTATTGTGTGCCACTGGCACTGCTCTCTTGCATTTCTGTTTCTGGAGAGCTTTGGTTCGTTGTGGGCTTGCTGACAAGTGAAAAAACAGCTGAGCCTCTGGCTGCAGAGCACATCGCAGGTGACAACACACCAGAGCAGGGAGAAAGTGTATTTCTAAGAACTAAAAGCAGATGAGCTTTGTAACAGCCCCGTGCAGCTGATGTTGGATATGGGGACCAACACACCGAGCAGATGAATAATTTGCCTGAGAAGACAGTGGCAAAATTAAAACACAATTCTCAGAAGGCATTAAACTATTGCTTCTTCCGAGGAGTTTGGCTGTGCTAAAAAAGCTAAATACAATGGACTTTCACCCCTTTTAGAGAATGACATGCAAGCCCCCTCAGCCTCAGGGTTGTCTTTGTGAAAGGAGAGCTGGCTGGGTGCTGGTGGGAGAGACAGAACAGGGAGGGGAACAGCACTGTGGTCTGTGCTGGGGCTCCAAGCGTGGTATTAACTCTGAGCTTTTCTGGGAAGGAAATTTGTTTTGCTAGAACTAATCATTTGCATGCATTTTTCATTAGCGTTATTATCCCAAAGAAAGGCTGCGTTAAAGTGCTTGCAAGGAGAGGAGATGTTTGCTACCTCTAGGGGAATTTTACAAAGGGAGAAGGAAGGAGGGGAGCAGAGCTGAATAGCAGCTCCTGTTGGTATTCTGGTGTGATGCCTTTAAACTGATCTTCCCAATCAATTCAGACTTAATACCAAAGCCTGCTCAAATATACAAATTATAAGGAAAGATTTCAGAGGGTTTACATAGCTTGGTTTGCCTAGGTCTTCTCCGGATGGAAATTGTGAATGATTTTGCTCCTCTTGGTTTATGCAACTGTTATCAGTAAAAATTTTTCTATGTGCCAGGCCCCTTGTTGTTTGCCAGGTCTGTGTTGGATGTGCCAGGCGAGTGCAGGTGGAAAGGGAATCCAGCAGTCATTTATGACTGCTTTAATGAAAGCAGAAAGCAGGAGCGCAGTGTCTCCTCTTTTTTTTTTTTTTTTTAACTGCCATGGGAAAGTAGAAATGGGATGGCAGCAATTGAGGGGAATGTGAACATCTCTGCCCAGAGGGACTTGGGCACCAAATGAGGTGGATATACAATGGATGGGGGTGATGAACTGGAAGAATATCACCTGCTGGGTATGGATATGGAATTCCCAACGCCCATGGCAGGGACCCAGCAGCACCTGCCTCGTGCAGCAGCTTCTGCCAGTGCTGTGGGAGTCTGAGCGGTGAGTGGCTGAAGAGAGGTGCCCAGGAAGGGAGAGAAGGAGATGAATGTGCAGCACAGATTCTCTATAAATATATAGCACAGTATAGATAATTTAAAAACAAGAAAAATTTCTCTTGGTTTAGTGAGGAATCTTTATCTCGGCATGGATGTAGAACAAATTAGCTGATGTAAACATCAGGCTTGGAGAGACTGCGACTGTGATTGCTGGTGGAAGGATATAGAAAGTAGGGCGATTCCTCTTTTCATAATGATTTTGGTTTCATTTAAGTTGGAGTTCAGGTGCTCTCCAGTAAAGGTATAAATTATAAAGGCACTAAACTTCAGTACCAATAAGGTTGCCAAATTTATTTGCATTCGTCACCTGGCAGTTTCATTTACAGTGAAGAAACTTTCACTGTGGATCAGGTCTTTTTAATATTTCCTTATAACTTCCCAGTGACAATCAGTTTTTTCCATTAGGAGAGATCAGACACATAAGTAATACTGAGAGAGCTACATGAATACCAAGTCATTCATTAGGAGCAATGCTACTGCCATGAATGCTGAGTGAATAGGCAGTGAGGGGACACTGAAAATTAAAGGTTATTGTAGGTTCATTAACTTCTGCACTCCTTTCTAAAACAAAACCTTGGGTGAGAGCAGCCTTTGACTCTTAAACGGGATCTCCTCGTCCCCTAATTTAAAAAGTATTAACATCGTTTAACTATTTCCCCTTTTTGCTTAAGATGTGCAAGCAAAAAAATGTTGGAATTAATGTTCATGGAAGCAATGAACACAGACAGAACTGCGCATGTGAACATCTGCTTTGCTTTCCTTTCACTGTGAAACCTCTCTATGCGCTTCTGGCTCGATGTGCAGCACTTTCTTCTTGTATTCATTAGTCCTGAGGACTTTCTGGCTCCTGGAGTACGTCCATCCTGCTCCAGCTGGCAATGGGAGCCTGCAATGCTTCCACGTGGGCTGCACTTTCTATCACTATCCTGTGCCCTGAGCCAGCCCCTGCAGCTGGGATCTTCATCCCGTAGTGCCAAAGTGGCTCCTGCTTGTCTTGGCTTAGTATCCAGGGAGGAACAGACCTCCTCATGACCTACTTCCTCTGGTATCCCTACCTGGAATGGTGCTGATTCCTGCTCTGGGCACCCATGATATCATCTCTAAATGCCACTCTTGGTTCTCAAACAAGGATCCTGAGCACCTAATCCTTCTGTTCATCTCTTAAAATCAACCTATAGCAGAAGACAGGGATAACAGCCAGTCTAATGCAACCATTAATATCACATAATGGTTGGATAACAGGTCATCAGTGTTGAAAGCTAATGTTTTTAACTGGAACATGCTTTCCCCTGCTTTGTGCTCGTGTACTTAATCAAATAGGCAGAAGCCCTTCCTCAGAGCAGTGGATGAGGCTATTTCAAGCAGTTTCTAAAGCCCTTGGTAATTCCTGGATGGAGATATAAGAAAGAAGCCCCCAGTAGCTTGTTCTAAAGCCAGATATACTATTTCTTCCTCAAAAAGTCTTATGTTTCTACTGTTCTATTCTGATATTGTTTGTGTACATGATCTGTCTTTAGCCAAACAAAAGAAATTAAACCTCAAGTAGTTTGGTACCAAAAGTAGTTTCTCTGCTGCGATCTCGAAGGCAGCAGGTGCAATGGGTAGGACTGGGGCTGCCACGGCGGCTGCTTCCTCATGTGGTGGATGTTAGAGTCTGCAGAGGAAATGTCCTTTGGCGGTGAGAAAGAGCAAACTGTCCCCATGCTATTTTCATCCCAGGCGCCGTCACATGGTTATGCTCTCCTGGGCTGTTTTTTTAACGCTTTGGGTTATTATCCTGTATATGTGTCTCATGTATGAGCAGTATTGATCGGTGACCATGCAGTTTGGTTAAGGACCAACAGATAAAAATGGAGGCTTTGCATATGGATTGGCGCATGGGAGGAACGACTACACAATCCAGCCCATGATTGTTTATTTAATTTGTTAATCCCAGACAACCATTGGATTTCACCCCTATCGGATTTACCCCAAAGACATGAACACTTGGGTGTCGGAGTAGAGCGACTATTGAGTCCTCAGAGAGGAGCTTTTGTTTGGAGGTGTGGAGTAGAGGTGTTGTATAAATGGTGTGAAGGGAAATCTGATGCTGAAGTTATTTACTGTTATTTGCCTCTTCCTCTAGGCCCTTGGTTTCCTGGGTTTGCTTGTTTAGTTGTGCTTGTTGCAGTAGTTGCAGAGCAGGAGTTACCAATGGAACTCTGTAGGCTGGTTTGTCCACCTTGATTCCATCTCCAGGGCTTCAGCCTTGATTTCGGAAAGCTTCAGGGCTATTTCCCTCTGTCGCCCTCTAGCACATTAAGCACATCTTTAAACCCATTTCCTTCACTTGGGGCTTGTACAAGACAGCTGGGAAACACCCACATGTGAGATGCTGTAGAAAACCCTCTCTGAGTGGAGGTAACTCAAAGGCATCCCAGGTGTGGTGGCCCAGACAAGGTCAAACCTCCTTCCCACAGTGCCAAGAGTCTCCACCACCTTCCCCTCATGGAGGTGGAAGATGTATCTCACCAGCCCCATCACAGGCAGTGTGGGCAAGCGGCTGGGCTCAGGGACTGCATTCCCTCTGCCTGGCCCCGGCACAAGAATTTTCCTGCTTCCTGGGCTATGGACATCCCGACTCTCTTGCCTGGCAAAGAGCGAGGTCTAACTGTGTTGTGCTTTTGTTGCAGAGCCTGAATATGTATTTCTGCAGGGATGGGGGAAGAAGACTCGCATCTTGTTTATTCCTCCCCCCATTGGTTAATCTGTTTAGCTTTTTAACCTGTAAGGAATTCTCAGCCACCAACAATGGGAAGCTTTTGAGCTGGGGATGGGAGAGGTGGAGAGTAGACAGGATGGAGAAAACATATGGGAGGTGGGGGCTGGCTTCTGAGATAAAATATCTTCCTGAATTTCTGGCTGGAAAATTATGCTGATGGTGGTAGGCGAGAGGTTAAACTGTGGCAGAAAAGTTTGTGTCAGCCCTTTTTTGATTTCTCCCTTCTACAATCGCCACCTCCTTTTCTCTCTTTTCTCCCCTTGCCCCACTGTACCGTACACCTCCCCATTTGGAAAGAAGGAGGTTTGCTGCCTTTGTATTTTAACTGTAGCAAAAAGATTAAATTGTTTACGAGCTGCGAGCCCTGGCTGCCTGGATGAGCTCGGAGAGACAAAGATAGACAGTCTAATTCTCCGGTGTACTTTGTGCTTCGGTCCCCCTGCGCTGCCACTAATTCTTTTATCTGGCCCCAACACTCCAGGCATTATGTGCATTCATAAAAAAAAAAAGAAACCTAAAAAAAAAAAAAACCCTAACTGAAGCAGGCAAAATTACTGTTCTCTGAGCTTTACCTCTGATAACAATCTCTTGAATACTGATTACTTTTTTTTTCCCCAACACAAAGCGACCAACACAAGTTGGTCTTTAACCCTTTATCTTTAGCAAGCAGAAAGACACGAGGAACATCTTACTCAGTTGGAAAAAAAAAATAGCATACAGAAGAATTACTGTTATCTCCTAGCCAGAAGAGGAACAGCAGAGATAAGAAAAGCCTGAAGAATTAAAAGGAACGTTGCATTTGGGCTGTAAATTCGTGCTGAAGCTGGTTCTATTTGTCTGTCACTAGGGTTCATAATTTTTCGAGGTTGTTTTGATAGACTTATTGTGAAGACTGCATAGAAAACTCATCAGCATTTGTTGCCTCTGAGCATTATTGTCAGTGGTAACCGCATGGTTATAGACTGGGGGAAGATAATGGTTGAAGTATAAAGGAGATAAAGGCAAAACCTCTTCTCATTAAGGGCTATCTCCACCTCTGCAGACTCTACAGTATTGAGTGACTGGCGCTAGTGCATTGGGCATAAATTATAGCAAAAAAACTAAAGGCAGCATCATTATTTCTAAAAAGTTATAATGACATGCCACAAGCTTAAGACCTATTTACTCCAAAGAGCAACAGTAAATACAGAGAGAGCTTACTGTGGAGTGACCAGCGCTGCCCTCCTATCGATTGTATCGCCGTGCATATCTGTGTGCAGGTAGGCTTCTCCAAAAAGCAGTGTGGCTCTGGCTGCACCACAGCAGGGAAGACCTCCAACATCTATTGTATGTACAAACCCACAAGCTCAATTGTTTCCCGCTAAGTAACATCCCTCATGGAGGGACTCATCCTCACCTCAAATATCTGGAGCTAAAACATAATTTTTCTTTGAGTTTCAACTTCTGTTTTGGGAAAACCCACCCAGGCTAGAGCTTTCCCTGGAGGTGTGTGCTGAGACAGTGCAGTTTGTGTAACCAAAAATGATGGGACAGGACAACATGAGTATGTCCTAGGCAGGTGGTGGTGCCTTCATTGCTGCTGTTGCATTGTTTCCGTGCCCTCTTGATTGATTTTTTTTTTCAGATTGCTGTTGTATGAAGTGATGAAAGTCTCCTTTCTGTTGCTCCATCTAGGTGCTGCTCTTTTCCGTTTTCATCCTCAGTTGCCTGTAGTTTGATCTTTTTATCTTCAGTGTGGTGGTAGAAGAATTATGTTCAAATTCAAGCTGGGTGCGCAGCAGATAAAGCATGCTCCTTAAGTTGTTTTTAGCAGACAAGCTTGTAAAAAACACTCTGTACACCTGTAACACTGGTTATCTAGAGCTTTCACGGGTCCTTTCTAAATTGGAATTAGTTTCCAATGTCCCTCTGAGGATGAGGATTTTTTGCAGTTGGAGAAACTGAGGCCCAGAGGCTGGGTGAAGCAATGAAGATTTGCTGGCTGTGCCTTGCTTTGCCAGAGCCCGGTCCCAAAGCCCTACTTTAATAACTAAACCAAGTGCCTTTTTAGTGATTGCGCTGGATTAGCGGCCCTGGAGGCTCCTAATCTGCTATCCATATGGCACATGCAGGGCAAGGATCTACCCGCTGATCTCCCATTGTATTTCAAGGCTGATTAGATGGGATGGTCCCCTGAGATCAAAACCCAGTGCAGTCTCCTCAGCCCGTTCATTTTAGATTTAC
This sequence comes from Clamator glandarius, assembly GCA_033459285.1. Classification (NCBI taxonomy): domain Eukaryota; kingdom Metazoa; phylum Chordata; class Aves; order Cuculiformes; family Cuculidae; genus Clamator; species Clamator glandarius. The sequence goes on along the minus strand of JAUNZM010000188.1, from coordinate 579,817 downwards.
TACTGCAGTGCCCAAAAGGATGCAGCTACCCCTGCTGCTTCTCGCTCCCTCTGTGCCTTGGACCATAAAGTGCTGTCCTCTGTGAGTCAGAGCCCACTCGACGCTCTCACGACACTGCAAAATCCAAACAAACCTTCTGTTGCAGTTGTAGGATGGCTCGGTGGGCAGGAGGAGCAGTCACTGCAATGACTGCTCAGCAGGGTCCAGCCCTGGAAATGGTGCGGTTGTGGCATGTCAGGACGGGGCAGCAGCTTGCTGGGGTCTCTTGGAAGCGCTTTGGCATTGCAGAGTTCCCAACAGCTCTGCAGGCATCGTGGCAACCCCACCAAAGCGCCAACTATGCATCTTGGTGCTCTTGCGTGAGGGTGTAGGGCTGTCTGTATGGTCCTGGCAAAGCACATCTCATGCTGCAGGGAAAGGAAGGATATCTCTGCCATTTCTCCAGCTGCATATGATAGCCCTGGTAGCTGTTGTTTAATCAGGTAGGATCAAGCAGATGCCTAGAAGCATATTGACTCCATCTATAATTCTGGAAGAGAAATGTGAATTCTGGTTTCATTTCTGTGGCTTCCTAGTGAAGTAGTGCCTAGTCTGCAGGGAGATAAGAAGAGCAATAAGGCTGTTGCACTTGATTTGGAGGTTGTTCTGCTGTTGCCACCAAATTATTGATAATTTTGTGTCTCACTACAAATCAAAGCAGGCTGAAGAGTTGATTGTTGATATCTGATCTGCGTTCTGAGCTTCAGCTTTGTTGTCAGCAGTGAAATTAAGGCATAGATTTGGTCTCCAGTTCAAAAGCAAAGTTATATGAGCTCTTTCTGACAAACTTGGGGTTGAAATGAAGGGGTGGCTGAACATTTGCACTGTTTTCGGGGACAGTGCTAGTTTTGGGCTAAATAGCAGCGTGGGGCATTGCAGCTATGGAGCATGAAGTTGGGATCAAGGCCTTAACAAGGCCAGTGGGCAGCTTTCTGCTCTGCTGTGCAGACACCACTGGTGGACACAGACTCACAATTGGGTGAGGATTTGAGTGTTTGGGCAAGAACTAAGGGAAGCTCAGGAATTTCCTTGCAATGCCTTTCCTGGGAATGATTGGCAGCCAGAGGAAAGAAGGTTGCTTTGTAGATACAGTGTTTGTGTGTCTGTCCTGAGTGGGCTTTCTAGATTGGTGATAACCCCAGGGTTGTCTGAAGAAATGTCACTCTAAATACAGGTATCGACCTGAGTAGTAGAAATATTTTCATTTTATAGTGTGAAATGCCAACAACAATATCTACCTGACGGCTCACAGATTATAATATCTGTTCCATACCAACGTGGATACAAGCCTTCCATTCAGGCTTACAATAAATACAAACATGGGTTGCAGTAATATTTCATTTTTGATGGCATAGCCGTAGGTTTTGATTATATAAATCAGGCTTTAGAAAAGGAATACAGCTTTGTGACTGAATAAATAAGTAAATGCAAATGTAGAAGTCCTTACAAGTAATAACAATAATAATAATAAACCCCACAGCTTTTGAATGGACATTCAGGATCAACTAGAAAACATTGCACTCTTGGTGTGAATAGGAGAAATCAGTTGGGTGCAGCATGCAGGCGGGTTCCTGATAAACTAATGCTCCTTCACACAATTTACAATCCAACTGAATTCATTTGCATGACAAAATTGGCTCGGGTATTCATGTGTTGCAGCAAGACAAGTGTAACATTACAAAGAACAAGTAACCATGGGGAAGGTTAATGCAGACAATAAGGAAATACAATGACATGAATCGGTTTCTTCTTTTGCCAACCTTTTATCTGAAATAGAAAAATAACAAGCTCCCACCCCCATTCCTTCTTGGGAATAAAAGAGTTGTTTTATGGAAAGGGGGGGGAGTGGAATATGCAAAGTTGGTGAATAAAGATCTGTAATTTCCCTTTCTCTCCCTCATGGATTTGAACTGTTTGCATGTGTCTGCATGTGTGCGCAGGGAAGGTGGGAGGGATGAAGGATGGGGTATCATTATTTTGGAGCAGGTGAGTATGTCGATGTGACTTACAGCCAAATGCAGTCGATCCATCGATGAAGGGCACGTGGCTGGCAGCTGTAGAAAAATGGCCTGGGTAGTTCACTGCCATTGTGTTAAATCTTGTCCTCTTGTAGCAGAAAATTTGAGCTCTATCAACTCAGATGTAGACTGGAATGAGCTTTGCTGGACATGGGATGCTAACTCCTCTGGAAGATCTGAAGACACTCTGAAGACACTGAGCATTTTTCACAACTTGGCACTTGAAAATACAGATTATTGTATAGGATTCTATGTGTGCATAAGATTTATTTTTTTTTAACTCCACGCGAGTGTAAGTCCACTTTAGGTTACTCTGACATTAGGCACATGATGCTTAATGACAATATATTCAGGGTCTCATTTGTAAAGAGTTGGATAGAATTAGACACTGCCACCCTAAAAGCACATTTTTAGGGGTTTTAGTTAAATTAGTATTTTTTAAAAAACCTCTGAAGGGTGGAGAATGTGTTAATTATTCCTAGGCATTCTGATGATTAGTTTATTTTGTGGCTTAGTGTTCTGAGGACTTCCCTTTAAATCTCCAAGTGTAGTTTGTTCCCAAAAAAAAGACAATTCCAGTGGGTACTGAACTACGCAGAAATCAGAAGCTCAGGTATCATCTTGCCTAATGTGAGCACTTGAGAAGCTTGGCACTCAGGGTTAGTTGCTTATCTCAACTTCTTGAATAGCTACCGATGGACAGTCTCAACCTGCCTCACCTGTCCTGGACTCCTGTCTTTGCGTGGGATGCATCTCTGCTCTTGCAGGGTCAGTGTTTGGCGCAGAGGCCGCACAGCCAGAAAACCAGCATAGAGCTGCAGACTTGCAAAGCTGCTCTTGTTCCAGTGGCCTGGAACCTTTATATCTGCCTCTCCCTCATGGGAACAGGGTTTGCCACACACTGGAATGGTTTTGGTGGCTCTCCTATCAAAGAGCTGCCTGGAGAGGAACGGTAGAAGAGAGCTGAGGGTCAGCCTTGGAGGCTTCAGAGAAGTCTCTACTCCTGGACGCTGAGGTCTGGTGCTGCCTTTCGCTCGCAACTGTGCTTGCGGTTGCTAACACCGTGCAAACCTCTTGCAGCAGGAGAGGCTACGTTGAGTGCAAATTCTAATTATTCCAGCCCAGAATTGCTGGGAGAGAAGAGCTGTGCTGGTTAATTGGCTAAATGCTTAGTGCACGGGAAGGTGTCTGGGAACAAGGACTACGTCACTCTCTGCAAGCAGACGGCATCGTTTTTCTCATTGTTCTTGAGCTGGAGTGCTGAGCTCCCTTTCTAGCTGGGATTAGAAGCTCTGACATAGGCACTCACTAACTACAAGGGCCCCTCTTTAGATCGGCTTTGCTCAGCAACACAGCAGGCTTGTCCTTCAATTGCCATCTGCAACAAATCTGTAACAAGTTGACAAACGACTAATTTTAATTTAATCTTTCAGTTTCCAACTTAATGATGAGAGGGAAAAAAAAAAAATCCAGGGGAAGGAAGTGCTCACCCGCATCTTCCCTTCACACCGTTCACTCAATGGGGGACTTTGAGCACAAAAATGGTTCGGAGCGCAATAAGAGCCTTACATTTTTGAATTAAATTTAACCCCGGGGTGCCACTGCTTCGGAGCCTTTGGAGGCAGAGTTGTAAATCATGGTAGCAGATTCTGCTTCTGATGAGCACTTCCCATCATGATGACATTTAAACTATTAATTAATTAGGAGAGAGCAAGATGAGAAGATTTGGAATTCTCCCCTTTGGATAATTACTGTCGAACACATTTGTTACTGTAATGAACGAACAAGATGTGACTTCAGCCAGCGCATTCTCCCTGCATGTGTGTCTTTTCCCGTTATTATTATTTTAGCCTGCCTTAAAAGGAGAAAGAGAATATTTTTTCCCCTTGCAACCGTAAGCAGAGATGATTTGTGGTGTTAGTATTTTGGCAAAGCTGTAGTTGAGAAGGAGGAAATAGATAACGAGTGTGACCATCGGATACACCAAGACCCAGAGCCTAGTGGACACACTGGGTGCTCACAGTGCAAAGCCAACTTGTGACTTCCAGTTGGGCAGCTTTAGGCTGTTCCCTTTTATTGAGTCCATCAAAGCTGGTGGCAACTTTCCTCTTGAAACCTGGTTTGAAAAGAGATCCCGAGTCATGTGCTGTATGGAAGCTCTAGCAGTGCTGGTCTCTTCTGCAAGCCATCCTTCTTGCCCCTGTTCAAGAAGATTTTTTGAAAGCTTTCCTGACTTTTCCTGTTTCCACAGGATTTTGTCCTCTCTGAAAGCAGTCACTGTTTGCTTATGGCATCTCTGCTTCCTGCTAGCAGAAATCCTTGTTTACTACTTTAGTGTTAAATGCCCTTTCGCAGATAATCAATCTTGCTTGGCAGGATCAATTAAAATGAAGTGGGGATGCTTTGTGTACCTTGGTCTGGAAATTTAACTCCAGTTGTACTCCCACGTCTAAGCCTACGTATGCAGAACTCCTGGGCTAGATTATCACCATCTCCAGTGACTGTAACAGCACTAATGATTTAACAAAAGGAATACGTTCATATTGGCTCTTAGAGGGTAGTTATTAATTACAACCAACAGTAATGTGAAAGATTTGGGCAGAACTTCCTTACTGAGGACATCGGCTATGAGATCATCGACAAGAGACTTTGTGTCACGCAGGTTGTCACTACCTAAACACCTTTCTGCCCACAGCACTGGATGCTTTGGGATGTCTTAGTGAGCAAAGTGAGAACCTGGAGCCCTGGGGAAGTGGGGCTGCCTGTGTAAGGCCGAGGTCCCCTCTGCAGCAACCCCTGGATGCCCTGAGACAGAGAGCCTGCAGGTGTGCTGGTGCTGTGTTTTGAGTCACTGAGCCTCCCTAAGAGCTCCAGGCATTCTAGGAGCCTGGTTTTCCATAGGAGAGTGCTCTCTGACTGTCTTTAGCTGCAATGACTGGCCCTGGAGAATTATCCTGAGGTGAACCAATAATTTTTTTTGGCAGAGAAAATTTACATTTCTTATTTTAAGTGGAACTGTTTCTAGGTGCTTCTTTTTAATCTTTCTCATTTTAACCTTCCTAAGAGATGTTGTTTTTTTTCCTCCTGGATACTTCCATGACCTATTGATGTTTTTCTGTTTAAATGTCTCTGTGCAAAGTTGTTATGGTGATTTTTTTGGTGTCCTACATGAAGTGAGTTTGGGCTCCCTCTAAATTCCTTGTGTATGAATATCCACCTTGAAAGAGCTGCTCTGCTTTAACTTGAATACATGCTGTGTGTAATCTCCAAGGGTTCTGACCTTCAGGGCTGCCCTCACCAATGCAGACTCTGCTCAGTGATCAGGGAAATAGGGATGTGGATGACTTGAATTCTTTTCATTTGCCAAATTTTCCTTAATTGCTGCTGCTGTTCTGGAGCAGAGAGTTGAGCCTGGTCATCAGGTCCAGCCCAGCCATGCACAATGCTGTGCAAGGTTTTCCTAAAGGAAGGTTATTTTCCAGCATCCTTGACTTGACAAAGGCATGGAGCTGAGGGGATACAGGGCTGTTAGCTGGGCTTGCATCACCTTGTACTCATAAGATCAGCCGAGCTGCCATTTAGCCTCTTGCAACATCTTCTATAAAACAAAACCCCTTGTGTGTGTAAGAGCGTGCATGGCCTTGCAGGACGTGACAGTGCTTTGCTTCTAGCTGGTGAACAATCACAATGACGGGACGTTGATCTGCTCCCACAGAATCTAGATCCTTCTTTCAGCCATCCAAGGAATTCACAATTATTACTCCTATAGCTCAGGGAGGTGACTGGGCATCGTGGGGCTCTGCTGCCTCTGAGCTTCACTTGGTAGGTAGAGACACATTGAAAACCTGATCCTGTAGGAGGAAAGTAAAATGGGTGTTTGGGGCTTTGCCAGGTGGATTTTCACAGGAATAGGGCAGGTAGAAAATGTCATAGAAGTTACTGAAATGGAAGAAACAATCTGCACCTATTCTGTGGTAACTAAATGTGTGGATTTTAATATGAAATATCATTGTTGTTTTAAGAGTCTCTTCCTTTTTACTGCAACTTTTGTCACTTGGGACACTGATCTTTTTGTAGCCTAGTGGTAGACTTTTTACTGTAAAAACCAGAAATACTGATTTCTTTTCTGGAAAATCAGATAAATTTGTCAGTGGAAAAAGAAATATTCTTAATGTACTCCTGTGGAATAATGGCAGCGAGTGATTTTTGTCTTTGCATCCTTTTTTTCACAGAGCTTCAAAGCAAAGGGTTTTGACTTTACTCTTATCGTTGGAAAAACCCAAACAAAAACATTACCAAGCCATTAAATAACATTGCTTTTTTTTTCCCCCTTCAAGTATGACTCATAAATCATTTTGCAGGTCTGAGCTCCCACATTGCTCTGTCCCTCCCAGCAGTTTAGGACCGTGAGAGTTTGTGGTGCCCGTAGTTGCACTTCGAGCAGAACAGTCTCTTTGTTCTCACCTTTGCTGCAGGATCAGCAGCCGCGCTGTGCCAGAGACTTGGTGCTGGGAGCAACGGGCTTTGGGAGCCGAATGCCCCGCTTCTGCTCCCTGATGTGTTTTATAATCTACGAGTTTAATTGCATCCCTCTCCCTCTGCCAGTGCCCATACATGAGCCAGGGACCCAAAATGAGACAGACAGACACACTCAGACACCTGCATCCAGAGGGGAATTAGTGCGAAAGGAAAGGTCATCACAAGGTGGGATTTATTTTATTTAATGACAAGCATTTTTTCCCTTTTAAGTTCCAGTTTTTTTTTTTTTAAAAATTTATGATTAGACAGAAAATATTTAGCTGTATGTGGAAAGGGCTAAAATTTGAATCTAAATTAAAGAATATCGGAGGGGTACAGTAGAATTAATTTGTTTGTGTTCTGGTATCAGCAAAGATGATACCAGAAACCTTTAGAGACAGCTGAATGCTTCATATGTGAGTCAGAAAACATACAATCAGTCAGCAACAATCATCTTTCTGGAGATTCTAGATAATCTGTGCTTCAAAGCAAAACCTGTGTTTCAGAATATTCATTCTCTGATATTCAAACATCCAACTTTGTTCTCCTAATTATTATTATTCTTTTGATGTTATATCAGACAAGTGCCATAAGGGTCTTAAAAAGGGCAAAATAATTATTTCCTTTATATCTTAATACCCATGTGATGCGGAGGCTTTGGTGGAGAAAGGAGGGTTTTTTTTGACAAATCCGAAGGGGGAAGCTTGGCAACATGGTACAGTTGAGTGTAACCATAAATAAAACCCTGTGTGAATTCCCCCTTGGAGACACTACAGATCTATTGAACAGGGCACCCTCTCTATAAAAATTGTTCTTGAGAGGTAATAGCAAGCTATACATTATGAAAAAATATAGCACAGGGATTTGCTGTACTTGGAGGAAAACTATGAGAAAAATGGTGGGAGGTAATAAGGGATTGTCGTTCCATCCCATTAGAAATGTGTTTTATTCCAGACACCCAGATTTTATCTTCCCCCTGCACCTGAATTAGAAATGAAACTGCCAACTTTCTAGGATGTGCAAGAATCCACACAGTAATGTGTTTGTGTTTTTCTTTTTCCTTATTTCTTTTTTCCTCCCCTTTTCTTTTCTTTTTGGGAAGCTAATTAGGGCAAACATAGATAAAACACACTGTGTGTTATGAGCTTGTAAATAACAGAAAGGCTTTCCTTAGGAAATTAGTACTAGGACACAGCAGAAGCTATGAAATCAAATGCTACAAATATATACTGTATTCTCTACATAGATTAAAATAATAATAAAAAACCTCTAAACCCAATCACATGCAGAAGGGAATCCTCCAGGATTTGACTGGCACAATCCTGTAAAAGAAGAAGTTCAGTAAAAAAAAATCCACTCATTTCTAAAGAAATTTCCCAGATTAGATTTGTAAATCAAAAACCAATATATAACATGCAAGAATTGATCTGTTTTATATTCCTCAGTTACATTTTTGTGAAGCACATTTAGAAGATTTAGAACGTATTTGCGCCTGCTGGTTGAGCCATTATATGCTTGAGTTCATACATCTATTTGTGAGGCTATAAAACAGGCATCGACTACCCATGTAAATTGTGTTCTCCACAATAAATTATATGCATACTTGCAAAAATACATAACTGCTGTTGGTTGGCTTACGTAGACTGAATACTAATGATGTTTAAAGTTGTATTGTCCCTCTTCTCGGGCCTAATTTAGCCTCTACATCAAAAATTATGTAGGAAAAAACACTTTATCCTCTCACTGAGAAATAAAATGGCACTTACGGGCATCCACATATCTTTCTTTTATGAAACACCACCATTTTCATACTAATTTTAGCTGCACAGGGTTCATGGAAAAGTCTGTCTCATGCAAACCTCTTAGGAGACTTCAGTGTGTACTCACATACACAGCTATATAAAATGGGTTTTTGTGGGGTTTATATAAATGAATTGGGTTTTGTGTATCAGATACACGCTCACAGATAGTATAATCTATTATGATACTCGGAGTGTTTTTAATTCCTAAAGTTTCAGAGAGGTTTTTCAATTGTATGTCAGGGTTTAAGAGCAGTGCCACAAAAGCCTGGAACGAATTGGCAGCCCTGTAAGCAGCACACAGATATTGTGCATCCTCCTCTCCTCTCTACCTGCTGCCCATCAAGGCACTGCTGGGTTAATCAATTGGTTTTGCTTGTATTTCAGTTGTCGTAAGAGCTCTGAGATGCGCTTCTGTTCACAAAGGAGTTGGGGCTGACCCTGACTTCACCATTTTGGGTCATTTATTCTTGAGCGTGAGGTTGTGCAGCCTGTGTGCCAATTTGGGCACTTTACATATTTTAATGGGAGCCAACATCCTTAGTACAGGAGTGAATGAAGGTGCCTTGTAACCTTCATATGTGTTCTCCTTCCCATCTCACCTTCTGCTCTGCTCTTCCCTCTTTTCATACCGCAACGTATTGATATGATGATTTCCCTGCATCTTTTTTCAGTTCTTCATTAACCTGCCTTATTTATTACTTTAACCATTTATTTTTTCCTTGCCTTTTTGCCCACATCTCTTCCCTTTCCAGGTTTTGCCCTCAATGTATTTTCTCCATTTGGCCATTTATTCCCTTCTTCCTCCATTTCCTTCCCTCTGGTACAAACAATCCTTCCTCCAGCTACAAATTACGTGTCTGCTTCTGCAACCCATTTCTTCGTGTGCAATGGATCACTCTGAGGAGACCAGGTACCCTTGTCTCTGCCTCTGAGTGGAAGAGGAGAATTTTCCCGTCCTTCTTCTTCCCCAGCCCGTGCAGGGAATATGGAAGCTGTCACACACTTCCTCTCCTGCCCAATGATGTGTAGGAGAATAATATCTCCCTTTTATTGGGCTCACAACTGGGCAGAGGGATGAGAGAAACAACCTGCCTTCTTTTTCCTCACCTACAATATCCCAATTTCCTTTTTAACTCTAACATACGTTATCACCGCCTTCCCAGCTGTATTTTGTGGAGCCTTCCTGAAAGGCTTAGGCTGCGTCTCTGGGGACAAAGCCAGTGTGGATGCAGGGCCGGCACTCTCCAGCAATACAGGGATGCGCTGCACGGCTGAGAGCGAAGGCAGGGCTGCAGGGAGCTGTGCTGCCGTGCAGGAAGGCAGGATAAATCAGTGCTGCTTTTCCAGCCCAACCTCTACCACCCTCGTGCAGAAATTCAGATGGTACACTGTGTCTGACACCAGCATTCTGAAACTGGTGCCAGAAAGCAGGTAGCAGGGTTTGATATTCTAAGGCCAAGTTTTCCAGGATCAGGAGTGGGTAAAGGCTAAAGGGACAGGTACAAAGGTGTTTGCATCACACAACACTGGAGAGGACGTGAGTTTATGCAGGGAGAACAGGGTTACGTTTGCCTGTGATCTGGTCCTACTCCTGGTTTCTGTGCACCAGCTCTGGCTGGCTGCATCCAACCCCAAAACCACCGAACAGAGCCCAGTTCGCAAATCATGGAATCATAGAATCACCAGGTTGGAAAAGACCCATCGGATCATCAAGTCCAACCATTCCCATCAAACACTAACCCATGCACCTCAGCACCTCGTTCACCCGTCCCTTAAACCCCTCCAGGGAAGGGGACTCAATCCTCTCCCTGGGCAGCCTGTTCCAGAGGAGTCTGATGAAGGTTCATGATGTCCACAAGCATTTGTATGTGGTTAATGCGTGTCTGTATAATTTTCTATATTGTTTTTCTTTGTGTGTGATCAGATTTCTTACTTCTGGAGAAAAAAAATCTGCTCCTGGAAGACTCTGCGGGGTGGCAAACAGCAGGGGAGCTCGTGTGGCTCATGGGCAGGGGCAGCTTTAGGGAGGCAGGTTGTCTGCACAGCAGTTTGTGGGAGAGTGGGCCACACGTGTGATTCCTTCAAACAGTTTGTTCATGAATTAGTGGAAGGGTAGACAAAGAAAATTATACCACGTTCAGTTTTATTGGTTGCCATCATCCTGGAAATCCTGGTGGCAAAACCTCAGTGTCGGGATGTTGCTTAGGAAAGGGTGGCTAAGTTTCCCTGAGGAGCACCCACGCTGGGGGCAGAGCTGGCTGTGTGTGTACTTACAGTTCCAGAAAAGCCTGTAGTGCTGGCAGTGGATTTGGGACAGGGAGGTGGTTATCACCACACCTGCCTGAACTACACCCTCGCTGGGCAGAGCAAAATGCCTGTAAGGCTGGGTCTCATCACAGCCCATTAAAAGACTGCATTGCTTTAACACCCCATTTCAGAGTTGCAATGACTGACAAAGTAACCTAGATATAATTTTCCTTTGTGTCAGTTCTAGCCACTATAATTAGAATTAAGAGACACAGAAAGCTCAGTGGAGTTTTCCTAGTTTATCCTGCGGCTAATCTTTTTATATCTTTTTTTCTTCTTTAAAATCAGGGGGAGGGGAAGCCCTTTCATTCTCTGCAGCTGGCATGTCTAAACTACTAATATATGTGCTTCTTATACAACATACAGTAGCTTAGGACTTTTCAAAAACACAGAACCCCTGAATCCAATAAAATTGCAAATTTCACTGTATTTCACAATATCCTAAATAAACATGAACAGCGTGCATTTCTCTTTCTGGCATCAAATATTAATCTGTCCGTGGTCGGAAATGTGCTTTCCATCTTGTGTGCGCTCACATTGGGTAAACACTTGGGAGATTGCTATTCCAGACCTTTCATTCTCTCCTAGAGTCAAGAGCATGACAAATTTTTCTCCTAATTACACCTGCCACTGTTTGCCTTCTAATACTGTAAATCCTCCATCACATAGTTTTTCAGATTCGGGATTAGGTTCCTTTTCTGTCATACAAATGATTGGAGGTGCAATATGCAGTTAGCAATGCATATTATGAATGTTTAGGATGGGTTGTCTTTTTTTTTTTTTTTTTAAGTGTAAGATCTGCATGAACAGAACTAGATCCACATTTAACTTGTGATGTTGAACCAGGACATAAGAGTTGGTTTTTCTGGCTCTTTTGAACCATTGGAGCCCTCTCCCTCCCTCTGAAAGCACAGCTGTGTACTTTCCCCTGCTTTTCAATTTATTTGTATTTGTCTCTGATACTAGAAATTTTATCTCCTCGTATCTCCTTGTGTGTCTGGGTATTTGTGGGAGATCCTGGAGGTGGGCAGTGACAGCTTCTTTCTCTCTAGGGGATCGATGCCACCACGGTGCCCTTTAGCACCAGGACCAGCACACAGTCCCGGAGTGCTGGCAAGGGGCTGCTTGCTTTGGGGTGTTGTTGGGGGACCTCTCAGCTCCGTGCTCTTGATTACAGCATGTGGGTATTGTAGCATCCTCGTCTGCCATTGTAGTCTTCACCATCCACTCCTCCAGTGCTGGATCTTCAGTGTAGGCATCCAATGTCTTTCTGTTGGGAATGGGCAAAGCATGAGGCTTTAGGATTGATCAGGGCCTTCTTGTTCTAGGTAACATTAAATAAGACCGGATTTCCCCTTCCCTGTCTTGCAGGAGGTGCCTGGTCTCTGTCTGGTGGAATGGAGGAGATTCAGCATAGGGATGTAAGTGCACTGGCACCGCAATTCCAGAAATGAAGCACAGTAGTTATGGGAGCAACAGATGGTCCTGATCTACTCGGTGCTCCTGGGACCTTCACAGCAGGACCTTCACAGGCACCTGGTGGCTTGTGAAACCCAGTGATGGAGGTTATGGTGCGTTTGGTCTCTTTTGCGTGTAGTTGTGAAAGTCAAAATATTTAAGGGCATCCAATGAAAATGTGTGAAAGCAAGTCAGAAAACAGTGGTGTAGCAAGAACCGCAGGCTGCCTTTGCCCAAAGCCATCCTTCCCCCTTACGGATAGATGGGCAATGGGGGCTGCAATCTCTGCCAGCTTTCTCCTGCTCTGGCTTTCTTTAAGTGAAAGTCTCACAGGCAAAGAGGCTGTTTTGCTTTGCTGGTACAAATTCCCCATTAACATGTTAGGGCAGAGGGCAGAGAAATCGGGCTGGCTCTGAGCTAATCGAGAGTTAATACACAAATGATGAGCTGGTAGAAAAAGAGTTCATGTGAGATGAGTGAAGGACACACAGCGAGGAGAAACAACAGCAGAGAGGTCCACAGTGCTGATGTGAACGAGTTTAAATTGGCCGTGAAAAGAGTTTGCGTGTCACCTTGGGATGTACGGCTGTCCCAAATCCATCGTGTGTGCTGTGTGATGCAACACCTGCAGCAGGCATCGTGAATCCTTTCTCCATCTCCAGTGAACACCACCAGTATTTTAGTGTGAGGCTAACACTGATGGCACTGGCAGCAGCTGCCTGGTTGTGTGGGAGCAGAAGGTGAGTGAGTTTGCACTACTTTTGTGGCGCCAGTTTGCAGCGTGTGCAGGGAGGCTTGCTGCACCAGTGCTTAAGGAATAAATAGAGGACTTGAGCCTAGAGACAGGGAGTGAAACAATTTATTTGATTACCAGGTAAATAAATAAGCTAAGCTCTTGTGCATAGATGCGTCCACGGTCGCTCTGTGAAGCATTACACTTCCCTGCTTGCCTCACAGCAGTTTTTTAGTCAGCTGCCAAGGAGACAATAATTCCTTCCCTCTTAGTGGACTTCCAAAAGTTACGTATTTTATTGGAAAACTGAGCAGAAAGGAGAAATTTGGTTGATTAGAAATCAGTCTTGATTTTTAAAAAGTGTGTTTAAAAATTGCCCTCTGCTTGATCTGCTTCATTGCAAGATTTTGGATATTTTGGATTCTGTTTTTCTTCAAAAAGGTTGATGAAATTAACGTTTTCCTGTACAGTATTCATTTTGGCTGAAAACCTCTCACGTGCGGTAAAAGCTTTTTATTTATCCATTATATAAAATCCAGTCTTTCTTACTGTCTGCATCACTTCAGGACAATCCTTTGAAGGTAACCTACAGATCAAGCACCTCCAGCTTTGGATGGGTGCTCTCAATACGCAGTATCTGAGGTACACACATTGTATTATTGTGGCACCCCAGAACAACTGTGAAAATGTGAATTTCGTAGCAGAAAGGTAAACCTGCTTTTAGAAGCAAAAATCTACTTTTGGTTTTCTAATGCTTCATGACCACATAGGGGATCTCTAGCCATCCTTGCTCCACCCTGCTCTCATTTTATTCTCCTACTCCATGGTCTGCTTAATTAATGGGCACTTAACTGATATCATTTGCTAGAAAGATGTTGCTGTCATCTGGTGGATGGGCAAAAGATGGCAAAATTGCTGTTAAGGGAGATGCGGCTAAGGATTAGTAAGGTTTTTCTCCATTGTGTCCTGTGCTTATTAGAGGGAACAAAGTCCGGGAACTGGCTGTGGAGGAGCGGGCAGCCCTGCGCTGCTTCCACTGCCCAGGGACAGGCTTTTGGCTTGGTGGGGCTCCATCAGCTGATTCCGTGAGGAACTCCAGTCTCTAACATGCTGAGTAAATCATTCCTGCTGCCTTGTGGGGATTTTCAGTGTTTCAGTCTGTCTTGTGTGTTGGCTTTAGAGTTGCATGTCCCAGCTGAAGCTGTGCTTCATCAATGGACCCAGCTTGGGGCTGCATAGTTAACTAGAATGGTCTCTTTGGCTGAGTTCTCTTTCAAAGTGAGAGGTTTGGGGATGTCTTAGTTGTTGATAAACCATTCCCTTTCTATTTGTATCCTAGACATAAATATTTTGATTTTAAAATAATCTTGTGTTCACATACAATCTTGGAACTAAAGCTCCTCTGAAAGGAGGATTTGAGCCTCTCATTTCTCTCCTGGATGGACTCCAAGTGCCAACTTTGCTCCCAACATGAGTCCTGGGGTAGAATCAATCCTATCGTAAAGCTGACTCAACCTCAACCGCAGCACCCCAACCAGTCACTGTAATGATGGAGAAGTGCCCCCACTATTGCAAAATCTGTTCTGTTCAGCTCCAGATATCTTCCAGTTCTTCAAACAGCAGCCACTGCCACCAAAATCCTATTTGTGCCCGATTACCATCCCAGTACAATTTCTAGGGGTGACAGGCATATCGGGGAGGGCCGTGCTGAGCCCACTCTGGGCACAGGCTGTATCCCGGCCATGGTGATTTACGGCAAGTGGCCGTGGTGGGGATGGTTTGTGGTTGTGACCTGGTTGTGACCTGGTTGTGACCCCGGCAGATAGCAAGGCAACATTTCCATGAAACACAAACAAAAGGTTAAATGCTCTGATTCTCGGCTTAGACAGAGCCAATCATTCTGAAGAGACTGTGTCCCCCCTTTAATTGGTTCTTTATTTCATGTAATATTTCTTTTGCTCGCTTGCATGTGCTCTCTCTCCCTCTCACTTGCACTTGTACACGCAAACTCACCCACTCGGCCTCTTTAAAACATCTTAATAGCAGCCACTTTAAAACTATGCAGCAGCTATTTTCTAGATCTCTTTACAACACGCTGGATAGCATCTCCATCACACGTGGCAAGTTTAATGAGTTAAATCTCTCAAGGGTTTCAGCGTCTGCTTCCAGGGCTGCAAGCACGATTGCCCTATTTTTCCGGGGGTGGATAGCGCTGTGCCTGGCAGAGGGCTCTGCCTTTGGCAGCTTTCACCCTGGTCTCAGCGTGGGTACCGCAGAGGCATCCCTCCCTTCCTCGCAGCTTGCTAACTCCGCTCTTGAAACGCAGATGAGTCAGAGACAATATGTTGCAGATCAGCGAAGGGAGTGTGTGCGCCAGGGAGCTGGGAGTCACAGGAGCATCACTTTTGCCTTCTCTCCTCAGCAGGGAGAGAAGGAAAGCTGCAAGCACCTCCAAAACTGCCTACTACCCTGTCTTCTCCTGCATTTCCCCGGCAGGAGAAATGGAATACCAAAGACAGACACTGGAACATGTAAAATTTTTATGTTTAAAAGCTTCCAGGAGAAGTTAACCTCTAACTCATCACATGGTGCCTACTTTAGTGTCATTAGCCCCATGTGTTTGTATTTTAAAGAGTATATGCTAAAGATGAAAATGGAAACGTTCAATGTCTGTCCTGATACAGGGGGGTGACAGAAAACCAAAGGCAGGCAGCTCAGCTTCCTGCCCTCTGGCTCACCCTTACAGGAAAGGGTTAAAATAATCAGCATTTAGCTCGCAGACCCGGCTGGGCATGTCACACATACCTACTTACAGCTAATGAACTGGCTCTCAGGCAGGTTAGTGACATGCCCTGATCAGACAGGGAATTTGAGGGGGTTTATGCTAAACAGGACCAGCTCTGATGATCTAAGGTGGCTTTCTGTGACCAAACCTCCCCCATTCTGCAGAGCTGGGAAAGAAAACCAGAAGGAAAACCCAGGTGTCCTCACTTGGAGTGGCTGGTTGTTTGTGTTGATGAATTGAGCACAGGACATAAACGTTGAACTTTGATTAATTCCCAGCGTCCAAAACCTGCTAGAACTTCGCCATTTGGCCTCATTGGAAGCGGCACTCGGATGTCACCATGATAGGAAAAGCAGAAACCACCTACAGCAGCAGCGGCTGTAAAACATCAGGAGGAGAAAGTGACAGCTCCGAGTCATCTCACTTACCATCCCTAAAGGACTGTGCTGGCATAAAGCTGCACGGCATGAACAGATTCGCTCACAAGTTACATCAACAAAGCTATGATGAATTGAACTAAATGAACTGAGGCAGTCCATAAAAAGTGTTTGACTTCTTTTTAGACCTGGAATTGGAGTTTATGAAGTGATTTTTCAAGGTAAATAGGAGCTGCTGCTGTAAGTTCAAACTAGTTTAGAAAACTATATATCCCTATCCCATAAAGGATATTTTTTCCCTTCTGAGAGGTAATGATTTTCTTTGGATTGTTTAGAGTTTCAAACTCGGATTTGACCTGAAACATCAGCAACTTTAATGACATTCTGAAGTAATATTGTGGATTTATGATGCTGTCATTTAATTCAGGGGTTTCAAAGTGCCCAGTTAAGCATTAATGTCTGATATTTCTTGGTGAGGCAGGTCAGCCTTACCCTCCGCACCCCTGAAGGTGCTGAGAGTCAGCAAGGGGGTGGCTTCAGCTGAGCCAAGCTCCTGTGCCTTTCCTTGGCTTGCCCTGGGCTCTCAGATATCAAAGTGGTTACTGAAGGGCCCTGCCTACTTTATTCCCTGCCCTACACTGAGCTCCAGCAATCAGCATCTAAGATCAAACATGAGAAAGGGAAATCTTAGTCTCCCTCTAACTTCTCCCCTTCTAACTATCGGACAACTCTCTTGTTCAATACAAGGAATTATGTTTGCCTGTGTAGAGCGCGAGGGTGCCTTGCTGCCTGAATATTCTGTACCACGGAACAAAGACATTGTGATTCCCCTGGTGAATATTAGAAATAGATGCACATGTGTACAGAGCTTTTCAGAATATTGTAATTATATTTATCTTCCTGCTCTTGCTTGTAAATTTTTTTGTGGAAGATGAAAGCCCGTGTTTTATGATCCAGCCTGCTTTCCTCCATCCCCTTTCAGCAGACCAGCAAGATGTTGTCAAAGGCTTCCCGTGTGTCACTCACATTTGTCAGTTTAAAAGGTGTTGCCCTATTTGCCATAAACCAGTATATAGCAGCAGTAGCCTTTCCCTGAAGTAAATTAACAGCTGAAGCATCAGCTGAGCTCTCTGCCCCAGCTCAGCATCATCCCCAGCAGCATTCAACCACTGCTTGCACCCAAACTGCTGCAGTGAAGCTTCTGGGTCCCAGGCAGTGATGGCATCCTGGGAAGCATGAGGAATGCTGTGCAAATGGCCACTTGATGCTGTGGTCCTTCTGGAGGAGAGGGTGGGAAATATTTGAGATTCTAAAATAAGCAGTCGCTCTCTGGTTAGTGTTAGTGAGTGAATAAGGTTTAATTAATTTGGTCCAGCAAGTTGGTCACTGGCTTTCCCAGCCAGAGAAGGGTGTCGTGGATGGGGAATGTGGCAGAGGATGCTGCTCGTTAAATAAACACCTCGGATTTTATACAGCGGATTTTCCAGGATTTTCACTCAACTTCATAACCTACTCAAGGCAGTTGGCCATTGCAGCTCGGACCTCACAAGACACCAGACAAGAAACTCAGCCACACTCATGTTTCTCCTGTGGTAGTTGCCTGCTAGCCAATTTCTGCTTTGTGTAACGTGGATAATTCTAGCTTGCATGAAATTAAAATCCCCCCTCTTTGCAGCACTGCTTCTTCTCACTTGTCAAAGCAATAAAACGCCAACTCCTCCCAGCTCTGCCTGCGTGTAAACAGTGTTAATGTAGCATCAGAACAGCACGGTTTGAAACACCGGCTGCCACTTCCCCAAGGAACCCGGGTGAAAGCCAGGGGACCTGGGGATGGAGCACCGGCCTTGACTTCAATTTCTCACTTCTGCCCAGTATTTCTAACTCGAGCTGGTTTGCATCCACCACCTTTTATTTAAACATAGGAGGTTTTTTAAAATTTAAATTAGATCTCAGAAAATAGATACTGTGCACCTTTGTGTTGGTAAGAAAAAGAAGTGGTGTCATTCATGTCAGATAATTGGTGGTTTTAGCTCTCTGCAGAATAAATTACAGCAGTCATATAATGGCTTTTCATCCAATCACTTCTCTACTCCAGATCTAGACTTGAAATGAGGTTTGTTGAAAACATCATTTCAGGGATTATTGACCACAGCAAAACCTTGTTGTACAAGTTCTTTGTATGTATTGAAAATACATGAGTTAAAAAGGTAATAGTTGGTGTTTTGCCAGTGAATTGGAAGCTGCTCCCCAGGATTGGTGGGAGGTACGAGGCTCTTCGGGGGGCATATTCAGTCTCCCTTGTGTCCCCTGCCCCCACTAAAAGAGGATGGGAGGTGGGGGCTCAGTGCTCCGGGCATGAGAGTCACTGGGAAATAGGCTGTACCATCCCTTTGATGGTGTCTGGGTTCAGACGGTGGGCAGTGCTGTGTTTAGCAAGAGTGGACTCCATTTAGCTCATTTGTTTGACCAACAGGCAAGCTATCAGGGATCTTTTGATGTCTTTGACTTCTAAACTCTTCTCTTCTGTGTGTTTAAATGACTGTTGTTTATATAATATGCAAAAAAGGCAGCATGGGTACATGAGTAGGTTGTACAGGTTGCTCTTTAGGGCTTGGTTTCTTTTCTTCTCATGTACATACAGTTCCTCATGCCTGCAATCCTTGCCCCTTTCTGCAACCTCTCTGTTGTGCAACTGTGCATTAGGATGACCTTGTATCAGGTGCCAAAGAGTTCAAACCAATCTTTTATATAAGAAAAGTTTAAAAGACAACATGGTCATAATCTACAAATATCAATGCAGGGAGAATAAAAGGCAGTAAAAGACCCTAGAGCTGAGTAGAAAAAAAAAATATATATACATAACTAGGTTTCGTGGTTGGAAAGTGATGGCAGAGAAATTCAAATGAGAATTGAAGTGTGTGTTTTGACAGTCACAGTAATTAACCATTGGAGAAAATTGCCAGGGGATATGGTGGATGCTCCATCACTCACAAGTTTTACAAATAAAGGCTGAATGTCTTTATAAAACAAAATGCCATTTGGGGGGAAAAAACAAAGTTGTGGATGAGCCACAGGAATTGTCTATTAAATTCCTGGGTCTGAGTTCAGGTCAGAGCCCAGCCAGGAGGAGCTCAGTGGATCTTGCTGGCATTTCAATCCAAGGACCTGCTCGTTTGGAGCCCTGACTTTCAGGCAATTCAAACCCTACAGTTCCCTTGCATTCTTTCAGTCAATTTTTTACTCTTGCAAGAATTCAGGGACTTGCCGGCTCTGAGCTGGTCAAAGTCCTGCTTGAGGAACATAACAGACTCCCCCAAAGCTGAGCTGGTCTTGCAGCATTTGTCGCAGAGTGAAACAACTTTGATGAACTAATTGATCATTTGCTTGACTAAAGATCAAAGCACCTGAAACTTGGTCACCTCTGTCTGCCATAGCATGCCCTGAAAGAACAAATTCTTGAAAAATAGTCTTTTCCATTTGTATTATTTGCTCCCTTTTCTCACTTATTCTCATTTCAGTCTAGTACAAAACCTGACAGCTCGAAGGCCCATGTGAGGATTCCAGAGCAGTGACCATTAGCTCCTACAGCCAGAGTTTTCTAAAGCCAGCTAGGGGATTTAGATGCCCAGCTTTGCATACGGATGAAAGGGAATGAGGTCTGCTAGACTCCTGAGCAGCTTGGGAAACTTCAGCTCCTCCCTTTTCTGTTTCACTGTTTAACTTCTGGTACTTAGGAAAGTTCCCTCAGCTCCTGCCTGCTGTGACCAAGAGGGAAGAGCCAAAGAGCCTGCCCAGATGTGCTCACTCATCTATTGTAATTTAGTCCCTATGGCAATTCTGCGAACCACTGTAGATGGGGAAGAGGCACGTTGGCTCTGTGTTTGTGCTGGAGAAGTGCTTTTCTTGCCTGCTTGCTTTCCTTTCAACCCAATTTTACGACCCCTGCCAATAGGCTGGATGCCAGTAAAACTAGAGCCACCCTAGCGCACAGTTCCTGAGCTGATGTAAATGAAGCCTGTATCTTTTTATTCCTCTGGAAAGTGCTTCTTACACTATGCCTGTTTCAGCGCTTGATAGCTGTCTTTTATGTTACTGCTGCTGATCCTGTAGCTAACGGTTCCTTTGCTTCTCGTCTGTCAGCCTACTGTGGCTGCCTCGCATTTCCCTCCTGCTGCATCGTTCAGCTGTTTCGAATTTGCTTCCAAAATGCACCAAGTGTATTTGTTTTAAACCTCCAGATGGATGCTTGCTGTTCCCCGTTTCTTTTAAAGTTGTATTATTTGGGAAGAACATCTTGTAAAGAAAATAATATAGACAGAATGGAAGGAAAAAAAAAATCCCCCTTTGTTTCTAGGTGGAGGTGACATCCAGCAAAGCAGAAATAAAGTCTCAGCACTTTGAGAATTGCAAAATTTCTCCAGAAATAGCAGATGTTTTTATCTTGTTTCCTTTGCAGTTTATAGCGTGTGAGTGTGCAGCAACAGCACACTGGAACTGTGACTTGCCCCTTCTTATCAAAACCCACCTTTAGAGAAATAGGTGAGGCAGCAATAGGGTCAGTAGAAACATCTGATGAGGAGTGAGGTGTGATGGTGGATGAAGCAATCCAGTTCTAACAGAGCTACAAGTTCCCGAGAAGCTCTTTCCAGGAGCTGCTCTGGGCTGAAGCAGAGAGATCTGTAAGGATGTGCATACGTTTAGCTGTGTCTTTGGTTATGTCTGGATGCTTAATTTGCAGAGTTTGAGAGCTATCTGTCTGGATAACAGGATGGCAGCCAAGCCCAAAGTTCTGGCAGCCTACGCTGAGCTGTGTCGGTTCAATATATTAAACTTTTCTTGCTGAGGTTATTTTACCAGGTGCCTCCTTTCCCTGCTTTTTCTAACCCTGGTTGTGAACTGTATGCAGTTTTGCTTTCAGTTTTCTCCTAATTCCCTTCACTCAGTCTCTTGTTTTTTATCGGCTGATGACAGATTACCATGTGGACACAGATATTTGTATGAGCACAAATACAAGTCAGCAAGGTGTGTTTGTGTCCAAGAGCTATCCTTCAATCAGAGGGACAACGCGCACCCTGCTCTCCAACACAGCCCTCGGTGTGTTGCATTAATTCCTAGTAACGTGCCTGATAAAGCCCGGTGGCTTCTCTCTGCTCATCCTGGGCCCAAGCCCCACACCCTAGCTCAGCGGCCACTTCCCAAGGTTGGCTCCATGCTCTTCTTGCTTTCTTTACTCGTATTATTGACAGCCTGGACCAATTATTCCCCATGTTCCCGTTGTGAATCAAAGATGCTTCCAAGATTTCGAAAGGCAGAAAGGCATTGATAACCAGTAGAAGTCCATCCATTCTGAGAAGTACAAAAAAATCCAGCTATGCAGTTTAACCGTTGCAGTTGTGGTGTTATCTAAACCTTTGCCTGAATGGAAATACCACTGTTTACAGAGCAAAAGGAGGAGGCAAGTGCTCTGCTCACAGGAGACATGAGTCAGGAGGGAGTCCTAGACAGTGAGAGGTCTCAGGGGCTGACTGTGCAGATGGACACAGAAGAGAATAACAGTTTTTCAGGAAGTCCACTATTTCAAGTCAAATAATGGACTTCTTTTAAAAATCAGGTTTGATTCAAAGGGTTAAAAAAAAAGGCATAAACATAGTTTTGGAGGTGTAAAGAATTACAGTGTGAGGCTGGGACCCATCAGGGAGGGTTTCAAGCCAGAGCAAATTTTTACAACCACATTATAAACGCTGCGAAACAGGGAAGGGATTGAGAGGAAACCTTGACCCTTTATAAGGCTACCAGGTGCTCTTCTGGTGATAGCGTGGTCTTGCTGCAGACTTCATTAGCCAAAGGGAAAATGTCTTCATCCTCTGCAGTGCTCTCAGGGGAGTCGGGTTAATAGGAACCAGATCACGGGCAATGCTGAGACTTTGTCAACTCTGGAGAAACAAACCACGATTTGATTGTTCCCTCCACGAAGAGATCAGGGAGGAGATAGGGTCCAGCTGTCCAGCCATCTAGGAGGCTAATTAGTCCAATTAATTAAGAAGTTGCTCCATGTTTCCCCAGTGTCACACGGGGCTCTGAGAGAGAGAATGACAAGGGTGTAGAGAGTGAGAGGTCATAGGGAAAGCTTAATGTCTGTTGGGGTAGATACACGGTAATTAAGTGACAATAGACAGGAACTTTGCTGGTAGGAGAGTGCTAATTAAAACCTGTAAGGTAGAATCCTCCCTCCGGGTATGCAGCATGTGCCCATAGATCCCACTGGTGCAAGTGGGACTGATCCAACAAGGAGCACTCTATTTGTACACCTGCAAGTCTTCTGATCAGTGGCTTCTGTACAGGTGCTGTTTATGATGCAGCGTACGTGTCCAGGATCTCAGGAAGCTTCTTAGACCTCAGGAACGCTTACGGAGAAACAAGAAGTTACCTCCATTTAATGAATGGGGAGACTAAGGCCTGCAGTAGGTGCAGGAGCTGGGCTTCTCCATGGCCACAGCTCCTAGTAGGAAAGCTCGGAATATATTGACCTTCAGCAAGGAGCATTTGGTTTACTGGTGACAGGCTGAGGGAGTCTTTCTATGGCAAGGTAACTTGTACGTTTTGGTTTATGTGCATAATTGTACGTCCCAGATCATTATTAAGGCTTAAGGAGATGCTTTCTTCTCTAGCATGTTAGGTCAGAGTAAATGTGACATCCCAAGGCCATGGACAGCCTCACCAGCAGAGTGGAGACTGGAGGAAACTGAGCAGGAGATGTGCTTTTCCACTGTCCATATCCTACTGGTACTTTATACCCACAGCAGGGAGATCCATCCTCAGTTGAAACCTAAGCAACAAATGTTAACATTTCATTTTAAAGCCTAAGCCAATCCACTTTATAATCCAGACACGGCATCCTGAGTGAGCATTGCTGTTAGATAATCACACAGTGGTGTGGCCTTTTGCCCTCGTGCCTTGCACAACACACCCGAGGCGTGAGATTAGGCTCCAATAATAACACACCCCGTTGTGCCTTTTTGCTCAATTGATAAACCTGCTGTATTAGGAGATATTGTCATAAAACTGAATGGCACCCTGTAAACCTGAATCACTCTCTCTTCCTTGTAGCCAGGGAATTAGATGTTCTAGCTCCTGTCTTGGCTTTATTTCATGCCCACAATATGCAAGACTCTATAAGCTGCTGCTTTATTGTTTTTAAAACACTATGAGCAACGCTGGTGCTGTATAAATACCTGTTTTATATACTTCAGCTGATTCCCTTCTCACTCACTGCTGTGAAACTCCACTGACTTCCATGCAGGTCGTTTTTGGTTTACATCTTGCCTGGGAAAGTGGAATTTTACCCCTTGTTTTTCTGCAGGGAGCATGTGAGGGGAGCCGTTTCTGCTCTGTGTGTGTGTCTCAGTGTGGAGTCAAGTTGTTTCTGTTGCCGTACCAGGTTATAAACGTGCCAGAGGAGTGTGGCTGTGCAAGGTGGACACCCTCGATGCCCCTGCACGCTGCTAAAGGACACAGTTTATAGCCCTTTCCTGCTCTTGGTACTTGAGCTGCAAGTCCATAAACAGAGCAGAGGGAGCCCAGGGATGGAGAAAATACTATGGTTAGGGATGATTTTGGATGGCAAACTGCAAATAGGCTCTTCCCACTCTCACCAAATGCATCTGTTCCTCATCCCTCTCTCCCCACCTTGTGAAATTTCCCGCTTTGTCAGGACGCGCTTATAAAGTTGATGTCAGAGCGCCAGGACCGCTGAAGTCCGGCAGATTTCCATAACAGAGCGGCACCCCGGGTGCCCTCCCTCCGTAGCAGATTGATTAACAAAGCGAGGCGCTGGGGTGGCCGCCCGGGGCGGCTCAGTGGCCCACGCGGAGCTCCCCGCCGGGCGGCACGCTGCTTGGCCAGCGCGGGCGAGGGTCGGCCACTTCTCCCCATGTCTGTCCCCTCCCCAGGCTAGGGATTAACCAGGAAGTGATACAAAAGGCACATATGCTCCTGTGTCCAGTCCTGTCTATTCATATGTGTGTTACTTAGCCTAATAAGGATTAGACTTAATGAATTGGAAGGAGTTAACAATATAAAGAGGCAATAGAAAAAGGCCTAAGTAGTCGTAATTCCATTTCATGTAGCTTTGGTGTTGCTTTGCTTTCAGCGAATAGGTGTAATCCTCTTTGAAATCAAAGGTGGTACAAAGTATGAATTTAAATTTGACATTTACAGCTCCTGTAAGATTTAGTATTCCAGAAAGGTTTGTTCTTCAAAAAAAAAAAAAAAGGCACACCATCTGCTCTCCCGGACCGTCCCTCCACACAGCTCCTGCACACAAGTTTCGTAGCAGTGGGGTTTTTCCAGCAGGAGAAGGACTGAAGCCTGGGCATGGGCAGCGTTTGGGAGCTACAGCTCTACCCCTTTGCCTTTGAGGGTCCCACATGCATTGGGTTGGTTTGTTTTAACTAGTGTGCAGAATGGCACATGTCATGGAGTACAAGGGAGCTGTGGTTTGAGCCTGAGGACGCTCTCATCACAATAAACATTGTACTGCACTTAGGAGAGGGCATAGCCACTTATTTCTCCCAGCACCATCCCCACTGCGGGTGCCAGCATTGGCATGGGCAGCGGGAGCTGCAAGCTCACTGGCGATACCTTGCCTGTCATCCCACCTGAATCCGCAGTCGCATCTCAGTCTCAGTTTACCTGATGCCTGGTAGTGAGGCAGGGATGCTCTGCTATATGAGCACAGCCACGAGGGGCATGGTGCAGGATTAGACTCTCTTTTGTCACCTATGGAAGTAATAAACACGCCTTTCTGTTGGCTTGTGAGCTAAACTCCAAAGCGTGTCTGTAAATACGTCTGTATTTTCCCAACTTAAAGTGGATGTGTGAGTGCCTTCTGCCATTTCTGTTTTGATGTGTGCGTGGGAGATGCTGGTTAGCCCTGCTGGAGGGACCGGCTGGCACCCTGCCCCATGCTTGTGCCAGACAGAGCCATCCACAGCTGTGCCTCCACGGCTGCTCGGCTGCAAGTCTAGATGGGGACGCAACACCCCGTGGCATTGGTAGTACCTTGGCTATGTTTGTGCTGTAAGCAATGCTTTGGCTACGTACACAGTTGATTTTTCTTAGAGGTTTAAAGCGAAACCACTGGGCCCCAGGTTATCCGCGGTGATGGGTATCACAAGCAATTTTATTGAGCAGTGGAGGTGCCTGGGTGTAAAAACAGACTTACTAGTAAAAAGCCCTGGGATCTCTGGGGATGCTGTCTGCTGTTAAAATCAGCAATAGATGGAGCTGGCTCACTTTCACCTGTGGTACAGGATGCCTGGAACAAACCCCGAGCTGTGGGCCAGGACCAGCCAGGCCTGGGTGGATGCAGAGCACTGGCCTTTTGCACCCCCAGAATCGGCAGTAGAGAACATCTCTCATGTCTTTTAAAATGCACCTCCCCTGTAGGCCTTTCAGTGCTTTTGCTGCACACTCAGCTTTAAAACACATCAAGCTTTCCCTACCTTTGGGAGCAGCATCCCCAGGGAAACCCAAACATGGCACTCTGGTGGCTAGGAAATGGAAAAATAAAGTGGGGGAACTTAAGGAGTTTGAACTGGCAACAGAGAGCAATAGTCTGGTGGGGCCAGCCTCACCGCTCCTCCTCGTCCTCCCCTGTGATGTGCATCGAAGCTGTCCTTAAAGATATTTTTTTTCCTGCTCCTGAAAGCAGACAGGCTCTGCATGGAGGTGTCATTTGCTGCCTGTCCCTTATGTCATTGATTTTTAAGTCGTTAATTAACGCTAGGTGTCAGCCTGGAAGATGAATTCTGGTCCTACTCTCCCTTCTCTTTTGTTTTTTGGATTGTAAATGTTATAGATCTCCCATGATGGAGGGACGAGGGGTCAAAGGACATGAGAGCATCTCTGCATATGTGCACACAGTCCTCCCGAACTGCCCATCTGTATCACTCAATAGATGGGGACGGGTGGTGGGGAGAACATCCCTTTTGTTGCCTGTGTCACTTCAGATAGAGACATATCAGCTTTGGATAGATGGTGTGGCTCTGCGTGCACGCACATGCGCGCTTTGGGTGTAGGGGAACGCTCTTGGTGAACGGCTGTGCCAAATTTTATTCTCTCTTGTGTTTCAACAGTCCCTGAGAGATTCAGAAGGGACCATCCGTGCAAAAGGGGAAGGGGTTTGCTCCCAACCGTGCCTTTCAGGCTCTGCTGCAGACTGGCTGCATGACACCAGGGAAGGAGGAGGAAGGAGCAACTTTTGTATTACAGAAGCCTTGGAGCCCCTTGCAGTTGTCAGCAGCTGTGCTCTGCTCCTGTTTAATAACAACCTGAAATTGAAGCTGCCAGGGGGGTTTTCCAGGCCATAGCGAGATGGGATCAGTTTGTCCTTATGGCTGTGTGGAAAAAACCCACCGAGTACCCAGGGTGAGCAGCAGCTGGTCTGCCAGGGCTCATCCTCCTCCAAAGGATGGTGGCAGTCCCTTGGAGAAGCTCTCTCAATGGGGAGGGTGCTGCCATGGCTCCCCACACTCCATGTGCTCAGGTGGAAGAGGATTCTCTGTTTCCCTGTGCCATCAGCCCTGTGTTTGAAGAACTGATGTGGTCTGTGCCACCTTGACTTGGTGTCACATCGTTAACCTCTGTGAGGAACAACAGAACTTAGTGGAAGGGTCCTTGGTTCAGTTGTTCAGTTGTTAGCAAGTCTTTAAATAACCTGTGTGTGAAGAAAGGACTTGATGCAGATCTGTGTCCGCAAGGTCCCTCAGGTGGGGAGGTGTGATGTCCCCAGCTCGGGTACATCCTTGCCCTGGTGCCCAGGTTTGATCTCTTCTTGTTGCGGCAGCATCACTGCATCAGGTGGCAGCATGGAGGGTGGGGATGGCAGAGCCACCCCAGCTCTGCAAGTAGCATTCAGCACACAGCTTTGCCGTGGCAAGGTACTGGCTTGGAAAACAGCAAAAGGCAAACTGCAAAAGCACCTGGGGGAGGAGGAGAGCAGAGCACTTTGGTTCAGCATTAACACTTACAAATACAGATGAATGGAGTGTGACAGGAAAGGATTGGCTAAGGAAGAAGACGACACAGGACCTCACAGGTCTGTGGGGTGGTGGGTAGCTGGTGCTTCAGGGATGTACTCTCCTGAAAGTCATTTGCCAAAGCATCACTGGTGCATCTGGGCCGGTGCAGGTCCAGCATTTGCTGTGTTGCTTGTGGCAACAGCCGACACTGGTGCCTTAGGGTGGAACAAGAACTTCACAGGTGACCTCTGGGAAAAAAATAGCTTAGGCTGAGAGTGGACTCTCTATCCATTTCAGACTGTATGATGCTAGGAACTGCAGTGAGTGGAAATTCTCAGTATCACATCCATCATCCTCTTTTTCCTAATCCTTTGAATTGATGTGCATCTTTGTTCTTGGCAGACATATGCTGCCCCAGACAGCTCTGAGAAAGTGTGTGTGTTTGTGTTTTCCTACTCCAGTGGAAGGAAAGAGAAACAGGCAGAAGGCAATGCCACTTGAAAGGCAAACTTTAAACACACTGAGCCTGTGTGCACTGTACATAGCCCCTGGACAGGGATAATAATAGCAAAGCATCCAGTTTGTGTGACAAGAACTGTGTGTTGGGCAGAAGGGCATTTAAAAGGATTAAGGAAACAGGTACTGCAGGACTTGGTGATTTGTGAAATCTTATCCATTCCCAAAGCCCCAAAAGCGAAGTGTTTTTCAAAAGTCTCTTTAGAGACTCCTGAGGGTAAATGTAATCTTTACTGGAATTGTCAGTGGTGATCCTCATCTCAGCCCCAAAAATAAAAACAAGAAAAGAAAAAGCAAGTGAGAGGTATTTGTGAGTTCTGCTGACAGAGACTTCATCCCAGCTCCCCTCCGATTTGGTGCCTTAGTTTCCTGAGGTACTGGAGCTGCTTTTAGGGGCCCTGATGACCGTTCACTCAGATGTGTTGTTTCTAGCTGCTGTCAGGGTGGTATGAACAGCACTAATGAAATCTGTGATCTGATTTTGGAGCATTTCTGGCTCTCTAGGATAAGTCATTCTGTTACTGAATTGCCTCCCTGGAATCACGTTTCATTACACTGTGAAGTGTATGAAAAGTCTTGGGATTCCCTCTGCTTCGGTTTTGATTCCCAACACAGTTAATATTATTTCTGAATATCTTACACTTTGTTTTGGTTTCTAGTTTCTCACTCAATGTTTGATTTGCAATAGTTTGATAAATGGATTCTGAAATCTGCCTCTTATGCTAGTATGTGGAGCTGGAGGAGGAAAGTGCGAGCAGGGACAGAGGAGCCCCTGCAGGGAGCCCAGCAGTGCTGCCCACACGCTGTGCTTGCAAACAGGCAGATCAACACCTCTACCTGGGCTTTTTTTAAAACAAAATTTAATGTTACCATGTTTTTTCAAGCAAAAGACCACGTGTAGCAGACCTGGGCAGTGTCAGAGCTAGTGCCCAAACAGCAGTGGAGCCACCTTGGCTTGTGTTTTCCATTCCCAGCACAGGTAGCTCCCAATGCCACAGCCACATTGCTTTTAGTGCCGTGCCAGATGGGCACCTTGCTACTGTGTCACCTCAGCCAGTGCAGCAACATTTATTCTTGATTACAGTGTATTTTTCCTTATTTATTCCAGCAGAACAATTCACTTTGGTACCTCTGGACAAATTACGATGTTACCTTATTGCATCACTTATTTTCATGTAGTGATTTTTCCTTTGTGTAGTGTTTTTGCTCCCTGAACATGCAGGAGAGCTGCATCTCACGCTCTTCCTCCTTCCCATTGTCTTCAGCCAAGGCAAGGTTGTGTGCTTGGGTTCACTGCCTGCTCCCTTCTTCCTCAGGCCTCTCGGGAAAATACCTGCCTTTGGAAGTAACACAAACAAGAGGGATGAGTGGGAGGAGAAACCATGCTGCTCTGTGGAAGTTCGGGATGTTTGACTTACTAGAGACTGATCGACTGATTGCTGCTGCTGTAAAAAAAAAAAAAAGAAAAACCTCTGGGAGTGTAAATTGCAAATGAGCTTTGGAGAGGGCAATGCTAAATTTCCCACGCACGGATCTAAAGCAGGCTGGGATTGTTTTCTACCTTGGAAGCTGATCCAGCTATACACACTGTTAATCCACTGTCCCCTCACTGTACTGTAAATCAATCGGCGGGTCACTCAGCAAGTGTTTTCGTACACTGGGGTTAAGAGCGGGCCTCAGACCTGGCGGCTTCAGGTCACTCCAGCATCACAGGCTAAAGGTTGATGCTATCAATGGCAGGATTTTGGGGTAAGCTTTTATTAAGTGAGAGAACAATATCTTTTGAGATTGAAAGGGCTTTTGTGAAAAAGCTTTGGGTTGTGCAATTAACGGTTATCTATGTTTTGCTCCTTTTTCCTCATCCTTGGAGGACACAACGAGCAGAGAACTACCGGCATGGAAAGCCCTGTTTCCAACGGCCATCTCTTGGCTGTCATTCATCTTCTGCTGTATGGAAACCTTAGAATTTTTTCTATAGTTCTGATATTTTTTTTTCTATCTCACCTCAGTTTTCCTCCTACTAATATCTCATTTTCTCCCTATTTCCTTCTTTTCCATATGTGTGCGTATTTATGTGAAACACAAGTGCACTGAAAAACACAGACAGTTCTGAAATCACCATTATTCTACATGTGAGATAAGGCCCAAATGAGCTTAGAAAGCTCTCTCTGGTCTTGCTGGAGGCTTCTGGGTTAATGTCTGAAATTTGGGAGCAGAGGCTCCAAGCCCCATTCCAGCAGGATTGGCAGATTCAGGCACAGCAAAAATCCCCACCCAAAGGAAATGCTTAACCAAGCTCCTGGGTTCCTTCTGACTTTCCTTCATGCTAGGAAAGCACAAATCTGGCAGAAGTACTCAGTCCTATGCTCTTGTATGTGTGCTCACATACTGAGGAAGGTTTTTGTTTGAGAACAGAAGGATCCCCCTTTAAGTTCACTCTCATCTGTAAATCTCTACAAAATCAGGTCTCACTGCACACAAATTCTTTTGAGAATGCACTGCTTTGAGCCACACGGTCACCCTGGGTACGGAACCATAGAATTGTTTAGGTTGGAAAGGACCTTTAAGATCATCAAGTCCGACTGTAAACCTTGCGCTCGCAAGTCCTCCATGGAACTGTGTCCCCAAGTGCCACATCCACACGTCTTTTAAATCCCCCCAGGGATGGTAACTTCACTACTTCCTTGAGCAGCTTGTTCCAGTGTTTGACAGCCCTTTCGGTATAAGCCCCATCCTGCTTTGAGCACCCCTAGCACAAGGTACGCTCTGCTCCCGTGTTGTACCAAGAGAGGATCTCTTGCGAAGACAAAGAACACAAAGCAGAAAGGTACACGTTACCTTAAATCAAGTGCTGGCACGCACAGCAAAGCCTTGCTTTCAATAGGACACTGGCTCCTGAAAATTTACAGTATGCTTGGTTAAGGCAAGTAATTTTATTCCGTAAGCAGCCATGTACAGTGGGGTTATTGCAGTGCTGCCAACACAGGCTGTAAATATCTCTGGACAACAAAACTATTCATTAAAGAAATGTACCTTCAGACATATAGCCTTAAGTTTGCTGACACTTAAATACTCCTCTATAATGTGCTTGTTATTGAGCTTGACTGCAGTCATCGCCCCTCTGACTCCATGCCTGGAGTAGAAGACGGGTAATCTTTTGCGGGGATGTGTTACCACTTCGTTAGCTGATTCCTCCCTTCCTTCTTCTTTTAAATGTCCTTAGCATGATGTATCATGCTATCCTCCTGCCACCTTCCAGCCCATGGCATGGGGACTCGTACGTATTTCTCGGCCCAGATCTTTCATCCGAGTCTTCACTATTTTCACCACTCAGAACAAGCTATTGTTGAAGTGACATCTTCATGCCAGTTATCTGATTGATCTATTACCTGTCTCCCTATATAGGGATGAAGAAAAGAAATGAGAGGATCCTTTAATCATTGGAATTGGGGAAATACAGCTTAAGAAAACCTCTAACAACAAACAATTATTTTTAAAAGTTGGCAAGTTTCACATGTTTCACTTCAATAGGTGGCTTTATTCAAGCAGAGAGGCCTTTATGTCCCTTGGACATAATTAGAGGATGAGTGACATGGAAATATATTCGACGGGTGTGAGAAGGCAGTGAGACCACCCCTCTTTTTAGTGATCACGAAGGTCCCATCTTAACCAAATTTTCCCGTCTGTTTCTATGGGGCTAAATTGGAGCAGGAGAGCTGGGGAGTGTTTTTAATGCGCTGCAGAACAGAACAAGACGGGTGGACGAGGTGCTGAGGGACATGGTTTAGTGATTGATAAGGAATGGTTAGACTCAATGATCCAGTGGATCTTTTCCAACCTGGTGATTCTATGATTCTACGAGAAGTTCTTCCCACCGAGAGGCTAATTCAATGCCTTTTACAGTTCCAGAGTAAATTAAATTGTATAAATAATAATTAACAATAACAAATCTAAAGATTTAGGAGCAACATGCAGGAGAAACACTTAACGGATAGATAGGGTATCTTTCATGGGACAGGCTAATGAGGCAAAAATTGATTGCAGAGCATTGTTTGGGATATATGTGCCTCCCCCGCCTAAGTGCCTCTTCCAGATTTTATCATAAGTTGGAAACAACTTCTTGCCCTTCCATATTGTGGTTCTTATAAACAAGTGTTCTGTTTAAAAATACGTGTTAAACTGTGTTAAGTAATGTAAGCAAATAACACATGTGCTCTATTGGAGATCCGTTATGCTGGTGGATTGAAGCTGGTTTGCATACTGATTTGTAGCTCTGCCATTGCTGCTTCTGGCACCTGATCTTTCTTGCAAACGAGGCTATTTTGCCTCAAGGGTTCTCTAACGATTAAGTAATAAATAAATAAGGATAAAATGAACCTAGTCTTGCCTAAAATAATTTTGGAGGTTAAAAAAGAGAGAGATGGAGGGGGTTGCTATTGATCTGAGCTATTAAAACATCACAGCTACTTTTCTGCATTGAATGGCGATAGGTTTGGGAGGTGAATATGGAGAGAAAGGGTGAAAAATAACAACCGTGCATGAGATTAAGGGGTTTATTTACTAGTGGGGATTGTTTTGGTTTGGGGTTGTTGTTCTTTTCTTGACTATTCCTTCCTATGATCCACAGCCCATGTGCTTCCAGAAATGTAGCAGGTTTTTCTGAAACCGATTCCCTCTAATGAATGTTGCTTTTAAATCGGACTTGCCAAAGTTTATTTTTGGAAGCCCAGAAAGGAATCCAGCCCTAAATCCCTCTCTTAAACTCTCAGATTGCAGGGTCTGGCAGGCCAAGCGCATAGGTTTGTCTGATGCATTAAACCTGACACCCTCTTACCTAATCGCCTTCAGATGCTCCCTGCGATGGCCCTTGGCATATAAGCTGCCAGGGCTGGTGTTGCTTTTCTTCCAGCCCCTGTGCCTTGGCATAGGTTGCCCACGGCTGAGAGTAACCACTGCCTTCCTCACATTAATAGGATGAGCTGTTGATGCCCTGAGCCTTTGCAGCTCACCTGAAGAGGTGGCTGTTCCACACAAGGGGATGCTCAGGGAGGAGCTTGCATCTGGGATGATGCATTTTGATGTATCTCAGCTAAGATGTTGTGGGCGCTGCTTTATCTGGCAATGAAGCGCAGGCACAGAACGGCAAAATGATTTGCTTGAGATCCTGCAGTGGATCCTGGCAGCAGCTCCTTCCCTGTGCCCATCCCTGGCACCTCCTTGTTCTCTGTGGCCCCTGGCAGGTGAAACCTGTGCTAGAGAAATAACTGCAAAGCACTGTCAGTGTTGACTGTGGTCTGTTTGGAAAATAAAAGGAAGTCACTCTATAATATCTCACAGCTACTGCCACAGCGGTGTCAAACCCTACTGTAGGATACCATGGTACTTGGCTTGCTGTGAAGGGTAAGCCAAGGGCAGGCAAAAAATCCTTTGTGTTTTAATATTATTAAACTTCAAGTATTCCAAGTTGCTACAAATAATAAAGAGTAAATTTAAAAGGGACTGTGAAAAATGAGGCAATGACCATCTGTGCTGTGTTGATTTCTCTGGTAAAAATCAGCAGAGGAGAGAAAGCATGAGCAGGAGTAATTTCTCAATGGTGTTCAGTTGTTGCAGGGAGTGTATTTGGTGCACGGCAAAGAGCAGCGTGGGACTCGAGTGAGAGGCGAGAAGCCCCAGCCTCAGCCGCCGGAGCCTCTGATGTTAATCTTTATGATGGGGAGGGAAATATTGACAGCGGGATGGTGCTCTCTGCCTTGAATGACAGGCCATATGTTTGTAAAATAGACTGAAGTACCAAACAGAAAAGGCATGGGCAAGTGGAGAGAGAGACGTATTTTCTCTTTACATGTAAAACTTTCAACACTTGGCAGGAGCCCAGCAACAATTAATCAGCAGGAGCCTTTTAGAAAGCCTCTTCCTAGGAAATAAGGGTACAGAAAAATCCTTTAAATTAAACATAATTTAAAACAAAGTAGTGTGTCAATAGGGGGAAAAAATGGAGAATGGACTTAAAATAAATACAGATTACTTGGTATAAATCCATCGAGCCTGATCCTGTTCTAACATCCATCTGTGCCACCGCATTTCCCTTGGACCTAGACCCTTGGCCAGGGATGAGGGGGCTGGTGGGGGGCTGAGGGTGCCCTGAGAGGCTGCAGGCAGCGGGACCAGGGGCTGGGGCACAGAGGGAACCCCCCAGCCCTGGGAACCCCCAGCCCCATCACTTTGCGGAGGAGCTGGGGGCTCTCACCATGCAGCAGTGAGCAGGAGAAATGCTGCTGGGGGGGAGGGAAAGGAGGAGGAGATCAGATTTCTAAGCACCCTTGAAACCAAAGCTGCACTGTTTATAAACTTCCATAAATATTAATTGATATTTAATAAGGTAGGCAAACACAAGGGAAAGTATTGTTTTGGCCAACTCCTACACAGCAATCTCAGCGAAGCGTGAAAGAGTTTGTGTAACTTTCCTTGGGGGTTAAGAGCAGGTCAGGGAAGGTCCTTTTTCCTGGCCGGTGTCCCAGCTTTTTAAGCTATAAGGGAACATAGGAGGCTCCTGGGAATTTAACCCAAATACCTGCTGTCTGCAGGGTGAAACTACTTGGCTGCACACAGCCAAGTGCAGAGCCTGGATGCGGGCATCGCCGCCCCTCGCTCCACTCCCTGCCCTGCACACAGCCCCGGCCAGGGCTTTCCGGGGGGATTAGGCTGGAAAGGGGGTGACTGTTTTGTCAGATGGGAAGTCTGATGAGATAATCACGGCTGTTAATTGATATGCTTTCCCACATAACTTGACAGTTCAAACAGGTGGTGAATAGCCCCTCCGCTAATTCACATCGGGCTGTTGTGCTGCGCCTGGGCTCTGGCTCGTGCAGATAAAATGACAGAGAAATAGGACAACATCGAGAAAGGCAAAGCTTAGCACTTGCCCATGGCCCTCAATTCCCACCAACCCTCCTCTGTAATACAAGTCCCTTACAGGGCTTCTTTACGTGATCTGTACTGCCAAAGGGTGGAGCAAAATTCAAGGGAAAGCGTTTCCTCTGCTGATTTTTGGTGACTTTACTGAGCATTTGCTGCCAGCTCCAGAGAAAGAGTCATAGACGTATTTTTTGAGTTATTTCTCATTCTGCTGTGATACATGGGCTGATTTTGTGGATTTGCACTGAGACTTAGAGGAAAAGTCAATGTCAAATAGAACGAGGCTTGATGTTATGAAATAAGATCTTAGTTTTTCTGGTGGTAGAGTTACACTTGGAGTCAATCTGTGGTGGAGGCACAGACTTATAGGGAGTCCATGTGAAGGAGTTCAGATATTGAGCCCTCTGTCTCTCTACAATGTGTGAATGCTTCTGGCTCCACATCCAGCTTCTCCTTGCTGCTGCCCGATTGAGCTTCTGAAACCACTGGTCTGCAGGATATTTCATTACTCTTCTATATGAGGAAAGAGCCAGTTCTTTAGAGAAACATCTCATCTGAACCCCCAGCTGGAATGCCAAGTTTTTCGTTTTAAGTAAATGGATGCAAAATCTCTTGTGATTGCTCACGATTTCAGGCTGCTCCTGGGATTTTTCTTTCTGGGGGCTTAGCATGGAGTGTTGTTGACCAGTCTGCTAAAATGCCCTTTCAGAGTCATTCCTTGAGTAGTGATAGCAGCCAGGACCCTTCTTGCTGCGATGAGCATGATAACCGTAGCGAAGGGGAAATCAGATCAGTTTGAAAACACGACAGCTCCTGAGCTTTGGAGGAAAGTTGGAGCTTTTGTAGAGTTTGGGGTGGAGTTATTTTTTTGTCTTGGTTTGCCTGTCCTGTTTCTTTTCTGTCTCCTGTTTTGAGGGAAATTGTTCTCATCCTTTAACCAGATGTGCTTCTCAGCTGATGAACATTGCTCCAAGTTACACCTTGGCATCCAAAAGCAAACCCTGACTGCAGAGCTAAACAACGCTGCTGGTATTCAAATAGCAGACAAAGACAGCTTTACCATAGTTGCCTGTCTGTCTCGAGTTCACCAGTTTTAATTACAACACCCAGAGTGGAAATTTCAGAAAACGTTTTATCCGTGCGTAAAATTCAATTAAACAAACAGACCCCTAAAGAAAGCGTCGCGTTTGTCACAGCAAAATCTGTGGTGAAGCAGGGTATTTCCTGCTCTTACACATGGGTTATGTCTCCGGATTGTCAGGGGTTACCTTTGATGCAATGCAGATGGAAAATCAAAATGTAGGGATTAATCCCTCTCTCGCCAGATTATGCAGAAGCGTAAGCAGGTGGCAGGGGAGGCCGAGCCCTTTCCATTTCTCATTATGTCGCAGCGCTGCTGTCTGTGGCACCGGCCAAGCCTCTGGTGAGTGTTATGTGATATAATTGTAAGATGGAAAACAGTGAGGGAATTTCTTCTTTTGTATTTCAAAGGCTATGATGGCATCTTTATTTGATAAAGGAATTGGATTATGTCTAATCCCTACACTTGGAGATGTTTTATTACTCAGAAAACACTTTCTTAGAAGCATCTTCACTGCTGCAAGCAGGGTGTAAAATGTCACTTGCAGGAAAGCTGAGGCCAAGTTTTCCAGGGATGAGCAGAAATCCTTGATTCCTTCCTTTGGGGGCTGGGTTCAGATTTAAGGAATTTTTTAATAAATCACAATCCTGAAAGTAGAAGCCAGGCTGTGCTTTTTAATGAGCATCTGGTTAAGAGCCCAGAGCTGGAGCCACCCAGCTTGTTAGCCAGGTGCTTAAATCAGTTTACTCTCCGATTCAGGATATTGTGTAGGAATTTAGATTCTTTCATAATGAATAATATATAGATGAAATGTGAGCTCTGTAAATTTAGGGAAACGATCTGTCAAGCTCCCCGAGGAGTACAAATGAAGAGGCGAGTGCCACGAACACAACACAGCATACATTGTCTCGGGAACTTCCTTTGGCACCGGCAGTGGGACACACTTCACAGATCAAAATAAAAGCTCAAAGGGGAGAAGAGAAATGACTTGACCAAAGAGCATTCAGTGGTTTAGATAATTTGTAATGCCGTTGTGGGTGTAAGCCAGGAGGTGAATGTTCCTGCACCTTGGGAGGCTTGTGTGGACTTTGTGGAGGAACATGGATCAAACAGCACCAAGTTTTCCTAAAACAGATACAGAAAAGTTGTCTGTAGCTACAGATGAGGGCGCTTTTTAGTCCTGATGTGTTTACATTCTCTGTGTTCTCACAATAGCAGTGCTTCCAAGTGCTGTCTCATCTCAGTAGTCAAAGTTCCTGAG
The DNA here is from genome assembly GCA_033459285.1 of Clamator glandarius. Classification (NCBI taxonomy): domain Eukaryota; kingdom Metazoa; phylum Chordata; class Aves; order Cuculiformes; family Cuculidae; genus Clamator; species Clamator glandarius. The sequence goes on along the minus strand of JAUNZM010000188.1, from coordinate 542,983 downwards.
TGAAAGTATCTGCTGAGTTTTGTTACTCGAGCAGATCCACCATACTGGGAGGAGAAGCCTCCCTCACCCCAGTGAGCTCCAGCCTTTTAAACCAAGGTAATCCCCTCTCTGAAGCCAGGCCTTGTGCAGCTGAAACCAAACCCCTCCGACCCCGAGCAGGCATTTATCACTACCTGAGGGCTGGGCAAGGTTCACTGAACTCCAAGTGAGGCTGGGACTGGGTGGGAGCTGGGAAAGACTCTCTGGTTTCATGTAGGGTGGACCCTGTGTTGGAAATCCCACTCCTTGTTTCTCTGCTACTCATGAAATCTTACTTGAAAGCTTGTGGGAAAATAGTTTGAAATGCATCTACAAAGAAATAAATTGTTTCCCCACAACACTGCAGTTTAGGACTCGAGAAGAACCTTGTGTTGTAGAGGCTGGTCCCAGCTGGGCTGTGATTTAGGAAAAAGGGCTGCCAGGGGACTTCTGTTGTAAAAGGACTTGCAGAAATGCTGGACGTGCAGAAATGCTCTCTCCTATGCAGAAGAGCGATGAACTATCCTGGGGACTGGTGGTTTCAGAAGGTCAGTCTTGCAACATGCAGATGTTTCTGCATGGCTCTGAACCCAGTGCCACCTCTGGAGGAGGCACGTTAATTTGTAAAACACAAACTGGTTTCTCTCCTGGCAGAGAGCTAACTTAGCCCTTTGTCCATGTAACTGGTTCCCATGCGTGTCGTGCTGGTGAAACACTCCTTGAAGCAGCAAAGGTGGCCAGGAGCTGGGGCGAGTGCAGCACTCAGTGGGACACTAGTGGGACATTAGTGGGACTTGGCTCCAACTCTGCTCTGCTGTCACCTCCCATTGGGCTCTTGGTTGGTGAGGCCAGGCCAGTGGGTGTTCGTCACTGCGATTCAGTGTATCGCAGCTGCCTTCCCTGTATGAGGTGTCTGGGCCCCTTTTTAGAGGGTCTTTACTGGATTATAGAAGGCAACTGGAGCCTTAACTTTAGGTCAGTCACACTCAACTCTAGAAGCCAGAGGTGGGGGTACCCACAGACACTGTTTTGGTGTCACACAGGAGGCTCTGAGGTGGGAAGACAGTTTTCCCCAGGCTCCTGGAGAAGCTAAATATCACATTTTCCAGAGGAGGTGGCACAAAACCAGGGTCGTGGGTAAATATCTGAGGGAGAACCTGTTTCATTTCATCAACTCTTTCTTAAATTTGTGTTTGCCTAGGGAATGTCCTGCACCGTGATCTCCTCCTGCACGTGGTGGGATTAGGAGGGAGAGAGGGAGGAAGAGAGCATAGCAGATTGCTGTGTGTCCAGAGCATCCATTGCCCCACGGTAGGTGCAAAAGGGCCTTGCTGGTTTTCCAGGGGTGCCCGGGGCAGAGGTGAGACCTAAGCCCATCTTTCCAGTGCTTGGACTTAAAGGCTTTTCTTCTGCTCTTCTAAGCTTGCTGCCTGCCCGCATGGGAGATGCATAGCCTTCTCCTGACTGACCGGTGGCCAAAAGCAGAGAAGCATTTCATTCCAGAGGCTGGTATTTCACTATACAAGCGCTTTTGAAAGAAGGAAAAATGGGTGGAAATTGTAGTGGGCTTAGCAGACAAAATTGAGCAGTTGACTGTGGCTAGGCACACAGTACTTAAATGCAAGAGCTGATCTAATCGTTGTTCTCGAGGAAGCTTTTTGCTGCATTTTAGCACACAAAGCTTTTCGTTTTCTCTTTTGTGGCTTGAGCTGCTATTTAAGAAAGCAAAAATCAATAAACCTTTCCAGCTTTCAATCTTTTGCCCCAAAAGGTGTTTTTTTGGGTAGTGTTTTGTCATTCATAAGCTGTGGCGACAAATCCTTGACATCATTCGTGGATAATATCGATCAGCTCTTCCGTTGCGCCAAAGGACAAATAGAAATCATTTATCTGTCTGGACTCCAAAACAGCAAAAGACAAAGGGCTCTGCCAGCCACCCATGACAATCAGCAGCTGAAGGTATTAGCAGGGGGTCAAGTTCAGAGGTCAGCGGTCAAACAGGTTGTCATCAGTTTCTCACAGCTATCAGAGTGGAAAAACCCAGCTGGTTCTTATCAGCCAGATCTGGGGCTGTGCGCGAGGAGCGGTGCCCACTCAGTGTGGCTGGTGACTGTGGGTGCTCGGTGCCTCAAGGTACATCACCATCAGGAACAGGGCTACTGCGTTCCCTTCTCAGTGGGAGATATACCATAGGTTTATTTTTGTTTCTTGCAGATACGGGGTCTTAACTGCACTTGCACTTTGTTGGGATCTGCTAGGACTAAGGACCACGCAAGATAAACCACGAAAAGCTGCAGTTTTCCATGATCTCATCAAAGTTGGTATTGCTTTGAGGATTCCCAGGATCCATTTGTTTTGACGTTGTTAAATGATTTTGTTCAATGTTCTGCACCAGTTTTGGAAACAGCCTCTTCTTGAGCAAAGGGCCCTAAACCTGCTGCTTCGAATCTGTCTCCCCTGAAGCAATCTGCAAAAGCTTTGAGATTTCTGAGCGAGGTGCTGCACCCCGGCTGTGTTCATTGGGCGTACAGAGCACATCCAGGGAAAATATCAGTTCTGCCTACGTATCCTTGTTGCCACCAAATTAGAATTAACAAACATGAAGTCGTATGAACTCGGTCTCCCCAGAGGGAGAGCTTCCCTGCTTGTGTCCCCCCAGAGCTATGAGCAAGCCACTGCCAGCACTGCGCCTCTGCTGCACATGCAAAGTCTTCCAGCCCCAGCACCAATGCTGAGCCTCAAGTCAAGGAGATCTGTAAGTAACAGAAAAAGCTGCTATGGAAAAAAGGCTGCTTCTTTGTGGTTATCTGCAATTAAAATAGACAACTGTATGGTCTCTCCTTTCTCCAGCTCTGTTAAAAACATGGGCAGCTCTGAGTTTTATGGCAAACCTTGATATTTTATTCCTGCAGGACAGCAAGGCCACTAAAGAGTTCCCTCAGGAAACCAAAAGGGAAGGCTCCCACCAGAGCTGCTCATTTGATCCACCCTTTGGCTTTCTATAAACCTGGACACTTAGGGTTTTCATCAGTCAGCTGGTGCTTCAGCAATTCCTCATTTTCTGTGCTGTGAACGCTTCCATAGGCTCTCTCCCCATCTCCTATCTCCATCTCCCCACAGATATTCTCAGCATTTTCATTTTAAGGGGGGCCGGCAAACAGAGATTTGTCTTGTATTAAACCACGAGTGCATCAACGGAGTTCCGCTCGGAGATTCAGCTCGTGTGGTATTGACAAGTGGTCCAGGCAGCCTGGCGAGCAACACGCTGTACACGCACCTGGAAGTACATTTTATTTAAAATGCGACAAGTTTTTTTCTGTTCATCAACAACTGGTTGAGGCAACAGAGACTTTCATACAAGAGACAGGCATCTTCTATTGCTACAACAAGGTGCTCTCTTTGCAGTTTAGATAGAGAGCTGGGGAAGGGCTTGTGCAAACAAATACTCCCACTGGATAAATAAGCCGAATCCACAGCACTGGGAGCCAACGTCGCTCCTTCACACCACAAAGTCGATGTGGTAAATGCAGCGCTTTGCTTAAATTTCTTCTTGTAGATAGAAATTCTCCCTTTTATTTTATTTTATTCTCCCAAGGACACTGTCAAGGTCACCACGAATCCTGATGCTCCAAAGAGTGTATCAGGGATACAAACCCATTTCACCAGGCTATTGTTGTATGTATCCTCCTGTGCATCCAACTTCATTTCCACTTCAATTTTATCAACCTTCCGCTGGAGACTCAAGGAGATAGGAAACAAGTACTGACACGAATTAGCCTGGAGATTGACTGATATAGCTCAGCCCAGGGAATCCTGGGTAAAACCTTCTCTGGGCTCTTTCTCGCTCTCTCACTGCCTTTTTTTTTCCTTCTCTTTTTTTTTTTTCTTACCTTTTTTTTTCCTCCCCCTTTTTTTTCCTCCACTACAACTCTTTGTCAGTCACCTGTCAGAGATGTCATCAGTCCTGTCCAGGATGACAGACAGGGCAGGAAGGCTTTTGATGGGGTAATTTGCCAAAAAATACCCAGTGTGGTGTATTAAAGACGAGAGTGTGCGGCAAAGGCTCCAGGAGATCCCTGCTAGGCAGCCACAGGTAAAACCAGCTTTCTCTTCTCCAGATGGCTGTGAACCCCAATGTTCCTTACCCCTTTGCTTTGTGGAATACGTGGGAGAGCTCCGCTGCCTTTTCATAGAACTTTGCTCCGTCTGTCCGTACTCTGGGGAGCTCAGCGTGTGTAGGGTCTGCTGGGGTGACCTCCCTCTCTGTGCCTGCCCTGTGCTTGCAGCCCATTCTCCCTCTCAGTGGTGCTTGGTGTTCCAAGAAGCTTCCAGGATGAGGAAGGGCAGCAGCAGATGTTCTCGGTGATGCGATGCTAAAGTCCAGTGTGGTAAACTGGTCGCTGTGGTATTTTCTTCCATCTGCTGCTCTTCGCGGTAGAGTATCAGCCAACACTAGTGTTGGTTGCAGGTGTTGATGGAGCTCGGCAGCAAGAGTCCCAGTGAAGGCAGGGGGTTATTTCATAGTTTCCGATCGAGCGCAGTGCAGGGACAGGGTGTGAGTCCTGTGCAGGATGGGATGGGGATGCAGGAGCAGCAAGGAGCTCTGCTTCCTGCTCTCTCTGCAAACTTCAGCCCCTCTTCTTCCTCTGGGCAGAGTGGTAGGAAATTTATGCCCTTTGGGTTCAAAAAAGGCTCCTGGAGGAAAAGAGAGAGAAAGAGAATGAAAATGATTTTAATTTTTTTTTGGCGTAGAAATGAAGCTGATATTGAAAGTGAGTAAATTTTAATGAAACGGTGCAAAAATGACATCATTTACTCAGAAATCATTAATTTGTCAGCATTAATATTTCAGCTACAACATTGCCTGTCATTCTGTGCCAGCAATGACTGATAAATCTATAAAAGTGTGCTGCTAATTTACTGAATATTTATGTGCAGTGTCATTTGCAGAGTAGGATTTGAATTTATTTCACTTACTATTCAGCTGGAGAACATTTCTAGCAAACCTAAAATGAGCAGCACCAGGCTGTGCAAAGTAAAGCTGGCAAAAACTTCTTAAATAACATTTTAAAGGGAGAGAAGCACTGGCAGGAGGCTGTGGCGTTTCCCTCAGCCAACGCTCTTCCAAGACTGGCTGGAGGATCAGGTCCCAGCAAACAGTGCGTGGGTGGCTTGGGACAGGGCACGGCAGCTGCCAGCCCTGGGGCTGACACGTATTTGTCACATCTATAACATTTTTCATCTCCAGACCTCCTCAGAGGTGTCAGCTTATCCGTTCTGCTTCCCCGGGGGAACGTGCACGTGTCAGGAAGGAGCAAATGTCCCCAGAATGATGGTTTGATGGGAATTTGTGCATCGGTTTGGGAAATGGATGGAAAGTTTGCAAAGCTGGGGTGGGAAGTTTAAAGAAATGATGTGAGTAAGCAGGAAATTTTGGCAAAGTTGTGTGGCTGACATGGATTGGGACATGGATTGCTACTTTAACCTCTGAAGTTTAGATGTCAAGCACTGACAAGGAGGTGCAGCAGAGAGGAGGGACCTCCCAGGGCACCCAGGAGCCTCCAAGGTGTCTGGAGCCACGTGCGTGTGCTCCAGGTGCAGTCCCCACTGCTTGTCCCTGTGGTTGAAGGTGCTGGTGGCTGCTCCCTTGTTCTTGTACTGGCTTCCAAACAGGACAGCACATGATGGCCTGGGTTATTTACCTGCCAACATCATCTCACGCTCACTCTGAGCCTTAGGAACCTCCTGGAGGTGAGAGCCGAGCGCTGCTCACCAAGGGCCATCTGTTAGGCTGAAGACCACAGGAACTGTTGGTAATTAACAGGCATATTAATCCAATAGAACACGATAGCCTTATTATAGTCACATTTTTCACTTTCATCAGAATAATATCATATTATATTAATATTTATTTCTCACTAATGGGCTGCAAAATGAGCTGGGTGATGTTCGTGGTGAGGTGTAGTGTTGGAGGGTGGCAGCAGTGGGCCGGGGGCCGATGGACACGTCGTGGAGAGTCTTTGCCTCCTGATAGCTCTGAGTTTCCCAGGGTTGGGGAACCGAGTATGTCTCCCCACCCAGGGCCCAGGCACCTTCCCTCCTCCTCCTTACCTGAATGTCCGAAATGTTGTGATTGATGGGAAATCACGATGCCGCTGATGCCAGCCTGTCCTAGTACAGCTGTTTGCACCGAGTCTTCTTCCCCTGCTCACTTTCAAGGCACAGGGAAAGGGAGCTCGGGATAAAGAGACAAGCTGGACACTGCAGACCCTTCAGGTCTGATGGATTTGGGCACGGCTGTCAACAAGATGGAGATTTACTTTAAAGAAAGAGAAAAAAATCTTGCTTACACTTCGCCACTCACATTTATTATTCTGGGAAATAAGGATGGCGCGAGAGCAAGGAATAAATCCCTTCTAAAATATATTAGGTGAATGCATTATTTTTTGTGGCATGTGGATGAGGGCAGGAGAATGAATTTTAAGCTTGATTCATTCTCCAAAACTAATCTTAAGCCTTTTAATTGTTGAGTGTTGGCATAAAAACATATTATTTATGAAGCTGTGGCTTGCTTCTACATGGCCCCTATGTATTTTTTTCCTCTTTTAAAGCAAATCTCATTTATTTCTTCCTAAAAGGTACTCTAGAATCTAATATGAGCATTATGAATATTTAATTTTCAGAGCAGAGTTTACACAATACCAGAGCGTCTGGCGGCTCAACCAGTCCCTGCGCAAGCCTGGTTTGGAGCTCCAGCAGATCTACTTGTGTAGATCGTTGCCTTTCTGTACCACTTGGTTCATACTTACCAAAACTCGTCACTTACTGCCTGTCTCAGGCTGCTGGGTTCCTCTGGCTTCTGGTTTTGTAAAATTCATGTGTGTTGCAATAAGCAAAATGAGGGCAGGAGGCACCGGAGAGGCCCCGCAGTTGTAGAACTTCATTGGCTTTCTTAAAAATAGTGTAATAACACAGTAAAAACGTTTCACAGGAGAGGAAAACTCACAGTCTTCAGCTTAAACATTAGTAAAAAATTATTTCCTACAGTGTTAAAGATCTAATTGGTCCAATCAAAAGGCAAATTAATTATGGCTCATTGGAAGAGATCTGCATGTGTCCTAGCTTTGGTGCAGAGACTACATGGAGGAGCCAAGGTATTCCCAGAGCTGGAAAAGCTGGAGGGTGAGAATGCTGACCTCTCCAATACAAGGTGTATTCCTTCTGAAGTGGCTTAGTGCTAGCTGGGACATGGGAGAAGGACAATAATTTTATTATTTTTATTTTATTTTAATGTTTTCTAAGCTGGCAGCATTCAGATTTTCCCTGTTACTACTTGGAATTTCCCTCTGAAACCAAAAGTATGGTGTTGTGCACTCAAACCAGACAGCCCAACTCCCATATCCATACCACACCAAATCCCTTTTCTTCTGAGAAGATGTATTATTTTCCAATTTATGAGGGTTGTGGGGTTTTTTTCAGTATCAGCCTGACATTTTTGCAAACTGATGAAAATCTGTCACTTTTCTCTTCTGTAAAATCACAATCCACACCACTGGCTGTGTCAGGAAACGAAATTCATAACTAGTTAAAAGCAAAGGATGGTCCAAGATGTTAAGATGGACTCTTCTGGACCTGTGCTGTCGTGGTTTATGTAGGTTTAGCTCCTGCCCAGACCCTGCAGGAGGGGTAAAGCACGTGCCTGCCTGAGCCAGCTCTCTCTGCCAGCTCACAAACCTCAAAGCTTCATTGTGTTAAAAATATATTGAACGCTTTGTACCAACAAGTTCCCACAAAACACCAACCTGCATTCCTGCCTCATTAGTCCCAATTTCCTCTAACAGAGTTAGATATTAAATGATCTGACCCCCAAATATCCTGGAAAAGCACTTTTCAAAGGCATTTCAGGCATCTTGGGCCGTGCCGGTGGCATCGACCTGATACCCTGCTCTGCCGCCTGCCGAGCGCCCCTCGCTCCGTATGCCCCTTGCTCCACACGCCAGTGCCGCTCGTGTGCTGATGCAAAGCAATCGCTGGGCAGCTGCTAGGCTCGGGCGTGCATTTCAAATCAGAAATTTCTGTTCTCCTGCACCAGTTGAATATTTTTATTTATTTATCGTGCCATGTTTTGCGCCCACGCCGTTGGCAGCTGGGTGCCGATGCCTCGACGCTTGCAGGGTGATGAGGATTGGTGTCCTCTAGGCTGGGGCAGGGATTCCCAGCATCGCTGCTCCCTTTGCTGCCCTCCCTCCCTGCTGGCTGAGCATCCTCTCCATCTCCTCCTGCCAGGGCTTTCCCACCCCGGGGCCTCCTTTGTGTTTCCTCCCATTCAGCCCAGCCCCAGCTAAAATGTTTTCCCTCCCAAGACATTCCCTGCACTGAGCTTAACCAGCCCAAATTGTCTCACCTTCCCCCCGTCTGATAAATGCTCCTCTGCAGTTAATGTACCCTCCCCAAACGTCCTTCATTTGTCAAAGATCGCAGCCTTTTACGGCGGGTCATTATTTCACGAGGAATTCGAACAGAAATATTTCCAGTCCGCACCAAGCGATCTATTTCGCTTCCCCACCCACCACATTAGCCTCTGAATACTCTCATTATACCATTACTAATTAGAAATTCTCTCAAATTGGCGGCTGCATTAAAAAAAAAGACAGTGTGCTGAGCATATGGCATAATATCCTATTAATGAACACTCTAAATTCAAACTCAGGTCAGCTGCTCATTTCTTGCTCATGTCACCCAGGCAAGGGGGGGAAAAGCAGGCTTCTTTTTTTTTTTATTCCCTAAAATGCATAATAGTGGATGCTGGGGATGCAGCACTGCCAAGGGCCGATATTTTATTTTATTGGCTAATTTTTGTGGTAGAGTGATATAAAAAATAATAATTTAAAAATACATATCTGTATTTATATATGACTTTCCAGCCAGTGCTTATTGGCACATTGCAATGTTACGTCTTTTAAACAACACCAAAACAAGCCACAAGCCTACCAAAATAAGTTGGATAATCACCAACGAGACGAATGCTCTTTGAGGTTGCGTATTGTCCTGCCAGCATCAGTGTCTTCAGTGTAGAGATGTGGGTAAGGGGAGGAACTGCAGCGTATATGCTTTTTTTTTCTTTTCCTTTTCGTTACCTGGACTGATTGCACCAACCCCTCGTGCCATGCGAGAGACTTTTTGGGTTGACCTCACCTTGCCCCTGGTTGAGCTTGGGCCAGGTTATGAGCTGACACTACTGCTCATCAAGTCCAAGGAGGTCGCTCCTCAGTGTTGGCTACAGTGGTCCTGGTTGCAGCAAAGGGCTTTGGTGGGGACTCCTGGAGCCCTCCCGGGGGCTCTGGAGCAGCTGGGCAGTTGGGAGACAGCTCCCACGGCCACTGTGGTCCTGCCCAGGTCTGAGGAGCCTGCAAGCCTGGACTCTCTCTCCGTGTTGCTCTAGTTGCATTTCTTAGGCTTGATGGAAATCAGCCAATGGGTGTGAGACAGCGTGCGAGTATCTGTGTGTTTCTGGGAGATGGGCAGAGGTTTCCTGCCTTTCCAAGGGTTCTTTTAGTACTTTTTTTTTTATACCCTGATTTTTGCAGTGTGGTAAAAGAGCGAATTTTTGTACCTTCTGCTTCTCTGGGCAGATGAGCTGTCAGGGCTTTAGGTCTCATCAGTCTTGTTGTCACCGAGGTTTATAAAACTACCAAATTATATTATGTCAGCTGATTCTTTAATGGGATAATCATTAGCCAAGACCTGAGTAAGGTTTTTTTTTGCCATCACTAATTTCACCTCAAGGTGAACGCACAGGCAGAACCCTCCAGCATGGCGTTTGCTATAATTCGCTCCGTGCCATTGCGCCAATTCCTGCTCCTCCTCCCAGGATGTGCCACGTGCCCTCTGTCCCTGGATGGCGTTTGTCACAGCAGGATAAGTCCCAGCATGAAGGTTGTGACTGTCATCCTTTTCAGAGAAGATTCCAAGGGTGTCGCAGAGCTTCTGGCTGTAGCCCTGAAAGCCCAGGCTGCAGCCTCACCCCGTGGTTGCCTGTGCACCATCCGTTTATCCAGGGCATCGGCAGCAAAGGATGCAGAAAGGTGACAGCAGCATCGTCCAGTTTGACCTTTCAGTAAAAAGTCTGGGCTTTTCAACAAAGTGAAACTTTTTCCATTGAAAACAAATATTTTTCCCCATCAAGAATCCAATTTTCTGTCAAAACAGTTTTCATTAAATATTTCCAAGCAGCCCCGGGTTAGTATTGATTCAAACTGTTACAAGAGTGAGAGGAATGAGGCTTTGTCTCTACAAAGATCATGTTTGCCCACCAATTAGAATTACAGTAGAAGTGAGTAATCGCTGCCAGCTCCAAAGGGGGAATGTTTAACGAAACGCACAGTAATTATCCTTGTTAGTTTGCATGGTTTGATGTCATGTCCCGGCAAGTAGTCAGGACCCCGGGCACCAAGTGGTGGGAGCAGGGAGTGCGACACGAGAAGCTCACAGAGTTGCTGGGATAGGCTGCCAAGGGTGGGAGGACTTCTCCTGGAATGGACCTGTGGGAAGACCTGGCCTTTACTCTCCTGTTGTCCACTTGGTTTTTACAAGTGTTGAGGACCTACCAGGTCTAATGCTCGTGATCTCCTGCTGTGGCTGTTGCTGTGATTTCCATGGCTGCCTTTTGCGGGACTGCTCATAGCAGCAGACAAGCACCAGGGCTGGATGCTCCTCAGCAACTGCAAAGCTCCAGTCCTGGCCCCATGGGCTCCACCATCACTCATCAACAACTTGTCGTGTTGCTGCGCTGTTTGTTAAGGCTTTTCCCAGAAAATGCACGTCATCCTATAAAAGCCAAAGCGCCGTGCACGACTGCCTGTGCAAGGAGGCTTCTGGTGTTGTGCTGGAGAACTGGGAGCAGGATGGGTGATGGGCATTGGGGTCACTCACCTGGGGAGGGTGCAGGGTCTGGAAGAGGCAGGGAGAGCAGGAGAGGGGCTGAAGCCAGATACGTCCCTTCCAGCCAAGTCAGTCTCATGTTCTGAGAGTAAAAGCCAAGATGAGCACTGTGCAGCCCAGGAAGAATTGAGGTTTTATTCATCGGCACTAGGGTCATTCCTGATTTAATTATGTAAAAATTAATGTGGAAGTCTTTCTTGGTAGGTACGGGCAGGCCATCCATGAAAATTGAATTGGGTGAAATGCTGGTTAAGCTAATCACTTGCAGTCATTATGATGGCTAAGCACAGGGATGTTGTAATCTGTTGGGACTTCTCAAAGACCTGATTGAAGACCAAGTTTAAGACCCACAGGTTTAATCAGAAGGGATCAACAATGTTGTGCTGGACTGATTCTTTTCCTGTTAGCAAGGAGCACTGAAGCATTTCTCCTTGGTACGAGAATCCACATTGCAAGTCCAAAGGGCTTCTTGTGTAATTCCCAAGCCAGTAGCCATGGATGGAGAGCTGCTTCAGGTCTCAGACTAATGACGATTTTGGTTTTTAACAGAACGGCTAAGCTGCTTGTTCAAAGACCCTGCTGAGCATATTTCACTTCTTAAAGGCAAGGTCTGTGATTTATTCACTCAAATGTAGGTTTGGGAGCCTTATGTTAGTGTGCCTTCCCCTGTTATTACACACATATACATGTAAATGCATACACACAGACTTGGATGCGTACATCTGTGTGTGCATTTGCAGTGTAGGCAGGGCTTGCTTAAGCCCTGTGGGGACAAGCTGCTCTGCTGGGGCTCCACGGAGGAGCCTGGCCAGGGATTCGTGGGGCACGAGCCCATCTGGAGGTCCTGCAGTGCCTCTTGACCAGCCCCTTACCCCTACAGTCATCAACCTTTTTAATTGGGGTGTCAGATCCATAACAATTTTTATACATTTTAAAGGAATAAAAACTTCAATATGAACAGCTTGCAAAGCCTTTTATCCATCTGTTCCCTAATACTAAAAATGACCACCTTTGAAGGTGCCTGGAGGGTGCTGGGCCAGAGCTGCTTCCCTGGCTTTGTCAGGAGGCGGCTGACGTCCATACCAAATCAAGATGCTTCTTGTAATGTTCGCAAAAACGTAATTTGATTTGCCTTTGTCAACAAAATCTGTGGAAACATCCCCTGCCTGAATAAATAACCCTGCAGGGTAGCACATGCTTTGTAAATAATTTTCATTGTAACCCCCTCTTCCTAGCAGGGTGGAGAGTTGAGAACATTCATCAAGTCTCACATTAAGAAAATAATTTTCTGGTACCTAATTTGTACAATAAATAAAGTCCACAATTTCTTGTTTCTGGAGCAAAGAAATGTAAGGAGCTGACTAGGGTTTTTTTGACACTAGTTCTGTTTTTGATGGCCATTCCTACCTCAGGCTCGGTGCCTTCCTGAGACCCCTGGCCAGCAACTCCCCAAGAGTCTGGTGATTTGGGGCACATCATGTCCTAGGCGGTCTGACACAGAATGACCCAAAGGGGCTTTATTTGCCAGGAAGAGGGATGAGAGGCTTGTTTGCAGTGTGCCCCAGATGTCAACAATCTCCTGTCCCTGGCTGCAGCTGAACATCTTGGAGGATGCCAAGCTTGACCAAAGTGATTTACCCAGCTGTAAGGGCTCTTCAACCACCTACCTGCTCCTGCCAGTGTGTAACTGGCACCAAGTTTGTCAAGTGAGACAGCAGCCTTGCTACCCCTGTTCCTACCCCAGCTTTGATTCAAAACCTTCTCTTTCTGATGGCCTCAGTTGCCTCTGGCTCAGGCTCTGGTAGTTGCACCAAGTGCTCTACACCTTCCGAAGTCACCTTCAGTGCTTCTGCCCTTCGGGCTCTGCTCCCAAGAGCACTGAACAGGCACATGACAAACCTATAGGACAGGGCTCAATGGCTGCAAAGGAAACATGGAGGACACAGAGGAGTTTTGACATCTAATTAACCTCACCTTGGGTGACCAGATTCTTAAATTCATACTTATTGATCCTTTGTCTCTTTGGAGAACTGGGGTGCAAGTCTATCACACTGGGAGAATACAAAGATGGGAGAATAGCTTTGTTTTTTTCCCTTGTAGAAATGTAAATCTGTTATTTATATATATTTTATGGATGGCATGTTCCTATCCCCAGGCATTTTGCATTGGAATTCAACTCATTGCAAGCCTATTACATGTTCGCTAACTATAAACCATCTGATTTATATTCATTAACCAGTAGCAGACAGCAGCAGTGGCGTAACTTTAGCACTGGACATGCCTCAGTCGTCAGGTGAACTAAATTTCAGTTAATTAAGGTGCCATAATTGTTGTCCAGTACAAGTGTCTTCAGGGCATTCACTTTGTAAATAATTTTTCACCCCAACCTTTCCTGCATACTTGGTTGTTGCTCTGCATACTTGGTTGTTGCTCTGCAACTTAGTTCAGGCCATAAATTATTAGGAAATCAGCTCTCCTGTGTTTCTGGTGGAAGAAGGCCCCTCTTCTCTTTCTTGACAAAGACAGCAATGGTGTTAATGTTTAACAAAGTGCAACTGGACTGCAGAGAAAACAGCAGAAGGATTATAAACCCCAAAAAGATATAGGCACCTCTTCTCCAAGAGGGGTGTTTGCTGCTGCCAACCCACAGTCAACCTCAACTCACCTGCACTGGAAGCTTTTGCTTGGAAATAGCAGGAGGCAGCTCACAAGAATGAGCTTTGCCTACACAGCTTCAAACACAGCCTGGCTCAGAGGAGACCCAAAATGAAACCTTGGACAGGTTAAATCTGGCTGCCAATAAATTAATAGTAGAAACATCAAAACCTAATTCAGCACGTGGAGCTCATGACACAAGTCCAGGTATTGGTGGCTCTGCACCTGTGAAACCGGAGTTGATTCAGGAGGACCCTCTGCAGCAGCAGTCCAGAGTGAGCAGGGATGGAGAAAGCCCTGTCTCATCTGTCCCAGGTGTCTGGGAGCTCTTAGGGTACCTACTGTTCATCCCTGCTCTTTTTAGGAAGGGATGGGACCTTCTGCCTCCTTCAGGCAAGCCAGGCAGGCAGGTCTGGTGGTGCTTACAGGGCAGGACCAGGCTGTGTGGGGTCTGTGGGGCTGGGGAGGGCAGGGGGCTCTCTAACGAGCCCGACCCAAAATGAGCACTCGGTAATGAGGAGCTGAGGAGTGATCTGTGTGAGCCAAATAAAAATCTCTGCTGCTCCGGAGTCTGTGCACACCAACCACAGGGCAGTAATTAGGCAAGAAGCTGGATGTGGGATTGAAACTGTAATTATGAAGAACTGCTAGATGCTACTGTAATGCAGTATTTAGCTTCTTCCTCTGCAAACCCCCTCCTCCTTTTCTTTGCCCCCTTTGTATTAATTGCTTCTTACATTAATTGCTGCGAACATTAACGTGGAGCAGCTCTGAAAGGGAGCAACCCCAGGGCCATAGGGGAGGGCAGCTTCTGTGAGTGTAATCAGCTCTGAACAGGATACTTTGCTTTTGGTTTTTTGGAAAGAGGGCAAAAATTATCTTTTCTGAAGAGCATGTGATGTAGGTTTTGGCATCCTGGGTTTGATTCGTGCTGAAGGTAGCTCCCCGAATCGCAGTTCTCAGGGACTGTTACTTTTGAAATGGAGTTTCTGGTTGGGCTGGGATTTGATGTGCAATATCAGCATGCATCCCTCGTGCTCATCGGCCAGTTTTTAGCAGTGCAGCCTGAACGAGGGGCTAGATTTTCACATGTGCTTCAGTAATGAAGCAAAAGCCACAGCTCGCCTGTATGCTTTCACCCAAGCAATTTAATATGTGTTAAAGGTGAGATGGCTTTGTCTTTTTAGTGGTCCTGTGCCTTAGTAAAGTCTCCCCTTCATGGCTCTGTGAACACCCATGGACAACTCTGTAGCACGCGAAGGGGGGCACTGGAGCTTCTCTGTGTGTCTGCTCAACTTCCCTACTGATCTGACAGCTCCTTTCCAGACCTGCCCGGCAGCAGACATGTGCCAGTCTCTCTGATAGTTCATGTTCACTTATTAATATAAAGATTCAACTTCACATTCACTGGAGTAAACCTTGCATGATGCCTCTGACAGTAATTCAGTTGTAGCCTCAATCAGGTGCTGGATCTCCAGGCCATGGCTATCCCACTAGCCTTTTCCAATTTTTCACTACACCAGTCATGAATAAATCACCAAAACACATCAGATTGCTGAAAATGGAAATACCAGAGATAGGCGGCAGTTCAGTAGTCAGAAAACATCACCTTCCTGCAGCAAGCGCGCACGCTCTGTGCTCTCTTGTCTGCTCATCGTGTCCCGTCCCATCATCTGGAGGCCCCCAAATGTCTGCAAACCACCAGTGTGCATCCTATGCATCCTCCGCCTTTAAACACAGATCCCAGTGCATGTGGCTTCTGGCCAGAGAGAGGTGATTTCTATTCACCGGACACACTGCCAGAGGAGCCATCAGTAGCACCCAGCTGCTCCAAGAGCAGGGTTCACCCTCTCATGCGTGCTAGAGGCGAGAGCTGTTCGTTTTCAGTATTTGGTAGCAGAAGAAGCGAGCAAACAGTTGGTTTTTCTAGTGCAAATCCCAGCCACCACCGTTCAGTTACCTACCTGATGCTCCATCACTTCTGATTTGATTAACCTCTAACCCTTCTCTGTGCACCGACACAACTCAGTCTGAAAGACTGAATGATGTCTTTTGAAACTTGACCTAAAGGGTGAAATCTTGGCTCTGTCCAAATTAACGGGAGCCTTGCCACTGACATGGGTACAGCCAGAATCTGCTAGCCCTAATCTACCCATTAGGAATGTAGGCATGCTGGTGCTTCTCCAGTGTGGCTGAACTCCTCTAGCATTGTTCTGTGAGAACTACAGATAAAAAGAATGACAAACTACTATTATTTAAATCACTTTAGGTCAGAAAATCAGTTAGAACTTTAAAAAAAAAAACCACTAAACCCAAATCACCACTCATAAAATAAATCAATTTATTTAAAATTAGGCTTTTTAATTTTGACATCAATTCTATTTCTGTAAGGTTTGTCCATTTTGCAATTTTGGTTTTTATCTGTATTGTTGTATTAAACCCCATGCTAATAAAATGACAAATTAAAAAAAAAAATTTTATCCCTAGTATTGCAGAAAACCAATAAAATAAAACCTTAAAAGAGAAGCAAAAGAAAATTTCCATCATTCTCTCCTTAACCGAAATCAAAATTAGAGTGTTATTAGAAATTTCATTAGGATGGAGGAGATTGGTAATGAAATTACATTCCAGCTTTCTACAAACTCAATGTATTAAGTAGGTTTGATCAATGATGTTCACACAATTAATTTTGTCTGATTGCCGAGGATTACTTTATCGACAGTCACATTTCACACTTGTGGGGTTTTTTTTTGTTTCCACAGTAAATTCCCCACGATGTCAGATCACATGATGGTGAAGCGGGTTTGAAGCCCCAGCTCTCAAAGCAACTTCCAGCAGACCATGACGGGGATCAAGGTAGGGATGTCACTGCTGTTAATTGTGTTCGTTATGGTGGTGCTTATGGACAACCAACCTCAGGGTAGAGCGGTTGCTCAGGAGCCCTGAGCGGTTTCAAGTAGGCAAACAGTGATGGAGAGAGACCACGCTAATGCTCTTCTTGAGCAGCCTGGAGATTCTTGGTGGTCGGATGTGCTCTGCCTTGGTACTGGGAGTCAGTCAATGTCTATATCAGTGTGTCTTCTTGCTGATTCATGTCTCTGAGCTGTGGTTACAAACTAGTGCTGCTCTGCTGCTGTGGGCAGCACTGGGCACAGGAGCTCTGCAGGACTGGTTTTTGTTTGGTGCGAGGCCAGGCTGGGGTCTGGCACCGCTGCTGGGAAGAGTGCAGGGATGCTCACCTGGCAGGGGTGGCCACTTCCTTGAGGTTAGATGAGGGAATTCAGTCTGAGTGCTGGTGTCGCTACAGCTGGAGGCAGCCCCAAGGTAGGAAGGAGGAGGCCAGCAGCTCTGTAAATCACAGGTTGGTTTAAGTGTGCTCTCTGCTGCTGGTTCGTTAGGGACTGTATGTACTCAGGTTGTTGTGAGAAGCCATGGCTTTGTTGTGTACTGCTAGGTCATCCTTGTGCATGGCTGTTACTGTCGCATGGGCAGGGGATGTTTCTGTCTCGTCTGTGTTAGCCTCACTGCATCTCAAGGTATTTAGATGACTTTGGTGAGAAAATGAAATCAGTGATATTATGGAGGCAGAGCGATGTCTGTCGGATGATATGAGTCTCCATTTACTGTTGTTGAGATTTTCAAAGGCATTTTAACAGCAAGCTCCGTTGTACATCCAGGAGAATGGGATACCCTCCAGAAATGTTGACCATCCCCTCTTCAGTCTTGATCGAGCTCCTGCTCCGAGTTGTGTGGTTGTGGGTGTCCTGCAAAGCACGTGAGATGGGTGGGGGCTGAGGTGGCATTGCTTGGCTGTTCCCTGGCTGCTGAACAAGAGGATGAGAGGATGTTTCCCCACCCTGGCACTGCCCTGGGCAGCTTTGCTCCTTCTCATACACCACAGGGTGACATAATGTCTTTTCAAAAGAACGAGTAATGGCTGTAGGTGTTACCTGTCCTGCTCCTATTTTCAGATGAGATCTGGGTCAGCAATGTCCTTAGAGCGCATGCACTGCCTGGGAGCCCAGAAGGGCTTCCCAACTCATAGGATATTTGCGTGACTTGAAATGCAAAGGTATGAGAGAAGGAGATATTTGATCTCTATGGGTAAAAAGTTCCCATTATAACATTCAGATAGAAGTAATTTTTAAACCTTAAGTTAAGAAAAATACCTAGAATTAAGTGCTTAATAAAGCTACAGAAACTACATAATAATATTACTAGGACTTGAAATTGGCTTTCCCCCTGCCTCTTACCTGCATTGACCTACTGATGGATTAGCTGGAAATCAGCAGCAAGTGATCTGTGCAGTTCCTTTCTCCTTTTTGAGAATTATGCATTTGTTAACATTTAAGTTGCAAGAAGGAACTGGTTCCATGGTTCAGGTCTGTGTCTTAGAAATGACCCTGGCTTTCAGCTACTCCAGCTAGATTTTACTGGCAGGATTCCTTGGAAACCTTCAGTACTTCAAGATCTGGGAAGGAAAATACTCTTTTCTTTTTTGAGGCATAATCTTTACTATATTTTAGGTACTTTCTGCTGAGTACCCAAATGTATATTTTCAGTGCCCAGGAAGAGGGGAGCATGCCCCACTGTGGGGATGCCTTCCTGCACAGGAGAGGTGTGGAAGAGCTGGGGCGTGCTGTGCTCCTGCCCCAGCCGCTGGATGCTGCTTTCTCTGTGTACACACAACAAAGATAGCAGGTGAATCTAATTTTTAGAGATGAGACATCTCATCTGTCAGAACCTGAGTGAATTAGAATAAGAGTATGCTTTTTTTTTTTTTCCTTAAAAGAGCCCAAAGTTTTTATCAAGATGCCATTTATCAGCAGCGCTACCAAGCGCTAGCAGTAGGCATCCTGCCAATCACTTTATGGAAATAGCGAAGGACTTTAATGTTTGGATGCCCATCTGAATCGACTCTTGTTCATGTCAGCAGATCTGATGTGAAAGCAAAGGTGCCCCTATGCAGTCTAGTTACCATCAAACCTGTAAGTGTCAGCATTTTAAAGGCAAGGAACACAATGCTGATGGTGGGCAATGTCACTGGTTTAACCTGACTCAAAGACATGAGCTCCTGCAGCCTTTTCTTGCTCCTTGTCTCTCGAGGATTAGTTATGCCCAAAGTGCCCCTACTCAGTTAATCTCTGCAAATAATTATTGAGATACCCACACATCGCTGTCCTCTGCCCTAAACAAGTTCAGCATCTCGCCATTCAGCTCAATGACTTAGTTGCAAATGTAACCAGTGGCTGTCTGACTTGGTCTGAAACTGGGGGATCTTGCTGGGCTGGTTAAAGCAGCGTTTTGATAGAGCTGCTGAAGTGATTGTCCTGCTGCAGAGGGCTCTGGCAGGCAGCTCTCTCCGCCTGCCTGCCTGCACCAGGCTGGGGTACATCTCCTGCAGCCCAGACTCCTGGGGCAAGCTCTGCATGGATCTGCTACCCGAGAGCAAAACCGTTTGGGGATGTGGCAGCCTTACACCCAGGTGCGAACAGACACTGCTCAGACCTTTCTTAGTCCCATGTGTCCAAACTGCTGGATGTGCTGCATGGCTTGAAGAGCTGCTTGAAGAGCTAGGACAGTACAGGGGGCTCCAGCACAGTGTGACCGATACTAGCCATGGAGCAGTATTAGCTGTATCCCTTTCCCACCTTTTTCTGCCCCTGGCAGTGTTTGGTTTTGGATAAGGAGTCATGCTGGGTTCCGACCTGGAGCCCTGTGTCTGTTGGATGCAAGAGCTTAATTCCCAGAGCCTCTGCATGGAGAACCTCAGGGAAAAATGAGCTGCAGTGTCTGGAGGAAATACACATTTCTGAAGCCAGGCCTGTAACGCAGTGGGGAGGTGATGTTTCAGCACATGCCCAGACCAGGGATGTGATTCTGCTAGAGGTGCCAGCTCTGGCTGAACACAGATGTGCCATGGAAATGCACGTGCACGTTCAGCGGGAGGTGTCTGAATACAACCCGGGAAAGTGGGACTCTGTCCTGACTCACAGAAACACCTAAACACTGGATTCTCCAGTGTGGCCGAGGCCAGCAGAGAGAGACAGAGCCCCACAGGAGACAGCTAGAAAGCAAAAGGTTGTGGACTTTCGGGTGATCAGGAATAGGCATCCCATGAATGCGAGGGGACCAGCTGGACTGGGCTGTGAGGTGCTGGGCAGCACCTCCTGGGTCACAATCCTCTGTCCCTGTGCCTCCTCCTCTCTGTGCATCTTCTGTTTCCCCGATCTCTTCAAGGTGTGTGTATTTAGGAGCAGGGATTTCTGGCAGTGCCTGACACTGCCCTGCCACGCTGTCAGCATTTCATTCTCTTGATGGTTTCCACGACCGTCTTAGGGATGCAGAAGGCTGAGCCAGGCACCGCTGCTGCCCGGGCGCAGGGCTGCCATCCCTCTGCTCCGCAGCATCTCCATCCCCTCCCTGCCCTCCATTTGCATAGGCTTTCCATCAGCTTTTGAAGGTCGAGGAGGGGTTTGGAGGTGACCCTAAGGGCCGGTGGTGCCAGGTGGGCAGCGGGGCGGCACGCGGAGGCAGCGGGGCTGGCCTCGCACGGGCACTGCCGGCACCGAGCCGCTGCAGCTGTTGACACTAGAAGTGATTAACATGGGTAGGACAGTGAGAGGGAAATAAATAACATCCTAATCTCTGGCACCATCGTTCCTTTGATGAGAACAAAAAATATGAAGACTGAAAGATCAAAATATCTGTATTAGAGCATGAAAAGGGAAATGCTCTTTTAACCACCGCTGTTCAGATATATCTCCTTACATCTGACATGCTGTAATATATTTGTAACATAGATATATATTAGGGGGTAAAGCTGGTGATTAATTTGCTTTACCTTTTCAGAGCATATACATAAAAACCTACATTAGCAGAATTAGCATTCTACCTGTCTTTGAAGATCTTTACTTTGAAATGTGTAAGGTCTTGTTGATTTTATGTCTCTCAGAAGAATAAAAGTTGGGTTTTTTATGAAACTTCCCCCCAGCCCACCTCCTCCTCAGTTCACGTGCTTGGTGCAGGCCCAGATGCTCCAGGTTTTGTCTCTAATTACGGCATCACCACCCTCCAGGGCATTGCTTTAGCTGCTGCCCATATTCACCCCTCTTGACTCATAATTGCTGTTGAAGCTTCTGAGACTAGAGATCAAAGTATTCACGTCATTCATCTTTCTGTCAAAGGTCTTACCGTCAAAGCGCTGACTATATTTCGCGAGATGTCTCCTTTTCTCAAAAATAACAGACAAATGTGGCTTTGCCTTGTTTTTTTTCTCCTCCTTGTTGCAATGTTGCTGCAAGGAAATGCAGATTGCATGGAGGAGGAGGGCAGCCGAGGGGCTGCCCAGGCTGCTTCCACCCATCGCCCCAGTGCTGCACCCTGGCAATTTAGTTCTTGATTGTTACGGAGCACTGTCCCCACCAAATCTGCTATTCCAAATTTCTTTTTTTGTCTGACCAAGACCATCCTCCCTGACCAAACGGTGCTGGAGCTGGAGTTCTCTCGCTGTTTGTTGCCTGTGTTTCGCTTCCCAGGGGAGCCGAGGTGGCTGGCTGATGGGTCTGGCCCTCACAACTCAGCTGTTCTCCTAGTTCTGGTCTGGGTATTGACTCTTGCTGTATACACAGACTGAGAGCTCTTCCAGATCACCCTCTCTGGGCTGGCAGCACTGTGTTTGCTTTTGCGGAAAGGTTTTAACTCCAATCAAAATGTGAGACGTTAAAAAAAAAAATCTGTTGTTTGTGTTTTTTAATGCAAACTTAAATTTGGATTCGGCAACTTAGACAAACTTTAAGCTTTATTTGTCTTGCTCTACTTTGGGAAAGAGGTCATGGGGTGAAGACCCACGGGGAGGTGTGGGCAGCAGCCACACCGGCCGTGTGCGCAACCAAAGTACTGCAGCGCGGCTAGAAGTGAGGGTGACCTGTGTTTTAGGTTGGAAAAGATGAGGAGCCTGTGCTGCCTTTGCACCACTCAGCACATCTGGGGTTGTTGCCAAGGGGAAGCTGTAGGACAGGGACCAGGCTGTGTCAAGGAGTCATGCGCCAAGTGTGTCGTACACCTTCAAAGGGTGATGTCCAGGGACCTGGGGACATGCAGCACACGCCACCCCAGGGCTTCCCCTGCGAATACTCGCACTCCACTCTGTAGTGCCGCCTGAAATGCTTCCTCTCTGCTCGTAAATCCTCATCGGAGCAGTGTGCGTTAAACACAGCTCCTGCATGCAGACTCACACCCAGCCGCGCTCTCTGCCCGCGTGCGTGCATGGGAACCACAGGTGATGCAGGAGCCCTCCTGTGCACAGGCCTCCTGTGCAGAATAAAAGCAAACAGCACTGGGAAGATTTCTCTATCCAGGGGCTGTTGCTTTGACTTTCTGTTCCCGGCTGTGCTGTTAGCAAGTCCGTCTGGTCTTGCAAAGGCTTCAGCTGCTCTAACTGTCTCAGCTCTTTAGCAATCACCAGCATGAAGTTCCCAACTGCCTTTAAGGGGGAAAAGGACGTGTAAGCAGCAGAGGAGGGGTGAAATGGAAAACCTTCATAATTTAGTAGGTTCAAATACTGGTTTTAAGCTTCTATAATCAAGTTATTTTAATCAAGTTATTTATTTTTAATCAAGTGTAGATGTTGTGCTTAGGGACGTGTTCTAGTAGTGGAGTGCTCCAAGGCTTTGTCATGCTTCTGTGCTCCACGATGCCGCATTTTTCCTTGTGTGCTTTTATGTCCTTCAGTGTTAAGTTATCTTTGGTTGAAGCCAATCACTTTGGACTATCCACACTCTGATCCCAGTGGTGTTTTAGGGAAAAGGGGTTGCAATGTGGGAGTATATTTAATGTCACCAAAAGAACTTACCTCTAGAAGATCACAGCAAAACCCTGGGCTTGGAATACACTGAGCACTTTCTAAGGGCTGGATGAGAGCTGAGCATTAACTTTGCCCTGGTGCACACGGGCTCAGAGGCTGAGACTTCTGCCTTCACTGGGGGTTTTCCATGTGCCAGAGCTCCTCGGATGCCCCAGCTGGAAGGATGCAGGTAAACTTCAGCCCTGTTGAGGGTGCAGGTGCGGGAATTGAGCTGGGTGAGTGCAGGAGATGCCGCAGCATCCACTGACCCTGCCAACATGCAGGGAGAAGCAGAGCAGCACTGCTCCCTGCCCGCTGCCACAACTTCTGATGAGTTTCTCTCTCAGAGTCCTCAGAATTGGGAGCAGGAAAAGAACTTTATAAAATTCTCCATGACCAGTCGAGCGGAACCTATTTTCTCTCACAATGCAATTAACGGCACCAACATTTACAAAATATGATTACAAGCACTTTGGTTAAGTAGAGGGAAGTATATTAGATAGCAGCGAGGGGTTGATCTTAATGTGCATTTTTTCGAGAGACTTGCATTTTCTTTGTGCAAATAAAGAGGCCCTAAATTCTCCATAGGCACTAAAATCAATGCAGTGGAACCATGATAACAAACACAGGCTCCACTTTTTGCTACATCCCCCAATTAATTAAGCCTTTCACGGGCATGTAATTAGGAACATTAGCAAGTCATAAAATTGCCGTGAGTCTCTAAATTATGTGCTGGCCCTCAGCAATTTGTTTTTAATTCCTTTTGAAGACAATGGCACTGCGGGGTCCCATAGATCTTCATAGCAGCCTACTGTTTACTTCTTTATGGCTCTATGAAGATCTAACTGTTTTCTACTGCTCCCAGATGCACCCGCACTATTTTCTTGTGCGTTTTCATTACCTGAGTTAGATTTAAAGGGAAACGGCATCGGCGTGCCCCGCCACCGCCCCTCCAGCAAGGAGAGCGGAGCAGAAAGGGAGAGGAGCAGAGTGAGGATGCTTGTCTTGGAGTCTGGGCTGCTAATCAGCGAGCAGCCACTGCCACAATTTATGCACTTTTATGTAGACTTGTGCGAAGATGAAGAAATAAATAAATAAATGGGAATCATTTCAGGGGAAGGTTTATTTCCCTGTTATTGTGATTTACTCCTCCTTGATGAGAGTGTCTCTTTCACAGCAGAGGCACGGAAAAACATTTGTATGCTTACAGGGTCAAGAACAGGAGAAAGAAGTAAATAGTGGAAACAAATTGTTTTTCTTTCCAAAATATCCTGGGTCATTTACAGCTGACAGGTCACCATGATAATACCTGGCCATGTGTTCTAATAGCAGGTTTACAACCTGACGGATATATATGGCCAGCTAACGATTTTTGGGTTCAAACGTCAGTCTATCAGGCAGTGGAAGGAGATGCTGAGGTGCCAGCAGCACATAGCTCTTGCTCGTGCCCTGCTGTGATCACATCCTAGTGTCACCGCCTGGCATCCCCATCATGCCAGCAGTTGCTGAGCACATGTTGATCTCCAGCCGTTGTCCCCCACTCTTGCCTGTTCCCCAGGCACCAGGGATCTGAGTCAATTAAGGCTGTTGAATTACAAAACAGGTTTAGTGACAGTCATAAGCAGAGACCATAATAAAAGAGGTGACTTCTTGCTCATCTCCTAGGCCAGCACAAAGAAGGGTTGCAGGGTGTGGTGTGATGCACCGCTCGATTGCGCAGCTAACCTACATGGCAGAGACCATCTTATGCATTTAATGTCAGCTAGGGCCTAAAGTTGCCTTTGGTGGCTACATGGCTCAATACCGCAGGGATGAGAATTACCGCACAGGTACAGAGCAGAGAGCATATTCCAGCTGTGGTTGCACTGGAGCTTGTGACCATCTCTGCTCCAGGACTCCCGGCTGCTTTTCGCACTGTCCCCCCCATTGGGTATCCAGGCACTTCTTTTCAGGCAGTAGCAAAACCTCTATTGCTAATGTTTGTCTTAATGCAATGACGAGAACATGTTATTGCTGGACCAGGGGATGTGTCAAAAGGCAGCAACCCAGAAGGAAAACCATCCCTAGATTACTTCATCTTCACTACCACTTTCACTGCCTGATTGAGCTTTCTTTTAGGGCTGGAAGAAATATCAAACTGAGCATATTATAAAACTGTGCCTTCTGGTGTAAAGCAGCAACCCCTGGATGGAGGGTGTAGAAGTGGATTTATCAGTAGTCAGTAAGAGAGAAAAAAGGAGAGCATTTGCATTCTGGTGATCCAGGATAGTTTGGGACAAAGTGATGCTTAATGGATGGCTGGACTGCAGAGCGTAGCTCAGTGCTCTCCCTTTTCAAATCAATCTGCAATTCAGTGAAATCCTGACTCTTGTGGGATTGCAATGTCCTGCTGGGGCAAAGACGGCCAAGCTCTTCCCCACAGCCACTCCCGAAGCCGTGTGCCAAGTCTGGAGGAGGGGGAGCAGCACACAGTGATCGCCTTTTCTGGGAGTGGAATAGGATCTGTTTCTGGTCTCCTGGCTTGGGACCTGTAAACTGTTGTATGCTAAAATTTCACCTTCCAAGATAAAATATTTTCTGTGTATTGTACAAAGAGGGAAAATTGCATTTGTGAAACAGAAACACCTAAAAGCTGGACTGAGGGACCACTCCTGGGGCAATAATACAGGCTTTAGGTGAGGCTGGCTCCTGGCTTTATGTGTGTGCCTTATGCTTGTGGAGACTTGAGGTTTTGGTAGAGGGGAGCAGCACAAGTGCTGTGCTTGGTTGCCCCGGCCTGTGTGCGTGGTGCACCCCGCTCCTGCCCATTCCCCCCTGCCAGTGTCACAATCCTCCATCCCAGTGAATCATAGAATCACCAGGTTGGAAAAGACCTATCAGATCATCGAGTCCAATCATTCTTATCAAATACTAACCCATGCCCCTCAGCGCCTCGCCCACCTATCCCTTAAACACCTCCAGGGAAGGTGACTCAACCTCCTCCCTGGGCAGCCTGGTGAAGGTTCCTCTGTGCCATCATGTGCCCACCAGGAGGACAGGGCTGTGCTCTGTGCACGTGCGCTCTGCTTTATCTCTCTACGTTTCCATGAGGGAGATGGTATCAATGGCAGGGGACCAGACGGTCCCTGCCTGCGCTCCACTGAGCGGGGCACGGGCAGATACCATCTCCGCTCAGTGATATACGGCTTTGACACTGCAGATTTGTCGTGAGGTCTGTTGGGAAAGGTCTGTGCTTCTGTGCGTAAAAGCCTCGCGGAGTGGGAAGGGCATGCGAAACCTTGGCTGTGCCAACCCAGCTGCTGCCGGTGCCAGGCTGTGCAGGAGAGCTTTGCTTTTAAACCAAGTGTTTTATCATATTATGAATGTGGCTCTTCTTTTAATAGGCATGAGCAATGCAACTCCTAATTTTGATGGTCATCTTTAAGGTTTGACGGTGTTGGTAAGGTCTGGTGCTGACCCTTACCCTGACCCGGTGAATCCCCGGAGTGCAGGCAGCCCCTGCCCTGCTCCTGCCCTTGGGAAAGCTCCAGGGACAGACTGGGGTGCACAGGCTCCTGCTTCCCCCGCAGCCGTGGAGAGAGGGGCCCAGCTGCAAAGGGAAGGGATCTGTGAGCAGAGGCCATAAAATTGTCTCTAGGGAGCAGAGCGAATCCTCACACCCGGGAATTCCATGGGTTTTACCCACACATTGCAGAAATAGGAAGAGGCAGAATTTGCATCTTTCTGCCTTAAAACCTGGAGGGCTAACGAGGCCTCCCCATATGGAGAAGGGGCTCGGGCACGTGGACTCTGCTCCCAGGGCAGGGACCGTTGGCACGGCTGGCACCGACACAGAGCTGTTTGTCACCGCTGCCTCCCCGAGCCCTGGCACAGAGTTCATTCACATGCACAGAGAAACAGAAACAAAGGCACGTGTAAGGATTCTGCCTTGTCTCTGCAAGCCCTGGAACTGAAGTTGAGTTTGCCTTATTTCACGGACGCAATCCCCCAGGATATGGGGAATGGTTATTAAAAAGCCCAGAGAGCAGTGTCTAACCTTGAGTAAGTGTTTTCTTGTTGTCATCCAGAGATCTAAAGAAAATCCTGAAGAGAATACATGGTGAAGACATATATTATAGTTGGAGCTTTTTATCTCACACATGTGACTTTGCCTATCATGAACTGTACGTTTTTATTCTCACTAGTGGGACAAAACTATATCCCACTGCAGCATATATCAAGAGGAAGAACATTGTACCTTCTTTGCATTAATATAAATAGCTGTTTAGGACTGATTCCTCGGCCAGATACCACCATCTCACCTGTCCTTTATCTAAGATATTTGGCATGTAGCTCAAGTTTGGTTTATTTAGAGTCGGGATGTAGCAGCTTTTACATATTAAAGGTGCATTTTAAAAGAGCATTTTCTATTCTAATTTGGGGGGAATGGAGCTCTTTAGGGCATTCAGGGAACGATGTCCATCTGATTTACATTTCCCTTGTTGGAACAGAGCTGCGGCCGCATATTAGAATGTAAATAATAGTGATGGATACATGTATCTTTAAAAGATCCATTTTCTTTTTTGACTAAGGCATCCAGGAGAGGAGGGAGAACGTAGATCACTTTTACAGGTAGAAAATCAATCTTCTAAGACAATGTACATGACACAGGAGCCAACCCCTCCTTTCCAAGGAACTCGGTGCTAGGGTAAAAGGTGCGAAATGGCCAAAGAAGTTGTGTCTGACATCCAAGGGAGTGGTGATTCGATGGTAATTTCCTTCACCTCCACTCTCCCAAACACTCGCTCGTTAGCATTAGGAGTGTCCAGCACAGATTTACTGGCACGTTCATGTCTCACGGTGAATGAGCTGCTTCTGAAGGATCCCTCTCCCTGTTGCCTGACCTGGAAAGAGAATTGAGTGAACGATCAGTATAATTAAAAACTGTATTTAGGGTCATGCTAAATAGCATTTCTTTGTTATTGTTCTCATGCCAGGAAGTTTTGATTTTCAGCCATGTGAAATGTGAGATGAACAAATGTTATACTCAGGTATCACAGTAAAGAAATGAAGTTTGCTCTCTGTTTTACAGGTTAAATGATTTACGAAGGAAATGTGTGACAGGACTGAAGCTCTGCTTCCCAGGTCCCCAGTTCAGGGTCTTAATTATCCCAGTACCTCCCATTCCTGAGAGCTCTGTGTGAGAAGGACTTGGCAAGTACAGGTTTACATGTGCCCCGTTTAATATAATGTGGCTTGAGGAATTTCTGGGCCTTTTCCAGATCTCTCTACCAACATCACTGGAACACCAGGGATCTAAATCCATCCCCAGACCGTCGCATCCCTATGACAGTGATACAAACAGTAAGGAAACATAGGAATGGGAAATTTGAGATAAGATTACACTGAGAGGCTGAACCTGAGCATATGAGTTTGGCTCTGCCTTGGCTCCTGATTTTCCCCCATGTTCAGCAGCAAGTTGCTTCAGGGACACTTAGGAGGATTTCCCCTTCCTGTTGGCACTTCAAAGGTGGAAATTTGAGCCTTGCAGCAAATCAGCTGCTCAGTCACTGTTCTAGGGGATGCTTGCATTGTGCTGGAAGGCTTTGGTAACAGTTACTGACCCAAAACAGGGAGCATGAGTTTGCTTTTCAAGTTTGCTGAAGTTTGTAAAACTAGCTGGGGAATGGGTAGCTGGGGAATCCTCAAAGAGTTTGGGTCCAATTTCAGAAACAAAAGGTGCCAGGCAATCATTGATTCTGTGCCAAGCCAGCGTACCTCCCTGGGCTGGTAGTGCTTCTAGTCCTGTGTTGGGTTAACCTAGAAACTCCTGCAATAAAAGCTTCCCTACTGAAGGTGATTTGTGGTGGAATCCTGAGCCTCCAGTGAACTTTGTCATTTGTCTTGGGCTCTGGCTGAATTCCCTTTAACTTCAGAGGTACCAAAAGAAAAAAAAATATTGAAGTTCCTTGATCATCTCAAAGGGAAATTAAACTTCTGGGTTTAGCCCTAATTTCCCTCAGCCTTCCAGATAATCCAGTGATGGGAGCAAGGCTCATTTCCTCTGGGATCCCCCTGTCAACTCTCCAAACTGTTGAAGCAGGGAAGGGGACTGGATGTTTGAGTAATTGCAGGAAGGAGAGGTAAGGAGATGAGCTAAGATACTAGTCTTGTATCAGAGGAGCATGAAATTAGGCAATCAGCAGTTGGGGGAAATTGGGGTTGTTTACAGAGGCAAATAAACAAACTTTCAGCTCGGGGGGGAAGGCAAGAGTAGCACCCAGAAGTTCTTTCATCATCTTCACTCCTGAGAACACAACCAAACTCCACATGAGAAGGAGCACTCCCAGCAGCCTTGCTTAGGTGGGGAGAGTGGGTGAAGGTCTCCCTGATGCTATTGCTTGAAAAGACCTTGTCTTCAGTATATGCCTTTATCAGCTCTCAGTCAGAAGGTGTTCTTTCACTCTCCACATCTCCCTCTGCCTCTTTGCTTCCAGTAACAGGTTTTTGCTCTTATATTATGATACAGCCCCAGGGGTACTTTTGCTACCTCTGCATGTATTAACCTCACCTCCAGCCACAGCACGTGGGCAGCCAGCAGTCCTCAGCAGATGCTCATTTAGCAGTGCACTGTCTGCTGTGTGGCAGGATCAGCCACCACTGGGCTTTGCAAACCTTGGGCTGACCTGGTAGAACCATTCTTGCAGTCTTCCGTTTACCCAAGGAAATGTATTCTTCAGATATTTATTGGTGTCTCTAAATCACCCTTTACTTTTTGAGTAACCGTCATCATCACAAAGATTTTATGGGCATTTGTTGACACAGGCATTGGTTCCCGACCTGCTCTCCTGTGCAGGAGCAGACATAAACGTAGGTGTCTGTAAGATATTTCACTCTAACTCGGTGTTGTACCCTGACAAAAGTGAACTTCCTAGCAAAGGCAGGGTCTGCTGCATGGGAGAGATGGAAGCACAGCAAAATATGGCTCTTGTCATCTTGCAGTGATCAGAACTGATCATTCCTCTTTACTGACATTCACACTTGGGGCATAGATCTTACTAATACTTCACCAGAGACATCAGGACAAGGAAAACCAAGCCCTTGTTGAATGGTCTTGAAACACTCTGTGTGTTTTTAATCCTTTACTTCTCTCAGAAAGTACTTGTGTAAAAATACCTTTGAATGGTCTTGTACCTCTTTAGAGTCCTACAAGTGAGGGGGAAGGAGTGATGTGACCCATGTCCCAGAAGAGCAGCAGAAGGAAAGAATAGGGTACATCATCCTTCTGGTGTAAGAAAGGTGAAGGATGATTAGGAGAAGCAGAGCTCTGGGTACAGCTCCTGCTGAAGCAAAGCCCAGAGGCGGAGATGAAAATGGGTGTTATAGATCTGGGCTCAGATCTGGTCCTTGTTAATTGTCTGAACATAATATGTGTCAGCTATAGTTATATGCTGCCATGTAAGAAAACTTACCATTGCCTCATTAACCTCTCCAAGCCTGATTTTGGCAGCCTTCAGAGCACACTGTAAGGTACACTTAATTAACTGGGTATTGAATGAATGAGTGAATGCTGAAGCCAAGATGCTCTTTCAGCTCAGTTTGAATATAATTATTTTGATTATATATTTATCTTGATAGTGCCCCAGTGAACACTTAAAACACAAACAGGCAGCTATTAGATGTGGCTTCTGAAATCCAGACTGAGCAGTGTTGCTGTTCTGCAGATAACTCCTCTAAAACAGAGTGCCGTGGCCAATAGCCTTGGGAAGGATGGAATCAGATTTCAGAGCACAGGGCTGGCCATCTCCCAAGCCATTTTCCTCCTTTCCAGCCTATGTGCTTAGTTTGTGTGGAAAAACAGCTTTGGATTTGGGGAATGGGAAGATTAAGGAATCCCAAGCTGCCAGAAGGGAAGAGTAAATGCTCCTCTCCAGTAAGCAAGGCCATAGCCAGAGCCTGGTGGGATGAATTTGAAGCAGGAACAACCCAGCTCTGGCCCAGGACACCTTGCATGCAGGGCAAGAGCACGCGCAGGGAGGGACTCTAATGCAAGGGGATGTTGCTCAGGGGCTGACTGACAGCATAGATGAAGCAGATCAACGTCAGACATAAAGGCAGTGGCTTTCCTCTCCTCAGATCGCAGTCATACACCGGCTCTGAATCATGAGGCTTGCAACCAGCAGGCATAAATTTATACTATACAGATGAGAACTGTGCCTCGGAGACAGAACATCTATCTCCTTTGCACTTATCTGCCACCGTGACACAAACAATCAGAGATGATTCTCTGGCACAACAAACAGCAAAGTGTCTTCTTTGTCTTTGCCTCAAAGGAAAACACTATAACACATCTTTTTGGCCAGTGCTTTTATCACTTACTTTTGTTCAATAATCTTCCTGCCCAATATACAGGATTTGGCTGTGTGTGTAATAGGAAATCTGCCCTGTTTACAGTGTCTGAGCAAAGGCGTGGGGAGGAAACCAATACACTGTCACTGGGGCTTACGGGGTTGGCAGCAGCCTGTGGCTTAACCCCAAATCTCTGCGTTGATGATGGGTTTTATTCACTGCCACAGAGCCTTGACTTCCCGGGGATGTGGAAGAATGACCTGAAGAGCAGCCGTTCTTAGTCTGCATGCTGGAAGCTGGGCTGTGGGCATCTGTTACCAATGTAGGTGTAAAGACTAATTCCTAAGATACAGCACTGTGCCACCACAGAGGGAATCAAAAAAGCACCACGACTGCTTCTTACCCCTATGCCAGTCATGGTGTTGATTCTGGAATCTAATGGCAAACAGCAACACTGTTCAGCCAGGGCTGTTGGTTGCTTGAATGCAGCAATGGGGCTGCTTGGGATCGTGGCTGTGCTGGCATCTGAGAGAAGGACGATTTCTTGCTGGTTAGTTTGCTTTAGGTGGAGAGAGGGTAGGGAGGAACTGAGTAAAATATCCATGGTCTGTCTTAATTCTGCTCAGAAATGTTTTGTAAGGCTTAAATAACGGATGGCTTTGACTGTTGAAGCGTTGTTTTTGCGCAGGAGGAAAGACCAGTCCCTCTGCTGAGAGGTGAACACAGAAATGCTCTTCTCATTCAGAAGGTCACGGCTGATGGTCAGGTACAAGTCCTTGCAGAGCCTCCCCAGCTCCACGTCCTGCACTGCCCAGGGGTGTGACTTGCTTTAGCAATGCAGCTGTGTAGGCGCAGCCCCTGGGATCGACACAGTTAGGAAGAAAAACTGCCATTCCATTTTACATTACGCTGGTTTGAATAGGAGAAAGAGCTTTCCTGGTCTCGGCGCGGGGCTGTGCTGCCTCGCTGCGAGGGTCACGCTGCGGTGAAAGCGTGACAGCTCCTGCACATTGACAAGGCTTCGGTGTCTTCAACTAGATGGTGGCGTAAAGGTACAATCCTGATCTGGGTAGATGGACAAGTAGGAATGGTTCGACCTATGGGCTTAACTGCCCTGGGCTTGGCTGGCATAGCCTCCCCTCCCTGTCGAGGGAGCTTGTCCCTCCCTGTCTGCCTCGCTGTTTGACATGATTTTTCAGGCATTAGCAACGTATTTGCCATTCCCTATTTCAAAAGGAAAAATGGAATCCAATTGCGCCTCAGATGCAGACAGTCCCTCGCACAATATTTCCTACACCTCCTCTCCAGATAAGCTACCTTTTAAGATGATGTATTGTACCACTTACCTTTTATAGTGTTCCACCTAGCGAGGGAGGTGGAGATCCACTCTATATTTAGTCACAAGTAAACTGATCCATTTAAAACATAAAGTTGGATGTATGGGGCAGAGTAAAATGAGGACCGAGGTAGTTATGGGAAGATTTCAACCCCCAAAGTGTTGTAATGAAGCATTTTGGAGGGGAAAATAAGGGGAAGAAAGAGCCAGGAGGTTGGTAGTGGAGGGGGAGCTGGCTTGCTCTTTTTTTTTTTTTCAAAGGCAAGAAAGGGAAGACGTTTCTGGTGTTTGTTGCATCCTTTTTAGATTGAATTCCAATTTGTTATTAGCATTTTATATTTTTTCTTCAGCTGATTATGTGTGCAGATTAAAAATGCCTTATCTTTCCAACGCCCCAGCCCGCTCTCCATCGGCTAATCCGGAGAGACGCTATCATTTACACGGTGTGATGATAATACGGAAATCTCATTCACTTGGGGGTTTATATTGTGTGTTTATTTATTTGTAGGCACTGGGTTTAGCACTGCTCATCATCTCTGGGTCTATAATCTGCATTCCGCCATGCGATTAGAGGGATTCTCTGTCTTTCCATACAACTGCAATATTGTACATTGTGTGCTTTCCAGGCTCCTCTTCCAGCAGAGGTTTGAAAGCATAGATGCAAATCACTCTCCTGCATCCCTTATTGATCCAAATGTTTGTTGATTTTCCCCTCTGTAAGTCTGTTGGGGAGAGTAAGAGGGGGACTCGGTATTTTAACTGCATGCCCTGCAAACTCTCGACCCAGCTCAGCCCTCACACCCTTGGGCCACCCAGTGAGCAACAACCTGCACCCCAAATTCCAGGCTAAAGCACATAAATGAAGTATCATTTCCTGACTTCACCGAATCAATACCTACTTGATGGTGACTTAAAAACACCAGACAGCTTTCCTAGACCGAAGCCCTTGGATAAATGAAGTTGTCATTGACTTCTGGTGTATCTGGTCTGTGTGAGATCCTAATTAGGACAGGATCATAGTAACGGGGGGAGATAATAGACCTATTGGATCAAGTCTGTCTGCCTGCAATTGCAGCATATTATGCCCCTGGTGTAAGCTGCACCCAGTGTTAAATAGTAAATAGCTCAAATCTTAGGGGGACATGGCTTGTGATTAAAAGATACACAAAACTAGTGAAAGTATTCCCAGGAATTTATCAGGACATTTGGTTTCCTTTCTGCTTTCTTTTTCCCTGTTCTCAAAAAGCAAAGGCTTTCTGCTGAAAAATCCAAGTCACTGAGTAAAATTATAAGCAGAATCGGACTAATTATAACGTATATATAACAATAAATATAATTTTTGAGATCTCAAACCTCTGAAATCAGGAAAAATAATTCTGTGAATCATCTGTACCGAGCTGTCTTGCAACACACAGAGCCCCTTGTGAGGAGCTTAACCTCTCTGTGTGACTTTTTACATGTCTCTAGGCTGCTCTGTGCAAAATCCTAATGTCTCGACAAGCTTCCCTTGGTGTTAGTGAGGCCCCGACTGCGGTTATGCAGGATTGGCAAGCTCTTTCCAACACTGCTGCCAGCAAACCTCACAGCCAGGCTGCGTGAAACTCAAAAGTCAGGGAAAACATAGGAATAATCCATGAAGCAGGTTCAGTCCAAGTTTGGGAAGACCTGAGCTGCTCCAAGCTCAGTCCAGTCCTCTGTAGTATTCTTCAAAGCTGTGTGCTTTGTCCCTGCTTCCAAACCAGGCACTGCTCTGCATCGCTCATGCCCTGGGATGCTCTGGGAAGCTCCCGGAGCCATGGATGCGTGGTGGCTGTGCCGGCCAGCAGCTCCAGGGCTCAGCAGCCTCAGGGGCTGCTTTGTGCTAAGGGTAGATGTTATTTGCAAAATTCAAGCTTGGTTCAAAACCCAGCAACTCCTTCCACACCCCTGCCCAAAGCGGGAGCCGTCGGGAGGCTGGGTGCGCGGTGTCCCTCGCTTCTTTCCATTTTCACCCCTCCTCTTTCTCTGAACGGCCCTGTCGAATCTGGAGCTTTAAGAAGATGAAAGTGTTGGGAAAGCGGTGGCAGCGGAAAGCTGTTTATTTGCTCTGCGGGTGCACAAGGCCCTGGACACATGGAAAAGGCTCTTTGATTAACGTCGGCTTCCTCTTGGCGCTGTTTGACGGAACAAGGCTGAGACACTCCATTTCAGTGAGCCTGTGTCGCGCAATGTGTATTAGAGAGTCCTCAATTTCACACGTGCTTACTCCTGAGTGAGTTTCGCATAAAAGGATTAAGGAGAGAGGAAGTGCAGAGGAAATGGGATGTTAGACACCTTGTTAAACGGGCTGTCAGGGTTTCTGGAGCGTTCATTCTAACTCTATTCCACTCTGCATAGAGGGCAGGCCATTACCCAGGGATCACAGGGACTTCTGTGCTGCTAGCCAGGAGTTACTTTTTATAAGAAGAAAGCAAAAGCAGAGATGAAAATAGTAGCATGTGATTGTTGTCGCTGTTATGGTTTTATTCTGGTTGATGTTTCTGCTGGGGGTGATCTGGGACATGATTAGCAGGAGCCGCAGGTGGCAAACCTTTTGTAACCCTTCTCCAGTTAAATCCAGTAACTGGAAGATTGACCAGGGGCAGAGTGGGAGAGGAAAACCTGAGGGGGAGGCTTAGTGAGGCAGGTTAGGAGGGGAGGTGCCGTGCAGCACAGCTGGGCATTGACCCAAGGGAAGCAGAGGGCACCAAGGCATCTCCTGTCCTGGGCTGTCCCCACGCCAGCTGGGAGACAGGGACAGCAGCAGCTCTCTGCCCTGGCATCTTCACTCAGAGTGATGCTCAGAAAGTTCCTGAATCAATGCTGATCCAGATGTGCTTTATAAGGGAGGGAAGGTGTGATCTCAGCTGGTGTTTCTGTGCTGGCTCTGGCCCACGTGGCTCTTGCTGGGATGCTGGGGTGGACTCTGGCAGGTTCCACAAAATACTTCTTTAGTTTCTGGATCTGGCCCTACCTGTGTGGCTAAGACAAGCACATCGTCCACACTGTTTATCTTAGCCAAGTAGTTTGGTGCTAGACCCATAGGTTTCTCATGGATATATTAAGTGGGTTTCCCAAAGCAAGGATCCTTTCCTGGAGGCACAGCTCCCCTGTCCAAACACGCTGTGGGATTTCACAAAGTGGATAGCCAGGGAAGCGGATGGTGGTATTCAAGTCAAGTTTATAAGTAATGCAGTTTCCCGTCAGGTTGTTTCCTGTAAGTCAGATCCATTTTAAGAGCAGTGATGAAACAGGGCTTCAGAATCCACTCTATGAGCATCCAAATTAAAAGCTAAATAGGATGTAGCTTTCAGTTTGGCTGTATCTTCGTATGTCAACACTCATTAGCCTCCTATGTCACTGCTCCACAGCCTTCCTCCCTGAGCCTGGAGGGCCGTGCTCTCCTCTCTGCTGTGTGCAGAGACGGCTCCTTCCTACTCGCATCCCTGTTTAGCCAGACTGTGCGTGCTGCCCACCTGGGCTGTGGGGGCAGCAGGAGCTGCTCTGCCACCACAGTGGTCAAGCCAGCTCCCAGGTTGCAGACTTTGGCATAAGAAGCGTTGGTGTAAAATATAACCCAGGTTGCATTTCTCGGTAATGTCTGCTGGGCATCATTAGGAGGAGCAGTGTTGCTGCTGGGAGACCCAGGGTCAGTGGTGGGCAGGAGGCACTCATCTGTCACCTCTTTTTGTTCCCTGCATTGGGGCTTGGGTTTTCATATAGAAAACTCCAGGGTTTACAATCATGAATGATTTGCCAGTGTAGCCCAAGGGGCAGTAGTGTCACAGCAGTCTTCACATGTCCTCATGGAGGGAGCAGCCAGCCAGCTCTCATCAACACTGCCCAGCAGGCAGGAGGTGCTGGTTCTCCATCCCATGGCTTTCCCCACCACACCGTCCTCCTTCCCCACCACACCGTCCTCCTTCCCCACCACACCGTCCTCCTTCCCCACCACATCGTCCTCCTCCCCCACCACATCGTCCTCCTCCCCCACCACATCGTCCTCCTCCCCCACCACATCGTCCTCCTTCCCCACCACACCGTCCTCCTCCCCCACCACATCGTCCTCCCCCACCACACCGTCCTCCTTCCCCACCACATCATCCTCCTTCCCCACCACATCGTCCTCCTTCCCCACCACACCGTCCTCCTTCCCCACCACATCGTCCTCCTTCCCCACCACATCGTCCTCCTTCCCCACCACACCGTCCTCCTCCCCCACCACACTGTCCTCCTTCCCCCAACAAGTCACAGCTCTCTGCAGCGCCAGGCAAGGGTTTATCTGAGAGGAGGAAGGCAAAAAGTAACGGGGGAAATCTGAAGGAGCAAACGGGAGCTCTAACATCAGCTGAGCTGCCATCAATTTTGAAGAGAGTCAAGAGCTTCACTCATTCTGTGCCAATTCAGGAATAGGATGTGTTGATAATAGGTGATGTCACAACAATGCATTAGAAAGGGTAAAATCCCCTCAGCTGTTCCGAAAACTGCCCTGCTAGCAGGGAGAGGGGACAGCTCAGGCATGGGACACACTCAGGGTCTCCACCAACATCCCAGTGCAGGTTCCCACTGCAGCTACCCGTGTGCTGTGCTCCCCAACAAAGAAACATGACAGCCTCCAGGCTGTGTAGGAAGATGGAGAGTCTGGATAAAATTACCATGGCTAACTTAACACTGGGAGTGGAGAATAAGCAAGTTTGGCCATAAATAATCCCACACCTGGCCTTTTAATTCAGTTATCTCCTGGTCGGGAAAATCGGATCTGCTGTGTGCTGTGGTGGTGCCAAGTTAATTACTTGAAAATGAGTGCCTGGGGTTGGACCAAGAATTTCTCATCAGCATTCAGCACCAGTGCCATGGCGTGAAGGAGAGCCCGGCACATGCTCGCAGCAGCG
The DNA here is from genome assembly GCA_033459285.1 of Clamator glandarius. Classification (NCBI taxonomy): domain Eukaryota; kingdom Metazoa; phylum Chordata; class Aves; order Cuculiformes; family Cuculidae; genus Clamator; species Clamator glandarius. The sequence goes on along the minus strand of JAUNZM010000188.1, from coordinate 505,950 downwards.
GCTCGCTGGCAGGCGAATGAAAAGGAAGGGGAGCAGGGCACTAGTGGGTTTGCCTTTCTTTAGAGCAGGCTGGAGCCTGGTTTAATTGAGAAAGCACTGAACGTGGTTGATGCTGAGTGTTTATAGTTCGCGGCCTGTGTCGGGGGAAAGACTCATCTCTGGGTGCAGAGCCGAAGGATTTAGGGTCAGCAGAGCCAGGCACCTGCCTGGCCAGATGCCGAGGTAGAGGGGTGCTGAGGCTGTGGGTGGCAGCAGCCTGAAAAGCAAGAAAAGGGGGTGGATCCAAACCACACAGCTGAGATGCTGCTTTTGGTCTTGACTCCCCCTTTCAGCAGCAGCTGGGTTTTGAAATTCCACCTCTGATGCCTTTTAGAGGGAAGTTTGGCTGTGGGTTTGGGATTTGCTAATACCACGCAGATTCTCAGAGTGCCCCCGTTGGCCCGATAATGTCATGAGTGTCCTTGCACCTCCAGCCCCGAGCCAGCACCAGGGCTGGCAGCACAGCGAGGCGGACGGGCTGTGAAACCCACAGCCTCTCCCTCCCCCTTCCCATCCCACTGGCGCTCGCCAGCTGAATACAAATGCAGATATTACAGGGAAAAGAGGGAGGCGAGAAGGTGCAGCTCCAATACTAAATAGCTGGGCCCTTTAAGCCATTTGGCCAGACCTTATCGTTAAAAAGGAGGGGAAAAAAATAGTCTCTATAGGATTCTTTGAGTCATTGCCTCTTATGTGTAAACAGAGGGCGGCAGCTTACATAGCAAACTCAGTCTGGAATAGCTTGAGGTGATTAACAGTTGTTTGATTCCTCGAAGATTTCCACATGCTTATGCCAATCCAACTGGGAAAGGCAGAATAAATATTTTGAAATATGCCCCTTCTTTTGTAAATTAGGCATGATGAGTGCTGCTTAACCGGTTAGCTCTGAGTTACAGAATTGGTTTTGTTCAGCAAACAGCAGCAGAAGGGCAGCGCTTGCTGCCGCCTCCTCCACGCCGGGAGCCGAACACGGCTGAGACGGGGCTGGAAGGGTGATGGTGCCACAGCATCTCCTCACATCCAGAGCTGGTCTCTCTGCCAGCAACACTCCCTGGTGCCCTTGTGTTCATACCCCGATTTACTGGAGGGGAAGCATCAGCTGAAGCAATGAAGCGATTCAGCAGCATCCTGCTTCCCACCTTAATTCCACTAATTTCCTCTCCCCTAAATTATTTGGGAGCCAGCCTTGCTAGACAGTGTTAATGGATAAATTGCAACAGTCTATGCCTCCACCAGGTAATTGTGCACAGGTGAGCTGGTACCAGCTTAACTCCTTGTGTGAAACTGGGGTTAAAGGAGACAGCTGGATCCTGCAAATGGGTGCTGGCTGCTCCATCCCCATATTGCCTGTGCCATGGTTTGGTTTCTAGGAAGGGCTTTGCTGTTTAAAGGGGGTTCCCGGTCTGTTTGGGGTTTATAGGAAAGCAAGGACATAAGAATACGAAAATGAAGGTGTCAGCCTGTCCAGCAGGGCTCCCTGTGCCTGGGAGCTGTGGGGCCGTGGAGGGCAGCAGCATCTGCCTCCCTTCCCCAAGACCTTCCCCAGCTCCCACCTATCCAGAGCAAAAACGTGTAATGGAAGTTTATGGTAAAGAAAACTTTTTCCTTTAAAATGCATTGTGGCATCCATAGTTGTTTTTTCCCTTTGTTTATTCACAAGTGATAGGGTAGTAAAACATAAAGAAATACTGAATCACTTGAACCATAGAGGGTCTGCTTAGCAGTTGCTCTGTTCATTCTCATTACAGGCAAGGAGAAGAATATCTCAGACTTAGTCCCAGTTTTATAACAACACTTCCCAACCCACCTGGGACCACAAAAGTGCTTTACATGCATTAATGAAACAAACAGTGCTGCCTCCAACGGGACAGTTACCTTTTATCTCTCCTTTATGCGTGGTCAGACTGTGAATCACCTCCCTCAATGTCATGGTTTGGATTTTATCCAGTGACCAGCATGTGGTGGCGTCTCAAATTTTAGGGACCCATCCCGATGTGCCCAAAGGAAACGCATTGCTTTAATTTATTTTGATCTTGCAAAAGCTAAGTGCCGAGTAGATCCTGGGAGCCATGCTCTATTCCTTTTCTACCTGGACAGGAGGTGCTGGCACACAATAATTTTTCAGGGTTTCTTGTTGCCCGGAGTGTCTCCAGCAAAGCCAGGACTGGAAACCAGCAGCTGTTCCCCTCTATCCCTTGTTTTTACTATAGGGGGGAATCCTCCTTTCACCAGAACCTTCCCTCACCCCAAAAATGACCAGCTCTGTTTCCCTACAATTGCATTTTCTTTGCAAAATCTACTTGAAAAAACTCCTGGAACTTCTGGACTACACCGTAGCAGAAATATTAAGGCTGAAGGGAAATACTTTATTTGCCAGATAAATAGGCTTGGTGACACTTTGGATATGTAGAAGGTGGTGAATAATTTCTTCTGCTTGGGCTATATATCCTTAGAGGACTCGATGAATTTTTCATTCTGGAAGATGTGTTCGGGTCATTAATTGCAGTTTGCCACAGGTCTGTTCCACTTTTGTCTGGGTAAAGCCTATCTCCTTCAACATACAACTCATTTACCCTTTGTAATCTATGTAACATTTGCATTGTAAATTGGTTAGCTTAACTTAATACACGAGTAACCTCAGTAAACCTTTGGAAAGGATATTACGTGCGCTGTTAGAGAACACAGGGCCTTTTCCTATGGCAACTGTCTGCACCAGGCTGGGGCTGGACAGCACGGCCAGGGGCTCGGGGTTGCCTCTCCCCACCATCTCGGGTCTCCAGCAGCATTTGAGCCCCCTCCCCAGTCACCCCTGGCCTTGCAGCTCCCATTCAAGAAGAATCAGGAGCAAGTACAGCAGTTTCTGGCATGATGGAAAGCTGCTACTGTTTGCTGTGGAGCTGGGAAGAAGCTGTGGGTTTGCGCTGACGCTGTGACCTCCTGTGCCGCTGGGAAAGGGTCCCATGGAACAGGTCATTGGGCACTGGCAGAGGATGCTCAGGGAGGTGTTTGAGTCACCATCCCTGGAGGTATTTTAAAAAGGGGTAGATGAGGTGCTGAGGGGCATGGTTTAGTGGTTGGTAGGAATGGTTTGACTTGATGATCCTGGAGGTCTTTTCCAACCTAGTGAAAGTGAGTGGGGCGGACTTCAGCCAAGGGCTTGGGTCTTCAGGATCTCGGTTACTGTATGAGGCGAGTGAAACGCCTGTGCTCAAGCACGCTGCTTGGTTCCTCTCCTTGGAGACACACTGAGTTCTGCTCCTGGTCGCTGACAGTGCCACACTGGCTCTGCTCACAGCTCCCAGTGGAGGGTTTGAGGGTCTATGGCTGGAAATTGTCTCTTAAGCCCGGTAAGTTGGTGCCTAGAGGCAGTGCTGCGGCTCTGGGCTCCTTGCACTTGGAGCCGTCTGTCGCGATGGCACTGAGCCCAGCCTCAAGTTTCTCTGGAGCTCTGCCCTAGGGCGCAGGTGCCAAGAAATGATGGTCTGTGAGAAGCAGGCTGCGCCCCCACCCTCGCTGTCCCGGTTCCCTGGAAAGGAGTCCCTCCTACCAGGTTGCTCCCTAGGCATGGATCTGCCAGTGCGGGCAGGATCTCTCGTGCTGCCCCATGCACCACCCACCTTTCCAGCAGCCTCTGTGTGCATGGATTAAACCAAAATAATTCAAGCTGCTCCGGTGCCGAGTGCTTTTAATTCCTTGGAGTGAGTAACAGCTGTGGGGCTCCTACAAGCAGTGCAGAGCAGAGCAAGACACAATAAGTATAAATTGAGTGAACTCCAGAGACTGGAATAAGAGCTGTGAAATACTGCTTCAGGCACAAAAAGTGTGTTCAACCCATTTTCAGAGCTACCTGAGGGAGACAGGGTGAGACTGGCAGACGACAGCACGCTGGAGTCAGGAGCAGCTTGAGTAAAACCTGCTGTCCCAGTACTTCTGGCCTCGTTGGAGTCAGGAAATTTCTGAAAGTTTCTTTTTGTGATGTTTTCTGCCCCACTTTTTGAACTGAAGTGGTTTGGAGGAATTTGTCCTGGCATTTGAAATCTTTACCTAGCAAGGGGAGATGGTAGCAGCATGGGGTGTTTGACTGTCATTTTGCACAGCAGCAGGACCGCAGCTCCCCAGCCCAGTGGTCCCTTATGTCCATAAACAGCCCGGTGCCAGTCCGGCTCTCATCCCCATGGAGCGATGGCTCTGCGTGTCGGGGCTCAGTGCTGCTGGCACCGCTCAAAGCAGGCTCTGCCTCCTTGTGTGTCCCTGCCATGGGGGAGGAAAGCAAACCAGCCAGGCAGTGAGCCTTTCTGTCCTGGATTCCCAAAACGACCCATCTGGATAAAAGCCGCACAGACAAGATGCTGTCCCATGCACGGAACTGGTGGCCGGGGGCTCAGTACTGCCACTGCTGGAGATGCCCCACATATTTGCCCACATCAAAATGACTCATTTGTATGTTTTTAACAGTAAAACTCATGTGAGAATTAGCACAGCCTCACACTCCTGTGGCAATCAGCACCTCTGCTTTCCAGGGGGGCTTCCCTGGGCACAGCACTGTATTAATCTTCTCAATAAGAGAAGATAAAAGAATGGAGGAGCTGATCTGATAGACCTAGGGATAATGGTGTGCATTCTCTGCCTTCAGATAACAACGTGGTGTGTAAAGAAAATAATCTATGCAGGAGAAGGTGTTGTGTACAGAGGACTGTAGGCATATCGGCTTCAATTCTCCGGAGTCTGTCAGTCCCATGAGATCACCATGGGCAGCTCCTGCTTTTCATGCTGGTATGTCTTGCTCTATGAGGTCCTTTGCATCACTTCCCCCGATCAAAGGCTCCTCTGTGGCAGCCTGGACAGGAGGAGAGCTCACAAACTCACTTCACTGGTGAACTCTCACAGTTCCTAGTTTGCTGCTGCCTTTTGCTGAGGTGTGGTTTTGCTGTGGTACTTGGGGTGCTGGAATCCCCTGCCTGAAGTGGCCTGACCGTGCTCCAGTGGAAAGCAATGGGCACGTCTGAAACAGCGACTCCATCAGCTGGAGCTGCAGTCATTCCCTGTGTCTCCCATGGACATCCTCTGGGAGAGAAGACAGCCAGGACCCTGGGGTTTCATAAACTCCCTGCTCTGGGTGAAAGGACAGGTTTTTCATCCACTGCCAACCACAGATGTTAAGTTGTGAGTGTGAAATGCCAGCTCCCACCACCCATTCCCAGTCCTCAGAGCCAGCTAGGCTTCGTTAGACAGCATTCTGTCACTGCCCGCATCTTCTTCCCTTGCATTTAGCTCACATTAAGTAGATTTAAATGATACTTTCATCCCGTAGCTGGTCAAATCAGAGCTGCTTTATTCACGCCTTCCCCACCCCAGGGAAGTGAACATGTCCCAGCTTTGTGCTCAAGAAGCAGTGGAGGAAGAGACAGGGGCTGTCACAGTCACCCGTCTCTCCTCTCTCCTCCTCCCTCCCTTTCAGCACAGCCCAAGCAGGCTGCGAGCACAAGGTGATAGCCGGAACCCTGCTCTGCACGGCTCGGGTTGTAAGTCAGTTCAAATGAGTCGTATAGCTCCCACACCGAAAATCTTTGAAATATGCAGCAAAGAGGAAACTTAATGAGTATCAGGGAAAATCCTAGGAGAGCTGTAATAGTCTCACTGTGTACAAATCACTGTTTAGGACTTCTCAGTCTAAAAGTCCTTTTTCACCTAGATTACCCAGTACAGAAGACCCAGCCACTGTGCACTTGGCTTGGTTCTTGCCTATAAAAACATGAGGAAAAGAGAGGATTTATAGCACCAAAGATTTCCTAAATAGCTTTTAAAAGTTCCTTTTCTTAACACAAGCCATATGAGCATGCAAAGATTTTGGATAGCAGGGCAGCTCCCTTTGTTGCTTGAAGTCTCTTACTGCCATGCAAACTTGTAGTGGAAGAGGAACCATATCTCTTTGCCTCCAATATGACTTCAAACTCGGGAACGACATTGTACTTGGATTTGTAAATGCTGACATGAAACAACCAAATGACTTGTTTTGGTATCTAAGTTACCACCATCCCTGGCAGAGATATGCAAATCACATCTTGACATGAAACTAAGAATTCATTTTTTAGGGAGTCCTTCTCTCCTCGGTAACGAAGCATTACCAAATGCACTGACAAGCAATTTCAGCCAGGGATCCTGAAGCACTGCATAAATACAGATCCAGCCTCCTGTGACCTCTGTGATAACCACAGTCCTGCAAGCCAAGGCATAGAAATTGCAACCGACCCATCCTCAGACCAGGTAGCAAATTAGAGGCAAAGCAGTAGTCAGGCAGCTCCTGCTCCACCAGCCACTTCAGGACCTTTGCTACAGCCCAGGTCAGTAGAAGAGCAATATTCTTTTACTGCTTTTGTTATTCTTATTAATGCTGGAGCTGGTAAACCTTCTAGTACCTGTGCTGCCCCCCTCGCTGTGCAGCAGGCAGTGCAGTAGGGCCCCAATCTCGACCCTTATCTTTGAGCTGATGCCACAAAATGTGTATTTACCATGAAGAATAATATCTTAAACATGAACACCGGCCCATCCAGTTAGAGTTCAGACATTTTGGTAAGCAAAGGACAGGACAATTTCTGTCTAAATGGGTTTGCTTGGAGGATTATCAGTGTTTCAGAGCTGTGTCTGCCTTCGCCCTTTGCTGCCCATCAGACAAGGCACATCCATTGGGTCTGTTACGGGATAGAGATGGGAACGAGTATCTGGAAGGTGGTGAGAATATATGTTAAGTAGTACCTTTTGCTGAATAAATCAGAGAGGTTGCCAGCAGCCTGCCACAGTAAATATGCATGTTAAATCAAATCAGATCTGGAGCAACAGTAAAGATTTAATAGTAGGGGTTTGTTTTCTCCCTACCATAAACACAGAGATGCGAGCACTTCGTGGTGAGAACATCTGTGGACTGGGCAGGAGGTGTCAGAAGCTGGATCTAACATGCAAGGCTTCTCTTCTGTGGCCAATTAAACAAATTGCAGCAAAACAGCATTTTATTAGTATTTGCCCATAGCAGTCGCCTGCTGCAATAAATTTCCTTCAGGCACACTCGAGAAAGGGGAGGAAAAAATTGGCACGTTAACTAGTGAATGGTGGAGAGAGCACACCGCGGCGTAGCCTCTGGGGCTACTGAATACCAAAGTGCCTGTCTCCAAAAACAACTGCTCTGCTTTATCATAAACATGGTGAGTTATGAGATGCTGTACGGTGTACCGTGCACAAATAATAATAATGAGGAGGAGGCAGGAGGGAAGGATGCTTTCCCAAAGCAGCGGGACATGCAGGAGGTATGATAACAAAACTTATCCCAGTGCCTCTCCTCTTCCCTTCTGTTTAATTAAAATTTAAATTCTTTAAGAAGTCATCATTGCTCATTTACCTTGAGCCTTTACTTCCTATGTGCTTCTGCTCTTAAGCACTGGTTTTGCCTCTTTTTTTCCTTTTATTATTATTGCTTTAAGGGAGAACTTGTATTTGTCTTTCTCCCTGAAAATGGGGGCTGCCAAGTCCATCCCCAGCATCACTTTGCTGGCATTCCCTGGGATTTCTCAGGTCTGAATGTGCCAGCACATTTCTTGGCTGCCTGGCACGGTTATAGACAGGGGTGACATTTTCAGAGTGGTGCAGCCAAGACACAGACACCCATTGTATCTTATATATATTTGGGGTGATGGAGAGCTGAAACAGGAGATAGATTTTTTTTTTTCATTTTCCTTTTCTTTCTTTCTTTCTTTCTTTCCTTCCCTTTTCCATTGTCTTTCCTGGGCCAAAGCATTGCCATCCAGTTGATCGATACCCCATCCCCACTGATAACCCGCTCTCTCCTATCTCACACACACCGAGCGAGGAAGCACTTTGAATCAAACTATCCTCTCCAGAGAGGTCCTGGGACAACAGCAAGTACCCATAAATACCCCAAATCACTGAGGTTACAGCAAACAGATGGTGTTCGTGCTGCACAAATACTCTTTGCTGGTGAAGTGCTACAAGAAATGACCTATTTGTTGCTTGGTTATCTCCATATTTTACGTTGGAAGCACCATTCATATCTAAATAGTGTCACCGTTATCCTGGAAATTCCTCATTTTCCGAAGCAGTTATCGACAGCTCCCCGTTCCCAGCAGCCTCCTGTTGCTGTTTGCTCTCCTCCTTCAAGCATTTCAGAATGATCAGGTAAAGAGATAAATAACTCTAACTGCACTCCTGATTGATAGCAAATTAATGTTCAACAATTTCCTCCTTTAAAATATGCCATTTAATACTGCCTAAAAATGTTATTTTTTCCTTTTTTTTTTTTCCCTCAAGAACAACAAAATCAAGGCAGCAGATTATTACTGGACATTAATTATCTGTCTTTAATGAAGTAGCTGACCAGATTGGCTGTTGATGGATTGCGCCTATGAAATTGTGTTGCTGTTGATACATAGGATATGTTTAGATGGCATCAGCCTTTTGACTTAAGCACGGATTTGATTTATACTTCATTAACATAATTCCTAACACACTGCTTCTTTGAAAAAGAAAATTAGTGTCTAACCAGGAGCTAACAAGTTTAATGGCTTGCTTGAAGGAAAACATAACCATTGACTGTGAATAAGCAACTAGAGGCATTAATATGTTGTTGTTGTTGTTGTTTCTCTTGTTTTTATGAATCTGTATTTATAAGAAAAAGTTTTTATAGTGCTGCTGTGGATAGATGGGTGTGGGTGGAAAGCCTTCGCTAGAACATGTGTGTCTAACTTTGTATCAGGCGATTCCTTCACCAGCTGGGGTGTGGGTGTCAGCGTTTGCTGCTCGGATGCTGTGGGAAGAGGCGCAGGTAGTGGTTGGGCTGATTCCAGCACTCCCAAAACTCAGTGTTCCTTGTCTCTTCTCTTATTAAGCCTGAAGCGCAGTGACCTCTTAGTGACAACCCCTGCCACGGTTTCTTTGGCATTGCTGAATCTCCAAATCCCCACTTCTACTGTCCTCATTCTGCCCTAGAGAGATCGTGACCAAGTGGCCTTCACAGGGCTTCCCAGTAAGCCAGTGGGTGACAACTGGGACTAAAGGCCACATTCAGTGCTCTCAAACTTAGCTTTGGATAAGCGCGTCTGGAGGCAGCTGGCACAAAGCAATACAAAGCACGCAGAGATGGACGCGTTGGGCTTCCAGACACGATTCTCATTTATTTCCATTTTGCAAATACTGGGTTTACTGATGATTGCCTGCTAAAGTTTTCTATCAAAGAAGGCTTAGCTAAATAGCTGGCAAGCCTCTTTTCTTCTCTTCTCTCAAAAAATAAATAGTCCTTTTTTGTTCTTTAAATTATACCATGTTAGCAGATAAACAAGGCAAAAAATCAAAGTAGTCCAAGAGATCGAGGTGGGTACACGAGCGAAATGAGCTCAGCTAGTGCGAACGCACCTACAGAGGAATGAGAAATTGAAACATCAGGATGGAGCAGGACGGCTGCCAGAAGAGAGGGAAGGGGAGGACGGCTGTGCTGAAATTGGAAAGCACAAATGGATTCAGGTGTTGGTTAGCCTTTCCTACACGCATTGAGTCGCTCTTGTTTCATTGCTCAGCGTTCCTGCCAGCCTAGTTCATCAGTCTTTCTGTAGTGCTGGCATCTACTGTGGTGCAAGGCCCCCATGCACAGCATCGCTTGAGGCTGGACCTTAACTCCCTCGGTGTTGTTGAATTGATATCTGCCCACTCCACATTTGGCACCTCCTGATATGGATCACGGGCCTATGACTTGTCAGAAGCTTCTGGTAATGGTTTTAGACATAGGATCCAGCTTGGCACTGTACTTGCATTGTCCCTGTCTCATCCAGTCACAGCAAAGCTTCTAGACCACTCAAGAAGTTTGTGCTTTAGTCTGGATTTGGCTTGCAGATCATATTTTAGGGGGTTTAATTCTGTTTTCTACCTGCCTGATCCAGAGGGTGTGCTGCAGCTGCGGCTCTCGCTCTGGAGGACGGTTCCACTCCCTGCCTGTGTCTGATGGGTCTTCCTCCTGTTTGGCATCTTGATACCTTGTTCTTTGATTAATGAGGTGCTCTTCCCTGCGCTATACGAATCCCTGTTAGATTTGGCGCTTATTAATTACAGCACAGCACCGTCAGCACATTTAGAATTGGGGTCCCTGCTTTTCTAATTCTCTTCTTATATCACGTTGCTTTTTTTCCCTGGTTTCCTATCGCCTGCGTCTCCTCCTCCTTGGGGTCACTGATGGATGAGGTTTCAGCAGCGGTGGATACCATGCTGGCTGAGCCGAAGGTCAGCGCTGGTAATGGCTCTGGAGAAAGCAGCTGTTCAGCAATTCCCCGCTCCGCAGTGCCCGGCTCCCTCCGTGGCAGCTGCCTCTCACCTGGAGCCGGCTGCCTTGCCCAAGCCCAGGGGTTTTCCACTGCTGCTTCCTGCATCCCTCCTTGATTTTGCAAAAGGACTCCAACCTTTCATCGTTCACACTTGGTGTGTCCTCCAAGTTAAAAAAAATCAGATACTTGCTCAGTGCAGAGCCCTGTGTGTATTTCCAGGGACCGGGTTATCTTTTACATCTAGCAGTCCTGTTGTTGCCAGTGTTCATGTTACTCTCATTGTAGTCAGCTGGATTTCAGCCAGGACAGTGCTCAGTCATTCATTTTACTCCGTGTTGTGTAAAAATGTGTAAATGTCCTGGTTGACACAGGAATTCCGCCCCCCTCAGCATCGCACCACATGGAGTGTGGCGATGGTCCCAGCTCAAGCTAAGGAGATGAGACACTGCTCTTGGCTAGCACTGGTTTGGCTAGCTTTCCCTTCCCCTGAAATAGAGCAGACCTTCCCTCTTTCTATTCGTACTCCTTTTGATTAAAAACCTTATCACTCGGGTGGGAAAAAGTGAGGAGCTGTGGACAGCTACCAGACTGCAAGCAGGAAGAGGTGGCGCTTGGGCAGAGGCAGCTGTGTTTCGTGTGCTGGGCACAGAAAAGGACATCTAATGAAGGATGCAGTTTGGCCAGAGAAATGGTTTTGTAAACTGTGTGCAAACTCCTGTTGGTTCCCAGTTTGGAAGCACCCAAGTGATGGGGAGCTGGCTGCTTCACCCTCCCTTCAAGGGTTGTGGTGCTGGGGGTGGCCACCAGCCCAGCACCCAAGGAGGAGAGTTGTGCAGGGCTGCCTAGTACCCTCAGCTCCCGCTCTGTGCACCCAGTGCCATCCCCAGCAGCAAGCAGATGGGCTACGTGGTTCACTTTCTTAGCCTGGGGCTTCACCTCTCACAAAACCACATGGGAATTGATAATAAATGAACACCCACATCTCTGCCTGAAGTCACTTACCTGATAAATACCCTGGCAGGAAGAGGGCACGCATGATAACAAAACAAACAGCATCCCCCTTAATCTGGTTTTAAAACTTTTCTCTGATAACAGGATTGCTATTTTATTACCAGTCACTGTTTAGCTCTCTTACATGACCGAAGTAAACACCACAGTAATTTATACCGTCCTCCCAGATCAGCTTCACCCTCTTTTACATCTTGCCTTGCAAATAATAAGGCAGCCCACAAAGCCATTTGTTTCCTAATGACAGGGGTTTCCATAGTGAGCAGATTAAGGAGGAGGAGATTAGAAGATTATACACCAGGCAGGATTCACAGGTTCACAGGTTTATGGGGCTTTGGAGATCTAGCGATTAATGTATTTCATAAATGAAACTTTCTTTGATGACAAGTAGAATGGAGGGAACTGGTTGTTGGGTTTATTTGGCAGAATTTGTTTAGCAATTTTCATTGGTGATGCTTAAAGCAGTCAGAAAGGTGTGTGCAATTAGCAGGTGCCGCCGCTCTGATATTGATAAGGGTTGGTAGATCGACTCCATCAAAGTTGCAGAGATGAGCACTGGTAGCAACCCTGCAACTCGTGTTTGCCCGGGCTGGGCTCCACGCCCCTTTCTGCAGACCCTGGCTGCTGTGATAGCATGAATTGGTTTTTGCCTTCAGGAAGGAGCAAAACTGCTTTTTTGTTGGGGTCGTATGTGCCAGGCGTAGCGCTGTTATTCATCGTGGCACTGCGAGGGCAGCCCAGCATCTTTGCGCCGGGCAAGGTGTGCCACGGGAGTCCCATTCACATGATGAGGTACAGCAGGAGAGGAAAGAGAGATAACATCCAGGACATGCATTGTGGCAAATAGCTTCTGTGGAAGGACTATGAGACTCAGGGAAACATCCCCATAAAGCCTGCAGAAAACGAGGTAGCTGGTAAGGTTCCACAAGGGTCAATACTGCAGGGTGTCAGTGCTCTGGAGAGGAAGGCTGCAGGGAGCCGAGGAGACCTCAGAGCGGCTGTTTGTTGTTTGAATTCCCTGCACAGAGTGCCAGGTTTGCATAAGGAAGCTGAAGATATGAAACCTGAGAAGCTGCGGGAGGGACCCAAAATATCTTTTATACCCTTTGGCCAAACAAAGCTGAAAAGGAAAAAAATGGGAAAGAAACTGTGACAGTGTTCTTCTCTTTAATTTTCTGATGAGAAATCAAAACAGCAGGAAAAGAAGCAGCTCTTGCTTTCATTTTGTCGGAAACCCAATTTTCCACAAAAAAGTAGGTTTCAATGGAAAATTTCCACCTCTCCCTCGTGCATTGTTTCAGTGTTTCAATGCTGGCTGCCTTCTCCCCATGACAGCTCCTGAGGGTTGTCTTGCTCAAAGGGACACTGCAGAGCTGGAGCAGAAGGATGCAAAGAGCCGTTTTGAGTGATGCAGGAGGACAGTTCGTGATCAGTGACTGAAGTGGGCTGTGGAGACTTTGGTTTCTGGCACGCTAGCCTACATGCCAATGAGGCCAAGAACTCATCTTGGTTTCTTCATGGTATCTGTGGTGCAGTGTGAGCAACTCCTTGCTCACCCTTGGGCCCAGGACTGTCCTGGGCTTTGATCTGGCTGAGGGAGGGCTGAAGCTCAGGGCAATCGGAGACTCGCGTGGGGTCAGACCAGACAGGGCTGATTTGCTCTTTGTCTGGTCGCTTGCAAAAAAACCCCATGGATTTAGCAACTGTTGTTGAAAGCCCCCTCTCATCTCCCTGGAGGTGGCTCCTGCAGCTTGCTGCCTGCCTGTGCCAGGATGGAGACCTTCTCTGAGACCATCCATCTGGCTCCTTTCCCATTGCTAAAGTTGTTTTCAATTGGCTGTTTAAAAATGAACAATAAGGGCTTAAAACAAGCCAGTCTGGGCCTTCATAAGCTGGGGAAAGCTGATATCCAGGTGTAGCTGGAAGGTGGTGAGCGCCTGCGCTCCAGCGTAGGGGCTAGAGATTGTCCTTCCAAGATGACTCAATCAACTTTGGCTTCTCAAACAATACCTCTGGTCTGGCAAAAGAAACAATGCAGACAGGATTCTTGAACCAAAGGGCTGGGGGAGCCCTGTCAGCCTGGATTACAGGAATGCTTAAGAGTTAATTAAATTACAATTTGCTATGCTGCCAGTTCACATGAAGCTGCAACATCTGTGGATGGACGAGAGCTGGGAGGGAGCTGGGCAGAGAGAAGCTGTCCTGCCTCTGGGGCTGCAGATCTCCACCTGCTCTTTGGCAATGCTGCACTACAGCCAAATAGAGAAGGCACAGGATTCAGGGGGGGAAAAAAAGCCTCATTTCTGCTACAATAATATATGTGCCTAGCGCCTGCGTTTTTAAAGATTTCCAAGTAAGCGGGAGCTGAGTGGGGTGCAGCTCTTTGCTCAGGTCTCAGGGACTAACTGGCACATCAGCATAAGGCTCGGCAATGCCAGCTTGGAGGAGGAAAAAAAAAGATACCAGAAAAATAATAATTGGGGAGACTTTCTGTATGTGCTTTAAGCTGTTGAGGCTCAGGTTTTAAAACTTTTCACTGTGGCCGCTGGTTTTACACATATATCAAACTTTCATATTTTCCCCTGAATCCAGGAGCTTTAGGGAATCTGTTTTGAGGCTCCTACGAGCTCTCCACGGGGCTCTGCTGCCATGAGGGGTCACAGAGCCTCAGGACTGGTTTGGAAGTCCATAGGCAGGTTTGTTATGCCCCTGCATCCCTGAGTTTGGTTGCTTTGAAGTTAGAAGCCTCTGAATTTGTGGGTCTTTTGAACCTGACTGTCAGTCTGTTTGGGTTTTTTTCCTGTTTTCCTGTTTGCAGCCAAATTATTAAAGGCTGAAGGCAGGAGCTTTGCTCCAGACAAGCGCAGGCACATGCACACAACCTGAGGAGTAGCAGCCGAACACTTCTGCGATAATAAGCTCCATGCTGTGCTCAAAAAGGGCACTTAATTTTTCATTCTTAAATGCTGTGATGTTCTTGTCTTCCGGCTTCACCAAAACTCCTCCATGGAGATGGATGGGCCATGCAGAACACAGTTATCAGAAAGATTAAGCCAAGACTTGTCATTTTTTTATATCAGCGAGCAGTCAGGTTGACGAGTGATGTCCTCTTAGCTCCTGGGATGCGTCCGGCACCTTTAGTGCCAGTAGTAAAAAGGACTATAAAAAATACTATAGAAGAAAGGGTAATGATGAAATTTAACTGCTCCCTAGCACACACCTGGGGTCTAGTAATCTGGAAATGGGGGGTTCAGGTGCTTCATCTTTTACTGCCTTGTCCTTGTCTGTAAGTTTAAGGTCCTTCCACTGAACCATAACATATTGTGGTCAACGCGAAGAGCCGGTCCTTGGCCCCTGCGCAGCCCGTGGAGACAGGCAGGGATGTTTCAGGGCAGGCAGAGGGATGCTGAGCACTTTTGCCTCTGGCAGGCTGGAGGAAGCAAGGAAACAATCGCTCAGCTGGGAGGGCTGCATCCCTCAGCTGTGACGTTTGCAGCGGGGGCATCTTCATGGCACAGATTCTTCCCTCTCACTTGCTGCTTGTGCACGTTAGTGGCCAAGGAAGCGCAGTCAGTGGTGATGGTGCTGTGGGCTCCGGCTGTGGAGCACCAGGGCGGCACAAGCAGCCCAGCCAGTGAGTCCCTCTCGCTGCCCGGCGATGGAGACGAGCCAATGCGTGTGTACGTAACAAGTCAGCATTACTTTATTATGTTTCAGGATTGCGGCCTGTCCCCATGTTATTAATCTAAGAAACAACTGATACTAAATGATCATGCTACATTAAATTTATAGACCCTTGCATATAGCTTCTATTGATCTTTTTTCAAGCATCATAAATATGTGATGGAGTGTATATGGCAACGTTTTCCCCACCACTCCATTAATGGTGGTTAAACTTTTCATCTCTGTGGCGGAAACGGGCAATGTGTCTCTGTGGGCAGGGATATCCTGGCCATATCATTTGTACTTTAATTACCAGGTAGGCGGAGAAAGCTTCACCAGCAGAACAAGAGGGAAGAGCTATTGAATTTCTTCTTTCCCTAAGTTGCCTCTTTCCTTCTTCCTCTCCCTGCATGGGATCTGTTACTTTTCCTTATACATCTTCTGTCTCTTCAAGATGATGTATTGGTTTGCTCTTAATTCCAAGAACCACGTGCCCAGCCCAGCCCTACAGCACCAGCAGCATGTCAGGGCTGGGGGTTCATTGACAGGAACCAAACGAGGCTTTGTCTCGTGTTCAGGAGAGCAGCTTACCAACACCCAGATGCTTGTGAGTATTGCCAGGTCTTTTTTACAGTCTCTAACATTCCCACACTGCCAGGGCTCCGCACTGTGCGAAGGGGCATCACTCTGTGCGGGGCACCGAGCAGCACAGGTTAGGCAGATGCTCTGGGACAAGGCTGCCCACTATCCCCTGTGTCTGTAGGAAATGCCCAGAGCCTCTGGTACTGCTGTGACACAAAAAGGGAATGGAGATTTGCAAATCTTCCTTCAGCACAGCCTGAAACAACTTATATCCTAGAGCCATCTAGGGGCGAAATCCCAGCTCCATTAACTCAAGGGGAGCTTTGCTTTTGAGTTCAGAGGGGTCAGGACTTGGGAAGGAGTGATGTTTTCACATTTATACGACCTTGTGGTTTCCCCAAACCCATACTGCAATGAGCACTATAATGAATATTTGTGTACTGATACTTCTACTCTAGCAGTGGCTTCAGGGAGCAGCAGCACTTGGAGTCAGGGCTTTGCCAAACATGCACTGAACAAAGGCCATGGAAAATCAGGTAAAAATGTTTTTACTTTCTTGATTCTGCTGATAATTTGTGATATTTTTCAAGTGTGGATCAAGAAAGTAGTGCTTGCAAGAGCCTCAACGAGATGCTAGGTGCAAAGCTTAGAATCTGCCTCCAAAAATACATGTAAAAAAACGTCTCTAATCAACTTTAGAAATGCAAGCGATTCTTGAGTCAGCCCAGCTGTATTAGTCCCTGAAAACCCACATGCTGTTCCTGGGAAGGCAGGTGAGTGGCAGGGTCTGTACCTGTTCCTGCATCACTGCCAGTACGGGAGCTGACTAGCTGCTCTCTCCTGCTCTCTCCACCACTTCGGTTCTCTCCCACTGAGGGGTTGAACGCAGAGCTCTGCAGCATCATCTCAAAGCTGCATTGGATTGCTCTGTGCCTCAGTTCCCCGTCTGCAAAATAGGGTCAGTAATGTATCTGCAGAGGAGCTGGAGAACACTGGCGATGTCTCCAGCCTTCGACCTGGACGTGCCAGCAGTGTGCCCAGCTATCCTTCCGACAATTAGTTCCACTTACGTGGGAGAGAGGGGATAACTCCTGAGCAGTACAATACCCTCCATCTAAATTACTCCTCCTCCTCCTCCACA
The DNA here is from genome assembly GCA_033459285.1 of Clamator glandarius. NCBI lineage: Eukaryota > Metazoa > Chordata > Aves > Cuculiformes > Cuculidae > Clamator > Clamator glandarius. The sequence goes on along the minus strand of JAUNZM010000188.1, from coordinate 489,201 downwards.
AATGTCATAGCAGAGATTAGCCATCATGTGTCCTTAAGTATCCCATTTATCCCAAATGACTCTGAGTATGTTAACTACATTTAGATTAAAATGAGGCTTTATACCCATGGCATCTTCCTGGTCTGGACCAGCCCCTGTGCAGCCCCTCATTTCACCTCTACAGCTCAGGGTAGTGATATTTGTAGGATGGGGAATGTACATCACCAGCATGGCAATTTCATTTTCCCAGGTAAACATTTTTTCCCTACTGTTTCAGGACACCTTTAATCCTTACAAAATCATCTTAATTTTGATTTTCCAATCATGGATTCCTTTTCAATTAACCTCAAAAAGCACAAATTAAAGAGAATAGTGCTACAATCACATAAGAATAGGCTACACCAAAGCCTTTAGAAGTGTTTTAGCACCAAAAATTAATGATAAAGGTCAAAACCAGGTTGCAGTGCAGAGTTAGCTTTGAATGGGAAACCCCTGAATTAATGAAAGCACGAGCCTACAAAGTCTTCTGAAAATTTGGGGTAGATTTACTTAAGCTTCTAATTATATAACCAAGTTTGTCTCGGATATGTATATAGAGCTTTGAACGTGTTTGAGTCTCAAATTGAAGGCAGGGAAGAAGTCTGGTTCTGCACATTAAACCCCAGCGACTTTGTCTGCTTTGTAACTCCCTCCAGGTGGGATTGCTGGTTCTCACTGGTCCCAGCCCATCCCTCCCAGAGCCATCCCTGGCAGCTGGAGGGAGCAGCAGGGGCGAGCCAAAACAGCCCTTCTTCTGATCAGATTTGAGCACAGGTTCCAGGGTTGTTCCCTGGGGAGCCACTCCACAGATTTCAAAGCAGGGTCTGCGTCTTGGATGGGCAGCCTGGGCTGGGAGGGCTTGGTCTGTAACGCTGGGCTTTATTGCAGACCTGAGCAAAGGGTGCTCTGAACAGTTCTTGAGAAAACCAGTAAGATGAAATCTCAGGGATTTTCTGATACCCTGGGCAGGTTTGTTGCTGGCGTGGGAATTTGTGAGCAGGTCCTGCACAGTATCGACTCTGTGCTGTCACTTTGTTCCTTTCGCTGTTGTTTTGTGAGGTCAGAGGCTTTTTCCCTGGCCCTGCAGCTTTGGAGAGGCAGTGAGGTCTCTGGGAGTGTCTGATATGATGGAAGAGCTGGAAACCCCTTGGATCCTCATCTCTGGTGGTGGGAGGACAGAAACAATGGGAAAATCTGAGATGGCTCTGGGCACTTGGAGCCGCACAGTCCGAAAACCAGGCAGACAGCATTAAAAGGCAGAATAAATCACAGAGAGCTTAGCAACACCAAGCCAGAGAGGACGACAGGCCTGACTGTGTCCCCTGTACTGGCTTTCATGTTGAGCATCCTTCTCGGCACACAGCCGAAGCCACCACAGAGAGCTCATCTGCATTTACGAGGTGGTCTATGTGTTGCAGGTGACAGATGACAACTGATGGTGGGAATAGCTTCAGTTGCTTTCTTAACTCCATCAGGATGAGGATTTGATGGTTGGGATGCAGTATAACGAAGGGAGGAAGGTGTCTCTTGGCTGCGGTGTGAGCAGAGAGGCGATGCGGGTGTTGAGAGAGGATGGGGTGGAGGTGTCTCCACTGCTGGGGTGGAGGAGCAAGGCATGGGCTGTAGTGAGCTTGGAAAGCAGCAGCCGGTGGTGTAGACTGGAGAATAGTGGGATTCACCCGTGTTTGAAATAGTCCTGCCTTGGGGAGGGCTGCTGACCCCGAAAAGAAAACCTGAACTCCTACCATCCGAGTGGGAGCATCCAACTTGCGTGTTGACCTAGACGCTGGCTGGGGACCACCCATCACAGCGTGAGAGGGACTGCTGAAGGCCATCAAGCCTCGGAAAACCCTTACCCGTATCCCCTCACCCTTCCCTGCCACCCATCCCTCACTCCCTGGAGGGAGTGGGACCAGTGACGCCACTGATGGAGGTGGCAGATGAGCTTTGGTAACGTCAGTGCTCTGCTCGTCCAGCTGAGTCACCAGCACTTTAACAGCAAGTTACAAAGAAACAGGTTAGCATATCGTAACATGACAGAACTTTTAGAAGATTGGACTGCTTTTCTCCTCTCGTTAACGTCCCCCGGGGCCCACGGTCTCTTTAGTACTAACACAGTAACGAAGGCCACAGCCTATTAATTGCAGTGACAATGATAAAGGAAGAGTCAGAAGCAGCTATTTGTCTTTCATGTAACCTCGTGCATCATCACAAGATAAATGAAAACTCATTTTCTGCTTTGATTCAGTCTAATTTTTCAGGGCCCCCGAGGCAGGTTACAGGAACTGTGTCGCTTCATCCCCATAAAAGTGCTGGCCCCGAGGTTCAAGGGTCAGGGAAAGTGCAAGCCGGCCGTGAAAGCCTGTCTCTCCGCAGCCTCCCAGGGGTGACGTAAAAGCAGGAAGGGGTCTGCTGCTCATCATCATTAAATCCCCATTGAAAGGTGTTGTCCGGGGCCTGATAGATGATCCACGTGGCAAAGCTACTCCCTGTCCCCAGCCCCTTGGTCATCTTCCTGGGGACCTCCCCTAGACCAGCATTTATGTCCCTTTGTGCAAACACACAAGGGTGGGTGACGATTTGGGAAGGGTTTTCAGACAAAGCACCTCATCCCAGTCCTCTGCCCAAAATTATTGTTTCTGACCACATGCAAGGTTTGGGTTAGAGGGTGGAGAGATGTGGTTTTACCTACTTTAAGGTCATCGATGCTTTTACAGTAAAATGCCCTTGAGGTGTTTTATCTGTATTGTGACCTGCGTAGCAAGGAGCAACCGTTTCAGAAGGGATGGGGCCAACTTCGGTATCAGTTTAAAGGGAGGAAAAAACCTCAAATTTTCTATGAGCTGCAGTTCTCACCTTTCAGCTGGCCACCTTGTCACACTTTCCTGTCATCTGATGTCCCTCATCTCCTGGGCCCTCACCTGGGGCAACACGGAGCCTTGAAGCATCTTGTTGGTCTCCAAGGGACTGCTTCAAGTAGGGAGCACTGTCTGCAGTACCTGGGGTTTGTGGGATCAAACCCTCGCTTTGTAGAAAGGCTGGTCCAGCCTGGGGAAGGAGTTTGAAGAGCTGTAGAGTGAAATACCTCACAGAGGCAGAGGAATTTACAAAAAGCAACCAAGAAAAAAATGTATAATCAGATGTTTTGTACGAAATTTGCCCTTTCTAATTAGGAGGAATCAAACGTCACACAGGTAAACTGGACACGACTCTTCTGAAAATGTTAGTGCTGACAATGTACAGTACATTAATTTGATTAATCATAATATAATCTTTATCTGCATTCTGCACTGATGTCTTCTCCACAGAGCCCCAACATAACGTGCCCATTTTGCACTATGTAACATACGTTCCCCTCCTGGTACTAACAGAGCTGAAAATAGATACAGCCCTGACAACCCAGCAATGTCCTACCCATCCTGGTCCTGCCGCCCTCCTGGCTCAGGGCTTGCGATGGCACGGATGGGGGCTTCCATATGTCCAGGTTTCCCAGCCTGGAAGTTTTGACCGGCCAGAATTCGTGGACTTTGGCCCTATGCCTGGATTTCCGGACATCCGTCAGCCCACTCATAGCGGTAGCTCCAACCGAGCTGTCGGATGTCTGGAAGTCACAGAGAAACGACTGGTGTGCTGTACAGCTCTACAACGCACACCCGCGAGTGCCTAGCACTCCCCAAAGAGGCCTGGCCCGTGGCAAGCACAGCAGAGGGCTCATGAATGGGTGGCCTCGGAACGCTCCCGAGGGACTGGCTGCCGGCAGGTCTCCCAGTGGACCCAGAAGGACTCTGCACAGGAATCCATCTGCGTAGGCTTTACTGCAGGATTGCAACTTCAGGCTGAGCCCGGTCTCATTCCTTGCAGCGCCGCTTGGCCGTAGCCCTGGGGGTGAGGTCCCACTGCCTTTAGAGAAGGGTCCAAAGCCACCACACCAGAGGTGTGGAAGTAATGAAACACGTGTCTTACTGATTATAGTGTACAAATGGGGAAGCAGTGCTGAAAGGAAGGCGATCACAGCTCTCCAGGACTGTGCCCACTCACTGCCCTCCTGAATGTGATGGCAAAGCCCAGTGCAGAGATGCTGCAGGTCAGGCTGGGGTGGCTGGTGCTGCGCAGAGTGATGCTGAGCTGCTCCCCCAGCCCCGGAGCCTGGCAGGGCTCTGCCGTGTATAATGTTGGATTTTAACTGATAATATCATTTGCTTCCTAAACGCTGGATAAGAAAATATCACCAGGGCATTTCCCAGTGCGATTTACTGGCATCTTCTCCAGCTGAGGCCAGCAAGAAGCCTGATCTGGGGGAGATTTGAACGTAATTGGGATTCATGAATTTTTGCTTTGTTGTTATTTTGACCTTTTTTGTTTTTTGAAGGCAAAACTAAACTTTCAAAACATTTAAATTCATCTGCAAGAATTTCATAGCCTAGGACTTGGGAACAGCGGCCGAGCAGTCAGCTTGGAAGGTCGCCTTCTCCACCTGAGACGGGCAGGACCCCTGCCCCTATGCAGCATGGATCTGAACAGTTCCCTGCATGGTTCTTGCCCTGAGGCTCAAGCAGGGTTTGCAAAACCAATCTCATCGTAACACGGGCTGTGGGTTGCTCAGAGGCAAAGGGACACTCTACAGACTCTTGGGCACGCTGCCCAGGTACGGCAATTGCAGATGGGAGGCACGACCGTGGGAGATCGCTGGCCTCTGAGTAGCTAACGCTGCGTGGAACAGCAGGGAGCACGGGACAGGAGGTGGCCTGGGCACCCAGTGCAAGGACAGAGCTCAAGGAAAGGGAGGAGGGTTGGGTTCTTTCATCCTGGGGGCAAGCTCTGACTCTGTTATTTAATAGCTGCCTCTGGTATGAGAAGGGCTTTAACTTTTTCAGCTCATAGCTCGGACAAGCTGCTGAGGGGCACCAGGGTGAGAGTCGGGGCAAGGCACCTGAAACAGGAGCTCACCTGCAGGAAGGCCCCGGCTTTCTCCCAGGTGAAACCCATCCCAGGAATCTTTTCCCATGGCTGCGATGTCACCCCATCGTCTCCTAGGCAGGAAAGCGCTGCTTTTCTGCTGGAGCATTGTATGGGCCCTGCGGAAGGACGTGCAGGGAGATTTCCAGGAGGTCCTAAGTCTGGTTAGGAGAAGGAGCAGAGTCAGGGTCCGCCACACCTTCCTCAGCATCCTCCACAATTAGAGCCAAAGCACAATGCTGAGTTGCAGCCTGTGTGCTAGTGAGATGCACAGCAGAGCAGCAAGTGTGTGAGGTTTGTCGATTCCAAAACCTACAAACAGTTTTAAAAATAAAGATGAATTTCACACACCAGCATTTCCTGAGTGGATTGCATTTCATTTTAAGGACTTTTGGCTTTAGCTTTTCACCCTTTTGGAGTTAATTGTTGTTGAGCTTCTGCAGTTCCTTAATTCTTCTTAGAAGCTCAGAGTGAAAGAAGCGTTTTGCATCTGAAAATAACACAAGTGCTTTTATTATTTGGGCTTTCTCTTTAGTTTTTATTTAAAGAGAAAGAGAGAGAGAAGAAGTATGGCAGCAAAAAGGGACTGGAAGTAAAAAATAAGAAAGAAAGACCAAATAAACACACAAATTCTTCAGCACTAGGATTGGAAATGTGTATTTCTCTTCCGTTTTCTCCTGTTCAAGAGGAAGGGGGAAGGCTTTGCTAACACATTCAAATGAATTTGATATTCAATCAATGAAGATTAACTTGCCCAAGGTAAGATGGTTTTTACATTCATAAGGAAGTCAAATACGATTATGCATATGAGGAAATTATACAGAGATGAGTAGAGTATAATGTATGATAATTATTTGAAAGGATATACTTACACACTGATTAGCATATCTTGAAGACCAGACAGAGATGGAAGAATAGAAGGTAAAGAGATTCCTCAAGATGAACAAACTGTATAAAACTCACTCCCCAAAAAATCACAGAAGTTGGTTAGAAATAGCATTTTCTTAAGGATGGCCACCTTAAAAAAAATCCTTCACAAGTTCACCTCTTGATTAGAAATTAAAAAAAATAATTCAAATCGAGTGTGTGAAACCATGCTAGAAATCTCCTTCTGCAGAGAGAGGGAGGATGGGCACAAAGAGATGAAAGGGGAAGGCCAGCAGGACATGCACGTGCCCAGCTTCCCGCAGGCAGCTGGCAGCCAGGAATCGCCCCATCCCAGCTGTGTTTCTGCTTGGGCAATGGGTTCCTCCGGCCAGTCTCCAGCCTCCTTTCCCGGCGTCGGAGCAGCACACAGCGTGCCATGTGCCAACCACACAGCTACCTCTCCCACCAGCATTTAATAGCCACAGTGATTTTTCCCCCAGGCTCTGGGTATCTGAGGGGCACTTCGAGCCTGGGAATGGCACGTGGCGAGCCGGCTTCTCTCACCTGCTGTTGCTCCGTTGACTTCAGTGGTGCTAACGCTAGATGAGAGCAGGCAGGCCTGGCCCCGCACATCCTTTAGCTTTGGTGTGGCTTGGCTTTCCCCTTCCTGGCAGCTGTGATGGGAAAGAAGCATTGCTGTAGCCAAAATATTTATCTGTTCTCAAAAAAAAAACAATCTGTCATCCAAATTTGTCAGCGGGACCCTCGGTGCGTGTATGTGTGGAGAGAGCAGCTGAGATGGGGTTTGTGTTAAATACAGTAGAAATATTGTATCTGCTTAAGCAAGGGCAAAACAATGAGCACAGCTCAGTTAATGAGCTAGATGAGCTCCCGCTGCGCGGGAAGTGATTAGAATGCACCAGCCCCGCTTTTGTGGCATTGAGGATCTCACGGCAAGAGGGATTCTCCAGGCAAGAGGCAACAGGACCTTTGAACTGTTCCACCTCTAAAGGCAGGAAAAATGGCCTGGAATAAATATACAGGTGCTGCTGCCCCTCATCCATAGCTTTTCACTTTTAGTGCTGAGTGATGCACGGCACCGGCAATTTGAAGTCTGTCTAGGGAAAAGCAGCACTAACCTGTGGAAGGAGATGGTCCATGGCAGGAGAGATGGTGGGAGATGTGCCAATGGCGTTTGGGATCAGGGACTTGGTGGATGTTTATTTTCAGAATGCAGTCAGCACTTGGGAAATTCTGAGGCACCGTGGGAGGTGGGTTAGAGGAGTGGACAGTGGCAGGTCAGCTGCAGAGAGACAGAGAAGCCACCTTCTCAGCTCAGGGTGCTGCTCCAGGGTAGCTGGTTTAGCTCCATCAGCAGATAATTTTCTTTTATTATTAAAGAATATAGAGAATGGGACCCTCCTTCCCAGGAACCTGCAGTTTGCCTGTGAGGTTTGGGAAGAGGATTCCTCTTTTCACTGCCCTAAGGTCTATGTTCCTCAGTGGGAGCACAGAGGCCACCAGAAAAGAGTGTTTATCTGTGTGTTCTCTGCCAAAGGAGAGTGATTTGTCCTCTCCTACAAAACAGAGCAGCCTGTTAGGTCAGTTGTCAATAGAAATGCCCTTTTTATCAGCCACAAGCAGACATTTCCACTGCTTGTTTCCCCATGCCATCACCCAGTGCTGCACAGACACCCAAGCAATGTCTCTGCCTGTAAATTTTTTTTTGTCAGCTGGCAGGACAGGAGAGGCAGGACAGCCAGTTCTCCCTGACACGGGGAACACATCAGCCATGCAATCGCAGGGTTCCTCCTCCTCCAAGGTAGTGGTTCGGATAGCCCTCAGCAGCCAATACTGGATGGGATTGTGCGCTGCGGGCGTGCCAGTCCTGAGTATCCCTTGGCCGTGGCTGAGCTCCTCCTGTGTGCCACTGCAACCGCTACATTTTGTGCCATACCTGTCACACAGCGATGATGAGAGCTTGAGTCCCGCTGGCTGCCACTCTCTGGCACAAAGGTTACTTTGGGAGCTAAAAAAAAAAAAAAAAAGGTGCTTATTGCACCATTTAAACCATCTGATGGGTCTGAGCTACGTTCTTGCCAGGCGTTTAGGGCACAGGTGCACTGAGAAATGTCCCAGGGCAGTGTGGGCTGCGGTGTCCAGAGAAGAAAAGGCAGCACATGGGGACAGACAGCGCGAAGTCAGCTGGCGCCCGTCCCAGCCCGGCATCTGTACCGGCGGCGGAGGCACCACAAAGGCAGGGAGGGATTGCAGCCAAAGGAGGGGGTGGGGAGAGAAAGGTGATTTTATAGAAGTTGAATACATTTGTCTGGCAGACATTTCCTGGATTCTGCTTCGGCTTTTAAGAGCAGCACTGTAAATTCATCAACACCACATGATTTTGTCAATTCTGACAGCTAACTTCAATGTTACGACAAATCTGGCCCCAGAGGATATTAAGCAAAGACACATGAGCCTATAATTTTCTGCTTCCACGTGTGAGATGCTATAATGATCAAAAGAAAAAGACTTTCTAACTACCACATCTCTTTGTGCTGTTTTCTTCATGCCTGCTGCACTAATTGAATCACCCCAGAGCCACTGTATCAATTCTAACTTCTGTATTAGGATTTAATCAGGCATGTGGACAGACCAGCTTGGAGAGGTGAGGGGCCTTTGTGAGGTGCCCATCTGCCTCTGACATTAAAGCCACTTCCATTCAATGCGGATTGAGCAACTTCAGGGAAATCAGGCTGCGGATGTCCAGGGAAGCTTTCGGAGATTATCTGGGAGCCTGGCTGGGACGTTCGCCTGCGGAGCCAGCGGGCAGGTCAGGGAGGGCTCTGTGGGCGCTCGTGTTTAACACGGCACCCAGTTGCCAACTTGCCCGGTGAGCAAGTGGAAAGTTCATCCCAAAGGTTTGCAGGGACTTCGCCCGGATGCAACGTGCGATGCTCTGTATCCCTTCCCCACACTGCAAGCCACAAGCTGTGAGTTTGAGCGCACTGGAGTTAAATCAGAGTGAGAGCATGGCTGGAAAGTGCTGCTGGGGAAGGACACGGAAAGCTGCTGCCAGGGCTTAAAAGGGCTGGATTGTGATGGGGTCTGAGACAATGTCCCTGGAGCCGCCGACAGACGGTGTCTCTAAAGGTTTGTTCCCCCAACTGCCACAGCAGCTGTGGGGATGCTGCGTGCCGTGCCGGCGCCTCTGCCTGCTCGCTCCTGCCCCACCGAGAGCGGGGGCTCCCAAACCAGCATGAACAGTGCCATGATGAAGGTGCTCGGTGCTCTCCTGGGCTGGCCGTGCCACTGGGATGCTCCAGTCCCAGTTGGGGATGATGTCCTCATCCCCCAACAGCTCCTTCCTTGGCAGCAGCAGACAGGCATGGTCTGGCAGAGGAAGTGAAGGATAACACTTATATATTCTTTTTTTTTTTTCACTTAAATAAGATACAGGAGCTTGCCCCCTGCTGATTTTCCCTTCGTGGGGCTGTTCTGGCTATTGTAATAAGGGATTTGCTCTTCAAAGTGGTGGGACTGTAGGACCCACTCCATATGGGGCTGATTTTAGGAGGAGTGGGAGGTTTGGGATCCTGCCCGGTGCAGACGTTGCCCTCCACAGCTCCAATTTCCCCCCTCTCTGGTATCCTGAGGTGTTTGAAGCGATGATTTGTGGTCTGGCCTTTCAGGCCAGGGTGCAGGGTGTGAGTGAGGCTGAAGGGGACACAGCACTGAGACACCCTGTGTCCTGTACCTCCCTAACCCCTCTGTGCCAAGTCATCTGTCTTCAAAGCAGATTAAGTACCTGCTAGAAGTAAAGCATCCTCCATGAATAAGGATTTTTTCAGTAATCACAGACATAACCAGGGCAAGCACAGCTTCATCAGAGCCTGCCTGGGGTGAGAATCAGGTCCATGAAGTTCCCCATCATGCATTTTGTGATACAAGGCAGGAGAGTTTGGGAAGGCACTGCTGTTAAAGCTGAGTAACACGAGGACAAAATAGGACAGGGATGGGAAGGAGTCATCTGGCATTGAGTAGATGTCATGGGGCACTTGGCAAGTCATATCCCTTCAGAGGGAGATGTGGCTCTTTCCATCCCTGGGGTCTCGAGCAAGGATAACTGGGAGTCATCAGAGCCTGGAGCACCGGGGTCTGCCAGGGGCCATGACCGAAGCTCTCCCCCTCCTCCCAGTGACCACTGAGGGCTTCGAAACCCCCAGCAGGGCTGCAGCCTCTCACAAAACAGGGTCTTAACTACCTGATTAAATCTCCCCAGCTAAACTGATGCAGGCACTAATTTGAGGTTGGTTCCCAAATTGAGGATTGTGTTGTTACTTTATTTAAAATGCACCGATGAATAGAGGCAGGGAAGGAGGAGGGTGATTATATCTGCCTGCTTGGAGGAGAAAAAAGCGGAGAGTCCCAGACCCCAGAAACATCAAAGCCAGAACAAAAAAAATCTCTTTCTTTGAGAACTGAAAACCTTCTGCTCCTGAAAGGGGCTTTAAGTGGTGGCTCTTCGTAGTTCTTTCATGCCAACAGCTTTTCTGCTTGTAAAAGGGCAGCTTTGAGGACTGGAACAAGCCCTGGCTAAAGGGTGGGCTGGAGGGAGAAGGAAGGCTGCCCATCAAGACGAGGAGAGGACTTTAGAAATCAAGGAGTGCCACAGAGGTAGGGCAGCAAGGACAGTCTGCATTCACAGGCAGCTTTTTAGAATTAACAGGCATGAAATTGAGCCCAAACATGCGTCCCTGCGAAGACACGACCGGTTAATTCACCAACCCATCGGAGAAATTCGGAGGAGGGGAGTGGGATAAAGAAAGAGTGTCCATGCTCAGTTGGCTCGGCGTGCAGATGGAGTGGGATGCCATGTCCCTCCTCCTCGCCCTCCCCAGCCCCTCTGCAGACCCACGGGAGGGAGCAGAAAGGCCATAAAGGGACAGTGAGAGAGCCATCGCTTACGGGTCCCCTGACTGACAGCCTCTTCAGTGAGGCACCATATGCCGGCTCATGCCTCCCGATCGGGAGTTTTTTCAGCGGGCGCTGGCTGCGCAAATTGGCACAATTCAGCTCTCGAGCTCCTCAGCTGGTCTCCACACCCCACTTGACATGGGAGCGACCTCTCTTTTGTGGGTCCCGGGCAGAGGGGAGGGGAGACCCCGGTGCGGTGGCAGCTGAATCGGAGGCTGTTCCCCCTCGCATTCAGATGGCCCGAGGAGGAGGAGAGGGGGGAGAGGGAGCAAAGGTGCCCAATTAAATGCACATTTATAGTCGATGCCGCATAAACAGTTGATTGCATATGCGGTGCCTGGAGCGAGGCCTGATGCAGCGCATGGGCACCAGCACCGGCTTCGGGCTGCCGTGCTGGGGCATGCTGAAATGCCACCTTTGCCATGGAAAATGTTGATGCCATTTTCATTTTCTTCTTTAATCAACTCAGTCTGAGGTGATGGTGGGGGTGGGCAGGAGCCAGGCTGTTTGCCATCATATCTGGACCTCTTTTCATGCTAAATGCAAGAGCTCTGCAGACAGCAGATCCTTTTGGCAAAATACTGTGTTTCCCCATAGAAAAACTTTTAGCAGAGACATTTGGACTCCTCTTTCTGGTCTACTATTTTTTAAACTCAACACTGAGCCAAATTCCCTCCTTGGGCATGCAGCCCCTTGCCATTGGGTTGCACCTACGAGTAGGTAGCTGTTGCAGTACGTCTCTACATTGTTTAAAGCCTCCTCAGGTGGTGAAAATGCAAGAGGGTGGTTTGTTTAATTGATTGATCGCCTACGAGCAAAACATTTTTAACTGTTTACAGTGCACTCCTTGCCGCTTCCCTCCCAGTTCCAACCCGGTGAAGCGCCGAGCACGTCGATCTGTTGCCGGCCAGGTGATGCTGTGGGGATGGCAGGGAAGGATTTTCCATTCCAGCTGCTCCTGCCATCTGGGGAAATCAAAAAGAGGGGATTGGATCAGCTGGTCAAATTAAAATATGTGAAACTTGTTTCAGATGAGTTGTCTAATAGATTCAGTGAAAGGTAGATCAGTGGCTGGTTTTCCTTTGGAAAGGAAACACTTTTTGATCTGTTACACAATGAAAATGCTCCGAGGGGGCTGATAAGTCTTGTCATTTAATTATCCTTTAGGCTCCTGTGTGTTGGTTAAAAACTCTCTTCATTTGGTTCTTCACCATATTGTCCTTGCCTATCTAGTGTGGCAGGGCGATAAGTCCAAGGAAATAGAAATGTAGAGAGGAGGCAGGCAGCTCAGTTCTGGGTGGGTGGGTGGAAGGGGCTGGTTTCTGCCTCGGCTTCCCTGTCTGTGCAGTGGGAGAGCGGCTGGGAGGCTTTCTTGGGACAAGAGGTGCTGTGGAGTCTGGAGCCGATCTGCCTCACTGCTGACCTCCAGATCGAGCGTTTTTGATATCTGGATTCGGATTCCTTGTCTCCTCTTAGAAACAATGTGCAGTATCCTGTGTGAAGTGTGGGCTTGCACCAGGCTGTCCACAGAAAATACAAATATCTCAGGGAGGGTGAGCATTCATGGATCTGTTGGGGCGAGTCCAGAGGAGGCCACGAAGATGATCTGAGGGCTGGAGCTGCATCCGTACAAGGAGAGGCTGAGAGAGCCAGGTCTGGGTGCACTGGGTGGGACAGGGAGAACTGGGATAGTGAAAAGCCAGCACAGCCGTGACTCCCACACACTCCTACCTGTGCACGGCTGGCTGCCAGCCTGCTCCCTGGCAGCAGCACCAAAGGGATCAGGGCAGGGAAAGCAGGAAAAGGGTGGCTGCTGTCGGCACTTTCCCTGTATTGCTCCTCCAATGGAGCTTGTGCCAAAGTGCTTGTGACAAAACCAGGGCTGCTCGTCCTGGACCGTCGCCCAGTCCATACTCCGCATGGCACGAGCAGGTTGTACCCTCCAGCCCAGCCGGCCCTGGAGCCACATCTCTTGTGGCACCAGGGGAGGGGACAGAATGCTGCTCCTGCTCACACCCATCCAGCTTGGGGGAGGTAAAGGCTTTGGCCCCACTACCTTTACAGCACTTGGTGTTTTGATCAGACAAAGACTGTTGCTAGATACGTGGCATCTGTTAACAGACTACTGCTGTCATTAGCTGCAACCAGGCATCTGCTGCTCCAACCCAACACGTAACAGATGCCAGTTTGGAACGAGTGGGGGCAGGGAAACCCTGAAGCTCTAATATTTCACTTTTCTATCGGTGGCGCTTCACAGTTGGCAGCAGGACTGGTTGTACCTCAGCGAATACAACGTTCAGAGGAAATCTGCCCCTCTTGCAAATACCTCCCTGTGTCCCTGCCCCAAGCGCTCCCTCTTCACTCGCCCCCAGCTCTGTCTGCAACATGAGCTGATTCCCAGCTCGTGCGGTTCTTTCATATGGACACACACAAATCCCCGGGGTGGTTGGGCATGTGGTGCTCGGTGTTGATGCTGGCATGGCCAGCTCTGATCTGCAGCCGTGGAGCTGGCATCGCCCTGTGCCAGGCTGGGAGAAGGTGTGGCCGTGGCAAGAGCTACCCCGAGGGCTGTGGCTGCACACGGGCAGCATCCATCCTCGCAGACCTACAGCTTCTAAGCGAGACATGAATCCATATAGTAATAATAATGATGTACAAGGAAAGGCACGGGCACTTTGGATCTGCCCAACCTTCACTTTCAGTTTTCCAAGCGTGTTCTAGGATGGATAAGGAGAAAAGGGGAAAAGTGTTTGTCCTGTGGGGTTTTTCCTCTAATACCATACAAATGGGAAGACGAGGACCCTGTGCTGATGGGTAATGAGACAATATCAATGTGATGTGTTGTTAGTACCGTACCAAATAGGCTTTTAATTTTCTGGGGAGGTGTGGTGCGTCTCTGCAGTGCCAGCATCAATCATCGTCAGGAGGTCCAGGTCCCGACTCTCCCGGGGGCCTTTCATTGTAAAGGATTCCCTCTCCTTCTGACTAGGGGCTGTTCTACCTCTGTGGTGATGCCTCTCGCAGACTAATTGCTGATTTGTTCTTCTTATGATGATAGAGCTCATGTCACTGCAAAAAAAGAACATTAGGATAAAGTCTTTAAAGTGGCCATGCAGCTGGGAAACTAATTTACAGTCCCTGATGGTTAAAAAGAAAAGAAGTAGTGGTATTGTAGCCAGGATGTTTTTTGTGTCATCAGTGACTAGAAATTAATATGAGTTTGATCATAAGCTGCTCAATACTAAGCCTGGCTGCTTCCTCAAGTCTTTCTCCTTCTTTTCTCCCAAATCTCTGTAACCAACTTTTATTCTGCTTTCCTTTAGTACCTTGGGGAACTGGGGGTGCTAAGGATGTTTCCTCTTGTGCCAGAGGGCAGAAGAGGCTCTGCTTGCAGAGGTGGAAAAAGCCTTTCCTGCCTCTGAATTCCTAATCCTGGAGTCTCCACCTGAGCCCAGCTCTCTTTCCCCACTGGTTACCGAGACAGATTTGCCATCCTGGTCCCAAGGTGCGGCAGAGGGAAGTTGTCAGAGACTCAGAGGTGAAAATGGACATTAATGGGAACGGCCTCTGCCTTGCATGGGGACCAGGAGAAATTCTAGTCCACATGCCTTTTGAGCCATGACCCTAAAGCATAATAATATGGTACATAAGAGCTACTGACAAAGAGGGCATTTGGGCTCTGTGGTCACACAGGGAGTGAGTGTGGGAAGCATTGAAGCACCCAAGGTGAGGTGGTGGGCACCCAAGGCGCCGTTGTGTGGCATCACACATTTGTTCATGCCTTCCAAAAGTCTGGAAGCTTACAGCTTATATTGATGTTGCCTCGGCTGCTGCTCTCTCCTAACATAAGGAATGTTTGGGGGGTGATTTCCAAGTGTGAGATTGCTCAGGAGGGTTCCTGCAAAGGAGAACGGGAGCAGCTCTGCGGTGACTACCAGCCCTGCTGTGGAGAGGGACACCTAGTTCAGTGGAAAATATAATCCATGTTTTTGTTCACTGATTAAAGTTTGTTTTAGTTTTAAGTCTATTACAGTTCCAGCATCCCACACCCTGGCTCTGTGTCCCCATCACGCTCCCTGCTCTTCACTGGCGCAGGGGACAGGGTGACACAGGGGGGAGAAGGCAAAATAAGGGGGAAAAAATGTTTGTCTGAGAAGCTACTTGGGGGGAGAAAAACTCTCGTTAAAAAAAGAAGGTGGCAAAGCGGTGTCTGCGACCCCTTCCCCAGATGCAATCCCACTCCTGTAATTTCTGGGGGAATTGGTTCATCTTGGGTGCAGATATATTTGTGTCAAGGTGCAGCTGCACAGATAGCCTGACTCTATGCATAGTAAGAGGCTTTCAGAGAAAGAGGTTATGCCCAGAGCAAGGCCTTATCAGAGCAAGCTGCCTGCCATTTATCTGGTTCCCTATCAAATATGAAAACAGGCCTCAATCTGCTGCTTCTATTTTCCTTGTGAAGGCTACGGGTGGAATAATAATTTAGTCCAGTTTTTTTGTTTCCGATGCTAACCTGCCAAACTCTGCTCTTCCCAACTTGCCCGGGCAGCTCGGCAGCAGTTGTGGGGTTCAGTGAGGGCACAGCCTGTGTGAGGAATAAGTTGAGCCCACATGGTCAGGGAAAGAGGGTTTGCATTCAGGGAAGGGTCAGTGCTCATGGAATAGCTGTTGTTTACTGGTTTAAAATTATTATAATTGTTCATCATTTGTATTACAGTAGCCCCTAGAGGCCTCGCCATGTCCGGACCCTCCCACATGGGCGGTGGGACTGAAACGGGCAGCAGGATGAGGATGTCCCAGGGATGCTGGGGGCTGCGGGATGGCCCCTGGGCTACACTCAGCCTCTCCATGCACCCCTTGGAAAGCAGCTGTTTGCTTCATGCCGAAGCTGAGTATGTCATTAGAGCCACCTCAAAGCGTAGGGCGTCACCCCCACATGCTGAAGCAGGAGGGATGAGGCTGTGGGAGATGTGCCCAGGTGGTCCAGGACCTGCAGAGCGGAGTCTGGGGCAGATTCCCAGAGATGTGCTGGGGCTGGGGCTCCCTGTCACCTCTGGATGAGCCAAGCCAGCACCCTACCAACCCAACCATGCTCTGCACCCTCATCTCATACACCTTTGTCGTACATTCCCACTGCCCCAAGACAGCTTATGGTGTTTAATGCAAGCTCTCACCTGCTGGAGGACAAGAAGCTGAGCGGGTGTGAGGTGGGAGCAGCCCTGCTCCGCTTAGCCTGGGGGGCAGCAGTGGGAGAGGAAAACCAGACCATGAAACCCCAGCTCTGCCTCACACTCCTCCCTCCCTCCACTATCCGTCCTGCGGGGTGTCCCCGCTGCAGTAATAAGGCCTGAAAAGCCACTGCTTACATTTTTAATTCCATATCTGTGTCTAACTGCTGATGCTAAACTCCGATCCCACAGCTTCTGAGGGCAATGCGATCCACATGTTAATATTTTAAGCCAGCCACTAATATTTTTATGTGGGAAATTGAGATTTTCTACGGTTGCTGGATGAGCAGGCCATTTCTCCACGCTGAAGTATGAAAACTGTAGCTGGGGAAAACATTATTTTACATGTTTGTATTTCTCAGAGCTGCTGTCCCGTGTCAGGAGGAGCGGCTGCTCTCCAGCTCATCCCTGTGCCGGTTCTGCCCTTCTGAGAGGCTCACCCGAAACCCCCCCCAGTGCCTGCACCGCTGAAGCAGCTGAGTGTTGCTCCTCCAACTCTTATTTCTCATGCAGCTGAATGATTTGTAGTTTTAAAAACTTGAGAGCAGAAACCTATTTATAAAACTCAGGCTCCTCTTGACAGGCAGCAAACCCCATTTAACCAGCTAGTTAGGAAGTGGAGGGAGGTGGACAGTGTCCTGGTCACCCGGCTGCCAGCCGAGCCCATCGCTGAAGTAGCAGACAGTCCATCTGGTGCAATGAGTTGATGCGAGAGGCAGTGTTTCTCTCTAACGGCTGCCTATAAATCACCTTTATGGGCCGCAGTCATGGTCCAGGCAGCGCTGGCTGGACAGAGTGTTTGGCAGCACCACGGCCGGGGTCACGGGCGGCAGTAAATTGTCACCCAAACGCGGGGAAGCCAAAGCTGCTCCAGAGTCAGCGCCAGGATGCAGAGTATGGACCAGCACAGAGGTGTGCATGCTCACGCACACACGCTTGCCCCCTCACCGTGGCCCTAAACCTCTGCTGACAAGCAGGCAGACAGTGGCAAAGCTTAAATGAAGTGCAGACAAGTGTCCGTGTCCCCAGCCTAATCACTCAATCTCCACGGCTGCTGACACACTGCGTTATCGAAATCTGTGGAAGTGCACGCTCAGGCTCAGCTCTGGAGCTTAGCGACATCTTTGTCAGCTCAACACTTGACCCAAAACTTTGCCTGTGTTTCCTCACCATGCTCAGTGCATCAGGAGTTCGAGGGCTTTATAAGATTGTGGGGGGTGCTGGTCCAGCACCGCAGGTCGAAGCCTTTCTCCAGCTCAGCAGTGGCTGGAGGTGGGTCAGGGGGCAGCGAGCAGCCAAGACCCAGGACATTCACCCCCACTCCTGTGTGCTGTCCTTCCAGGAGGACCCATAGGGCAGATTGTGCGTGTCCCTTGACCCCAGCATCCACCCTCAGCAGAGCGCAGCAATGGCGAGGACATTGTGTCCAGAGCTGCTCTTGCCAATAACTATAAGCCTGGACAAAAATAGAAGTGAAAACAAGGGAAACTCCAAAGCGTTTTACCAAAATACACTGAGAGATATTTTTTCTCCATCACAGAAGTTCAGCTTTGAAAGAAAAAAGAGCTGTGGTTTTCAGTAGATTGGAATTTACGCTGCCAGAAGGGGCAGGAGACGGAGTTCATTCCCTTCAGGCATCCTCCCTCCATACTGTCCACCTCCACTGACCTGTTCCTTGGATATGAGGTAGCACGACAAAATATTTTAGAACAAAAAATCACAGAAATGTTCTTCATTGCAGAAAGTGGCCTCTTTCTGCTGCTGAAAACTGAAAACGTTCTTGGGGTTTAAGCAGATTACAGATGAAGGTGAATAAATATTGAGACAGATGCATCTCAGATTCTTTCCAGTAGTTAAACGTGCATTTCGTATGTATGGACTTTAACAAGTGCTCAGAGATTTTGACCCGCTGGTATAGATTACTGTGAGAGAACCTGCCAGGCCCACATCATTGTTTAAGACAAGTCCATGATGCAAATTGGCAGACAAAGCAGTGAGCAGTCAATACAGATTAGAATTAAGTCTCTCCTCTTGTCCACAACCAGGGGCCCTGCATTGATTGGATTGCAGATGCCAGAAACCTGGGCTTGGCCCAAAGTGGCGGGGAGGGAGAGGAGCCTGTGCCCAGCTGGGGAGGTGCCATCGCTCCCCTCCTCCTCCTGCTCCCTGGCCTCAGTCTCTGCAGAAACTGGTTTGCAGCTGAGCCGGTTGCGTTGGTGCCAGGTTATATTGAGGCACCTTAAGAAATCCTGGAAGAGGAGCATATAGAGAGTCACAGCTGCGGTGTAACACAGGCTAAAGATTAACCTTATCACTGTCTACGACTCCCTCAAAGGAGGTTGTAGTGAGGTGGGTGCTGGTCTCTTCGCCCAAGTGACAGGCAATAGGATGAGAGGAAATGGCCTCACGTTGCACCAAGGCAGGTTCAGATCAGACATCAGGAAAAATTTCTTCACCACGAGGGTTCTCAGGCACTGGCAGAGGCTGCACAGGGAGATGATGGAGACCCCATCCCTGGAGGGGTTTAAAAGATGCGTTGGTGCTCAGGGATAGGGTTTAGTAGTGGACAGGTACAGTTGAACTCAATGATCTCAAAAGTCTTTTCCAATCAAGAGATTCTAAATCCACATCTAAGCACGTCCTGCAGTGAGGCCTCTTCCAGCTACATGGGAGCTGCCAGAAGCAACCCCTGATATTTTCCTCTCTTCTTCCATCGTTTTCTAAGATGACCCTGCTCTCACCATGCTTTGCCTTTTCCACCAGCATGCGCTTCAGTGGGACTTTTACCTTTGCAGACAAGGGGAACAGGGCTTGTTCATTAGACCCCCACCCACAGGCACTTGGAAAGCACACGCACTTTGCCACTGGTGCAGGAAGCAAGGGGCAACTGCACCTTCCAAGATGCCAGCCCTGCCGTGAGTAATGGCCATTTCAGGGGTTCCATTAGCCGCTGGCTCATAGGTTGACATCCACTCACAAAAAACCCTGCTTGAATGCTTAAGAATAATGAGTGCATTCATAAAAATCAAAGTTCGCGCCTTGTAATTTGTCGCAGAGGATGAAAGGCTTTTTCTGTTGGGTCACTCGTTTCCTATGAGTACTTTGCCTGGCTATAATTTCAGCTACAGTTCAGCATCTACCTCTTATCACGTTGCCAGCTGAACAAGCAGCAATCGGGACACCCCAGCTGCAGGCCCAGCTTTAGGTGCCACCAAAACTGGAATCAGTTGGAGTTCAGTGTTTCTAGAAACACAGCTAAAGATATGGCATCAGTCATATTTGTTTTGCAGGGAGGCGAAAGGATTGGGCTTAATGATTTCTTGTTTGGCTTCTGTAGAGACCCCTTGGTGCCTTGTACCGCTGTGATAGCAGATTTCCTTGTGGTGCAGAATTACCCCAGAAATGCAAATACCTCTATCAGTCAAGATCCAGAGCAGCAAACCACAGCCCTCAGTGACCCCCAGCACTCCTGCTCGCTCTCTCGATCTCTGGTGCATTTTCTTCTCAAAATAATTTATTAGATAGAGGTTGCGGGAAATAATCTGCCTTTTTTTTTCCATTTGTGTTCTCATGCAAATGAATTCCCAACAACTTTTATTTTCTTTATTTCCCAATTGTCATGCAAAACTCATCTCTCTGAACTGTATCTCTTCTCCACTTTTTTCTTCTCCCTGAGGAAATTCCCTCTATTATGGCCAAGGGCAAAGCTTGGCTGCGTTGCTGCTGAGATGTGTCTCAGTAAGAGGCCACAAGCCTTTCTCACCCTAGTGGGGTCGATGCTGTCACCCCTCGCTTGCTGAGAGAAGAGGGAGCTGCAGAGGTAAAAGACTTGCACGAATGTCTACAAGGGGAGGGAGCCAGGTCAGGTCCAGCCTGGAAGCAATGTTAAGCTCCCGAGTTGGGCTCTGTGAAACGCCTGGACTGAAAGCAGTGGAGTTGTGGGGTTTTAGGGGCACCAGCACAGCTGGGTTTAAGTTACAAACTCTGGTCCTGGGCACCTCATGGAAGGTTTGGTCACTGGGCCATCGTCACTTTTCAAAACACAACACCAGCCTTCTCACTAATCTGGGACTCGATTTTCCCGGCGGCAGCAGTGCCAGCCAGATTCATCCCTTGCACAGAGGTTTGTGTACAAAGAGGGTCTGAGCGGTGCAACAGCATGTGTGCATCACTGCAAGGTTTGGAGATGACAGTAGAAAATAGGGAATTACTGTTCCTTTCTTATTTCATGAAGTCAATCTGTATCTTGTCTTTTAGCTGATTTCCCTTCCTGCGTGTGATATTCCCATTGCAGGGAGCTGGAGAAGCTCCTGTGTTTGCTGGGGGGTTGCTGGGGCTCCTCCAGGCAGCGCCGCAGCGGTCAGGCAGCTCTCCCTGCCTCTTCTCCATGCCAGGCATTCCCCACGTGCACCCTCTGGGTGAAAGCTACCTTGCTGGGGCAAAAAAAAGGTGCAAAAAGATCACAATAGGCAACATTGTCCATGTAGAGCTAAACCTTGGCTGCTGCAGAAGAGCCCCTCGGCAGCACTGTGGCCTTTGTTCGCTCTCCCTTGCCCCACGGAGCCTGCCTGCCTCCCCTCTCCCAGGCAAGCCTTTGAATTTTCATGCCGGTGCCTTTCTTTGCATTGACCAGAGTTTATCACATATCTCTGGTTGGGATCCTGCCTGGCTTAGCATAAGACAAAAAATGGGGGGGAGAAAAAAAAAATCGTCTGAATAATAGGACGGATTTGTAGCAGCTGAGGATTTGCATTCAAATGTTCGCCAGCCTCCTCTGAGCTTGAGTTTTATCATGTCTTTACAGCCAACAGCTTGTTTATGAATAAAAAATGTGGCATGAAACCAGAGGAGTGAGTTGTCTTTGTTTTGTCAAGTGTGCGGAGACAAAATGCTCGCTTCTCACAAGTCTTCACTTCATACAAGTCTTCTGGGACGGGGGCAGCTGGCCGCGGGCTGCTACCTGCCCGTTGCCATGGCCAGCGGCACCTCCGTGCACCCCTCCATATGCATGAGCCCCCAGCCGGGACCCGCCGGGCGCCTATGCAAAGCAGCCCCTGCTTTGACAGGCAGCCACTTTATTAACTCATTAAGCTCATCTTGTTCCTTTAAATGCAGTATAATTACAAATAAAGCTGTCACACTTTGTTTGCAGTTACATAATTTAGCTAAGTGCCGCTACGACCTGGGCTTCAAGGAGGAAAGGGAGGTTATGAGCCAGGGCTGTCACAGCGCACGAGGCGGAGGAAAGAGCCGGGGAAGTTTTGAGGCCATCCTCAGCGTGGATGGATGGCAAAGCCAAAGGGCAAACCTGTCGTAGCCCCATTGGTTCCAGCGTGTTGGCACGAGGAGCATCCTTCCTCCCTTCGCCGCTGCTGCTGGAAAGCGAGAGAAGGATGGGGAGAGCCCCAGCTCTGCTGTGCACCGGTCAGGCCGTGGCTGTGCGCACCTGTGGGTTCGTTCGTTTGCAATTAGAAAAGCATTGGCGCCATGTTCAGCTAGAACAGGAATGTCATCGGCTTCTCTTCTCGCAGCGGACTGCGCGGGAGGCGAAGGGCTGGCGAGCGGAGAGGGCTGGCGTTCCCCCACCTCTGCCTCCAGCTGGAATACAGAGCAGGGCTGGGAGCATCATTGGTAGTCAGGGCACAGAGCCGGGAGGGACGCGGGCTGGAAACCGGAGCGGGAGAGGGGAGGAGAAGCAACGGAGGCGACGGCGTTCAGAGAGCAGGAGGACGCGGACAGATAGGGAAGAGATGGGGAGGAAAACTTGGAAGGGAAATGCTGCGAGCCCTCTGCTTCGTCTGCGGGGAAGCACGTGAAAGGCCTCTGAAACGAACCCCGCCAGCACGCGAGGGGGATGCGCAGCAGGGAATAGCCTCTCTTAACAGAGATGGGGGCTTAATGCTGGGGAGGAGGTGACGTGCAGCGAGGACCCAGAGGAGCTGGTAGGGCTAGTGGAGGATGTATCCCACTGGAAAGCATATTGGGTTGTTAAAGACAATACTTTTTTTCTAATAATTTCTCTTTTTCAGAGTGGCAGCGAGAAAGGATAATTATATATACAGGTGAGAATAAACAAAATTATGCAAAGAGGCTTTTTTAACACCTGATTTGGGTGCAGTCACCTTCCTTGTCATAGAAGGAGGTCCCATTCTGCAATAGTCCTGGCACAGGCCTGTGCTGTAGCTTTTATGCTCTGTCTGGATTCTCCCAAGTGCACCTGGAAAGTGAGACAGTGTTTTTCTGGGGAGGGAGAAAGAGAGGATCAGATTTGTGAGAGATTTCAGCCACAAACACCTGAAAAAAATTGGAAAATTATGCACAACTGTGAAAGCATCCCTAACTTCTGTAGGTAGAGTGGACTTACCCAGGCAGCAGGGAAGAAGCAGAAAGCCCGGTGCCTGCTCATGGAGGTGACGAGGAGCCCTTCTCTGCTCTGGTCACCACAGTGTCCTTGGGACCTTTGCGCTGCCTTCCCAAGTATCTGCGGGATGAGCCCTTGCCTCAGTAAAACTTCGGGCTGGTATCTTCACAAGGGCTAAGCAAATGAGCCGCTGATTAAAGTCCCTAATGCCTTTGCGCCTGTTGGATAACCCCGCTCTGACGAAGGGTTTGGTGCTGGTAGCTGATACATTCCCAGCAGAGCCCCTTTGGAGCTGGAGGGGGATCTACAACCCCATGTCATGCGTGCAGGAGCAAGCACGGCTGCAGCACGGACCCTAGCAGGGACACGCGGAGCCCAACGCGGAGCATGGCACAGCCTCGGGGTAACGACCAGGGCCAACACGGCTCCCTCGCCTCCCCGTGGCGTGGCAGCCCTTGTTGCCCTTCCTTACCCATGGTCCTGGCGAGACCTGACCTCTTCCCAACAGGAGCAACAGGGCTCACACGCATCCTGGGGAGACAAGGACCAGGCTTGTCACGCATGGCGCACTGTAATAAAGAACAGCTCGTTTAAACATCCTAGCGAGGGAAACAATGGGCTACGATTCATTTTCCTGGTTTTGCAGAATCTCCTGTAAGGCCATGTCCTAGATTTAGCACAGGTTCTGATAAGGCTGAAAGAGATAAGTCCCAGATTGTACTGCTGTGCCCAACAGACTGGTTACATCGTGCTTGATGACACTTCAGACCCGTTGTCATGACCCCATATAATCCGGCATCCTGGACCATCTGACACACATTTACACTTAACATTTTGTTAGAGACTCTATAAATTAGATCTCTTTGACCTTCAATCCTTGGCTAATTGCTAGTTTCATGTACAAGACTAGCCTAATTTTACGTGATAATTACCTGAAAGTGGCAATACATATGGCATTGCATGTTTGAAATGTCAGAACTGGAAAAATATCAAGTGGATGGAGTCTTAGGCAAATGGAGGGAGTGGAAGGGTCAGAACAATATACTTTACTGCTCAAATGATGAAGAGGGACGGTATATCACTATAAACCCTAGTAAATAGTATACATCTGTAATAAATCCTGTGCATAATGTTTGTTGAAGGGAGCTGTATCCATGTGCGACTGGATGCTAGGGCAGTCATAAAACAAAAAGAGATCTTGAATTTGCGAGCAGTTAAGTCATTTGTTCAACTTGTTTCTTTCCACCAAGGAATCTGCACTTCGTGTGTTGTCAAATAATCCTGAATTTCTTGTACCACAGTGGTACAAATCTCATAACCTCCCGCCGTGGGCAGCACATGGCACAGGTAGGGGGTGATGAGCAGCAGTGAACCAGCTCTGGGGAGCCATCCCGAGGGCATTTGAAAAAAAATTCTCATATTTGGTGGATTCCCAAGGGAAAAAAATACCCTTTTGGGGCAGCTGAGTGGGTGTTGAGCAGGTTTGCCTGGCTTTGCGTGCCTGGCAAGGAAGCAGGAATGAGATGGGATGGTGGAGAGTAGCAGGCAGGCAGCACCCCAAAAAAATCCAACTCGTGGAAGGATCCACCTGGAACAGCACTAGTGTCCTGGGTCCTCCCTAATTGCTGATTTGCTTTGCTGGAAGTATGATTATGATGCTTGTTTGCTTACCAGGGTGTAACCCCCAAACAGTATTGCATCCGGCATTTGGATTTAATTAATTGGTTAATAAGATTATAATTAATGAAAATAAATTAAAATCACTTCAGTAATTAATTCACTGTAAACATTATTGACAACACTTCCTAAATACTGTAAACTCAGATTTAAAGCCCTGGTTAGGAATACTGAGTACTGGGATCCCTGTAGTTAGAGGTGGAACAGGGCTATTGGATTATCGAGCGTATCCGCAGAGGGGCAGGTTACATGCTCATATATACAGGAGGGGGTGTTGAGGCTTTCTGATACTGCTTTCAGCGTGTTAGTGATGCTCTTCTCCAACGGCTGTGTTTATTACTCATGAAAAATACTCTGATTGCTGTTGACTGGAATTTTACAGGCTGTATTTAGACACACAAACCTGGGTTTGCCCCTGAAGCTTCGTGCCCGCCCCGCTCTGGGTCCAGGCTGAGGAGCTCTCCGAAAGGACAAGGAGCCCCACGTCTTCACCAGCTCTTCCCTCTCTCTGTCTGTCTGGAGGGCTGAAAAAAAATACAACCATAAAATGCCGCTATCTCTTTGCAGCATTGTTCTGCAGAGGCCTTTGGGGACGAAGGGAGGTCTTCCAGAGATAACACTGTGCCCACAGCTCCACCACTCCTGCGCCAGCTTTGAACTCTCTCAGGGCTTTGACTCTAGACTCAAGACCGGTGGGTCTCTTCCAACCTGGTGATTCTATGATTCTATGATTTGGGCTACAGCATTTTTCCATAACCCTTCTCCATCCTTTACCCCGTCTTGTGTCAGCCTGCAACGTAAATAATGAAAACGCTTGCTGCAAAGAGGCCTCAAACACTATGTTTTAATTGCAGTCCTCCAATGATAGGGTCGGAGGCAGAGCTAATTGTGGGCTCCCATCCTGTGCAATCAGCATTTGTAGGAGCTGGGAAAGGACAGCACGTGGGCACAGCACCACACACCCCCTTCTGCTGGCACCTCGTGCTTCCCACTCTGCTAACAAAGCACATTTTGCAGCCAAACAACAAAATTCAAGGCATCTGCAACGCATCTTCTCCCAGCGATGTCTCCACCCCAGCCTCTGTTTTCTCAATATAAAAAGCTAATCCTTTTAGAAACTTGTAAATTGGGAAACAGAGCCGGTGTCAGCCCGAATCACATCTCCTCCCAGGTGTTTGTTAAGACTAAGCACTTTTCTTCTCTGTCTTCCAAAACAAACTGATAAGCAGTTGTTTTATCAGATAATAAAATGGTAAACAACCGGGTAAACAGATTGGTAATAATTTTAGAGCAAAGGGTTTAGAAGAACAAGAGGTGTTAGAACTTCAGCCTTCTGTGACCGGCTCAGCCGTGTCTGGACACCCCCCAGGCTGCTCATCTCCGCTAAGGGTAAGAGCGGGCAGCTAAATCCAGCATTTCCACCATCCTCTGGGATATGTGGGCTTGGGTGCTGGCGTCACAGCTGTTGGTGATCTCTGGGTGGCAAAAAAAAGCCGTTGGGGAAAAAAAGTCATTTTCAGGTATAACTGCCTTATTTTTCTTTGTTAATTAGCAGAGAATGGTCTGTGCAGGAAGGACCCTGTGCTCACCTCATACACCAGTGCTCCCAAAGGCCTGGTCACGCTGGCACTGGTGTCCCGGAGGTCCGTAGCGGGGCTGGGGGCATGTGCTGGCTCCAACACCCTTGCCTGGCACTGGGTGTGTGGTATGGAGTGCGTTTGTCCGTGCGGTGCTGCGTGCTGCCACCGCTGGTATTCCTGGGGTCTGAGCTGGCCCACTGGGAGAGCTTCATCTCTGGCTGCAACGTGTCACTACCCAAAAATGCAGCTGACGTGGGAGCAGCAGGATTTTATCCTGTGGGAGCTTTGCTGTGTTATTTTACACCTTCCAGGTTTTGTCGGGTAAATACGTTTGGCAGAGAGCGAGGCTGAGCTCCATGCAGAGCAGCCCCAGGCTCTTTGCAGACCCCGGGAACGCGGTGACCCATATTTGCTGGATCAAATAGCTGCGCTCAGCAGAAGCCCTGGTATAAGGTACAATGGCTGGAGGTTATCTTCACACCTGCCTGCCCCCAGGGCCGTGCAAAGCAAGGATCCAGCTCAGTAGCTGTACAAATATTTGGGCTCAATTCTCCGTAACGTTCACAGCCCATGTGAGTCTTGCCAAGCCTGGGCACACAGTAGCACCCCTCGGGAGCCCACTCCGGGCTCTCCATCGTGAGGAGGTGGTTTTCTATGGAGACAACACTGCCTTGATTCTCCTCGCAGCCCCCTGCCGATGGGACGTGGCACCCAACAGACCCTTTCCTTTCATCCAGATGACGTAGTCACTGCTTTGCCCTCTGCACCCAGGCCTGTGGCTCCGTCTAGGGCAGCATAGTGGGATGCGTTATGATAGAATCCCACAAAAAATACGTCAGTACCTGTTGGACATAGGCAGAAGCGGTGCTGGTTTATCTTTTGTTCTGAAGGCCAGATATCTCCTTGCTTACAAGGAGGTGCTGAGCTTCCCTGGTGCCCCACATGTTGGGTTTTGCGTGCTTTGCGTAACGACAACTCATTTTGGAGACGCATCTTCTCCCTTACCACATATGTGGGAGCGAGGTATGGTACGTGATGGGTATCACGCTGTTCTCCTCGCTGTGTTTTGGCCACAGGAGATTGCGTAGTGTTAGGGTTGCGTTGAGAGCGGTGTGAGAGCTCACTGTGCCCCGTGTGCTGCACGCGTCCAGCCAGACGGCAAACAAGCACGCAGCCCAGATGCTGCCTTATGTTGGCTTGCCTCTTCTTTTACCCTTAAAGCATGCATCATATTTTGTGCTGACTTAATACAACATGGATAGTTTTACTTTCCAAGTAGCTGGCAACCCTTAATCAATGTTAATTGGCTCTAATTAGCATATGTTAATTAATGATATTTACTACAAATTAAAGGTATGAGTGCTCCCAGAGGGTTTCCTGTTCATCCAATTAGTGCCAATTAGTTGCAATTAACACGTGTAAATGAGATGCCATTGAACCCAAAACAAACAGCACATAGACTGCTGTACTTGCTCGCAGTTGAACTTGAGCGCGCGGTTGCAAGGGGAGGCGAGAGGGACTGCAGAGGGCTTTTAAATTACGGGAAGGTCTCTAACATCTATTTAAGCTGGCTCATTATGTCTTATTTTGTTTCTCACTCTGTGCAAGCAAGTTGAAGGAAAGTTAATCTGAATAAAAGCCCTTGGCAGTGTAAATGGGACATGTTTTCTTGTCTTGTTGGATCACGCAAAGGACACAGCACTCTTTTAAGAAAACTGTCACATTCATATTTGTGCCTAGTCCTGGTTTGCGCTTGGCGGGGGGGGATAAGCAGCCCTCAACTTGAGCTCCTTCTACACCTGTTGGGAGCATGGAGGGGACTCAGCCTCATACTCTGGTGGCACAAAAGAAACCCATGGCTGTTCCCGAGGACACCGATCCTCTCATCTGGTTTCCCAGTCCCTTTGTGGTTATTTATGTTTTGCCACCATCATCAAAAGGTGCACTTTGGGTATTTTTCTGTTCATTTTTTTGGCCTGGAGATAAAAACATCCCTAAAAGTTTCTCGCCCTCAGCTTCGATTGCACGGGCAATCTGGCAGGCAGCAGAACAAATTGTCATAATTGTGTTTAATTAAAAAGCATAAATGGATTATCTTCAGGTAAGGATGATTTATTTAGCTAATCAGTCTGATCACAGAGAATGTATAGTCTGGAGATGGAAATCGTTTGGGGGAAATGGGTAATTCCTCTTCCCACCAGCCCCAAAGTAAGTCAGGATTTTAGCGCAAAGGCCATCTCAGAGAGAAGGGCTAAGCCAGGTCCGACCCTTGTTCCCAAGGGGTGGTTTTGAACATCCTCTCGCCCCGCGTCTCTAACTGGAGTTAAGCTTTTCCTTTTGCTTCTTGTTTTCAGATGAAACCAGCTGTGTGGTCCCATTTGTGATGGATTGTGCCATACACCCTGGGCTCAGTCCTGGGCTCTATGGACACACAACTCCTCACCCCATAAATTCAGCAGAGTGAGGAGGATAAATCTAGGTGGGACGGAGCTGGAAGTGCTGCTGAAACTGTTCTTGCAATAGGAGGTTACGCAGTTTGGACACTGAGACCAGGGCCATGCACTATAAACACCAAACCAGCATAATTAATCGACCATCCACTTGAAAAGCCAAGTACTGGGTGACACTGAAGCACGACTACCACGTCATGAGCTTCTAAAACGCCTCTGGAAGTTGAGTGCTTTGGGCACTGATGTCCAGCTCAGATGTCCTGAGCTTTCCTTTGGTTTTATGTGAATGCTTTAACTTTTAGAAGGTGGAGGTGCTTTATGGCATGATGCAAAGCCTGCAGCCCAGGGGGGTTGTCACCTCCAGGGGCTGGTGAGGAGAAAAAACGAAGGGAAGGTGCCAACCAGCACCCGCTCCTCCAGAGAAGGGTCTTTGCAGATCTCAGTCCTCACCTTAGCACATAACAATTCCCTTGTTGTGGTTACGTGTTTGGGGAATTATTTGAAACCATTACAGCTGGGAAATAAGGCACCTGTGGTGTTTTCTGTTATTCCTGAGAAAATTCTCCTTGTATTTAATAGGTGATGTTTAATAAAAATGAAAATGAGCTTATCCTGAGCAGGCATGCACGCCAAAAGCTGGCATTTAAATTAGAAATTATGATTTAATAACTTGTCAAGAAACTCACCAATGTAACAGTGTGATAATTATTGAAAGGAGGCTTCATAAATACTGGAATATCATGATCTGTTATGAGAACCAAGCTCATAAACGCCAGGTGGTCTCTGCACAGGACTGGGCTGCAGAGCTCTGGCCCTCACGAGAAGTTCTACCCATGAAGTCCTTAGAGAATCCCCATTCCGGAGATGATAGACCTTGGGTTTGGCTTGGTTCACTACAGGGTTGCACTGCTGCACAACAAGTAATCCAAGAGGTTCCTTGTATGTGTGAAGGGCACGTAGAGAGTCACGGGTACCTGAGCAGAGCAGGCAGGGCTGGGCAGGGAGGGCTCCTGCTCCGGGCTGAGGGGCTCCAGGTCTCCAGGACTGGGAGATGTGTGCACGATGCAATTTGGTGAGGTGGTAATGGGGAGCTGGGTACCTCACCATGGGCTTAGCAGCAGTGGCACAGCTCAGGAGCACACACATACACATACACATACACATACGCACCCCGCAGCGGGACAGAGCTGGGTTTGCAATCGCAACCAGACTCACATAGAATCATAGAATCATCCAGTTGGAAGAGACCCATCAGATCATCGAGTCCAACCAAAACATAGTGGGGAGCTTGGCAGCAGGGAGTCAAAGCAGAGCCGCCCAGCACTGGAGGCAGAGCAGACGGCGTGTGTCAGGGCGCTGGGGCCGCAGGAGGATGTGACAGACGGGGCTGGAGAGCGCGAGGAAGCCCATGTGGACGGCAGAGCGGCTTTGCCGAGGGGAGATTGGCCATGGCCCAAGGACGCTGTTCGGTGTCCAGCTCTGCCACGCCAAGCTGACCCTGCCGAGTGGGCAAGTACAACTCCACCGCTGAAACC
The DNA here is from genome assembly GCA_033459285.1 of Clamator glandarius. Classification (NCBI taxonomy): domain Eukaryota; kingdom Metazoa; phylum Chordata; class Aves; order Cuculiformes; family Cuculidae; genus Clamator; species Clamator glandarius. The sequence goes on along the minus strand of JAUNZM010000188.1, from coordinate 459,555 downwards.
TCCGAGGTGCTGCTTAGAGACAGACCAGGCTGCTGGGCAGTCTTCCTTTTGAATAATCTGACAACAAAAAATATTTATAGACTCGGGAGGTCAGGATTGCTTCTTCACATCCCCTGAGCCTCCTCTAAACCCTTGACTGATTTGCTAGAAAAATTATCTTTGGTGAGACCTTATTGTTTGAGTCATGGCCCATCTCTTAATTTAAACAAAATGTTCACATAAGGACTTTTTAATATATACTTTAAATTACAGTCTTGACTTTCTGTTGGTTGATTACGGCGTATGACTCTCAGTTGGAAGGCCATTATTTCTGCTATGATTTACAAAGCAGTTAAAGCGAAATCTATGTAATAAATATTGGAACATTGTAATAGATAATTCCACATATTTAAATGCAACAGACTCCTTGGCACAATGTTTGGTTGGCAGGACGGTGTGAAAACCCCAGACAAAAGCATCTGGCAGGCTCAGGTTTTGGTTTCTGGCTCAGCCTCATGTCTCAGTGAGGACCAGTGTCCCAGTGGGATCAGAGTGCTGGGTGTCCTCGCGCATAACGATGTTCCTTTGGAAGATGTTCCTTTGGAAGTGACCTGGTGGACAGTGGCATTCCCATGGGAGCTGGGCACTGGTTGCCAGAGGATAGGGCAGCTCTGGGAGCTGGGGAGCTCAGCTCAAAGTTCTCTCATTAAATATAAACCATTCTCATTAGGCTGCTTATAGATGATGCCGTAGCATGCACCATGCCATAGGAAAAAATGGGCCTTAAAACACCACCAAAACATGCATGTAAGAGCTTAGCTTTTATACCAGATTCCTGCTGGAAATCCAGAGAGTGGAAGTGGACACCCAATCCAAATAAACAGCAACCAAGGAAAGCAAAAGCAAACTATACAGAGAAGCTAGAGATTTACTGCACACACACCCCCACCACAACCACTATCCTGTGCCATTCAGCAAAGCACTGCTGTCTCCAGATAAATCACAGCAGCTGAGGAGAGTGTGTGGCAATAACAGGGGTTCCAGTGCATCACTCTGTGGCTGCTGGAGCAGCCTGGGTGCCTGCCCAAGGCATGGGGCTTGCATGTCTTTCCCTCTGCAGATCCACAGCCATTCACAGCAGCTGCATGGGAAAAAAATAATAATTGAGGTGGCAGCTTGAGTGCCTAGGGTTTTGTTCCTTTGTTGATGGCTTTTCAAGCTTACCTGTAATTCTGCAGTGGTACGGGGATGGACTGCAGTGTAACGTGGGGTGACATCGTCACAGGACGGGGTTTGTGGAGCTACGATGAGATTGAGGAGCTGTAGGAGCTGCCTCTAGTCCTGCCAGCACATCCCAGCAGTCGCTCTGTGAACAGGAGTCATCAGAGCTTTCTGCCAATTCCACCAGCCAGATCCTTTCCATCGCCACTCCCCCACGCCTCAGTCTCCTACTAGGAAAAAGGGGAAACCATACCTTCCCCCTTTCCTTTTTCTCTGTTGTGTTGGCTAACAGTGTCATCGTGCAAACAATTAGGCACCAACTTTGTGTTTCAAATATAAGCAGTGTTACGGAAACTGGGCACAGAGCTTGCAACTAAGAACTGGGGCTGGTTTGGGGCCATCTCTTGTTGTGCACATTCAGAGCCCTTGTCCTGATGTGACCCCATCCCAGATGAAACCTCAGGATGCTGCTGTAATGCAAGTGCTCCTATAAATAACAATTAAATGGCACTCTGGATCAGCCAGTGGTTTCCAAAATCATGTGTATCGGGGCTTTTCTGGCCAGGAGAGCTTTAGGAGAGGGTCTTCCTCCTTGCTGGTTAGGAAAAGATATTTGAAGAGGTGCCATGGTTTGTGCTGATCCCTGGGCTGGGTGGCAGTGGGAGGTGCTGCTCGGAGTGAACCAGCACCCTGAGCTCAGCCCAACCCTTCTTCCTTTAGTCCAGCTTCGACTGTGAAGCCAAGTCTGTGAACTCCTTTTTCCACTTAACACTCCCAGAATTCCAGATTAACTCACTGGCTTCGTGCCGTAGCCCTGACTTTGCGGCACCCTGGCCATGACAGAGACCTGGGGCTGTGACCAGTGCCCAGCAGCACTCCCTGCCCGCCGATGAGTTTGGAGCAGGTACATCTCCCGTGCACTCTTGGCAAAGTGTTTTTTCCTCCATTCATCCAGCTGTGTGACACATGCAAACAGCTGGAATCACAGAGAAGTTCTTCATACAACAAGTTCAACAGGGAAGACACAACAGGACCTTATCCACATCGATGCTGGGAAGAGGGAAGGTTCCCATTGATTTCAGTTGCATTTAGGTCAGGACTTCAAAATAGCCAAACTGCTGGTGAATTTTATCTTAGATTAAATTCCTACCATAAATTCTGATTACAACTATTAAGATGCATGCATAATTAAAGAGAATTCCATCTGGGCTTCTTCCAACACTTTGCACGCACGGCAGGGCAGGCGGAGAGTACGCCGTTTGGCAGCTCTCAGCTGGCAGAATATCAGCTGCAAACTACTGTTAGGTGCAAACAGCCACACTTGAGTGTCACACAGAAGGTGGCTTGGGAGAAGGGATGCCCACTGGTCATTTGTAGCAACCTCCATCTGAGGGTCTTAAAGGATTACGCTTTAAAATCACAAAACCCGTCTGACGCAGGTAGCTTATTACCATTCTGTGACGGAGTGTTAGTGTCAGGAGGAAGGATTGTGATATTCCTGGGATAATACAGCCAAATATTGACTGAGCCAGGGGCAAAACACACCCCTTCAAGCCCCTGTCTCAGATTACTCTCACTCTTGCTGGCTCCAGGCTGTCGTCAGCTCTTAAGGATTATAAACTTAGATTTTGCTGAAGAAATAAGTCATAAAGCCAATAAACCTTACCTTCACAAGGAAAAATGTTAAAAAGTGGCTTATCTTGGTCAGCTTGTGTAGTTAAAACATTTTTACCTTTATTTGGAAAGCACCAGAAACAAAAGATCTTTGGTTATTTCTCCTCCTCGAGATGTGTCGTTGTTCCTCGGTGGTTCCCAATGTCTTGTTCATCCCACTTGCTCTTTCCTCAGGGTGTGACTGGCCATCCAAGCAGCAACTCTTGGGGATGAGTAGAGAGAGGGAAGAAAAAATAACAAACTATGAAAGTGATGGGGAAAAATTGCTCTCCTGTTTCCTCAAGACCAAGGAAATGTCACTGAAAAACTTTCCTACAGATTTTTCCAGTATTTTTCTGTGAAAAATATCTTTCCTTGGAGAAATTTCAGATCACTCTATGATCAAATAGCAAGTCTGCTTATTATTCTGTCCGGTGCTTCAGGACCTTTTTTTTTTTAAAGTGAAAACAACTTGAGAGAGACAGAAAATCTCTTTGACACTAAAATCAAATAGGTGTGTTTGAAAGTAATTGGACTGGCCTGGAAAAAAAATGCTTAGTCGATAATGTTGAATTATAAAATGACCACTGTGCCATGCGAGGGCGAGCAGGGAGGATCGGTGGAGACCGATGTCACCGCCACGCTGGCTCTGTGCGAGGTGAAGGTGGGGAAGAGCTGCTGAGGGCAGCAGGAACGGGGCAGAGTCCCCCATGTGCATCCCTCCCGCACCTCCTGACCGCAGTGCAAACGCCCTTCATCGTCCTCTCCCGTCGCTTCCATCCACTTTGGCACTTAATTAGACGAGGAGATGGTGGAGCGCTGCCGGCACCTCAAGAGCGCAGTTATCTGGGCAGCATCCTCGGGGGCCACAGCTCCATGTGCCCGGATTGCAAACGATGGTGGTTTCCACCGACTGAGATCCCTGCCTACGCCTCACTGGCGGAGCCGTTCCCTCGCTCAGCTCAGCCTGGCAAGACTAAAATTCATGACTTGTGAGATTGTAGGGCCAGATTGGCCAGGGAGTTTAGATTGTAAGTCCATCTTTGTTTCTTTTTAGAAAAAAAAAAAAAACACAAGGAAAAAAGGTTATTGTTCCGTTTTTGCTTGGTTTTGCTATCTTTGTCCTTCCCTTATTCCCAAAGGAGAAGTGTGGTATTGTACTTCTGTTATCAGAAAGTGATGGTGTGTCCCAAAGCCCCTCTGTGCTGCTCTGCAGGGATGGGTTTGTGTTTTTTCCCCCCTTGTGTCATCTCCTTCAGCCCAAGAAACAGCAGTTTGTCGCCAGCTCTGGCCAGGCTGCCATATCTCTCACCTCCCCTCCCCATCAAACGTGGGCCACGGAGAAAGGTTAAATTCAGGTCAGCCCTCCCCGGTCACACGTTTCTGAAAGCATCCCTTGGAAAGCCACAGGGATCCTCGCGCCAACGGTGCCCGGCGGCTCCGGCAGCGCGGAGTCAAGGTGAGAAGAGCGGCGGGTGCAGGGGCCGCTGTGCTGGAGATGGGTTCACAGCCCTGTGTTCCTGCACCGCGTCCCCCTCCGAACAAACAGAGCTTATGGCGAGCTGGGGGTGAGAGATGGATGGCAAACAAATGCGCCTTTGAAGAGTGACAATGAAATAAATCACCCGGTTCCTCCGTTGGCACACTTGATAATACCTTTATCGTAAAAAAGGGACTGTCGGGAACGACTGCGACCGTGCCACGGCAGGGGCTGGGGGCTGCACACAGTATCATCCCCTTCCACAGGGCACGGGGGTGTCCTCTGTCTGCTTGGCTGGGGTAGAGCAGGTTCAGACTCGCAGAACACTGATGAACCTCACCTTAATCACAGAATCATAGAATCACTAGGTTGGAAAAGACCCACCGGATCATTGAGTTCAACCATTCCCATCAATCACTAACCCATGTCCCTCAGCACCTCATCCACCCGTCCCTTAAGCACCTCCAGGGAAGGTGACTCAACCCCCTCCCGGGGCAGCCTCTGCCAGTACCCGATGACCCTTTCCATGAAAGAATTTTTCCTGATGTCCAGCCTGAACCTCCCCTGGCAGAGCTGGAGGCCATTCCCTCTCGTCCTGTCCCCTGTCACTTGGGAGAAGAGCCCAGCACCCTCCTCTCCACAACCTCCTTTCAGGTAGTTGTAGAGAGCAATGAGGTCTCCTCTCAGCCTCTTCTTCTCCAGGCTAAATAATTAATTAATTGGGGTTCCCCTGCCTTGAAATGCAACCTGTTTGTGTTCCTGGTGGTGCAGCCATTCCCTCCCCTGCACCAGGTGAGCAGAATTTCATCTGGTGTCATAACCTAATGCTCTGATGTTCGTGGCCATCGACCTGTGGCATCCGTTCAGCTCTACCAAACATATCCTCGGCTCCACCAACCTGGAGCACCTGATGCAGAGATATGTGTTCAGTTTTCCCTGGAATCCGACAGATTTGGGATCAGGGTCACAGCCTGGTCCAGGGATTTATCTCAGGGAAGGAGGGATTTCTCCTAGTGGGTTTGCCTCTCTCTCCACCAAACTGTGTGGTCCTTCCCCAGGCTGCAAACATGTGGGTCTGTGCCCCAAAGCTGCTTCAGCACCTCAGCCCCATTGTTTTTAGACTCTTATTTGCTTTAAACTGGTGGGAATGGCTGAATCTGCTCCTGTAAATTCACTGTCTAAAGCTGAACTGGGTGTCCTTGTCTCTGAAAGTGGACACAACCCTTTTTTTTTTCACTAAATCTGCGTAAAATCATGCTTTTACATGATGTGACTTTGTGTAAATCCTGCTCCTTACTGGCTCAATACAAATCTGAAGTAATCCTTTGTACTGAATTACGTCTGCACCAGACTCAACCAATGCTGCCCGTGTCCCTCCTGCCTTTCCCTGCACTCTGAGTAAAGGGTTCACAACTTTTCACTGAACCTCGGTGGTCATGAAGAGGAGGCTCCTTCCTCCACTGAGACCTTCAACTCTCATCATGGTGCGTAGGCTTCACTGGGGCTTCACTGGGAATTCTCAGCCTTCAGGCATAAAGTTAAGCATGTGCTTCAAATCTTGATCCTCTTTCTACTGATTTGAGGAGGAGCAGGATCTGCCCCCAGGTCCTTGCAGAGGGCCAGAGGGCTCCGTCCACTGTCCTGCCCATAACAAGAGAGAAGACTGAGAAAAGGGAAGGAAAGGGAGCAAAATATGGAGCAAAATGAGGAATGCTGAGATGAAGTTGTGCTCATTCAGCTCCTCCCAGGTCTCCATCGTTAATATTAAGCAAACCCTGGCAATACCACTCTGTGTTTCCAAAAGAATAACTACCAACAGGGTAAACAAACCTGGGATGTACAAAATTCTGCAGGATGTCTCATCTATAGTGGCTTTATGATAAATGTAACAAGGCAACAGCTATGCAAAAAAAAAAAAATTAAAATGTAGAAAATTGACATTTGGAATCGAGCTGAGATGCGCTGGAAACACCAGCTCTTATCGACAAGGGGGGGGACCCACAGCCCTTTCTTAAACCCCAACGATACAGGCTAATTTATATGCAGTTATTCACGTGTGCAGTAAATTCCAATTATGTTTACAGATGTCTGCTTAACATGTATGGGAAAGGAACCTCAGCATGTCTGAAATATCCTTATAAGGGCTGGGACTCGGAGAGCTTTTTCCCGTTTTTTTTTTTTTTTATCAATACCAATTTAATTATATTTTACAGATTTAAAAAAAAATCCAGCTGAGTGCTCTGATGGAAGGTTTAACATCTAATGCACATATTTGGGTTGTATGACCATTTCAGAGATGTTGTAACTGTGTTTTTTTTGTTTTCATATGAAACTCGTGAGTTTAGTTGATTCTTTTAGGCACAAAAAGAAGCAGCAACAAATAAGTGCAGTAAAAGATAAACAGGTTTTCAAAGACCTCCCTGTTGTTGGTTATTTTTATTCTTTGTCTTGGAATTTCTTTATTTAAAGGAAATATTTCATGTCTCCGGCATTTCACGTGTCAGACTGGGCTGTGATTTTCTCGCCCATCGCAGGGTGGCATTTTGCCCTCCACTGTGTGAAGAAGCCTCACATCCATCCTCATTTTCCCCACGAAAGGTGTTTCTCGCCCTTCTCCTCCCTAGACCTGCACTTTTCCTTCTCCTCTGTGCAAGTTTAGCTGCAGGTTTATACCAGGTTGTGTTGTCGAAGCTGATGACTCTGGTGTTAGAGGGGCTGAATAATTCTGGGAGCCCCGGTGTGCAGGGAATCCCTGCCTGGGGACCCCACAGCCTGGATGATCCAGCAGACCCCATCTTCAAGGATAGGGTTTCTAGTTGTTGTAGTCATAAGGAAAATGTGGTTTTTCGAGATGCATGGGTCAAGAAGCAGCAATTTTCACACTTTTCCCATCCTGGATCTGTGCTCTGAAGTTGGCTGCAGCCCTGAGAAGTGACAGCCCCACGGGGAGACCTGGCATGCGCTGGACCTTGGTGGGGAATTTCACCCCCAAGGAAGAAGGTGGATTCTGCAAATTCTCAAACTGCTGTTTTCAAACATTCTTTCTTCCTCTTTCTCTCTCGATTTGAAACACTCATAGTGCATTACAGCTTATTGTGTGGGCAGCAGCACAGTGAGCAGCAGCCTGGCTCCGCAGACGTGTCTGCCTGGGGACAACACGTGTCCAGCTGGGTACCAACACCCAGCAGGACCCCGGGCTGCACAGGACAGCGATTTCTACTGGAAACTGGAGGGTCAACATGGTTTATTTTCCTCTGGAGAGTGAGGGTGATGCACACTCGCCTCCTGAGGCTCTGCAGCAATGCAGGAGTTACCTCAAGTCCCACCTCAGTGTCCTGGGGTGTGCTGGGACACCTCAACATGACTGTCTGTGTCCGTGTCTAGTAACTTGTTTGCAGTATTGCCAGCCAGCCCGCTGGCACAGCTACTTGTGGTGGTGATGTGTACACTGGAGGTGTGGAAAAGCTGTTCCATCATCATCGTTACATCTAGACAAGACAGGATCTTACATATGAAAGTATTCAAATTCAAATATGGGAATGAAAACCACATTGGTATTTGAAAAATACATTTCCCTCCCATATGAAGCACCAGCCCTGCAGAATATTAATCTGGAGGTTTAAAAGCTATGGTAGGAAAACGTCTTTCCAGAGCAGCCCTAAACCGTTCCTCAAACACTAGGGCCACCAGAAGACTCTGCCATGCGTGTTTGCTTGTCCAGCCTGCAGACAGAGGTGGGAAGGGAGCCTTTCTGTGTGCTTTCTTGTGTAGGGGACATAATCTCCTGCAGGTATGCAGAAAAGATTTGGTTCAAATTAACACCTTATTGATTTTGTGTAAAGACATTGGAATGAATGGCAGCAAGCAGAGATTATGCACAGTGTGCGGCAGGCACTCGCAGGGCTTCATCGGCACGCAGTCCCACTCTGCTCCCCCACTGCATTTCACCTTGTGCACAGACACCACGGTGATGGAGCTGCCACGAACCCTGCGGGCTGAAAGGAACCCTATGAACTGAAAGGAAACACGAGCTTTGGAGCAGCTTCTCTGGTTTTACAAGAGAAGCAATAACAGCCTACAGACATAAAAATTGGTGTGGGTTTAGGTTGGCATGAGAATATGGAGTTGATCTGGGACTCAAGAGATCCATCCAGGGACTCCCTGTGGCTTTCAGGTTGGATGAGGACAAATGCTGAAGCTCCTTTGCAGAAGTTAAGTGACCCTTTTTGGGAGCTGTCGGACCAGGACCAAGGGCAACGGGTTTGCTCTTTAGGGTGCTGGGTGGAAAGAAGAGCCTGTCCTTGTAAAGCCAGGCATGGCAAGCATTAATAAGGAATTTCAGAGAGGGGAGAAGAGGAAGACCATGCTCTATTTAGAGGTATTTACTTGATGTGAGAGCATATGTGGAATAAATGCGTCAGATTTTAAAAATTAGGTTTGTTTATTAGCACACTGTTAAGGAAATAAATTGTACATCGTTAGGAGTGATGTTCTCTCACCAGCCATCTTCATTATTATTAACACATTTATCTAACATGCACATGAATTTCTTTCTGACATTTATTCTGGAATCCTATAGGCTTTACAAGAATTAACTGCTTGCAGCAATGAAGATTTTGTATAACAACTGAAAAAAACACATTGATAGGGAATTGTGCAGACTCAGAGTTTCTAGGTCTGAACATAGAATTGTGGAATAGTTTGGGTTGGAAGGGACCCTAAAGCCCATCCTGTTCCAACTCCCCTGCCATGGGATCAGGCTGCTCAAAGGCCCATCCACTCTGGTCTTGAAAACCTCCAGGGATGGGGCAGCCACAGCTTCCCTGGGCAACCTGGGCCAGGGCCTCCCCACTCTCACAGGAAAATATTTCTTCCTAAGATTTCATCTAAATTTGTCCTCTTTCATCTTATAACATCTCAGGAAGTTTCCATTTTCGTACGCACGTGATCGTCACCACGCTCCTGGCACGAGGCAGATCAGCACAGAAAGCTCCTTCAGATAATTGTTATCAGCAAAAACAGTGTCATTTCACAGGCAGGAGAAACATTCTCTGTAAAACTGTTCATTAGGGTTTGGGGTTGCTCTGGAAGGAAGTGTAGGTAAATAAGGAGATCTCCACCTGAAGCAACATTGGCTTGCTTGTAAGCAAAACAAGCTCCTGTGCCTTCGCGGTTATGCTCGTTCAAGTTGGATGCATCAGCCTCTGCTCTTCAGAGCCGCCTTCACCTGTGGATACAGAGAGATGAGAAGAGCACCGTGGGACCTGGCTAATACGAAGTTCTCAGTGCCCTGTACCTCGCGAGTGACAAAACTCAAGAACAAGTTGTGTGAGGCCACTGGTGAGGAGAGGAGTGGGGCGATGTCTCCTCAGCTGGCCGATCAGCTATTCTGGTTATGCAGCACAAGGCGCATGTTTCTGCGAGCAGCTGACGTGAGAAGCTGTAACGTGCGATGTTAACAGCCTGCTGCCAGGAGTTCAACAAATAACCGTGCACTGCAAGTACCAAACAGCAAAAAGACTGGCTCAGACTGTGGCATAACAAAGCCAGGGGTGAGCAGCCTTTCTCACTATGCTTTTTGCCACTTTGGCATGATAGTATTTGATAGGAATGGTTGAACTCGATGATCCAATGGATCTTTTCCAACCTGGTGATTCTATGATTCTATGATAATGCTGTCGTGGGGCCATTCCCAGTGCAGGATGTGCCCTGTGGAGCGAGGTGACCGCTCCGGTGCTGCCTGACTCCAGAGCCTCACCCAGCCCTCTGCAGCAGCCCTGGGGAGGGCAACACAGATGTTGTTGGAGTGGGGAGGGATTTCCTACCTACCAGGCAACACAATCGGAAAGGAAGCTGAGAGGTGATGGAATCTGAAGGATACAGTGCATCCACGTGGGTGTTGGAAGATTTGGGTTGTGCCCATCTCTGAGTGATGGAGATGCTCCCCACCCCATGCCCTCCCATGCTGCGTCACCAATGTGGCGACACTAGCAGGATCTCTGGGCCCAGCTGGAATACAAGCGGCGATGATCACAGAATCACAGAATAACCAGGTTGGAAGAGACCCACCGGATCGTCGAGTCCAACCATTCCCACCAATCCCTAAATCATGCCCCTAAGTACCTCATCCACCCTCACCTTAAACACCTCCAGGGACGGTGAGTCAGCCACCTCCCTGGGCAGCCTGTTCCAATGCCGAACCACCCTTGATGTTGAGGAATTACTTTTTTAGAACTGTATGGAGTTTTTTTTTAAAGTGAGCTTCTGAGCATGGAGAATTGGTCCTTGGTAATGCTAGTGTGTCTCTGCCCTGCATGAGGGACTCATCCTGGAGCACAGCAGAGGACAGCAGAGCAGCATCTGGCAGGACTCTCACAAGACCTGAGCTCTTCCTCCACCTTCTGCTAGAAAAATTATTTGAAGCTAGTGTAATTTCACATTCTACAATGAAATTGCCTGGGTATTTTTGTCTTGAAAATGGTATATTGATGTGCTTCAAGGTAATGGGATCTTGTCTGTGCACACTCTATCCTTGCTGTAGTGTTGAAATAACTTGTATGTGTGTACGGCCAAACTCAGGACATCGCTTACAGCCATACAAAGAAATGGGAAGGTAACAGGGGTTTTGAACATGTGTTTTTTTTATAAAATAAAGTGTTTGGCTGCACTTCCTCACTGCGATGTTCCAGTTTCATACCAGTGCAGTGGTGACCCCGTAGAAATCAGATGCTTAATTAGCAGCTCAGGTGTCATGAGCAGCGCAGGGCTGCGCAGGGCTGTGCAGGGCTAACGAGCCCTGTCTGGAGTGTGCCAGTGACCTCTTTAACTGCCTCCACGCTTGCAGCACAGGGGTGTGCGAGCACTTTGAGCCACGGGTTCCCACGCAGCCTCTACCTTTTACCTGGCTGGCTCTTGCCTACCTGGCCCATGTAGACAAAACATGCTGAGCTGCAGGTGCCTGGCAGCCAGGAACCTTGTGGGGCTCAAACAGCATAAACCCAGCTGCCTCGATTTGTGGGAATATGATAAAGTGAGGAGAAAGAAGGGCACGCTGGCCACGGCCTCTGTATCCCATCAGAAACCTCAAAATAGAAGCCTATATAAATAGGGTGTGACATAGGATATTATATAGTAGCATGGTATCAAATTACAGATTCTATATATAGAAGATTAATCAGAGGTTGGGACTAAGCAGACAGTTATAAATACAGCCAGGAGCTCTGGATTCATTTGCATGAGCAGCGAGGGAAGTTTTTGTTTCTGTGATACCTGGTCTGGGTGATGCTGTTTTATCACCCTGAGCTGAGATCTGCTCCTGCCTCTGCAGCAGGTAGGCAGAGGGCAGCGCTGGCTTCCCACCGGTGCAGGCGTGTTGTCCCTTTATTTTATTGGGATGGTCCTATTTGTTTTGATTTCAATTGTTTTTCTCAAATACTCTGTGGGATGGCGATGTCAGACACCAAAAGCTGACATCCTGCTGATGACAAAAAACCCTCTTACGCTGAGAACCCTCTTCTCCAGCTGCTTGTAAAGAACAAATAACACAGCAATGCTTCTTCTTTATGCATATGGGAAGCCAGGGACAGCGTTCGGCAGAGGGAAGTCCGTGCAGTTACTCCTTTCTGAGCAGGAGGATGCGCTCCTGTTGGATAGGAAGGTTCTGTCCACCCTCAGAAACAAGGAAAACAAAGAATGTGCCTGGATTCACGCAGCAGGTCAGCAGCAGGAAAAGAGGGAAGGGTCTGGGCATCCTCATCCCTCCGCCACTGCCGACAGACCCACTGCCTCCGCACACAATCGCGCGTACGTGTGAGATAGGTGGATGAGATTGACTCTCACTCCCAGGGAAGTTCAGTGACTGTGAAATTAGTAAATTACACAGGCCCACAGAACTTAGAAAAACAATATAATCCTGAGGGTACTGAAATAATTAATTTGCTAATCAACTACACCTTGCTTTTTTAATTTGCAAATAGCGCTGTGTTCCGTTTCCCCATTTCAGCCACCTCAAGAAGAGCCGTATAGGGCCGAGCGCGGGGGCACAGCACCCCGGGAGCTGCAGGGCCTTGGGGAGCTGCTGCCTCCACACCGCAGGGACCCCAGCGAGAGCTGGACGATGGTTTGGGGGGGGGGGGGTTTGCTGTGCTCTGAATCCACCCCCTGAATCCAGACCCCAACTTGTGAGGGAATAGCCAGGGCTGCGGGGTTCCTGCAGATGTTTGTCTCCTGGTTTTGCTTTAAATCATTCCAAACGCGGAGGTTGTCAGACAAGACAATTAACATGGGGAAGGGGGGAAAGTATTACCATCCATTATTTGCCATAACATGAATTTAAGCCGAGAAGTCAAACGATAAAATATGTGGTGAAAAGTGGTGGTGGTGGGAGCGCCTCGATGAGTAATAGCCCTGGGCTCCCGAGCCTTGAACTTAGCGTGCTGAGTAAATCCCCGAGGTCAAAAAGTAGGAAAATTGTTGCAGCCTGGGGAGATGTATTTTAACTTTGCAAAAGGTCCTGGGGAAGCTGCTGCTGGGCAGGGAGCGGCAGAGGCAGAGAGAGGGCTGCTCTCCCAGCCCTGCGCCCGGGCCGGACCGGCTGCTGCTTTGAGGGGGGGGAAAAAAAGGAAAATGAGGGAAGGAGAAGGCAGGAGAGGGGCTGGTCGAGGGTGCCTGGTGCGGCCCGGCGGGTCGGCAGTGCGGGACGAGAGAGGGGAGCGCTCTGCGGCCGTGGGAGAGGCTCCGGCGCACCGGGGGATGCTCCGGGGGATGCTCCGGGGGATGCTCCGGGGGGACGGGGAGCGGCTCCAGGAGATCGGGAGCGGCTCCAGGGAATAGGGGTCGGCTCCAGGGGGTCGGGGTCGGCTCCGGAGAATCCCCAGAGCGGCGGCTCGGAGGGGAGAAGCGCTCGGGAGCCCCCGCTCCGCTCCCCTCCGCTCCGCCGCGCTCCAACTCTTCCCCTTTAAAACTCTTTCCCCCCATCGAGCTGACCACGCGGCTGGATTTATGGAGAGAGATGTTTTAGCAGAAATCCCCCCGAGTCTCCCATCAGCCCTAAATCCCCAGCCCGCTCTCCCTGGGAGACCTCATGACACAGAGCATGCCAAAACAGCTTCGTTTTGCCTATGCATTAGCAATCTATTTTACCTTTTTGACATCTCTCACACATAAAACCGTAAGAGAGAAATAAAATATCTGTCTCTGGGCGAAAATAAAGCTTTGCCTCCCTCCTGATCTATAGGATATAAAATAAAGCCATGGCTTTGATAGTGGCTTTTCCTTACACCGGAGTTGCTTTTGCACACGCGGAGACAATGAAGATGGATGAGCAGGGATCGCTGCATCCTCCTGGGGTTTGGTTCACCCTCTTTTTTTATATCCCCTTCCCTCCCCGCCCCCGCCCCCTCTTTACTTTTCTTTCTTTTCTCTTTTATTCGTCTTTTACCTGCCCTTTCTCCCTGTCCCAACGGGAGGATCCAAGCGCCGCTGTCACACAGCGGGTTCTCCCTCCCCTGCCCCGCTTGAGCCCCCCCCTCCCCGTTACCCCCACCGGGACCCCCTTCCCGGGGGACCTGGGCCACCACCGTCCCCTTTCCCAGGCTCTTTCCCGTCTCCAGCTTTTCTCTCCGTCCAACGCAGGGGCGCACACCTCGGATTTGTAATTATTTATTAACCATATTTCCCATAAACAATGCATGAGCTCGGAGTGCGAGCGACAACATTTAGCGACGTGCAAGGAAACCCGGGAGGGGGAATCGAAGGGGAGCGGGGGGGCAGGAAAATAAATAAGGAAAGGGAAAGGTGAGCAGAGCCCGGGGGAGGGGGGGGGACACAGTGGGACCTCCCGGGAGTGTTTACCCTCAGCACCCACCCGAGGGTGGCAGAATGAACCCCTAATACATAATTTAAAGAGCTTTTTTTTTTTTTTTTTTTTTTTTTAAATAAGCTCCTTTAAAACAAACCTGGCGCGATGGATCCTGACCAGCAGCGATGGGGATGTTCTACAGGCTTAATTACATCTGAACTTCAATATTTGTTTAGTGCATTAACCGCGCGGCTATTTAATCAGGCGGAGGCGCTCTGCCTGTGGGGAAAGTTTTGGGGGGGGGGGGGGGGAAAGCAGAGGGATGGAGGTGGGAGAGAGGGGTGACCCTCCCACCTCTTCCCACGGGATGCACCCCCAAAGCGGCTCAAAGCCCGGCTTCATCACCGATCCCGGTTGCGAAAAGTTGCGAGGGGTGGGAGAAAAAAAAATGTAAAAAAAAAATAAATAAAGGGGAAAAGAGGGAAAGCTTCGTGCTGGAGGGGGATGGATACGGGAGAGAAAGCGGCTGCGCCCGGGCCGGGAGGGGAGTTTCTTCTTGGTTTCGCTGGAGGGGATGGGGACTCTGGGGATGGGGACTCTGGGGATGGGGACTCTGGGGATGGGGGATGCAGCGGCTGCGCTCCCCGAGCTCCAACAGCGGCCCCGGGCAGCTCGGGGCCGGTCAGAACGGGCTCCGGTGTCCGTACAGCCCCGGTGCCTCGGAAAGGAGAGAGAAATCCCAGTACCGGTGGAGAAAAGCTGATGATAAAGCGGGTGATGTTTAACTAAAAAGACGGGAACGGCATCAATAAAATGCAAATTCCAGGTCGCCTGGAAGTGACCTGTTTTAAATCCTATATTAGATTTAAAATAAAATTGAGGGGGGTTCTTTTTAACTCTCTTCTTTCTCCTCTTTTTGCGCTCCGGGGCTCGGGACCCCCCCGGGGAGAATTGCAAAATACAATGAAAAAAAAACCCCAAAAATTAACTGGGACCCCTTGTCCCGGCGAGTCCCCGGAGGGCAGAGCCCGGGGAGTTTTTATTCCTTTCAAAGCCTGCTGGAAACAGCGCTGGTATTTGCGCCTGTGCTGAGTCGGGGTCACAGGGAGGATGGAGGAGAAAGGGGGTGAGGGGAGAACCGGGGCACCCCAAGGTCCCCCCCTCCCCGGGAGAAGCAGCAGAGGGATTTTAGGGGGGTTGCCTGTCCCGGAGGGGCAGCAGGGGCCCCCGCCGGTAAATCCAGGCAACGGGACGGGGGGGGGTACCCCGAGCTCTTCTCTCTCCCCCCTCCCAGGATGGAGCCTCCCCCCCCCCCCCCGCCCCGGTTTTGGGAGGGGGGGACACACACTGCGCGAGGGGGGAAGGGGCAGGGCTAAGCAGATGCTAACGCCTGGGAAAGAGAAACATAACAACAACAAACAACAACAACAACAAAAAGTAGCTGGGAAAAAAAAAAAAAAGTGGTGCTTGACGGCCCCGGGATGCTCATCCCCTTCCCTTCATTCATCCCCAGCAACACATGTCCCCGGGGGTCCCCTGACGGCAGCCCCGCAGCTGTCGCCTTCCCGGGCCGCCCCGGTCCCTCCGCCCCGCATGAGAAGCGGCCCAGATGGGGGGGTCCGGGCGGGCACCCCCCGCCCAGGCCTCTATTGATCCCCGACAGCTGCGCGGGGGCGCGGAGACAGAGCCCTGCGCGGCCCCGACGGGGCGGTGATGGCCGGGGCAAAGGAGACCTGGGTGGGGAGGAGGGGGGGAACCGTCGGGGCAGCCCCGGGGCTTCGAAACACCCGCAGAGACACCGGGAACGGCCCCGTGGGGGTTCCGAGCCCCCACACCGGAGTGCGGGGCAGGGCGCGGAACCTTTTCCTATTTATTTTCCTATTTCTCCCTGCTCCGCTTCCCGAGGGCGAGGAAAACAGACGGGAAAGAGGGCAGAGGGGAGGCTGGGGATGCTGCGGGGCTCGGGGGGACAGCGGCGGGGGCTGCGCTGAGGCCGTTTAATCCGCTTTTTCCCACCAAATTCCCAGCCGGCGGGTCGCTCGGGGAACCAGAGACCGGCTTGGGCTGGGAGGGACCCGAAAGCCCATCCAGTTCCCAGGGCGGGGACACCTCCCGCTGGATCAGGCTGATCAAAGCCCCGTCCAACCTGGCCTTGAACACCTCGAGGGCCGGGGCAGCCGCGGCTCCCCGGGGCCCCGGGGAAGGCGAGCGGAGGGGCTCCCGGGGGCGACAGCTCCTGCCGGGCAGCCCAGCGCGAGGGGAAGAGAATTCCCGTCCCGCCGAGCCCCTAGAAATGGAAAAGCAAATGCAATTTTATTTACCAAGGACAAAAAAAAAAAAAAAAAAAAAAAAAAAAAAAGGAAAACATCGGAGGCGGCCGGAGCCGATCGACCCCAAACGGGCGCTGCGGCTGCCGGCAACGGAATCAGCGCGGAGACCCCGGAGCCTCCTCGCACCTCGGAGACCCCCGAGCGGCCCCTCCGTTCCTTTTCCTCCGGGAAAGGCGACCCGCGGCGAGTTCCCCCGGGAAAAGGAGGCCCAGTACCTCTGGGGAGAGGAGGCTCGGTCCCTCCGGAGAGACGATGCCGATGCTCGGTACCCCCGCGGAGAGGATGACCGGTACCCCCGGGGAGAGCACGCTCGGTCCCTCAGGGTAGAGAAGGCTCGGTCCCTCCGGAGAGACGATGCTCGGTACCCCCGCGGAGAGGATGACCGGTACCCCCGGGGAGAGGATGCTCGGTACCCCCGGGGAGAGGATGCTCGGTACCCCCGAGGAGAGGATGCTCGGTACCCCCGGGGAGAGGAGGCTCCGTTCCCCGCGCCCTCGGGATTCGCCGTTCGCCATGGGTCAAACCGCCCTAAACCGGCAACTCGTTCGCCTCCGTTTCCCCTCCGAGCCGCCCGCGACGGGCTAAACCCGCGTTAAACCGGCGACTCGTTTGCCTCCGCTTCCTAACGGACCCGTTTGTGATGGGAGGGGATAATAAACCGTGCGAACCCGGGGACTCGTTCGACACCGCTCCCCAACCGAGGGGTCGAGCTGCCGAGCTGCGCCAGCCGCTCTGAAACGGCTCCGGTCCCTCTTAAACGGTACCGGTCGCTCTGAAACGGCTCCGGTCCCTCTTAAACGGTACCGGTCGCTCTAAAACGGCTCCGGTCCCTCTTAAACGGTACCGGTCGCTCTGAAACGGCTCCGGTCCCTCTTAAACGGTACCGGTCGCTCTGAAACGGCTCCGGTCCCTCTTAAACGGTACCGGTCGCTCTAAAACGGCTCCGGTCCCTCTTAAACGGCTCCGGTCCCTCTTAAACGGTGCCGCTCGCTCTTAAACGGCTCCCGTCGCTCTAAAGCGGCTCCGCTCGCTCTAAAGAGGCTCCGTCCGCCGTCGTTCGGCGCTCCCCCCTCACCCCCCATCCCCCCCGCACCTACCGCAGCAGCCGGGGGCTCCGAGCAGGGCTCGCCGGGGCCGCCCGGGCTCCTCTATTATAACGGGGCGCGGACGCCCCGTCCGGCGGCGGCGGCGGCGGCGCGGGGCGAGGAGCAGGGGGGTGGAGGGGGGTGGGGGGGGACACGGAGGAGGGTGGGGGGGGTGCCGGGGCCGGGGAAGGGGGGGGTTGTGGGGGGGGACGCCGGCGATTGGCCGCGGCGGGCGGTGACGTGGGCTCGCGGTGCATAAGGCAGCGGCGGCGGGGCTGCCGGGAACATGCAGAGCGGCCTGCGCTGCCGGGACGGCGCGGGCGGAGCGGGCGGCCCCGCTCTCTGCCCTCCCTGCCCTCCGCTCCCGGCCCGGCCCGGGGAGGCCGGACAGAGAGGGAGAAAGAGAAAAAGAAAGAAGAAGAAGAAAAAAAAAAATATATATATATATATATTAGCAAGACGGCAGCGCCCGGGAGATGCCTCGGAGGGCGGGCGGGGAGCGCTGAGAGGGGGTAGGTAGGAACCGGGACGTCGAGGGAGAAGGAGAAGAGAGAGAAAACGGAGCCGGGAGCCGCGGAGCATCCTCGCAGCGCGTAAGGACAGCGGCGCGTAGGGCCATGTCGCCAGAGCCCCTCTGACCGCTGCTCCTCCTTGCCCGGTGGGGTCGGCTTCTTTTTATTTTTTTTTTTTTTAAATTCTCCTTTGATTTCCTCTTTGGGAAAAGCACTTTTGACTCCTGACTGCTCTACCTCAGACCTGAGAAAAACTCGTCACGCTCGCTGTTTTTTCTTTTTTTTTGTTTGTTTTTAAATTGTTGATTATTATTATTATTAATTATTATGACCTTTCTAGTCGTTGTTGTTTTATTGTCACTATTATTATCATTATTCTCGTGACTGGTAGCGAACGGGATTCTGCGGTTGTGTCGAAGCGCAGCGGGTGCTTTCTCCTGTCTCTCCCTCCTAGGACACTCGAACGAAGATTTTTCTTCCTCCCTTTCTTTTTCTCCTTCACTTCTCCAAGGCTTTTAAAAACAAACACACAAAAGCAAACCTACGCCGGTGTTGTCGTCCTTTTTTTTTTTAATTGTTTTTATTTTTGCTTGACATCTGGGAAACCAACCCCCCACTCTCCGAAATAACCAAAGACAATGGTTCACTGTGCAGGCTGCAAAAGGCCAATCTTGGACCGGTTTTTGTTGAATGTACTGGACAGGGCTTGGCATGTGAAGTGTGTTCAGTGCTGTGAATGTAAATGCAATTTGACAGAGAAATGCTTTTCGCGAGAAGGGAAGCTTTACTGCAAAAATGACTTCTTTCGGTAAGTACTGGACCCTCTCCAGCAGCCGTAGCTCCTTCAGCATCCATTTTTCAGCTCCTTTTTTTTTTTTCCCCCTCTGTTTGTTCGGTGTGTCCCCCAGACGCCCCTTCCCCCTTCTCCCCCTTCCCCCCGTAAACTCGGGGATGCGCGGGGGTCGGGGCCGGGAGGGACTCGGGACGCCCCGTCGGGGCGAGCACCGCCTCAGCTCGACTCCCCAAAGTTGCCGCAAACTCCGGAGCGGCGGAGCGGGGCTTTTACCGGAGTTCCAGGCGGATTTTTCCATCTGTCGGAGCCCGGGGGTTGTTTCCAGCGGGCCCGGGGCCTCCCGGAGGGCACCAATGCGGGGATTGATGCTGCGGGTACCCGCAGAGCATCCCGGCTCTCGGGATGGAGCTGAGGACCGGCTGGGATTTCTCGGGACCGGGATAACCGGCTGCCCCGAGCCTCGCGGCGGAGCCAAGGTTAATAACGCAGCAATTTCTGCTTCGTATTTATCTGCTTCGTATTTATCTGCTTCGTCGACCCCCCGAACGCGCAGCTCGGGGTTCAGCTGCTCCCCGCACTTCATCCTCCGCCCTCATCGGGGCTTTTTTTTATTTTTTAAAGATAGAATTTCAGATATTCGTTAGGGGGAGAAAACGCTCCGGAGGGATGCGGTGTCTCGTTTTCTTTGATCTCGCGTCGGTGCGCGGTGCCTGCGCGGTGCTGAGCCGCTCCCCGACCTCTCCCCGCAGGTGTTTCGGGACCAAGTGTGCGGGTTGTGCCCAGGGCATCTCCCCCAGCGACCTGGTCCGCAGGGCGCGGAGCAAAGTGTTCCACTTGAACTGTTTTACGTGTATGATGTGTAACAAGCAACTCTCCACCGGCGAGGAGCTCTACATCATAGACGAAAACAAGTTTGTTTGCAAAGAAGATTACCTAAATAACAGCAATACTGCCAAAGAAAACAGCCTGCATTCAGGTGAGGGAGCGATGCGGGAGGGGATGCGCTCAGCCCCGGCTTCTCCGCGGGGCGAGAGCCGCTCATCAATCCCTTCTCTCTCCCTTCTCCTTTCTCCCTTCTCCTTTCTCCCTTCTCCTTTCTCCCTTCTCCTCTTTCCCTTCTCCTTTCTCCCTTCTCCTCTTTCCCTTCTCCTCTCTCCCTTCTCCTCTCTCCCTTTTCCTGTCTATCTTCTGCTCTCTCCCCTTTCCCCTCTCCCCTTTCCCCTCTCCCCTTCTCCTCTCTCCCCTTTTCCTCTCTCCCTTCTCCTCACTCCCTTCTCCTCTCTCCCTTCTCCTCTCTCCCTTCTGCTCTCTCCTTTCTCCTTTCTCCCTTCTTCCTTCTCCCTTCTCCTCTCTCCCTTCTCCCTTTTTCCTTCTCCTCTCTCCCTTCTCCTTTCTCCTCTTTCCCTTCTCCTTTCTCCCTTCTCCCTTCTCCTCTTTCCTTTCTCCTCTCTCCCTTCTCCTTTCTCCTTTCTCCCTTCTTCCTTCTCCCTTCTCCTCTCTCCCTTCTCCTTTCTCCCTTCTCTCTCCCTTCTCCCCTTTTTCTTCTCCTCTCTCCCTTCTCCTCTCTCCCTTCTCCCTTCTCCTCTCTCCTCTCTCCCTTCTCCTCCCCCTTCTCCTCCCTCCCTGGCTCTCACCGCGATGGCCGCGTCCCCCGCTCCCCCCCAGCCTGCGGGTGACCCTGTTTGCTCTCCCGCAGCCACCACCGGCAGTGACCCCAGCCTGTCCCCGGACTCCCAGGACCCTTCCCAAGACGACGCGAAGGACTCGGAAAGCGCCAACGTCTCCGACAAGGAGACGGGCAGCAACGAGAACGACGACCAGAACCTGGGGGCCAAGCGGCGGGGCCCCCGAACCACCATCAAAGCCAAACAGCTAGAGACTCTGAAAGCCGCCTTCGCGGCCACCCCGAAGCCCACCCGGCACATCAGGGAGCAGCTGGCGCAGGAGACCGGCCTCAACATGCGGGTCATCCAGGTACCAGCGGGGATGGGGGGTGCGGACGGGCCTGGGGGAGCCCCCCCCGTCCTCTTCGATCGGGTCCCGAGCCCATCCCGGGTTTGCTTCCAGCGAAGCCGTAAGCGCTGTGGAAACGAACAACCGTAAATGTGAGGGGTTAATGGATAAATAAGAATGACGACGCGCTGGAATTATTAAAAGGTTTATAAACCCGCAGCGCTGGGGGTAATGGGGGGTTAAAGGACCATTAAAGACGAGGTTAGATTGGAGAGGCTCAGTGTGAGGGTAATTAGGAGTAATCTTGTCAGGGTAAGAAGAATTAACTCGATCGTTCTTGACCCGCGGGGAGCGGGGCTGGGGCCGAACGAAAGAGACCCGAGGTGGGGTGGGGGGGGTGTGCGGGTACCGGGGCCCCTCCTGACAGGCCCCTCTCGCTCCCAGGTCTGGTTCCAGAACCGGCGCTCCAAGGAGCGGAGGATGAAGCAGCTGAGCGCGCTGGGCGCCCGCAGACACGCGTTCTTCCGCAGCCCGCGCAGGATGCGGCCGCTGGTGGACCGGCTGGAGCCCGGGGAGCTCATCCCCAACGGGCCCTTCTCCTTCTACGGAGGTGGGTAACGCCGTGTCGTGACTCTCCTTCATCCTCGCCGTGATGCTCCTTCATCCTCGCCGTGATGCTCCTTCATCCTCGCCGTGATGCTCCTTCATCCCCTCTCGTGATGCTCCTTCATGCCCATCGTGATGCTCCTTCATGCCCGTCGTGATGCTCCTTCATCCCCTCCCGCGATGCTCCCTCATCCCCTCCCGCGACGCTCCCTCATCCCCTTCGTGATGCTCCTTCATCCCTTCTCGTGATGCTCCCTCATCCCTCCCGTGATGCTCCTTCATCCGTCTCGTGACGCTCCTTCATCCCCTCTCGTGACGCTCCTTCATCCCCTCTCGTGATGCTCCTTCATCCCCTCTAGTGACGCTCCTTCATCCCCTCTCGTGACGCTTCTTCATCCCCGCCGTGATGCTCCTTCATCCGTCTCGTGATGCTCCTTCATTCCCTCTCGTGATGCTCCTTCATCCCCTTCGTGATGCTCCTTCATCCCCTTCGTGATGCTCCTTCATCCCTTCTCGTGATGCTCCCTCATCCCTCCCGTGATGCTCCTTCATCCCCTTCGTGATGCTCCTTCATCCCTTCTCGTGATGCTCCCTCATCCCTCCCGTGATGCTCCTTCATCCGTCTCGTGACGCTCCTTCATTCCCTCTCGTGATGCTTCTTCATCCCCTCTCGTGATGCTCCTTCATCCCCTTCGTGATGCTCCTTCATCCCTTCTCGTGACGCTCCCTCATCCCTCCCGTGACGCTTCTTCATCCCCTCTCGTGATGCTCCTTCATCCCCTTCGTGATGCTCCCTCATCCCCTCCCGTGATGCTCCTTCATCCCCTTCGTGATGCTCCCTCATCCCCTCTCGTGACGCTCCTTCATCCCCTCTCGTGATGCTTCTTCATCCCCTCTCGTGATGCTTCTTCATCCCTTCTCGTGACGCTCCCTCATCCCTCCCGTGATGCTCCTTCATCCCCTTCGTGATGCTCCCTCATCCCCTCCCGTGATGCTCCTTCATCGCCTTCTCGTGATGCTCGCCCTTCTCCCGTGACGCTCGCCCCCTTCTCATGATTCTCGCCCCCCTGTCGCGACTCTCGCCCCCTCTCGCGATTCCCCCCTCCCCGCAGCACCCGCTGCCGCCCTCCCTGGGGCCGTCGGAGCCGTCGGGGCTGCTGCGGGGTCCCCGGGGGGATGCGGGATGGTGGTTTCCTCGCCCCTCGGAGCCCGGCGGGGATGATTCCCCCATCCCCGGGGGTCCCGGCCATCTCTGCGGCGCGGGCCGCGTCATTTCGGTGTTACCGAGCGTTTCCCCGGCGCGGGCCGTTCCATCTCGCGTTTCCACGGAGCGAGCCCTTCCATGTCGATGTTCCCGAGCGTTTCCAGGGAGCGGCCCGCGTCGTTTCGGTGTCTCCGAGCGGTTTTTCCCCGGAGCGGGCCGCGTCCTTCGAGCGTTCCCGAGGCGTTTTTGCGGAGGGAGCCGTTCCACTCCCGTCCCCGGCGTGTCTGCCGGGGGGCTCCGCTCCAAGGGGCCCCGGGAACCTCCCGATCGAGCCGTTTCGCCGCTGGGCGACACCCCTCGCTGCCTCCCCCGCCTCGCTTACTCGGTGCGTTACCTCCCCCTCCGTCTCTCCTTGCCCACCAGATTATCAAAGCGAATATTACGGCCCTGGAAGCAACTACGATTTCTTCCCGCAAGGACCTCCCTCGTCTCAAGCTCAGACCCCCGTGGATCTCCCCTTCGTGGGCTCCTCGGGGCCGTCGGGCACCCCCCTGGGGGCCCTGGATCACCCCCTGCCCGGACATCACCCCTCGAGCGAGGCTCAGCGCTTCCCGGACATCATGTCGCATCCCCCCGGGGACTCTCCCAGCCCCGAACCCAACCTGCCCGGCTCCTTGCACTCCATGTCCGCAGAAGTTTTTGGCCCCAGCCCTCCTTTTTCTTCGATTTCCGTCAACGGCGGTGCTAACTACGGCAACCACTTGTCACACCCCCCCGAAATGAGCGAAGCGGCCGTGTGGTAGCTTTAAAACAAACTGGGTCTCAAGTAAGTGATGATCATCTAGTCTGCTTGTTGTCGCGGTGTACAGAAACGAATAAATAGAACACCTCTCCTGCCCTAAGACAATGTTACCTTGGGAACGAACTGAATCCCATCGCTCCAAGGCTCTAGACCAGGACAATCTCCATGTTATGGTTGTATCAAACAAGCAAGGGGACACTTTTCTTTCTTTTCTTTCTTTTTTTTTTTTTTTTTTTTTTTTTTTGGTACCACTGACAAAGAAACTGGTGAAGCTGTACAGTAAAGTGCTGCCCTACCCTAGGATGGCGTTAAGTTTGATTACCCTGTTGGATGTCATCCTAAGAGCCACAAACCTTAGAAACTTCTCATTTAAAAAAAAAAAAATTAAAAAATAATTGAATGAAGGAAAGGTCAAAGAAAAAAAAAAAAAGGGGGAAAAAAAAAGCTTCAAGAACTCTAGCGTTCCCGGTTAAGGATGGTTCTGGCATTATGAATTTGTTTGTTCATTTTTGTCTCTCAGAAAGTTCAGCAACAAGAAACTCTTTTTAGCTTCAGCCATTTCAGCCTGCTGACTACCAGGTGGGACAACTTTCTTTTTTTTTCCTTTCTCGTTTGTTTTGTTTTCCTTTCCAAAATAGCAAATACTTAAATGTTAAGCCCTCAGCACCAACTCTTCTACCTTCACAAAGCTACACGTACAAAACCTCCTCATCATAGCAAAGGTCACCACCCAGACCTCTAACGAAAATGACTTGAAAAACAGACAAACAAAAAGTATTCTACCTTCACAGAGAGAGAAAAGCTAAACAAAAAGACTCTATTGAACTAAAAAACAGTCAACTGTTTACGTCTAATGTTAAATTCAGGAGTTCAATGTTTTACTAATAAATCCTGTTTTAGAACCTCTTGTTCGAAAGCAAAATATTTTGAGCAACCAACCAAAATAGTTCCTTTTCTTTTCTGTAGATGTTATAACAGATTGCAGGGCTTGTGGTTCACTGTGCTAGTTTGTAAAAGGTGTTGTTTACAGAAGGCAAAGAGAAAAAAAAAAAAAACCCACGAAACCCAGACAGTTGCCAAATAAAGTAAATATATAGCACAAATACTGTAAGGTGCTTTGCACCAGCAACTCGAGAAGGTGTTTAAAAAGTGTTACAAGGTTAAAAACAAGCAAACAAACAAACATCTTTGCTAATTTTTAGTCCTGTTGAACATTCATGGAATTGTTAATATGACTTATATAGACCCACACAGGTTTTATTTTTGTGTCTTTAAAATAAAAGTCCAAAATATTTAAATTTTATGGTCAAATATGCAGTCAACAGCTGCTACTTTTTTTCTTTATATATTAAATTTCTCATATGTCTTTTATTGTTCTAATAAACCTAAGCTTGTGTGACCTCCAGTGCATATTAGACCATTCACTGTATGAAAGAAAACATGTTGGATAAAATTTGTGCGTTTTTAATAAAATTAGAAAATCTGATGTTTAGATAACTTGTGTTTCATTTGATGTTTGAAGCAATTTTAAATGGATTCTCTCGACTTAAATAGCCTTGAGAAAGACTGATCCACTCTGCTGATAATCCTGTCTAGCTCTCTTGCGCTGGAGCAAGTCTAAGCCCTGGTGTCGATGCAGAGAGCAGCCAGAGGCAGCTCCAGCCTTTCTTTCCATCTGCAGCCTCAGCTGTCGAAGCACAAATAATACGTTTCGCTCCACGTCAAATTTCAGAATTGCAAACTGATCGAATTGCTCAATATCTTAATTTATTCTCGCTTCGTGCTAAGAGAAAATATAGTCAAAACGCTTATTTTATGCATAAACAAAAATGTATTGTAAATGTAAAAACCGTGCAAAGGTATGGGTTTAAACTGACCCATATTTAGTTAAATTTGCTCCCCAATAGTATTTTTGCCTTTTTTTTTTTCCCCAAACTGGATGGTTTTGAACACAGCATAACCTCAATGTCATGGAAGTAATTTTAATCCTTTTTGAGAGCTGATACAAAGTCAATTGTTTTGTAGCCTTTGCTGTATATGGAGTTCTCTGAAGGGCAGCGGGGGGAATACTTTGCTTTGCACTGGATCCATGCTAATGTGCTCGGAGAAAAGTGAAACAAAACCAAAAATTCTGCAGACTTGTGAGATGACAGATTTAATGTTTTAATTATAAATGATTACAGAATCCCAAATACTCAATTCTTCAAAGTCTCGCTGATTCCAAGAGGACTTTGACCCGTGTCAAACGCACAGAATTGGGTTCAGTCCTGAAAAATCACTGGATTAAATGTTTTCCACCTGCTGAACTAATAGAATGGGATGAACTATAATTGTATATTTCCCTTCATCTCTCAACTAATCATGATTCTGGCTTCTTCGTTTTTCCTTTTTTTTTTTTTTTTTAATTTTTTTATTTTACATCGACACAGAAATTTATGATAAAAACACAGATTCCTACGTTTCCAGTGATTCAATTATTGATCTCTTTGGACTGAGAGAAAGGGGGAGGAATCAAAAGGCTTTAAAGTTGTATGATCTGTGATTTTCAATGGTGATTTCTTATTCACAATCTACCTAGTTCCTACACCCAGCAGAGGGGCCGCCTAGATGAAGCAATAGTTCACTTTAAACGCAAAGTGTCTTATATAATATAAAGATAAAAACTATCTGCAAGGGATCTATTAGTGTTTCTAAACAAATTCATGCTTTATTAATACAGGGGAGACTTCTTAAACTCGTGGACTCTGTGTCTAACTCATTTAATTCTCTTTTGTACTCTTGCCATATATTGTTGCTCTGTTTTGCATTTATATAAGTGAAGTACTGAGTGATCTATTTATTACAAACTTTTACTTATCTGGGCAAGTGCTATTGATAAATGCTGCTGTTTGTCCTTCTGGGCTAGGCTGCTGGTTTATTGTTGAATCAATTATTTTAAATGAGGGTTTCACCAAATTGGCTTGTTTTGTAGAAAATACATCCTCTACATGTTTTTTCTTTTTTTTCCATTTTTCTTTTTTTTCTTTTTTTTCTTCGCAATGAGGTACTTGTACAATTTATTCTGTGTTAATTTAGGCAGCAATGTGATACGGTTCAGTTTAGGTCACTGGTTTATAAAAGGGAGGGAGGAGAGCCAATATTTTTTTCAACGCTCCCATCCCTTCCTTAGGGGTTTTGCCCATGAGTCGTTCCCATGCTTGAGGCTGAGCGCATCTTTCAGTGCTTCCCGAGATCCGCTCTGGAGGCCCCAGCACTTTGCAGATTTGAATTCTGCGCTCTTCAGAGCGAGCTCGGTGTTTCTGAAGACCCTAATCCAGCAACAATTGCACAGTCAAAACTCCTTTTGAAAGCTTTGTCACGTTGGGTTCTTGTAAGTCCTTGTTTACAAGAGCGTTTCCACTGACTTCAGTAGCATGACTTGGGTGAATAGAGAAGGGCCTTGAAAATACGTGCTGCTTGGGTGGATTTTACATGTGTGCGGGTTTTTTTTATCTGCAGAAACACGGATGTGACCTGTATGCAGCCACACGTATGCGCAATGTCATTTCAAACACGTTTATGGAAGTAATTACTCTCTTTTGATCTTCTCTTCCTTGACTGCCGCTGGTTTCGGTGACCTTCACCTTGTGCTGGGTCCCAGCAGAAGGTGCAGCCCGGTGACGTTAAGCCCCGCGCAGGCCCACGTCCGTTTGGGATGAGATCCAAGGCGTTGGCCAGGGAGAGCGGGACGCCCTCCCGGCTCGGACGTGGGAGGCTGCGTGTTCACACGCGTGAAACCGAAGACTTGTGCAAACCCCAAACGTGACACCATTTGCTGATTACTAGGAACAAGGTACAAGGCCAACACTGTGAGTATGATTCACGTTGAGCTGATCTGTATGATATTTTGAAGGTTAATCCAAGTGTCTTTGAAATGCTGTGCGTTTCCAGCATCCAAACAACTCCACTTTTGTGCACCGTGTCCCACCATGCTGTCCCTGTCGAGGCTTCTCTTCATCCTCGCTCACTGCTGGTATTTATTTACTCAGGCCTTTCCTTGGGAAGCAGTAAGGGATTCGTAAAGATCTACATCCCAGAAATCAGAATGTTCTTAAATCATGATTTGTAGACAAATTATGTATATTCTTTTAATATGTATATGTGTGCCCAGATGTCCAGTGCTGGGTACATGATACCAACCTATAAATAAATGTAATTTAAAAATACCAGTGGTGATTCACATACTTTTGCCATCCTAGGAAGTGGCAGATATTGCAGTGTCCTCTCAGGAATGATTCCTTTTGCCATAGTCTGGATTTCTAACCCGAACGAGAATGTTGTTTTTAAGCATTGCATGTTCTTACAATATTAAATACAAGCAAATGCAGTCTCTCTTTCTGTTACTACTGCTAATACATAAATTCACATGTATTAAGATTAAACAACTGATACAGATCCTTAAACACTGCCAGCGCTTTTGAGCTGGGAACAGGGAATTGTGATGCTGGAGCAGGCTCTGAAAGGTCTTTTATTTGTTTCTGCCGTGGCACTGGGGTGCTCAGTGTTCCTGATGCCAACAAAATATCCGGGAAGTTAAGAAGTGAAATTAATGGGACCATTCAAAGTCTATTTTACTTATAAATCCTGCTGGGATCGCTATTTTCTTTCTCAAGAGCATTTGTGGTGCTTTTTGCTGTGGACCACAGAGTTCTGATTAGAAAGCGGAGTTTGTTGTTGTCTGGAGAGTTTTTTCATTCATTAAATGCAGAATTGTGATGCAGAAATTGAGGAGTTAATGTGACCTTCCAGTTAGCTGACCTTCCAGTTACTGAGTCGCTGTGCTTGGGATAACTGGAACTGGGATGTGAGGATGCTCCTCGGGCAACTGATTTTCCTGAGGTGCACGTCGGTGCATGTCGCTGTTTTGATTGTGCATGTCATGCTTTGGTTCTCAGAGAATCCCCCTGGCCCTCTGCATCATCATCATCCTTGGGGATGAGGGACACCACTGGTCTCTCTTCAGTCTTCAGTTCCAGGCTGTCTTCAAATTCAGGAATAGCTCCACGTTGACGGCGTTTGGTGGTCTGGGTAGAGAGCATTTTTAGTGACTGTAAGAATTAGATTTGGTTTTAATACAAGCTTGCTTCCTGCAGAATCTGAGCCTTTTGAGAGGCTGATGCTCTCTCACGTGGTTTGGAATTAAACCCTTAGCTCTGCTAATTGAGGAAGCGCAAGTTTGCAGGACGGGTCCAGTGTGATTTTCTTGAGAGGTCTCTATATGTTGTGAGATCCACCAGGCAGCACAGCCTGTGCGGGGGGCTGGGGCTGGACCCCCCCACGGCTGCTACAGGGCTGGAGCACGGCGCTCGCCGAGGGTTGCGGTGAATGGTTGGGAGCGAAGCTCGTGGCAAACGTTGCCTTGCGTGGTTGTGCTCAGCATCTCGAGAACGGCCCTGTGCCAGCGTTCCTGCGTGCACGTGGGGTTTGCACGAGGAGACTTTCTTGTGGATTAAAAATACATTTGTTGCTCTGTCTAAAAACCATTTCCTTCTAGTTTTTAAATTGTCTCTGGGTGGCCTTTACAGTTCTTATCTGCTGGAAGCATCTTTAGGCTGAGCATCTCTTTGCGCAAACTATAGTCATTATATTTTTAGATGGAAGAACAATTAAAGGCTGATTAAATCTTTAAAACAATTGTGTTTTCTGAATGAGTGATGGGTGAGGAATATCAGAAATATGTAAATAAAAACACAGAAGAAAACCAGTAATAAATATTTATGAGGAGCATACATAATCTAAATTTCCCGTTATGTAATTTACTTTCGTGGATGGGGTTTATGTCTGCTTTTTCCTGCTTCTCCCCATTTCTTTTCCCTCTTTTCTCTTTTTTGCTGACAAATTGTGTGGCTGATTTAAAGAGAAAAATCTGAAAATGAAATAATATGACTGAAAAGAAAAAAGGTTCGGTTTGGAAAATTACATTTGCCAGCGCAAGCGTGGGAGAGATAAGCTCAGCTCCGGCGTGCAGCTATTTCTGGACGGCAAGCAGTCCCCTCTATGTGGGTCAAACTCTGCCGTTGATAATGCAATTCAATTAAATTCAGGAGATGCGACTCTCATGTGTAATTCCCAGGAATTCTCGTGTGGGAATGCTGTTGCAGAGCCCACCTCGCTCCCTCCGCTCTGCTCGCCAGGGCAGGGACCCCGTGGGGCACAGGTCACGCGGTGGATTACCCGGAGTGGGCTCCGAGGGGCTTTACGTTTCCAACACGTTTCTTTATTTCTGTGTTTAAGTTAAGAAATGCTCTAAGAAATGGATTCTTATTAATAAGCTGTAATCGTAGAGGCACACAAGGATGATGCGCTTTTTCACTGCCAAAGCCACCATCTAATCCGACAGCTCCCGAACGGATGACAAGCTCCACGAACACACGGAGCAAAAGAAGCCGAGTATGAGGAATCACAAGTGCTTTCCTGTGGTACAGACTATTCAAAATTCACTTGTTTATCCGTTCTGTGTTTAGGGCGTTATTTCCATTTTGGCAAATAAGCATGTAAATAAAAAGTAAAATTAAGAGGGGAAAATGCCAAAGAAATTATGTCCGTTAGTTTGATGGCTTCTGCTTATGGTTTATAAACAGGCAGAGGGTTTTACGGAACGCACCGTGATGCATAAAAAGGCTTTCATGATCGTCCTAAATTAAAATGTATTGATATAATTTTTGTACAAATATTCCCCCGCATGATTATGAGTCCAAACCGCGGCAGCATGGTTTGAGGGCATGTGAACCAGAAATTAAAACCCAGCCTGAGAGTCTGATTTAATTACCCTGCAAAGTGAAAGGCAGAAGAGAAAGAATAAACAGCCAAGAAGGAGGCTCCGTTGGTGAAATGTTTTAACAACCCATGACTTTCATACGCTGCCTGTTCTATTTGATGTGGGTTTATATTGATGGAATCTCCTTATCAACAATTTTGAATTAGCAGCTCCTGCAGCCGTTGGAGCGTGGGGGTGCTGGGGTGTCCTGAGCGAGTCCCAGTGCGTGGGGCCTCCCCCTCTCCCTGCACACCCGAGCGTGATCCATACGGCTGAGCCGAGCGGGCTTTTCCCCCTCTGCAGTTGTTTTGCACCAGTGTAAGTGATGGACGCAGGACAGCAAGGTCTATAAGCTCTATAAGGTCTATAAGCTCTGACAGAGCCCTTGGAGTCCGAGTTGTACACACGTGAATTTTAATGCATTGTTGGGCTGGGGGGTTGGACTGACCCGTCGTCCCATCAGTCTCTGATCCCACCGGCGCGAGTGGCAAAAACACTGTCGACTTCAAGAAGCCCATTTTTAACTCTGAAAGATGAATGCAACTCACTGTGTATTTTGTATTCATTATATTGGCTGTGTTTTATTTATCCATCACTTAAAGCTTCTCTCCCTTTATTAACAGCGCTATTTATTATTCGTTAGGTGAGCGAACATCCCTTTTTCACTCTTTGAGAGCGCAGAGGTTTGAAAATGTGGTCATGCAGGGGGGGCTTGGCAGCAGTTCTTTGGTTAGGTGAGTGCGAGGTTAGCCCTGAGTAGCTGCTCAGGTAAGCTCTTGTTTCTGCTACTTAATTTTCTATAGATTTATTTCTCCAGGCTCCTCCTTTTGTTTATAATGGAATGTTTTATTCTGGAAACAAAATACCTAGAAAATAATAAAAAACCCACAAACCAACATAGAAGCCGAGCCAGGGAATGCACACTGTACGCATCTCCTCTTTTATAAAACCATGTCTTAGTGACAAAAAAACCAGCAGTGCTTAATTTGATGTTGCTGGAGCAATGCGAACGCACATAATATATAACGCAGAGCATCACAGCTGTCAATCACACCGTGAAAAGATAAATGCGAGCTACAAAATAAAGTTGGAATGGGATTGAAATGCTCAACGGCATAAAATCCACGGGGTTTGTTTGCAATGAAGATGTGCCTTTTCAGTCAGCGCTGGCTTTTGTGTACATTGGGTGCTGATCGAGCTCCAGCCTGGGGTGTCCCCACTGTGCAGGGGGGTCTGAGGAGGGGGTGCGCTGCGGTTCAGTGCCTTGCGGCAGCGCTCGGCAATGTTCCTCTGCCCTCTGTAGGAGAGCAGCCTGCTTGCACCCTCCTGCCTGCACCTTGCCTGCACCCACCGTGCACCCTTCTGCCTGCACCCTCCTGCCTGCACCCACCCTGCACCCTCCGGCTTGCACCCTCTTGCCTGCACCCTGCCTGCATCCCTCCTGCCTGCATCCCTCCTGCCTGCATCCCTCCTGCCTGCATCCCTCCTGCCTGCATCCCTCCTGCTTGAACCTTCCTGCCTGCACCCACCCTGCACCCTCCTGTTTGCACCCTCTTGCCTGCACCCTGCCTGCATCCCTCCTGCCTGCACCCTCCTGCTTGCACCCTGCATGCATCCCAACTTGTCTGCACCCACCCTGCACTCTCCTGCTTGCACCCTCTCTGCATCCCACCTGCTGCACCCACCCTGCCTGCACCCTCCTGCTTGCACCTTCTTGCCTGCATCCCTCCTCCTTTCATCCTCCTGCTTTCACTCTGCCTGCATCCCAACTCGCCTGCATCCCACCTCACCTGCATCCCAACTCACCTGCATCCCTCCTGCATCCCACCTCACCTGCATCCCAACTCACCTGCATCCCTCCTGCATCCCACCTCACCTGCATCCGTCCTGCCTGCATCCCACCTCACCTGCATCCCTCCTGCCTGCATCCCTCCACTAGCTGCTTAAAAAACGGATAAGGAGTGGGGAAAAGCCTTATGTTGGCCAGACGGGGATGAGCGAGCGGCCTGCGCAGTTCAGCTCCCGGCTGAGAATCGCAGCACCAGCCGGGGAAAGCCCGAATCCTGACCCCCGCGGAGTGCCTGCTGCTGGCTGTGGGGTGTGATGCTCAGACCACATCTGCAACTCAGAGCTGACACTCCGGTTTGGGGCCCGTGTCCCTTGTAACAAAATACGTGCCAATTTCTCTTGCTGTCCCTTAATTCCAGGTCTAACCTGGTGTTTGGGGGCCCCAAACCAGCCAGGAGGTGCTGTCAGCGGAGCTGGTTTCTCGTTAGCGCTCTCAGCAGGTCACTTCTATGGTGCTTGGCTGCTGCTTCCAGGACAGGGATCAGCAAAAGCACCTCCGGAGCTTCGGCGCTGATACGGATTCATGGAGACTGGGGTACATCTGATCTAGGGATTCGTGCGTAAATCTGGTGCAGGGACCCATCTGGTGTAAATCTGGTGCAGGGATCCACGAGGTCAGGATCTCCCAGTCCCCAAGTACCGGGCTGACGGCGGGACTTTCGCAGAGGCCACCAGATGTTGATCCCAGAGGACACGAACGGAACGAACCCCTTTCGGTGCAGGCAGGGATGCTGAACCCCGCTCGTAAGGGAAAGGCTGGGATGCTGTGACGCTGCGGGACCAAGACAGGGGGCCGGAGCGGGTGTCCCTGCCCTTTATCACCGCTCCCCCTGGCTCCAGGAGCCCTGCAGCCCAGACAAGGGCCGGGTACCCCCGCCGGACCCCGCGCCCTCGGCACCCCGCGCTCCTGCCGGGCGGGCACTAGGACCGGGACACGCCCCCCGCACAGGCCCCGCCCCGCCAGCAGACCACGCCCATCACAGCCACCCCCGCATGCGGGCCACGACCCCAAACGGAGACCACGCCCCTAAGCCTAAACCACGCCCATCCCCATATATGGGCACAGAAAGGCCGCTCATCGTCAGCACAAACCACGCCCCCTAGTCAGGCTCCGCCCCTTTCCCTCCCCGCCTTCCCGGGCAAAGATGGCGGCGCCCTTAGCACGGCAGCTGGAGGAGCTGCTGAACCCCCGGCCCAGCCTGCGCGACCCCGAGGATGACGCGGAGGAAGGTGAGAGAGGGCCAGGAGGAGGATTTTACACCGGCGGTAGCCGGGGAAGGGTCGAGGGAGGAAGGCTGAGCGCCTCCGGACCGGCCGCACGTGGCGCCGCCGCGTGTGGGGGGGTTCGGGGTTGTGTGAGGGGAGCGATGTCGGGGCCGGGGCTGCCCCAAGGGTCCAAGGGGCCACCTCAAGGGTTGGATTCGCCTCAGGCATTCGGGCTGCCTTAGGGATGGGGCTGCCTCTGGGGCCGGGGCCATCTCTGGGGTCAGGGATTTGCCGGCGAGGCACCTTAGGGACCAGGGTCGCCTCAGGGGTCAAAGCCACCTCGGGAGCCACAGGGAGCGGGGTTATGTCGGGGGGCACCTCAGGGGCTGGAGTTAGCCGCCCCCCCCGCCTTAATCTCGATTCCTGAGGTATCTCAGGCACCAGGGCTGCTATAGGGATTGGGGTCACGTCAGGGGAGCTACCTGAGGGATGAGGCTGCGTTAGGGGCTACCCTAAAGATCACGGTTGTGTCATGTGGGCCACCTCAGGGGTTGGATTCACCTCAGGGGTTCGGGTTATCTCAGAGGGGCTGCTTTAGGGATTGGGGCCACCTCAGGGATCAAGGTTTTGCAGAGGGGGCTAGGATCACCTCAGGAACCACAGGGATCGTGTCAGGGGGGCCACCTGAGGGGCTGGAGTTACTTCGACTATGGGGTTATATCAGGGGCTGCCTCAGGAATCGGGATTATGTCAGGTCGGCCCCCTCAGGGGCTGGAGTCATTCCAGGGACCAGGTTTGCCTCAGGAACCAGGGCTACTGCAGACATTGTGGTTACATTAGCAAAGGCACTTCAGGGGCTGGGGCTACCATAAGGATCGGGGTTATGGCAGGGGGGCCACCTCGGGGGCTGGATTCACCTCAGGGATTCAGGTTATCTCTGAGGGGTCTGCTTTAGGGATAGAGGCTGCCTTAGGGTTCAGGGTTGTTTTAAGGGGCAGGGCTACCTCAGGAACTGGGATTATAACAGGGAGGCTGCCTCGGGAACCAGGGCTACTGTAGACATTGGGGTTATGTCAGGGGCCAGGGCTGCCTCAGGGGATGGAGTTCCCCCAGGGATCGGGGTTATCTCAGGGGGTTACCTCAGGGATCAGGGTTACTGCTGCAATCCTGGCTGGAGCCCTCTCAGTGCTGAGTTCCCTCAGCGCTGCCCAGGCCCAGCTGCCCTAGTGCAGGCCCCAGTGCATGCTGGGCTGTGTGGAGACAGCCTGGGGCCTGTCTGGAAACCTCCAGCAAAAGAGAGAGAAGTGCAGTGTCTGGACAAGACTGTTTCCTCTGCCAGTGAAGCACAGCTGGTGTGGCTGTGGGTGCAGGGAGGAGGCTCACAGTTGTTGGTGACACCCCTCTCTGGCACACCAAGCGCTCAGAGCAGGCTACAGCATGCTGCACAAGTCTTACTTGATGCCAGTAGCCAACTTATCTTTTTAATCAAGCTCTTTTTTCTTAGTTGTGATTTTTGAGACATTTGTCCCTTTCCTCATGACATGTAGGTGGCGGTGTCATCTCCTGAGTTCCTGTGCTGGTGCCCGTCATTCCCTTGACTTACCATTTCCAGGGTAGAGTCTCCCCACTGGCCAGTAGACCAGGCAGCAGGACCCATCTCTGGAGCGTGTCTGACACAGTTCCTGCATTCACCTCATGAGATAACAGGTTAACCACTATCACACTCTGGCAGCAGTCGTCTCCAGTCTTGGTAAATGTTGTGCCAGCTAGCCTGGTTCTTCCGGACAAGTGTATGTGAGAGCAATAGTATCTTGTAAGCAACATGTTCGTAATGAATACAGCAGAGGCATTTTCCCATTTTAGTAATCATGATTTAATTTCAGATTTCATACTTTAGTGGTGCCAAGACTGAGAATACCAGAAGATCCATTGAGTGCCACAGGCCATTCTGCATCTGTCCTTCTTGCCATCCTCTTGTAGCTGGAGTGACTGTATTTAGATCTGATCTTGTGGCTTTGATATGAGCAGAGTTTTTTTTGCTTCCCCCCTGTCTCAAGTAAACATTATAAATGAAGCATTAACATTTCCAAACACACATTAAAAGAGCACTTAGCGATGTTCAGCCAGTTGGATCGCTCAGTTGGTTGAACAAAGCTAACCCTGTAATTTTGCATACAGGGTGTCTTGCACATGAATGAAAATAAGGAGGGTGTGTACGATGTGTTCTCTTTGCTGAGCTGCTCCTTTCCTGTGTCCTGGGGAAGATGGGTATGAAAGAGGGTAATAACCGCAGTGAAATGACTTTGTTGACTGCTCTAAAATGGTTACATATTTATTTGGCTCATATATGTAGCAGGAGGCCGAAGTGCATCTGAATTGTAGTTTTCCTCATCGAATCTGTATGCATGAAGTGAGTGAGGGCATTCCAGCTTTACCGAGTCCTACTCCCAGAGGACTGCACTTCTTGTGAGACCTTATAAATCTGTGGAAGGGCCTGGATAGGCTTAGTTTGTCTAGCGCTTTGTGCGGGTTCTCTGAAATAAAGAAGAGAGAAGGAAAGAAGTGTGAATGCAGGCAATGCTCATGCAAAAGGAGAAAAGAATTCAGCAAGATTTTTGGTGTTTGTTAATAAATATTCATCTCTGCATTGTGATCGAGCCCTTTGGTACCAAACCTGTACGTGGAGAAGTCCAGACTACTGAGAGGGATTTGGAATTGGTCAGTTTGTGTAACTTCTCCCTTCCTTCTGCAGAGATGAACCTGACAGGTGGGAGAAACCCCTGGGCACAGAGAAGTCACAGGAGAATGTGACTGTCTAACCTGTTCTGCTATATCTCAAGTGTAACTTCATTCAGTAGTTCCTAGACGGGAGTGGTGCTGCTCTGTGCAAAACCCAGTTTTGAGGGTTTTTTTCTGTCTTTGATTTCCCAGCAACCTTCCCTCACTGCAGAGAACTGGTGTGTTGGCTTTCCTTCACCAGGCGGGGAAGAGTCGTGCTCCCTCTTAAGGCCTAAAAACCAGGCTCTGGTGTGAGAGTGTGTTGCCATCCAGCTCACTTTTGCAGTATATTTTTGTTTGTAGAACTTGAGGAGTTTTCCATGGCTCTTTCCGGCAGCTGGTTGTGCTAGTCTGGAATTCAGTCCAGTTTAGACATGCCTCCTCTCTTTTTTTTTTTCCACAGCTACAGTTGCTAAAGTGATTGACAAATTTGAGGATGAAACTGCAGATGACATTTTCCCTGTTGGTAATATACGGAAAAGAGCTTCAGCCTCTCTCTTGGAAGCTGATAAAAGGTACAGCGGAAAAGCTACATCTCGCAAAGCCTTACAAGAAGAGCTCTGGGGAGATGCTCTCTCTGAAGAAGGATCTGGTAAGATATTTCATTTCTTTCCCATTTTCAGTAGACTGCTCAAAATTGGATGTTTACATGTTCACTGAGTTAGTGCCACCTGAACCAAGATGATAAACTTTAGGTCCTAAACACGTACTTCTTAAATTTTCTTCCTGAAATTCAGGCTGTATTTTTTTGGCCTGAGGGAAGAAGAAATCCCGGAGAGGCGCTCCCCTTCCATAGACTGAGGAAAGAGCATGACTAAGTGTAAGGTTCCATGCAAGGACTGAACGTTGTGTGAAGGAAAAGAAATGGCTCACATTTTTAAGCCAGTTTATCTCAGAGGCTGCAGTACATGCAGATTCTCATTTAAAAAATGCCAATAGCAATTTCTGACCGCTTTGTTTGCTTATCATGTCATTGTTGCAAGGGAAAGCTAAGCCATGGATCTACTTGTTGCTGCAGAAAATGTGAGCTAAGATATTTTTGTGGATATGGCCTCGAGTTTCCACTATTTAGCTAAAACAAAGCGTAACATCTTACACAAATCTTATCTTAAAAGAGAGCATGGAGCTCAAATAGCCCAAAGCAGTAGTTATTGATGATGTGTACTGCAAAGTGGCACATTTTGCTCATAACTTCTTTCTCTTTTAATTTCTAGCTGGAGAAGCATTGGATGAATGGTACAGTGGCAGTGAGGATTCAGAAGAGGACGGCAGTGTAGGCAGTAAAACAAAGGAGAAGCCCAGCAGTGCTGGCACTGACCAGGAGGATGACTTGGAAGACGATGAAGAGGCAGATCCGGCTGTCCAGGCAAAGGCACCGAAGTTCAGTTTCCAGGATATCACAGACTTTGAGAAATTTGCAGAGGGGATGGATGATGTTGGAAGCAGTGAGGGAGAAGGTGAAGATGAGGATGAAGATGAGAATGAAAATGAAGATGGTGCCAGCATGGAAGAAGGAAGTGATGAGGAGGAATATGGGAGTGAAAATAATGAGAATATAAAGGAAACTAAGGACAGTGAAGATGATGGAGGGATAATGACTTTCTCAAAAGGAAAAGAGTCTGAAGAAGTAGAAAAAGGAGAAGCTGTGAGGAACCAGCTAGGTTTGTGCATGTTTGCTTTGTATTTTAACAAGTTTGTCACCTGTCACTGACACTATAGAAACTAGCCCAGTTAGGAAGCACTTCAGCATATTAACATGCTGTTAGCACACTGCATGGGCGTGCTACAGCAGCCTAGTAATTCACAAATGTTCTGCCAAATTTGCTGTGCAAACCAGTGTCACTGCTGCTACAAAATCTCATGTGATGAAGTGTATTTATCCACTGGCTTAATTGAGCCAGTACTGAATAAACTTGCAGTATTTGGGGTGGGGACTTCCTACAATGGTTATACTGAGCAGTGGTGCCGATACCACTTCTGTTTCGCTTGAAAATGTAATACTGAATACTATCTGTGCTGTTAAACTATCAACCTCCATTTGCAGAATATCCTTTTAAACAGTAAAGCAAAGGGATGTTTTTATTGTGGATCACAGAATTGCAGTTGTGATCATAGGCTGCGATGTTGCTTTGTCCGGAGAGACCTCATGGTGCCAGTTTGTGCTGGGTCAGTGAATGCCAAGATTTACCCTAATCAGGAGTAATGTAGCCCAAAGGAAAGGGCTTGTGCTGTTAAATCAACAGCTTCTTCACTAGTTGCTTGCTAAATAATTGTTGTATTTTTCTCTTTGTTATGAAGTACTGTGGGATCAACTATTGGAAGCAAGAATCAAGATGCAGAAGGCACTTGTAACAGTCAACCGGCTTCCACAGCCAGATACTTACCCAATCTTCAAAAAGGAAGGTGGACAAGAGTTTGACAACGCTGTGGAGAACTGTAAGAATTCTTCAGTCTTTCTGCTTTGGGTAGACTCTGCTGTAGCTTGTGTGTTTTGCCTGTGTGGGGCGGTGATAACGGGAAAATGAGGGCTTTGAGTTGCATGTCTCTAGTATTGGCTGTTGGTTTGTATTGCCTTAATCGTCAATAAGATACTGTGCAAACAGAAACCAAGAAATGTTTCCTGCCTCAGCAAAAGAAAACGTCTCCCGTCACCCTTGTCTGTACATGCCTGGTTGATCTCTGCTGGTGCCCCGTCACAAAGCATTGGAAAGCCTCAGCTCAGGACCCACTGCTGTTTCTAGTTCATGCAGGGACTGATGTTTGCTTATCAAATTTTAGCTATTCCTAGATCTTAGGAATAATTGGTTTGGTTATTACTCTCTGGTGCAGAGTTGGGATGCTGTTTGGTCCAGAGACACCTCTTGGTGCCAGTTTTCTGCCGGGTCAGTGAATGCAAAGATTTGCCCTAACCAGGAATAACATGACCCAAAGCAGAAGGCCTGTGCTTTTAAGTCAACAGCAAATATTTTTTCAGCTTGGAGCTGCTTCATCTGTTTATTTCTTAGTATCAGTATTGATTATATTGATCTGATGAGATTTGTAGTAGATTATTCAATATGGCAAATATAACATGCACTCTCCAGCTGATAGGTACTGAGTACTCGACTTCACTGTGTTGTAGGTCTATTTAATTGTTAAGATTCAACACTTTTTTATTTTTTACTGGCCTTAAGGTAAATTGACAGGGAGATAAATATCTTAGGAATAAGTACAAACTATTGCAGGTATCAATTGTTGTCTTTCTCTCGGAAATGTTTGTTTTCTTTCAAAAACCACTCAGATGAACATTTATACACAGGTTGTTCTTTTTTCTAATCCCACTAATCAGAGATTAATGAACTTGATAGTATATTCTTCCAGTGATTTTAGATAATAAAGATAAGCCCTGTAGCCTTCTAAAGCTTGCTAGGTTAGTTATCACTTTCACTTCAATGTCTTCTTTCCCAGTCTTGAGATACAGTTCCCTTTCTGGGATGTTTTAGCTCCATAGGTGACCATCTCATGGAGGATCCTGAGAACCCTCCTTAAGTGAACCAGTCAGTAGGAAACCCTGTAGTGGTGCCTGCTGCCTTTCATGCTGAACATCAGGGGCTTTGTCTTTGCTGTGGTTGTGTATCTGCTCAGCCCTACAGCGTACCGACTTCTACGTGCTGTAGGTATACCTGGACACAGAGAAATTCTGGCCTGGGCGTGCACAAGTTGTCTTAAAACTGGATTAGGAACTTTTACTGTCATCAAACTTACAGGTAGGGGCATGAATCTTGCCCCTGCACCTAGTTTTGACGGTCATTTTAATGCTTACACCTGATCTGAATGTGGTAGTTAATGAGCTTAACTGAGTTACAGCAGGTGAGAATAGTTTATATTTTAAAGTTAGCTCTGCTGCTTTAAATGAAGTGATTAAGGAAAAAAAGGCGAACTCCCAACAATACTAAGCTGACCTTTCAGTGAAATGCATGTTATTAATGTATTTAATGAGATGCATTACAGACTGCACTGAGCACCATGTTTCATTACAGGTCTAAAATGCAATATCATTAAAGACCTTTAACAGAAACAATGGTTGACATTTTGATATTCCCCATAAGCAAAATACACCCAGGAACATGGAATATAATACTGTACACAGCACAGCAGAGAGGTTAAGCTTTCACTTGTCCAGAACACTAAAGGAAAATCCACTGTTAATAACTGTTCAGTGATTCCCTCTCTTCATATCTGGGCAGGAAAGTTGCGGTAGTATATTCTGATGTTCCTGATAGCCTGGGTTTGTGTTCTGTGTTTCATCTGTGAAGACAGCAAGGAAATAAAGCTGGAGTGGCCTGGGCAAAGTTAGCAGAGGTAACACTCAGACTGCCAGATGGGAAGTAATGAATTTAGAAACGTTCTGCTACTACTACACTTTGTGTTTTTTGGTGTTCTCTAAGGGACCACAGCTATATTCCTATTTTTAATTATATATTTTTTTAAATAAAATCTGTAATTATATGATAAAGTTACAACAAGTAGTAATTTTTGATGAGCTGCACTGTTGTCCATGTGGTGCCTTTCACTGCCCTGCAAAGATGCTCTTTCTGGAAGTTACAGAGTGCCAAGCGTGAAATAAGGAGCAAACTTACACAAATAATTCATGAAAGACTGAGGATGTAGTTGGTGTTATGACCCATTTCTCTCTCATTTTGCTGTATGGGGCCCTGGGAGAAGGATTTGAGTCTGATCAACAGCCAGAGCTTTACCCTGTGAGCAGTCTGAGCTGTCTTCACTCATGGACCCTCTGCCCAGGAAACGGGGCTGTGACCTGTCAGTTCAGGAGGTGAGACCAGGTCCTTTCTGAAATCATACAGTGTAATATATTTTAAAGTTCTTTCATGAGTTGATGCACATTGATTTATGAGGGGGAAACGTCTCACTTATTATAAATCAGCTTTCAATAAAAGGCTTACTTTTTAGCTGATTAAGTGATTTTTCTATAAAAATAAACTTTTTTTTTACTCCATAGTGAATAGTGATGTAGTTGGCTGGACTCCTTAGTCCTCATACCTGTTGTGGTGGGATCCCATACCCCAGAGAGGGAAAATCAGAATTATGCGTGAGAAAGTTTAAAGATGAGTGGAAACAGGACTTGGTAAATCCTGAATGTTGAGGTGGTTCCATTGTATGTGATGCATTTCAGTCTTGGACAGGATTTCAGATATCATGACATCGACAGTGTTTTGGACTGAACGATATGCTGCTCTTGGGGAAGCCTCAGCACTTCTTTCCAAATCCACAAAATAAATCTGGCATGCTTTCATCTTCTTCATTGAACGGGAGGAAATGATTTGGTGTTCAAGTTGCACAAAGTGGCTGGTGCCAAAAATCCCAGCTCCGGGTGTACACTGCAGCCAGCTGAGGGCAGAGGTCTTGGCACCTGGATCTCCGAGCTTCTGGACAAGTCCCTTGCATCTCTTTGGAAGCTTTCAGTAATTATCTCAAGTCCTTCCATTGCTCGTGAAATTTCAGCTCTGTGCTTGCAGGAAGGATGAATTATATGAAATGGAAGCAGTCCTTTGTGTATTTGCTTCTTTGGTCTCTCCTACTTGTGCCAACCCTCAGTGCAGCCAGTGCTGGGAGTGAAATTCCCTAGGGGGCTGAGTATAATTGTGTTAAAGAGGAGGCAGCAATGTTATAGACGTTTGTGGTTTTAAAGCCAAATCTGAGCAGAAATGATAAGGTCATGTTTGTTCGCCAAATTTTGAGATCACAGGTTGCAAAACCTCAATAATTTATTATTTTTGTAATCTTTTATGAAATAAATTTTTAAAAAAATGATACAACATGCATCGGACAGTCTTGGATTCCTGAGATCTCAGGTTCTGGTGGATGATTTACTGCAAAATTGCTTATAAATTGAAGTAGAAAATGTTTTGCAGACCTGGCAGCTTTCAGGCTTCACACCCATTTGTCACCCAGCATTTCCCTTTGTGTATAGAACAAGAATTAATTAGGCTGCACTGCAGGAAAAGTTTATGGCCATAATTTATATAGGATGAATTTCTGTTTAAAGAGACAGCATTGCTTTGTTTGCACTGTCTTGCTTTTTCTTTCCTTTTTTTTTAATCTTTAATTATATTCCAGATTTTTTTTCTGTCACCCTTTTTACATACAAATCGGAGACCAAACTGTGGTCATGGAGCTCATGCTTATTCCTGTTTTGCATCCATGGAGAAAGTCAGAGTGGTTTTTAATACTGAAATCACAGTGGCTGGGCTCTCCACACAGTGGAAATATTTAACATTAAATGCAATGCACACGTGAACTCCCCCAGCTTACTTTTCTGAGGTGCTGGTGCCTGGAGTGGCCTGTTTCTCCAAGATACATTTGTATTCTCTTTGTTTTTCACAAATATCTTCCAGTCTAGTCCAGGGCTTGAGATGTTGCCTCTGTTTGGGGTCTTGCGTGTTCAATTAATGTTTTTCATAATCAATGCAAGTCAGAATTTGCAATCTGCTCCTGATTTGCACATTAAAGAGACCCATTAATTAAAAATTCCTATCCCTGGCATGTTCCCGCAGGATCCTTGCATTATTTACATAGAAAAAGGGTGCAAGGTGCAAGTTTCTGTGCGGTGTCTCTGCACAGATTGCATGCCTGCCATTCATATTTCTATGTATGTTTTCAAGGGGGAGGAAGCTTAGAAGTGGATCTTATGGAAATGTCACCAAAAAATTACCTCAAGGGCAAGAAAGAGCGAAAGAAAACGTGGAAGCAACATCAGTGAAGCCACAACCAGTGTCAGGAATTAAACAGTTCCCTGGTTTGGGGCTTGTTATGTTAAGTCTTGATTCAGTGACAAAAAACCCCACAGCTGACTGGGGGCCAGGGAGCAACAAGAGCTTTAAGAAATTATCTCTCAATCAACAAAGAGTGGAAGCTGTTATATGGGCCCTGGGTAGCTGTTGTTCTTATTTGAATTATTTTCTCTTTACAGTTCTTGTTAAAAATACTAAGCTGGTAGTGTTCCGGTTAGACAGGGATACTTTATGCTCCACAAAGAAAGCTGGGAATTAGAGCTTTTAAATGGTCTCATGTTATTTTTCAGTCTTTAGTTGGCAAGATGAAGAGTTAAAAGCACGCAGAAACTCAGGTGAGGCTCTTGCAGAAGGCAAGATACTGATGGAAATGGCAATCCTTTAAATGGAGGAGTAGTTGTCTATGTTTTTGTGTGTACATGCTTTCACTTTCCAGGAGTTCCATAAGTCCCTATTGGCTGAATTTTTTGGGTTTTTTTTTGCTTTGATTCCATCTGTCAGTGGATTAAGAGAAAACACTGGAGTCCCACATTTCTGTCTTTCAGCATAAGCTCAAGATAAGTTGTTTTGGAGAAATGGAGTGAATACTGGTTTAGGTAAAAGGTAGACATGCATGGTCTGTAAGAATGGGTTTGCTCACTGAAAGAACAAAAGTGGGGGTGGCAAATATTAACTGTTATTTACACTTTGTAGAGCTGTGGCGAAGTTATATA
Organism: Clamator glandarius; assembly: GCA_033459285.1. Taxonomy (NCBI): domain Eukaryota; kingdom Metazoa; phylum Chordata; class Aves; order Cuculiformes; family Cuculidae; genus Clamator; species Clamator glandarius. The sequence continues at coordinate 416,006 of JAUNZM010000188.1, read as the reverse complement.
AAGGTTTATGATCAATAAGAAAATAAACCTGAATAAAGTCAATCGGGTAAAAGAATCAAATTAGATGCTGATTGTGCTTGCAAGGCCGTTGTCCCCAAACCTGCCTGGATTCTTAATAGATTTGTGGAGCAGCAGCAGTGAGCTCTGCCTGGCTCTGAAGTTGTCAGCACAGTGCCTTGTCTGCTGCTAAGAGGTACAACATTGTATACAGCTTTTTAAATTCTGCTGAAATTTGTGTGTCTTTTCTCAACTCACAGTGATGTGTGAACTTTAATTTGTACTCTCTGTAGTCAACTGTATTGTCTTTTCCTGCCCACTGTGACATTACTCTAGGTGATTCAACCATGAACGTTCTCTGTTGCCACGAGCTAGTGGCATTGCATCCATGCACAGGATGCGATTCCTGTGTTTCTTGTACTCAAGCAAGATACATTATCTAGAAGAAACCTTGTTTCCCCCATCATTTAGCATTTCTATATATCCCCTTTGAAATCCCTCCAGAAAAACTGGTGCATTGAGGTCATTCATACACAGAGATGAGCTTACATTGGAGACGGGGCGTCGATGAGTGCTGTGGTTGGTACAGGTGGCTGATGAGTAGTGCTGCAATGTCTGACCTTGTTCACCCTGTGAGCATGCTGTGCTGGGCCCTCAGGCAGGAGAGTAGTGCATTTTGCCTCTTGGGAAGAAGTTAAATGTAATGATGGGGACCAGTACTTTTCTGTACCCTATAAATAGTTCTGCAGCCCTCCTTGCAGCCTGTGTGGCATCACAGATAGTGTGCTTCTTTGTGGCTGCTCTAAGGATGCAGTTATGCCTTGAAATGGCAAATGTCAGTCGATGCCTGTACAGTGGTTCCCATTCCTGCCTTTCCTTTTTCATACTAAATTTGGACTGCAGAATATTAGAGCGTGTTCGCTTTTTATGTCCTTCAAGATGTATTTTAAATGGAGCAGTGTAAAGAAACTTTATTCAAAAGAAAGGTATGGAAAAATGAAACAAGGGAAATGAGTGTGAACTCTGTGTAAAGTTTGCACTTGCTATTAACGATCCTCCCATAGCCAGTCTCTTCAACTCGGAGTCATTGCTGGATAGGTTATATTACTCATTGATTACTTATTCCCTTAAGGTGTTCTGTATCTTAGGTGCATCTAGGTAAGGTTGCTATTTAATGGTGCTTTATTGAAAAGCAGAGCTAAAAGGAGCACTTCCAAAACTTTGCAGGACTTGCCTGGGACTGCACAAGGTTGGGTGTTTGGTGCCATCTGGGCAATGAAGGAGATGTTGGTTGAACTCGATGATCCAAGAGGTCTTTTCCAACCTGGTGATTCTATGGTTCTATGATCCTTTGTTCCTAAACTGTGCAGTCAAGTCCAAACAATTTGCCCCAGAATTATCTGTTTCTGGGGTAGAAATAGGTATGTTTGCAGTGAGTGTGTTGGCAAGGGCCTGTGCTTCCACTTGGAGCTGTGAGGACCTCTAAACTGTGAGGACTCTAACCTGAGTTGGGCTTTTGGTACGCTGGGTTGGTTAACTGCTCCCGTGACAAATATCTGTGCCTTGTGACTAAAGAGCGCATTCATGGACAAGGCCTCTTAAGGATGTGATTAAAGATCCCACTTACATTCATTGCCAGCAGGAGACCTCCAAAGATGCCATGTGTTTTCTGGTTTTACATTCTTGCATATTAAACATTTCTGTATGAATCCTCCACGCTGAATATCTTTTATTTTCTTCTGAGTTAGTTCTGTAATATGTTGCTGAAAAGGGACTGAAGACAAAGATTCTCTTTAGTATCTGTCTAGCATATGTTTGTGTGCTCTCAATGTCTTGTATTAGAGGATTTTTTTCTGGATTCTATTATTCTGATTCCTGATATTTAAAAAAAATAAATTACATTCTGTGCAGCATCCAGGTAAGCCGGGTCGAAGCCACGGATTAGTATTGACTGACTCTGGACAAGATCAAATCCACTCTAGGTACTGGAGAACCTGTTCCAATTCCTGTAAGGGAGGTTGTTTCTTGCAAGGCATCCTCCTCTCAAGCTGCACAGCCTGCTCTGTCTGATGGGCTCAGCCTCTGCCTTAGCTGCATCTAGTTGTTATTTTACACATCTGTTTAGAGAAAAGCTTGTCAGATGAGATGTGCTTTATTGATGTAGGCTTGGGATTTTTCAGAGGAGTCTGAAGGAATTGGCTGCCAATAAGTCACTTATGATTTTGTCATAGTCTCTGTTCGTGGATCACTTTTAAAACTGGAATGTATCCCTGCGTACATCTGGATATGATAACGCATTAATGCAGAGCAGGGTAGGTGTCACAGAGAAGTGGGGGAGGAACTGAGTCACAGGCAGATTACACAGTTTCCAGAGGCGTAGAGCAGTTACAGGATTAATTGGTGCTAGGCAAGATCATGGACTTAAATATATTCTTGCTTTGAAGATTTTACTGGGAGCCTGCACAAATGTGTGGCAGCAGAACTGGGTTTCAAGCTTGAGTGTGAATTATTGTGATCCGATCTAGCCCACTTTAGAACTGGTAGTTCATTTTAATTGAATTGTATTAGTCTAGACACTTTATGAATACAAAAACATCGTGGCTGGGTTGAATTTGATTTAAATGGATGTGGATGCAGGTGTCCCCAAATGTAACCTTTCCTCTTGGATCTAATGAAGAATCTATTCAACTCTTTTTGGGACTGAGCCAAAGCCTGTTGACATTAATGAAGACTTTTCTCTTGACTAAAATAAATGAATGAATCGGACCCTTTTTTTAAAATACTGTGGTAATAATCCTATGCCTTGAGGAGATTTTTGGCGAGAACTAGAGTCAGTCAGGAAGATAAACTCTTGGGGGGCCATTCTGCGTACATGCCAGCGTGTGAGAAGGAAGAGTGATGAAGTGAGAAGCGGTAGCCAAAGGCACAGGTCTCGGCTTTGGAGCCCTGTTGTTGTTTGAACGCGTGTTTAGGTAGGTTATGATGCTTTGTGCGTATACAGAACTTGGGCTGTGCGAGGTGCCCAGAAAGTATTCTCCCATACAGAACGTCTGAACAATTCGCAGGCTTGTAGTTCCTGCTTGTGAGTTGTTCAGAAATTGTGTGGGAGGTGGAGAAGCACAGAATATTTATTTAACGTGCAGTTTGGGGCATTTTCCAGAAAAAAAACCCCATAACTCTTGCCCTTCCTCACTGAGTGCCAAGGCTTTTGGCTTGTGATATTTAGTCTTTTTGAGGAGATTATTTTCTGCTTCTCTTGTATATGTGTGTTAAAATTGAGATGCTCCCACTTTATGGGTTATCTCCATAGCCGTAGGTGTTGGCCAGTGTTGGTGTTCAAGGTTGATTTGAAAGCTCTCTTCCATTCTAGTGCAAGAAATGGTAGGAGAGTCCGTAGTTGTTGACCTGATACACCCCAACTCCAGACTCTGGGCTTACACCACATTTCTAATCACATCGAATAGGTTTGCCTATACTTGATTTTCCCAAGATAATTAATAGCTAATTAAATCGAGTTCAGCTAGATGCTTGGGCATGTTAGATTCTATACTCCACAAACAAGGTGCAGGGAAACAAAGGCTTACAAGGCATCCCGACAAGCATGTGCAAATGTCAGCTAACTCGGATTAATTGCCAATTGGTTACCTTGAGATGGAAACTCAGTGCTTGTCATGATAAATGTAATTAATGACCTGGTATTATATTGGGAGGTCAGTCTAGATGGGCTAATGTTCCCTTCTGGCCTTAATATCTAGATAACTATGAAATTCCACATTTCTTCTTCCTTTCTCATTCTTGCACATGTACTTGGGGATTCCTGCCTGGCAGAGACAGGAATGTGTGCTGTCAGCTTCTTTACATTTACAGTAATGTAAAACATCAGTTTTTATAAATCTCATTTTTACAAGGCCCATCCCCTCCCTGTTTTGGGCTGATATCAAAAGATGATGGTTGAGGTGAATCAGTAGAGCATGAACTTCATGGAAGTGTTTCTCTTTCTCTCCCTTCTCAGCTTTCCCCTCCCCCAGTCCCCACTAATAAAACCGTTGAATACCACGCCTTTTATTCTGATGTTGCATCTAGTTATTTTCGTTACTTTTGGCAACCTCTTCTATGTCTGATCCTGTTGTTTTTACTGTGAAATGCAGTAATATTAGAGTAAAAGGGCTAAATTGAGTCTGTTCTGTAACTCTTTGGGAGTCAACTGAACTGCTTGTGTGAAAGGGGTTTGCAGCACTGGCTCCTTTGTGCTGAAGGAATACAATTTTCCCCTCTGCAAAGGCTTTTGCATCATTTGCATTCCAATGGAACCAGCAAACTGGGTCTTTGGTGTGAAGCAGATTTTTTTTTTTTATTGCAATCAGCAGAAAAAGTCGACTGTTTTCCTAATGTCAATTGATAAAATTCCACAAACACAGTGTTTGGAAAGCGTGAAGGGAATGTTACTCCTGTAATTTCCTAAAACAACGGGGACAGATTTACAAGTGCTTTATGCGAGGTTTCAGCTGCAGTCCATGAGGAACATATCCTTAACTACCCCACCACTGAAGAAACCAGATCGCTCTCTGCTGGGACTGGCTTGTGACCTGCCTGTGACTTAGTCCAGGCTCACTCATGGAGTTTCTGCTTTATGCTTATAAGTAGCCTTTGATTTCTATGCCATCTTGGTTTGGGGGCACCAGGACATGCAGGGGTGTAAATCTGATGATGTGGAAGTCATGTCTGCACCACGTTGTCCCTCCTAGAGTTAGTTCTGCGCCAGGAGTTACAGAAAAACTGTTGTCCAAAGCCTCGTGTTTAAGATGCGATACCTGGAGGAATTCCCCCCGCCTTTTCCTGGCTGGTAATGTTGCTCGGCTGTTGGGAATATAGAGCAAGCTCCAAAAGTAATACTGACAGACTTCAGAATTATGATACACTGGAGCTCTGGCATAATTCTTTGTTGAAGAAGTTAGAGGCCTAAAATGTTAAGGCTTATTGTTATTCTGAGTTGATAATCTCTGCCTTGCTTTAATAATTTTTCCTCATGCCTGGATAGCCTGCGAGTTGCACAATAATCACTCACACAGCTTTGTAATCAATGCCCAAAGTAATAGGATTCCGCTGGCCAACGGCAATTAATAAATTTGTGTCTTTTTTAAAACACTAGCAAGTCGGGCCTGAAATACGACTGACTGGCTTTCCTCATTTGCATATTTATTGCAGTGGAAAAATTCTTGCCGAATGATTGATGTTGAGCCTGCCTCTTGAATTCCAAACAGCACATTATTATGAAATGAAAAATGCCGGCCATACAGTTGATTAAAGTTGAAGACAGTGGAATCGGTGTTTTTTAAGATTGTGGGAGAATTAAAGGCATATTTTAATAGATGTTGACAAGAAGTGAACTAACAAAAGCAAAGCAAAGGATTTGCTTGAAAAGATTTAATCAAACGTGTTTCTTGGGGGATTAATTGCTGGGGATGACTAGTGCAAGTGGCTGGCTTGTGGATTTGAATGAGAAGTATTGTTCTCAGGCCAGCGCACTGAGTGCCATTTTGACCTGTAGTTTAACTCCTGTCCCACAGTCCTTTGAAAGGAGTGAAAATTTCCCATCTTCACCTCAATGTTGGGATAAAGGCACGTACCTGATAACGATACTTTTCATTATGTACGGCTATTAAAGTAAAAGAGGTTTTGAGTCCTCTCCTCCTTTCTATTTGCATAATGTGACCGGTGTGCCTGTTCTGTGCAGTGGTGACACGGTGACTCCATGAGGACAGAGGGAACTCTCTCAGTATTTGGCAGCTCAGCTTTTGCTCTGCATTCTGTTGTTCAAACGCCAGCCTTGTTCCAGGTTTTCTGTGTAAGCACTTCACACAGACTGTGGAGGGACATGGAAAATTAAAAGCTTGCGCGCCAATGATATTCCTGTGATGCCAGATCCTCAGATTTAATTGAGGGGAAAAGTAGTTAATTTCCAGCTTTGGCATGAGCTCTGAATTTCAGCCATGTCCTTTGCGTGTGGTGTTTTGTGCCGGTACATCATGGTAAGGATTCTCCTGTTTGTGTTTGCATACGGAGCGCACACAGAGCAGGCTGGCACTGTGCTGTAGGGCAGCACTGCTACAGCAATGCCACATCATGCCTGTAAGGCGCAGGAGCATATGGTGATGGAGTGAAAATCCTGGGGGGCTTGCCCTACTTTTTAGGATTCTGTCCCTGACCGTCGTACTCTGAATCCCCTGGATGGAGGCACCAGGGTTAGGCGAGGAGGAGCTTGCCTGGTGGAGCAGTTTTGGGAATCCCACTGCTTGGCTCTCTGTGAATACCCCTGAAAGCCTGGCCTTGAGGCACTGGCCTTTTTCCATCCACTTAAAATGTCTCTGCGTGAGGCCGCTCCCTGCTGCTCTGCACCAGCTGCTGCTCTCTGCAGCTGCACGGGAAGATGAAACAAGACCGCATTTTTAGAGGTCATGGAAAAGAGCGCAGGTATTTTTCTGCGCAGGAAGCTGCCTTGCTGTAGAAATGCTGAACTTACAGCAAAGGGTGAGCGCAGAAGCCATCACGCCTTCAACTCTGCATCACGACACTAGTTGAGTTCCAGCAGCCGTGGAGATAGAGCTGCCCTCCATGTGCCAGGAGGCCTGTTGGGGACAGGTGGGATTGGTGCCCTGCAGTCAGGAGCCACCCTGTGCTGAGGTGGTGCCAGCAGCACAGCCAGTTTGTCCCTAATGACTGGCATTGACAAAACTGATATCTGTAGTTTGAGAGCGGTAGGACAAATTTCATCTCTGGTGGATTTCCTGACATTACTACATGGCAGTGCCATCCCTGTATGGTACTAAATACTCCAGGGCTACTTTCTGATGAGGCAAAGGGGTGTATAAAATGAGAATGTGTGAGACTACTAACAGGAAGGCATACTTTGATTTACTGATACTGGATCCCTTCTTTCTTGGTGGATTGATAAGCTGTCTGCTGGATCTGGAATAACTTTTTCACTCCTATACACAAAAAGAAGGGACTCCTGTAGACACTAGTTAATGACGCACCACAAACGTTCTAAGTCCCATTTAAGCTGTAAGTTATATGCAAAACACATTTCTTGTGTTTTTGGAGCAGTTGCAGGTGGATCCCACTCAGCATCCTTTTTTCTTTCCCAAGGGGCAGCTTTAGAAAAGGTTTGATGGAAGGAGGACTTGTGTCTGGTCCTGGGGTTACTTGGCCTTTCATGCACAGAGAGGATGGGCTGTTGTTTCAGGGATTTTACTTACTCATACTGAAATGCTGTAAAGGCATCCAGCCTCTCTTGGTTTCAACAACACAGGCTGGACATGCAGAATGACCTCCCAGAAAAGGATTGGTGATTCTTCTCACTAACAATGGGGACTTCTAGGCATCCGTAGTTGGCTGAATACAACAGAGCAACACCCAGCAGTGATAGTGATGGCAGAGTTAGTGTGGTACCTCTGAGAATGAGCTGTTTGCATTAGGATCTTCCTGTTGGTGAATGAGTAGTGGAAATGTACTTGTAGAGCTTTAATGGCATTGTTTCCAATTGCCTTGGTTGGTTTGTGATGCTTGTGAAAACCATAGTGTTGATATCTTCTTAGTCCCAAAACCTTTAGAAACTGAAAATCATCAGGGACTGCCTAGGACCCCATGCTGCTTGTGGCATTGGGGGGCCCCTGCTACGTGGTCAGGGCTGACACTGCCTGTGCTCTTGGAGGTGTTGCTGGCTTTGTTCTGTGAGCAGAGCAGGGAAGGGAGCAGGAGGTACAACCCTGGTGGTTATCGCTGTGGAAGCTGCTAACTGGTTGCCTTAAAATACTGGTGTTCTTGAAAGCTCTTTGTTTGTCACTCTTTTCTGTTTAATTGTTTCAGACAAGGAGCAGCCTAAAATAAATTTGTTGGGGGGGTAGGAGAGCAGGCAGGTTATAGTCCGTCTTTCTGTCAAAATGATACAGTTTGCATCTATGGAACAGTTTTGTTTTTTCCTGCCTTCATTCACAAATTGCTTTAGTCTTTTCCCCAAAGCAAACAGCGTACAGGCAGATGAGGGCATTAGAAGGAAGAGAAGATGAGGAGGGAGAGGAGGCTGGGAAGAAAACAGTCCATTCTGGAATTAAACGTGCAATGGGTAGGACAGGACTGGATGGGAAGAGGGCAGGGGAGGGGTGACACTTGGCTTTTGAAGTTGAGTTCACAGCGCACTTAAGCACCCAACAGTAACAATGAGAATGCCATCCAATAATGCTATTAAATACACAAGAACTGAAAGCATGGAAATTACCCAGCTGTAAGAGGCTCATGATGAAGCCACTGCCCAGAATAATTAGCCCTCCCAGCTGGTTAGATGCACAGTCATTGTCTTCCCTTCCCTCTCCATCCCCTTCACTCCAAATAAAATTTCTCCCCATCCCCACTTCTGTTGGGGTCCATATCACATAGCCTGGGGGAGCTTGAGCCTGTCTTTATTCCTTGCCTGCTTGCTGTGGCCCTGATATACCCCAGAAGAACTGGAGTGCTACTCCAGTTGTAATTGACAGGATCAAAGCCGCCTGGGGTGCATTAGCACTGCTGCTGGAGGATAGGCAGCGGGTAGAAAATAAACAGTTTCGGAAGCTCTGGGGACATTTAGCTGTGTTGCAGGCAGTGGGAAAGATTTTGCTGCTGTAAGCTGTGCACTCAGGCTTGGGTGGGGGCACTTTGCTTTTGCAAGTAATGCTTTAGCTGCAGACACATACAACAAATGCATTTTTAAGGGCTTTTGTCTGTTTGTCTTTTGGAATTGTTTTGATACTAACACATGACTGTTTTACAAGAACAGCTAACCTAATCCGTTAATAGGTTTATAGAAGAGCTGTCAGAACGTATCTGTAATGAGCGGCAGGCTGGGGGAGGATGCACCCAACAGCTGATCTGCAACAAAAATCTTAAAGCATCTTCCTCTTGACATTCCTGTAACTGAGGTCAGGCCGTAATTTATCTGAAGATGGTGACAACTGAGCAATATCACAGTGGTAACACGTGGGAGATTGAGACCTCTGAATGTCTGGGCTGATTTCTGTTGGCACTGTCTCTGTCTGCCTGATGAAGATTTGCAGTTCACTCTACCCATGATCTCTGTGTCCTCCATTAAAAAAGAGCAAAAAAACAAATGATGAAAAGTTCCCTCCATTCTATTAGGGGAGGGAACTTCTACTGGAAGAAAGAAACAGGTTTGGGAGTTAAGCAAAACCGCTCACTGACTTCACATCAGTGGAGGAACTGGCAGAGGAGGTACGGGGGATGCTGTGGGGAATGTACCATCGCCACGGTGCTCCTATTGCCTTTCAGAGAAATCCATGTGCTCTGTCAGACAGAGTTAGAACTGCCCTGTGAGGCTACCTGTTCTGGGCATGTGGGGAGGGAAGCTAAGCTGATGTGAACGTATCCTGCAAGAAGACAGATCCTGAAGTTTTGTGCTACATTTCTCCAAGCAGTACATTTTTTCCCCTTTCTGTGGTGCCTCTTTGTAAAAGCAGAAGCCAGTGCACCAGTGTTGGATAAATATATCCAACAGTGTTGGTTAGTCTAGGTAAAGTTCAGTTTAGGTTTTTGGATAGAGGCGTGCTAAGTGTTTTACCTGTGAGAGCTGACCCTGTGATCGATGAGTAGCAATGTACGAAGGGAGCATTTGTGTTGGCCTAGGCAAACAGTTGTTTTATATCAGAGCATTTTGCAGGGAGACTTGTTGGTTGCACAAAAGAACTATTTTTAAAGAACAGATGCTGCAGCAGTATACAGTTAACCCTTTCCACAGTCGACTGCAACTGTGTGTCCTTGGAGAACATAAAATTACTGGAACAGAGATTGTTTTCTCTACGTTTGTGTAGATACAGGAAAATGTCAGCTATGAAAGTCGTTGGATACACAGCATCAGATCTACATTCAGGCTCCTGTCTGCAAATACCCTGGAAAACTAACTGTCACACTATATATTGATCATTTTGTACACCTTGCCACCTGAATATTTTCTTAACTTTCTCTCTAAGGTTCTCTGTGCCTGCAGTTCTGCTTTTCTGATCAGAATCTTCTCATTAAACTCTCCAGGTCATTGTTGAAGTTCCCCCCGTAGATCAGATCTTGCTACATTTAATTTTACTTACAATCTAATTTCTCGTACCTCCTGTGTGGTGAGCACGGCAGCACGGAAACCAGCGGTAGTCACAGCCCTGCAGGAGTTTGTTTTTCCTTCTTGCCTTCCTTCCCTCTGCTCGCTATAACATGCACATTATATACAGGAAAGAAAAGTCAGAGGTCAGGTTTAGAGGAGATGTGCGTATATACATTTTCCCTTATGTTGCTTCATGTAATTCAGCTGAAGCTGGCCTCTTCTGCAGAACTTACCAAAGGAGAGAAATGACTCAGTCAAGCAGAAAAGTTTGTTGTCATGTGCATGTGTCATCAGACACTTCTGCACAGAGCACTTGCGTCTTTAGTAGTTAATCCTGTAGGTTCTGCAATCCAAGTGTTTGTCAATGAAACATTAGATGAGTGTACTCCTGATGTGCAGCCAGGCAGATGTTTAGAAGGCAGTCCTCCTTCCCTTCCTCCCTTTTTAGGAAAGAAGTGTTCTTTCCTAGTGTGGTGGTGTTTGACATTAACAACTATAAATCAGTTTGAAGATAAAACCACATCTCTAGCTGAGTAGGGAAAAACAGTTGATGGGTCGTGGAGTATCTGTGACAGAAATTAAGATTCAAGATGAGAAACTAAGCACCGCGAAGCTGAGTCTTTGCTAGAAGCAAGGATCAGTGGGGAACTATCACTTGTGTCTCTTGTTCTGCAGGTTGTAAAGCCCTGGAGGCATTGCTGGAAGTATTAGTGGACCTTCAGGATGAGCTGCTTTATGAATACCTGGGCACGAGGCATCTGGTGGATGGAAGGCAATCAAAAACTGAGAGGTAGATACAAAACAAAGCAAGACCTTTCTGAATCCTTTGGTCTCCAACAAACAGTATGGCTCACAACCTTCCTGACCATACACGCTCTTTGCTGTTCTCTCACTTGCTGCTGTGTCTGAGTGACAGACACTCTAGAGATATGGCCATTTGAATTCCTTCTGCCAGTGTGCAAAGTCTGTTTCATAATGTTTTGTGATAATGGAGGAGAGGCTAAACCGTGGATCTCTTGGCATCAGTATCACTGTGGTGTGGAAAGAATCATGGGTGGTGGTGGAGAGGGTGTTCAGTATTCACACACGTTGCTTCACAGAGGTGCAGGGTGTTTAGTCTGCATGTTTTTATTCCAGTGATGATGAAATCCCTAGCAGTAGTGATGAAGAGCAGGTTGATAAGGCTCAGGAGAAGAGGAGGAGGCTCCCCAAACGAAAACTAAAGATGGAGGACTACCCAGAATTCATAGCCAAGAGATATACCAACTTCAGGACGTATCGGAACAATGTATTGCAGAAGTGGCATGAGAAGACAAAGCTGGCATCTGGCAAAATGGGAAAGGCAAGTCTTTGTTTATGTTCGCTTACATGCTTATTGATTAGCAGAGATCTGGGGAAAAAGTTGATTTGAAAGTTCTGTAACATGGATGTTCTGAGTGAAGCGAAGGGTTGTGGCAGTAAGAATTACATTAAAAGGTACACGCTTTTCCGCTGCCTTAAAGGAGTTTGGAAAGAATCTGAGCCCTCAGACTTCAAAAGCATAAGCTACTCTCTTTTGTTTTGAACAGATGGGAAAAAATCTTGGGTAGTATTAGTGTTCTCCCATCCAGGCATCTTATCATAGTCAGTCTCCAGCAGCAAGAAAACTCTGTGAAAATGCCACTGTTGCCGATCAAGAAGCCATTTGTGGTTTATAACAGAACTAGGGGTTTCTGTGCCTGTGTACACTTTAATACAATGGGTAATCATTTCACCAGAAGATCCAGGGTCTTCTAACATCTGTGAGCTAGTATTAATCATTGAGAAGTTCATCTGAACCAGAACAGCAAAGGCATTTTATTAAGCCAGGCGTCAGGTTGCCTCAGGTTGGAAAGGGAAGGAGAAACAAATAAAAAATCCTAGCAAAAACCCCTGCAACAAACATAACCCCCCTCCTCTTGGAATGCTGTCTGCTTATCCACTGACATGGAAAGATAGAGGAGCATTGCTGCCTTGAGGAAAAGCTTTCTGCATTATCTGACACTAGTTAATGTTGTTGCAGGGTTTCGGTGCCTTTGAGCGTTCAATCTTGACTCAGATTGATCATATTATGATGGACAAAGAGAGATTACTACGACGGACACAGACCAAGCGATCAGTGTATACAGTACTGGGAAAGGAGGAGCAGGAATCTCAGCCAGTCCCTGAATCTTTGCCTGAAAATTCGGTAAGGGTATTCTGTTTATATAACTTTTCCTGCAGAAGCAGTGAAACCCTCTGCAAAACAATTAGCTTGAGCCTTTAGCAGGTAATATTCTTGTTTGTGAGAGATTTATGAAGGAGATAGCTGAGTGTTGATTCCTGTAATGTAATGGCTAAGAAAAAGATGTAGACATTTCAATTCCAGTTTTACAGTGTTTACGTTATCTCCTGTGCCAGTTTTTGACAGGAAAACAAGGTTCGTTCTGTGATTGTGTCCTTCCTGTGCTGTGGGAACAGTGCTTACTAAATCTGCTTTTTGAGGTAGCAGCTACATAACTTTGGTTTTACCCTGGAGTTTAGAGTCTTTAGCGCAAAAAGTCACTTCTAAAATCATACTGCATAAAACCTACAGAATATGTTAGTAGGAAGCCTGATATTAATTTAGTATTTAAGAATGAATAAATACTCAATTCTGAGAGATCCTGTAGAGTTACTGCGTTTGCAAGATATATTTTTGCCATTACGTTAAAAATATCAGTTGTATTTTGCCAGAAAGACTTTGCATAATCCTATTTATTTCCCAGTAAAGGTATCATAAATCTATTTTGGCATTGGCAGCATTTCTGCCTTGCCTTTAAATGTATTCCTAGAGCTTTTCTCCATTCCTTCGTATCTTGAAGTGTGTTTACAAGCTGCTGCACGTGATATCTTCAGAGTTAGGACAGAAGTGTGCACATACAAGCTTTCAGTATTTCCTTTGTGCTTCTAGGAAGTCCTCCCTGAGTCAGATTCCAACAGGCACCTGAAGGACGTCGATGAGGAGATTTTTGATGATGATGATTTTTACCACCAGGTAGGTGATGGTAAATCTGTGTTGGAATTATGGCTCTGGTTGATTTTTAATACTTACAGAGCTAATGCGGTAGCTACTATGCTCTGAATTTCTTTGACCAGTGAAAAACTTCTATCTGTTTTAATATGCAAAATCTTTGTAAATACCTCAGAGGACTTCACTCTCAGCTTTTGTTAAAGGGTTAGGTAAGCACGAACTCACATTGTGGATGTTAACTTACTGCTGTTACTGGCACTGCTGTACCAGGGCTGCAGGGTAAAGTTTGTGCCTGTTACTCTCTCTGATGAGCATTGCTGCACAAGAGAAAAATTGCTGGATTTTCTCAAGCTTCTCTGTGGGTAGAGTCCCATGACAAAAAACAGTTCTAGTAGATCCTCAAAAGCACTTAAGTTACTCTCATCTCAACCTAAATCATCTCAACCCACAGAATGAAAAAGCTCCAGGTTTTCTCCAGCACTTTTCGTGGAGTTGTGCCAGCTTGGATTTAGGCCATTTATTCTTTTTATTTGCAAAATTCTTAGAAACAAGGGATTGGCACCTAGTGCGTTTAGACTGCAGCTTAGGGAAACCTTGTATTTGTATTTTATTTATTAAATGACAGTACCGTCTTTATGAAATACTGAAACTGACATATATTGAGGAGTACGATTCACTGTAAGTCCTTCCCCAGTGCATGAAAAACTAGTTTTGCTGTGATGATCCACGGAGAGCTTTAACTTAAGGACTAAACAAGTATCATATCGTTAGAAAGACAGAAATTTCTGATCTGAATAGTTACTAGAGGGGCTAGTAAAGTATTAGAGCACTGGAAGAGAGCTGTTGCTCCGTGACTTATAACTGATTTAACCAGAGGCACGTGAATACTTTAAAAATTTCAGCTTTCATGTGTAGAGCCAGGACTGAAGGTGATCAAAAAGATGTATTAAACTGGTAAATTTTATCTGTGTTTTTCAGATAGGAAATACAGAGAGCATTCCCCCCCCCCGAAGGTGTTCAACACAGTTGCAACCCCGCTGCTGTACAAGTCCAAGGAGACTTTTGCAGCAGACCTCACCTAGTGCAGAATTAGGACCATTATACAAACACTTTGATAGTTGGCAGCCTGCCTTAGAGCCAGGAGTGCATTCCAAGCCAGCTTTCCTCCAGGCTGCGTGTTTACCGTAAGAACATCTCTGGCATTATTGTTGTGCATTGAGCGGCATCTCTTGGGTGGGTAAAGATGCCAGGTTCGTCTGCATAGGCTCTAAAATGGAAATGGCCAAATCTGTAAGTCAGTGAGATAACACTGAGGTAGAATTTGGGGTTCAGGTGGACCAGAAGCCCAGCTTTTTGGTTCCTAAGAACACTGAACGATTTAAGTTAGCAAAACAACATAATGAAGTAGTCAAGGAGCCATAGCTGTGATTGACAGCCTGTGGGCCTGTGCAGAGAAAGTGCTTATAGGCCATGAAATGTTAAATTTTTAAAAGGAAAATAGCAATAGATGAATGGCCCGTCTTTCCTTCTAATAACTTTAACTTCGATAAATCGTGATTTCAGAAATATGACTAGTCACAGCTTAGCTTTTCCCCTCACTGGTTAATTGGGGTGCTGGGGTTAATCTAAATTAAAACTTAAACTAATAGAGGTCATTGAGGGAAGAGAATCACCTGAGTAAAACAAATGGGTCTGCCAGGCACAACTGTATCTTGGCCATTTCCCAAGAGGGAAGTGGCAGCAAATTGGAGTTGTTTCAGCATTCGGTAGAGGTGAAGGATGGGTGACACCCGTTTAATATACGGCACCTCCGGAAACGCTCCAGATTGCATTCCTTGCTGTACCAACTGCTGCTTCCTGCGCGCAGTGAATAGGAGCAGGACCAGTCAACAACATCTGGCAGCACAGCAAGGAATGGGTGCAACTTTCGAAACCCCATAGACTCTAAATATGGTGCTTAGCCTGGTGGAGGCTTTAATCACTTACCACTCCTTGGCAGCAGGCTA
This sequence comes from Clamator glandarius, assembly GCA_033459285.1. Classification (NCBI taxonomy): domain Eukaryota; kingdom Metazoa; phylum Chordata; class Aves; order Cuculiformes; family Cuculidae; genus Clamator; species Clamator glandarius. The sequence goes on along the minus strand of JAUNZM010000188.1, from coordinate 400,852 downwards.
CGACAGCTTATCCTAGCCTCGTACATCACGCACAGACATCTGCTGAGCTACGAGGCAGCTACACATTCATTTTCCTTTCTTGCTTGGTTTTTTTTCTTTCATCCTTCCTTCCCTCCTTCTCTCTCTCCCTCCTCCCTCCCTTCCACTCTCCTCTCCTCCCGTCCCCAATATGCTTCTTGGGAGAGATGATCTGTAAAGATTACTGCTTCATTGTGTGCAAGTAATTGTAGGGATGCCAGCCCCTTGCCAGACACAGCGTAGCACCTGTGCCGCTGACCTGGTTAATGTCTTCTGTTGAGTGGGATTTGGCAGAGATTGGAGCTGAAGCCAATTCAGTGATAAGGCTAGAGAAAATGGCTGTATGTTTTCTGTCACCTCCCAATTAAATTGGTTTCATAAAGTGCTTTCCTTTATTTGTCAGGGTGGTAAGCTGAAGCTGAACATTGCATTCAGGAAGGGTAGAGTGCATTACAATAGAGTGCTGACAATGCAGTGAATGTGTTTCCTTTCAGATGGGTCATAACCGTGCAGCGCTTTTGTGTGCGTGTGGGGATGTACATATATAAATGAAATGTAGAAAGGGAGCTGGTTCTTCAGGAGTTATCAGCAGCAGTGCCTCTGGTTGTTGGAGCTGAGGTTGCTCAGGAACCTTGACCTCTGTGCATAATACTGATTGGAAAGTGTGTGTGCTTTCCAGTGGGGGCTTTTTTCTTTGTATTTAAATTTAGATCCAGACTTTTTTAGTATCGCTTTCATTTTTCTAAATAACGTTTTATAATGATTGGTTTGTTTTGGTTACTGCTTGTGGTTTATTAAGGGTAAGCGTTCAGGTGAAGGAGGACATTGGAAAGCAACTTCCTGTACATTTCAGTGTGAAGTGAAGCAAGTAAAAATGAACAAAATCTGATGAATGTGCACAAGTTAATGATAGCAGAATAAGTACCTTTCCCCTTTATTGTAGATTATAATACAAAAGTCTTTAATGAATCTGTTCTTCCTGTGGAAAAACAATGTTCTTGTCCAGCTCTTGGTATTCAATTAAATTTACAATTCTACCAGCCCCAAATGGTCTGACGATTCAGGATTTAACTCTGTTCTACCTGTTCATCCCACTTTGCCTTTTCTAATATTCTGCACTTGTTTTATAAGCAGTTATAAGTTTTATTGAGGTGGCCCATGCTGAATGGTAATGTGGACCTGAGCTGAATAATGTTAGTGAAATATTGTTATTTGGATTGCACTGGATGTGAATAGTTAAACTTCTGCGGAAAGATCCTCATTACTGACAGCAGAGAGAGGCCGGACCCAATTTCCTTTTCTTTTAAACTTTCTTTCCTACATGGTTTTATGGGGAGAAAAAGGCTTTTTATTTTTACAAGTCATATTTATGTAGAATTCATTACAGCTGATACTGCAGCATTAAAACTTAAAATTCTAGCCTGCTACTAGGGAGCTGCTGGTCTGACATGCTACACTGGATATTTTATTATTAAGTTGAAATACTCCTCTGGTAAAGAAGAGAGTGGAAATGGGTTTATTTCCAAATGGAATTAGGTTAGTGTTCATATGCTAAGCGTTCCACGGGTAGCAGCTCTTCCCAGAACAAATGTTCATCATTGATGGCAGCAGGTATGCCTAAGGAGAATTAGGAATGCACGTAATTCCTTTTTTTCCTTCGCTCTCCTGCTCCCTCCTCCTGATTTTGGTTGTGTTGCATGTTGCCGCATGTTATAACAATTCACAATCAACAGTTTTGTCTGTGATCACCACAACTTCCAGAAGCTGAGCAGGGCCAAGTGCGTGGGGAGCATTCAGTGGAACGCTGAAGTCTTAAAAGAGAGAATCATAGAATAACCAGGTTGGAAGAGACCCACCGGATCATCGAGTCCAAGAGGTGCTAGCAGTTTGCCAGGCGGGACTGCCAGGAGGCTGGAGAGGACTGTCACCCCTCTACTGCGCTGTGTTGAAATGAAGCGTTATGGTCTGGGATTTACTCCCAAGGTCAATGTGTTTAAATAACAGGAAAGAAGCATGTTGCCTTCTTTATCTATACCTGAATTACTTAGGAAAGGGGTTGATCCTGTAGGAAATTTAACAGTAGGACTTGTAACTTGCTTTATTGTTGCCCCTTGTGGAGTGGCACTGTATGTGTGTGCCCACTCTTGCATGCTCTGTGTGAACAGTGGTTTTTACATGTGAGCAAAAGATCTCTCCAACTTCTTTTTGCCTGGCTTAGAATTCAAAATACCTGCATTAATCTAGGGAACCACAACATGAACTTCCAAGTCTGAATCTCTTGCTAAGATACTTGTAGCTCAATTTTTCTCTTCAGGGATGTACTTCTGTGTAAATCACATTGTGTGGCTTCTGAGAAAACTTTATCTGATGGGGTAGATTCCTCTGTGTGTCCCAAGCAGGAGTCGGCTCGTAGTGGTTCCTGGGCATGGCATGGGGTTTTCTCTCCCAGGTATTTGATAATGCCATAAACAAGTAATTACTAATCCAGTGAACTATTAAAAGTCGATAATGGTGAAGAATAGAGAGAAGACTGGCTTTCTGACAAGCTGGTTTACCTTAATTAAGCTGGTGAGTGATTAATATGGACAGCTGATCTTGTGGCTTTAATTAGATGCATTTAGAGTTTTGTGTGACTAAGAGATGTCTCGAACCATCCTGCAGGTTAATGGCAATACAATTCTCCTATCCCAGGCATGTATCTTTCAAATGGCTGGGTAGATGGTTAATAACACGTTTTAAAGCTTGATTTGAAACTTCTCTTAATGGGTTATTAGAAAATACGCACATCAATGCCTGTTTTATACAAAGCTGCATTTTAATAAAGTGTTTTTTAAGAAGTGACTGTCCAGTGATTTCATCTTGCAGTTTAGTTTTTTACATTATAAATTGCAGAAAATTAAAACACTTTATTAAAAGTGTTTCAAGGGGATTTAATAATACTTTGAGCTGCATGTTCTGATGTTCTCTGGTGTTGCTAGCAATCCAAGTGGTGTTATGCTGCTAGTGTGTGGGAGCTTGAAAGATGAAAAGAAACAGCTTTTTTCTACATTGGGCAAGATCCAGTGTAAAATACATGCTGAGTCCTGGGCTAGAAGCAATCCTTTCATAATTTATGCTGTTTTAAATAGTTATAGATTTAAAGTGGAAAGTATTGAAGGCACATTGATAAAATTCAGCTTTGTCAACTTCTGTTCAGTAGTAGAGTGTCTTCATGTTTTCATCAGGAAAAAGGAGAAACACTTAGTGTTTGTAGCTTTACGTCTTTACTTGGACTTGGCAAGCTGTACTTCACGTCTCTTGCTTTGTTTCCTGTAGTGATCTTGTTAAATTAGGACTATTTTTTAAAGTGTCAAAGGATAACTTCACAATAACATGTTTTTTTCACTGTGACATGTCCTCTGAAGGTGATTTGCCTGAGCTTTTGAAAGGATTCTGTGTTAAAGGATAGTGGAACACCATTATCAGACATTCACACCACAATAATTTTGTCTACTGTCTCTAGTAACATAGATATTTAGCTAGAAAAGTCACCATAAGCAATTTGTAAGTATTTTTGAGGTCCTAACTAGTAAAGTTGAATATTTTGCTGTTTCTGTTGCTTTCAGCAAGTGACTGAGATGGCAGAAGTACTATGAGGTTCTGCTTTCCCATCACTCTGCACAGTTGTTTTAAAATTAACATTGTTGACCCCCTGTTTGATGATATTATTGGCGTAGGGAGCCCAAAAGGACTGCTTTGACTTCTTCACACAGCAGGCAGCACGATGGCTGGGCTGAGACTGCGTCTCACCTCTTCGTGTACCTGACTTAGTAAATTCAGAGGCAGCAGAGCCACTTGCAAAGAGAGAGAGTAGGTGGCTTTGATGCACTGCAGTGACCTGTGCCTTTACTGGCTTTTCTGAAGATTTTAATAACACCAGAGAAAAAGTGTTCCTTTTGTTCCAATTATATTTCTGAGCTTCGTAAACTGAACGGTTTCCTGTGATGTACCGTAGATCAGCGTTTGCCAGGTATTAATTGGAATTGGTCTGTGAGGTCTAAGCAAAGTGAGCCTTTTGTCACGAGCCTTATTTCAGCTGTACTTAGCTCTTTGTCTCAACTGGAAATTCTTAGGGGTCTGCAAATCAGAAAGGTCAGCAACTGTAGTGTGAGAAACACTGATAGATAGTGCATGAAAATGAGACCTAACCTCTAAAATGAAAATTGACCTCTAAAATGAGAAATGAATCTCTATTACCCTTGAACAACACCCTGATGGCATTTCTAAATCCCTCTGATTTTGTACAATGTACTTCATACGCATGTCTTTAACCGCCACAGAGAGGGAGTCCTTTTAAGGTGGATTCTTCAGAAAGCACACACGTTAACTCCAGTGAGAATTTTAACTATGGCTTTAGTGTCAGCAAAAGTATAACACTAACTGCTTTAGCAGCTCCTGCCTTCAGACATGTTGTGTGGGAATGGTCTTGTTCTTTGTCAGTGACTGCAGATTTTAAGCTGGACACGGGAGGAGAGCCGGTTCCCATCTGCTCCCAGCTCTCCGTGAACACAGCTTGCAGGCCTTGGCAAGCCATGCAACCTCGGCATGCTTTTCTTTACTTGTGTGGTAGGCAGACCTTGATTTTGACTAGGGTGTCTGACTGGGTTGCTTTCAATAGTATTTGCCAGCGCTTCTTGACTCCTGATGTGAAGCTTTGTTGAGCTCGGAAACACACATGTACAGTCGCACTCCTGGCAGGCGTCGCTGCTTCATTCCAAAGACAAAAAAGCCGATGTTAACAGCTTTCTTCTGCTTGCTGTTGTCTGCCTTGCACATAGTTTGTCCTCCTGGTCCCAGCTTTCTGGTGGGAGCAGCTTGAAGTCGGTAGGTGAGCTGCAGGCTGCTGGACATGGTTGGACTGCAGTGCTGGTGGGCAGTTGTGTTCATTTACGTGGGAGACTGAGCTTTGGGTTTTTGAATTTCAGGGAAGAGGTGAAAGAGGGAAAGGAAAAAAGGATATGTTACAAGTCAAAGCCTTTTGAAGCTGAACTTTCCTGACTCAAACTCTGTCTTCAGACATCAGGGCTTAATGCTGATAGTGATTTACTTACACTTCCTAGTTAATAATTAGGCATTGGGAGACACCATATATCACTCGTAATGGAATATATGGGGTCTGATGAGAGTTTTCTGTTTTGACTAATAAATTTTAACCAGAATCACCAAGCTTAATGAAATATTACAGCTTTAGAAGTGTTTTAAGTCTTGTGCTATGAAAACAGTGTTGCTTTATTCAGTAAATGAATTTATCATTCATTCTGTATCCTTAGCCCTAGCTGGCTCTGGACCATGGGCTGAATGCAAGACTCTGAACTAGAAAGCGGAAAAACTAATCAAATCCTTAAAGACCAAAAGCAGCGAGGCAGGTCTACACTGACTTTTTCAGTGGTAGCCTCTGGCTACATCCACTTTTATTTTAGTAACCATTGTTAGCATGATTTATAACTTTAGCTTTAAGACGTACACTATTTAGATGTAATAAGATGCTTTGCAGCTTTTATTTCTATTCCCTAATTTCCCTTTTGCCCCTACCTTTTTTTACTTTCTGCTTGTCTTTTGTCTCCTTCTCTTTTCCTCAATAGTATCCCCAGTCCTGCAGTTGATGCTGCAGTGAAAGAACATTTTGCTATCAGCCCCAAGGTCAACAGAACTGTCTCTTCCCCACTGAATGGCTGATGGGCTGGTGGCCCAGTTAGTGTCGAGGAGATGACTGACAGCAGGGTTTAGCCTCCCACTGTTGCACGGAGTTTCTCCCTCCTAATGCTGGTGAGGGGATTCTCTGTGCTCAGAGGAGAGGACATGCACCTCAGCAAATACTGGGATCCCTGCTGTCGCCCTGCTAAGCAGCACGCAGTTCAACTCCTTGCCTTTCCCAGCTGTCATGGGAAGTGCTTCCTTGCCAAAAGGAGTGTGATCCTGTCCAACAAGGTCCTGCCCACTTCCCAGGTGTGGCATTAGGAACCTGCCCAAAACTCACATCTTGTTCTAACCAGGGTGTACACAGTTATAAGATCCTTGTGCACTCTTCAGTCTACCCATCAGCGGATGTCGTGGGCCACCAGGAAGAGCAAGTCCTGCTAAAAATGTATTGCTGTTTATTTTTTCAAGAGTGTGGGACATCTGTGCATTATGGTCCTCTTGTGTCTTAGCCTCTGTTATTACTACTGAGCAGATTTTTCTGTGCACTGCGCCAAGGAAGCAAGATAACAGGAGATGGTAAACACACCTTATTGCTGGTACAGAAAGAAACCACTAAAACCTTGCTGCACCATCTCTCGCTGCTATTAAAAAGCTCCCTCCCACCTTGCTTTTGACAGAATATTGACTAGAAACCAAGATCCCATTTCTGCTTCGCCTTAAGGGCAGCTGTTTGCAGAGTAGCGGTGTTACATAGGTTTACTGTGTCGTATGTCTGTGTAACACTGGATTTGGATCTTGTATTTAGCTGCCAGAAGTGACTGTGATGAAGTGGGAGAGATAAACTGATAGATTGTGTGCCAGAAAGATGTTGGGAATCAATCAGATAAACAGGGGAGAGAAGTAGCTTGCTGTTTTCTAGTGATAATAAAACAGTGGCCTCTCTTCGTAGAATTTTGAAACGTAGTCGTCTCAGTAATAATCTCCAAAAATAAGCAAATTGGAAAAAAAATCATGGCAGGTTTTTAATCATGCTTAAATTGCTTTAACTGTTTTTTGTAATATGACATATACCTTGAAGGACAGGAAAGATGTGGACTCGAATGTCTCTTATTTGAAAATAAAAAAGGGTCATAAAATGATACTCATCTACCTTTATGGCATCTTCTTTTTGTGTGGTGCTGTGGTGCATGCCTTTCCCCCCCTCGCTCCAGCAGTGTACTTAAGTGATCAGGAACTAGGGGGTCAGCGAGTTTCTCACATAGTGCTGTGCCTGGGACGGCTTTTGGTGTCAGCTGCGCTCAACGGGGCAGCGTCGGTGCCTGGGAAGCCTTCTGAGAGCAGGCTGCTCTGAGCACAGTGGCAGTCAAGAGCTAAGCTGTGCTCAGAAGTGCTGTGGTCACACTTGAGCTGGTGTTTCCTTATACACGTTCCTGCCTGCTGGATGGACATGAAGCTTCTTTCTGTCTTCTTGTCCCTGCATGCCGTTTTGGGCCTGGTGAAGACTAGAGCCAGGACCATGGCTGCTACCCCAGCCTTGCCTTTCACGACTGTTATTGTATATCAACCGACCATTGCAGTTGGTTCTCCTAGTTCAGCTAAAGTATAAAGTGGAGGAAAAGCATCCTTCCTTCTTTTTTCTCTACCATCTTTGTGGAGTTGCCTGGACTCTGCTCTCCAGGTGGGTCTATTTCAGGTCCTTTCTGAGCTGAGGCAGTAACTTCACTAGTCAGTGAAATGTCAGCATCTAGGAGGCAATCTGTGCCCCTCAGTTTTGGAGGGTTTATTTCTGTTCTTTGTGTTAATATGTTGGCTAGTACCCAAGGCACAGCATGTACAATTTACAGTGAGTGGTGATAAACATATAGCACCAGTCAAGTATCCAAAAAGGCTGTTCACAATATTCCTTGGCTGCAGGAAGCAAAAAGGACAAAACCCAACCCTCAGGACATGAAAAGAAATAGAAAAGCCTGCTTGAGCATAGCTGCTTTAGCTATAAAAATTATTTTGCTGTGCTGTTCCTCAGAGTGAGTGTTACTGCCCGGCAATGCGCAGCTTCTGTTTGGTGAAGTGTTTCAGCTCCCCCCTGCCCTCCCCACTCAAAGTGTGGCAGGAGACCTGTGAAGCAGAGATCTTGCTGCAGATCTGCTGGCATTACATTTCTTGCCCATGGGAGTTGTATACACAACAACCCGTGAATGTTCAGGCCTTTTTTATCCTTCCAGTGCCCCAGGAACAGTACCAGCCTCTGAAATACAAGCCGAGTTGTCCATTCTGCTTCTCTGGGTGAGAAATGACCATCTCCTGTCAGGCTCAGCTGCTCTTTTCCCCCCAGACTTGTCCCCTGTTTGCTGCTGTGGGATTGTACGTTTTGCTCTGGGCTCCTGGGACCAGCAGTTCCCAAACAGCTGGCCCATCTGACAATTCCAGAGGGGGCTTTGCAGAGCCTCCAGGGATTCCAGTGCTTTGCGATTGCTTAGATTTAATACCATTAGTTTGCTTTGCCCACGTGTATCTTGTGTGTGGACTGTGGGGCTGCTAAATTCTGTCCTTCTGGCTCTGCATAGCCTTTTAGATTCTCTTCAGGTGAATGACATGATGCTACGTGTGACCTAAATAAACCATGATGTGTTGAAGGGAAGACTACGCTGCTCCTAGATCTGCTTTAAGTTACATACAGAAACTCCTGTAGTGACCTTCTGTGTTGTACTCCAGTCACATATTCCACAGGGACCTTTTTGGAAGAGGGGAACAGTCTACACTCACTTAAACTTTTAGCATAGGATTTTGCTTCGTTGCTTGAATCTTTTCAGAGCCGTCAGCTTTTTGCCATGGAAAACATATGTGCAGAGGAAACATTAAAAAGCCTTGGTTCTTGGCTTGAGGTTTTCTAGGGAGTTTTAAGAAATAAGGCATACCGATTCCCTTTGGAACTTGGCAGCTGATTTCCTAAGTCTTCGGAGGAACCTGTCAGCATGTTTGTGTCAACATCTTTACTATGGTTTTTAATGGGATATTTTCCTTTCTTCTAGCTCCTTCGAGAATTTATAGAACGTAAAACCACTTCACTGGACCCCAACGACCAGGTAGCAATGGGCAGGTGAGTACGGAGTTGTCTGTAACGTCACTAACTTCACCTCAGCATTGCATCCAAGTCCAGAAGTGCAAAACTACCTGTGGGCCTCTGGTCCAATTCATTGTAGACTGCGGTGTTTTGAATGATGCTAAAGTAAACATCTGAGTGTAAGAAATTGCATAACAAATTATTAAAACAGTATGACATTAGTCAGCGAAGTCATCCTCTGTAACAGATTCCTTAGTTATGGATCACAATGTCTGACTCTGGGTTTGTCAGCTGTGGTTCGTTTGTGATCTGCTGATGATACTTTAGAGTTGTAAAAAGCTTGTTATGAACTTGGGATGTTTCTGGCAGTGATTGCAGCACAAAGGGGATCCATAGAGAGGGGGTCTTAATGGGCCCTCATGAGGGGGAGCCAAACAAAGGGACTGCTGGCTGCTGAAATTTGGCCTTTGCTCATTATGAGCTCTGATTTGACATTGTTTTAGAGGAGCAAACTTTCTGTCATGAGATCAGCTAAAACAATTCCTGTGTATGCTCTCTCCCTGCTGTAAGAAAAGAGACTCTACAGTTACAATAATATCAGGGAATGTTTCATGCATGCATAAGTAAAATATAATCCCATGCAACAAAGCTCTTATTTCTCTGTTTAATTCTATATCTGGAAAATAAAGAATCTTCCAAATACTATTTAATGAGTAGTGTCCATTTAAATAGCTGCGGGCTCTAATTTAGAAAAATGTAAAAGCAGAGGAAGGCTGAAAATGCTGGAGTAGGGTTCTCCACTGAAAAGTACTATGGGGTATGGGTATAAGGAAGGGAAGAAAATGCATTAGGAAAATTTGTGACAGTGAAATAACTTCTATCCCTGTGAAATATTACCCAAATTTTAGTGCAATGTGTCAGATTTATTTTGTATATGTCTGGAATATTATGGAAAGCTATTCACTATAATTTAACATGATATAGACAAAATTACATTTAAGTGGTGATTATATTGTACATTTATCTGACTTTACAATAAAATAGATTACAGTAATTAAGATTATATTAAGATTGCAGTAATTGGATTTTGCTAGATTTTTTTCCCCTGATGTCGAGTTTTCATTGTATAAATCAGGTAAGATGACGCTCATTTTCATAAAAAAATATTTATAACTAGTAGAAGTTTTTCCCCTGCTGAAAACTTCTTTGGCTTGATGAAGTTCCGCTTGAGAGGCTGAGCCATCCCTTCTAAATAATACAGCAAGGGATCAGATATCACTTTCTGGGAAGTACTTATTGCTTTTATTTCTTTTGTAGTTTTGTGTAGTGATAGATAGGGCTTCTTGCTAGATTTGTCAGGTTTAATAGTCAGGGGGGCAGAAATATTTGCTTAGAATTTTCAATATACTTCTCAAAACTGAGCAAAGAAATAAATTGAGAGCATCTGTTGCATCATGGTAATTCTGTTCATGAAGTTAGCATAACCTGTCTCACAGAATCAGTTTAGGATGTGGCAGACTATCCATTCTGTTATGGGCATTCTATATGCAAAAGAGAAGTCATTCTAGTAATCAAGGCTGAAACACAAAAGCAATACCACTAAAGATATTTTTTACGTATTTTAGCATTTATATTTTGTAAAGATTTTAATTCTGAAGATTCTTTAAAAAAAATAAATCAGTAATGAAGAAAGAATAAGAAATGCAGCCAAGCTTATGGTCTCCATGGATTTCTTTGGAGGTGGAATGTTCTTACTGAACAATGATTGTCTCAATGGGATCCTGAGGTTCTGATCCCCTTCACTTGTGTAAGTGCAATAGGTAGAAGGGCTGGGAAGGGCTTCAGACCCCACTGTACCTCATGCTCGTTTTCCTAGTGGTTCTAAAAGTTGTGTAACTGTCATTTTGCATTCCACAGGCAATGGCTGGCCATCCAGAAGTTACGAAGTAAAATAAAGAAGAAAGTGGACAGAAAAGCCAGCAAAGGAAGGAGAATTCGGTGGGTGACAGCTTCTGCAAGCAAACGAAAGTTCTGACTTTGCCACGTAAAGTCTGGCTGTGCTGGGTTGGCTCTAGGGTGCATTGGTAGGCTTATTCAAGACTTTTAGGGCAATGTGTCTTGCCCTGGAGCATTCATTGGGGAATCTTAATGTTCTTTGAGCCTAGAATAAGGGCATGCAGCCTGTGAGCACTGCCTGTCTTGGCAAGAGTGTTCATTGGTCTCAGAAAACACTGGAGAGGTTCTCAAATGTCCCTTAGCGATGTGGGGCCGTGATTTGCAGTGAAAGCCAATAAACGCATCTTGTATGATATATATTTAGCTGACTAAAATGTGGATAGCAGCTGTAGGGGAAGATGTGCAGAAATGCCTCAGTGAAGTAGGTGTCTATTTCCTACAGACTCTCAATTGGAATTTGGTGTCTAATCTCTCATTATTTTTCTAAGTCCCATCGCAGCTTTCTTGAGCTTCAAAGCATTTCACTTCCTGACTACTGGATCACTAATTTGGGCTGATCTCTCCCGTTGTGTTTCCAGTGGAAGGATCTTCCATGCAGTGGGGTGGAAAAGGAAGCAGTCTGGGAAGGACAGCCTTTTTTTTATTCCCCTTTGCAGAGCAGATATATTAGTCTCTCTGAGTTTAGCATGACTGCATGATTTGTAGTGGAGGAGGCGTTTGTGGCAGGGAGGCATGCTGAAAAGCTGCACTGCTTCCTGAAAAATCCGCAACGTTAACCATCCTTTTGTGAGTAAACTATAAATCGTGAGTTTAGATGGCATCTGATAGAAAGTCAGTGGAGTCAGTCTGGGTCAGGCCTGGCATAGCAATTTTTAAGATAGATGTCATAAGATAATTTATTAAAAGAGGGAAGAGCTACTTTGTTGGCCTGAAAAGCCTATAATTATTGACTATCAATATTCTTTTCTGTCAGCATCACATATAATTGGATATATTCATGATTCAGTCAAAACTACTGACAACATCACACAACTGAGTCAGACTCATAAACCTCCAGGAATAATGGGGAAGTCTCTTATTGTGTGCAATCTGAGCGCTTCAGCATTCCTGAGAGATCAGCTATCTTGCCGAGTCAGTTGCCTCTTAGATCTTTTCTTCTTTAAATAAAAATTGCACTGACCCTGCAGGGAAAATATCAATAAAAGAAAAATTGTCATTGTCTGGGTTTAGGATTAACATGTAGTTAAGCTCCAGCATCTTTTCAGAATAGTCCAGTAGAGCCCAAATGGGTGTTGTTGAATGGTTGGTTCTTCCACTGAGAGACTTGGTGTCACCCCAAGCAGATCACTTATCCTCTATTCTTCTCTTTCCTCCTCTAAAATTGGGGCAACAGTGCTTAGATCTCTTTTCCTGAAGGACTTTGAGTTCCTGGAGAGCAAAGTATCAAATACTAAGTTTCATCTGTCTCCATAATTTTTCCTTTTTCGCAATCCTTTAGCAAATTTCAGTATTATAGCATGTTTGGACAGAATGTGCTAGTTTATTGTAGGATCTGCTAGACTGGGATTTTTAAAGTCACAATAATTAGTTCTGGACAAACGACTTGTGTCAGAGAATTTATCTGAGTTGGTAAGTCCCCTTGCCGCTATGCAGGCTGTCGCTGTATAAGCTTTGATGAACCCATCAGTTAATGTCTCATAATCATACATACTGTTTCATAGTCCAGCTGTTGACCTGTTACCTGTTGCAGTTACAACAGTCCCAGCCCTGCACTGGGCCGTGTCTGTTCCCTGACTTGATCGTTACAGCATTAGACCAGGGCATCTGCTTCCATTACAAGTGACAAAGACTTGATTGTGCAGAGAAGCCCTTGTGTAAGGGTGAGCGTGTGCTGTGCCTGAAGAGCCATTCTGAAACAGTCTTGTGAGCTAAAAATCCCCTCCAGGGAATGTTCCTGCATAAGCAAACAAAAGGGAGTGCAGAGGTGACTGAGTGGAAAGGTGATTCTGGGCAAATGCTTGTGAATCCTTTTGTCTGCTATTTGTCAAGCTCTAAAAATAGCAGCAGCTTGGATGAAACATTTCAGGCTTGGGTAGGCAGCATGGTAGAGTACACCAAAAGCTGTTGATTTGGAATCCCTCATCCTTAGAAAGTATGGTTTAAAGCCACCTTTTCATTCAGAGTTTTTCAGATCTCTGTTAAATTTTATATGTCAGGTCCTTGAACGTTAAGTCACACAAGGCTACTGCAAGTTCCTAGCCCACTGTGGAAGGCAGGAAGGGGATCCCATATCTGGAGGTGCAGTACAGCTTGTAGAAATGTTTTGGTGGATCAGCAGGTGAGGCAGACGCGGCGGCGCGTTACCTTGGACGTGCCTCCTCTCTTCTTTGCACAAGTCTTTTTCCTGTCTCTTTCTTTGCCTGTTTTTCCATGCGCCATTTGGAAGTTATTCAGAGTAAGATTTCCTGACTATGGTATGGCTAGTAGAGTGGGAGTTTGATATCCTTTAGGGCTCTAGATACCACAGAGCAAGTGAAAAGTGATAGCAGATGGAGGCTTGAGAAGGTCTGATGCTCTAACGCTTCTGCTGCCTGCAGTGGGCTCTTTGGGCACAAATTCCAGAAGGTGATTAAGACACCAGCTGAACAGAAGGCCGAAAGTGCGTTCTTGTTTTTTCATCTCTGACTTTTCCGACTTGTCTGTCTGGGATTTTGATTAGGCACTCATATACAATTAATGGGTGCTGTATGTCCTCTTTCTGGCTTTGATAAACAGGGATTTGCTTGCTATTCAGTTTGTTGTATCCTCTGATTGTTCTTGTGTCCATGTTATAAGAAAAGGGGAGGAGGGAAGGGAGGGGAAATTGCCAGCTACAACTAGTGACTTGGGTGTCAGCCACCAGGAAAGCCAGGGCTTTGCATTTCAGGGGCTGGTGTGTTTCTATTTAGGCAGCTACATTTCCTCTTCATTAATAGCTACTAATGTGCTGCCTGCTTATTTCCTGCACTATTCAGGTATCACGTCCATAGCAAGCTGGTGAGCTTCATGGCACCTATTGACCACTGTACAATGAATGATGATGCCAGGTAAGTAATAGATTAATTGCATTTCTCAAATAGCTTCACGACAGCATGATATTGACCTGTTCTTCAGGCTGTCGCCCCCTCCGTTTCTTCTTATCAGTTAACCATTTGTCACTGGCATCATAGCCTGGGTGTCTTGGCAGTCTGTCCTGGCAGTCCAGCTGAGCTTTCACTCTGTAATGACTGTGACACCAAACAAGAAATTTTCATGAATCTCCACACCTACATTTTGATTCCTGCTTTGAAACTCATCTGATTGTGAAATGTTCCAGTTTGAGAGAATTGTATTGGAAATATATAAGTAAGTTATCTGGTGTCTTCAGGTATAACTGAAATGTAGAAAGAACTTGTCTTTTAACAGAAATGGCGACTGTTTTAATTTCTGTTTAGTTTGCATTTTCTTAAATCATTTAATAACCGGAACAATTTAAGCAAGATTCACTCCAGGCCTAAATGTTGCTGATGTTTATGTCAATCTAAAAAGCAAAGAATTTTATTGGAAGACTATCATGTTTTAATATGCTAATTAGTAAAGAAAACATCAATTAAGTTTTGTACATGGTTACTAGATATTTTTTCCATGTATACTTCTGTATTTTTTAAGTATTACATTTTTAAACTATATCTCGAAATCACAAGGTTTTTTGTGGGAAGGAGGTGGAATTATTTTTCCTGTGAATGGATGTAGAAGGCTTGAGAAACATCTTTCCTCTGTTGTAGAGCATGTTTGTGCTTTGTGAGAGAGGGATGTCATTTGTCTGTTTGCAGAATGGAAACCACATACCTGCTGTTCTTAGACTGCTGGATGAGAGCTCGCTAGTAAGCCTGGCACTAAGGTGGTTTGTGTTTCTACTAAGATCTGTGCCATTTCATCCCGCATCTTTCTCATAGTTTTTTCTTTTTCAAGTGAGGAAACTGCTCTGATTTCTGAATATTGTCTGGATCCTCTCGCCACAAAAATAAATGTGTTGGATGAAAGCTATGCCTCTAGATATATGAGGTGGTCACTTCTTCCATGCTCTTACCTGGATCATAGGCAAAGAGGAACAGGAGTGACTTTGGTGCTGTGATATTAGACAGGCACATTTTTGTCTACTTGGCAAATAAATCAAGTGCATTTTTGTTTCTGCTCTGCAGGGCCAGAGCTAGCAGCTTGTCTGTTCTTCCTAGCTAGCAAGGACCTCCTGACCTGTGTGGAATCGGTGTCTTTGCTGTTTCAGAGAGCCCCAAATAAAATGTGGGGCAGGATAGACAGACATTCCTAGTAGAGTCATACCTGTAGGAATTGTTCTGGGATGTGCTGCTTGTTCTCCGCTTCTCTTTCTGAGGGTAATTAGCAGATGGCATATGTGTGTTTAGGAAAAAAAAACAGTTCATACCATATGCATTAATTCTAGTATTATTATCTAATATCTTTAGTATTATTCTAGTATTTCTCTATCTTGTATTATGTCCAGTTGACCGGTTATGCTTTGAGAATTTCAAATGAGGTTGGTGTGTCTGCCCTTTTTTGCGTACACTACCTATTGCACTGTCCTGCAGGCTTGCAGACCCCCCTCAGTTTGCATGGGGTTTGTGTGAGAGGGGTGAAGGAGGGGGAAAAACAAGTGAGACTTATCCTAAAGATCCAGAAGTTATACAACGTTTGCTGTCCACAGAGGTGACATTGCCTCCTCCTTCGCAGTCCTCCGCACTCGCTTGTGTTCCCAGAGTTGCATAGAAAATGCATTCTGTAAGCCAAAATCCTCCAGCAAGTCAATGCAAACGTGAAGTGCATCAAAACAACTGGGACGGTGGAGTCGTTGTGCAAAATGGCTTTCTTGGGACTCAGCTGCACTTCATCTGGCTGCCATCATAGAATGACTTGGGTCAGAAGGGACCTTAAAGATCATCCCGTTCCAGCTTCCCTGCCATGGTAATGAACATCTCCCACTGGATCAGGGTGCTCAAAGCCCCATCCAGCCTGACCTTGAACACCTCCAGGGATGGGGCAGGCATGACTTCTCTGAGGAACGTGTGCCTCATGGGAAAACATTTCTTCCTAATATGTAATCTAAATCTCCCCTCTTTCAGCGGAAAACTGTCCTTCCTCATCCTATCCCTGCACTTCTGATAAAGAACCCCTCCCCAGCTTTCTTGCAGGCCACTTTTAAGTACTGAAAGTACCATCTCCAGGACATTTATTCCTCTTGCTTCTCAGGAGGCACCTTGAGTCCACCACGAGCTGTGTAGGTTCTGGCTGTTACAGTTGATAGGATGCTATCATAACGTTATGCCATGTCGACATAGTTATCGTTGTGGTAGGGACAAAGTGTTTGACATTTGGTTTGCTGTAACTGTCTCCTGGGGGTTTTCTCCATGCTGAGCGGAATGCAATCATTGCTTCCATGTTTTATGGATTCTTTGGTGGCAGCAGCTGCTGCTCATTGTCTGACTGCAGGAACTTATTCCTTACATTAAGTTTATGAGTCATTCTGGAGGCCGACCATACTTGCTGTTCAAGGCATTTTAGTCACTTATCTCCTGACGCTGGTTTAGCTGTTGATGTGCTTGCACACCAGCAGGTGTCCCAGGTCGTATCACGGGCAGCTCTATCCCATTCTGCCAGGATTGGGCTTTCAAGCAAACCCTGGACATCAGTTGTGCAGTGCTGGAACCAGGCTGGGCAAGTTCTGTTCCTAGTTTTACCAGTGGCTTTGTGAATTACCTTGAGCAGGTCAATCTGTGCTGCTGTGGCTCTGATTTTTGGAAGCCGCAGAGGTCTGTGTTGAGAAGTGCCTGTAAAAAACGGTGCTTTAGGAATAGTAGTAGTATTTCATTTTTTTAACATGTGTAGGATAGCTTTTGTTTCCGACAAGAGTCAGATATATGAATAGAAGCCTAAGCATTCCTCACGGTTTGCCAAAATGCCTGCTGGTTACCTGCTGGTTACAAATAAGATGCCTTACTTTTGCCTATTACAGCCATTACAGTCTTCCTTGAGCAGCTTCTCCGCAGCTTCCTCCTCACACGATGTGTTTTGGCCATGTTTAGTCCTAATGTTGAGCTTGAATTTCCCTCTGCTCTAATTTAGGACCGTTATTTCTTGTTCTACTCAACGTGGTCAGTCACTTAAAAGGTATGACCCCAAAATAAATACACATCTGAACAACAGGGCCACTGCATTATAGTGTGGGAAATTTTAAAATGTAGTGATCTGTTAATTTAAAAAGGGCTGTAGAAACAGAGCTGGCAGAGCGTTCTCCTTAAGTTCCACCAATGGCTACAGTTGCAGGTACCTGGAAAAATGCTCTAAATAAGTGTCTGTGTAGATGTGGATGGGCAGAAGCTTGGAGGGATTGGCATGATGTCCAAAGGGTGCAAGATGTGGGATGGTTTTAATTCTTAACTCTGCCAAGTCCTCACTCACTCTAATGAACTGCACATGCCCTTTGTCCATGACGAGAAGCAGAGGGGAGTTCTGTGACTTTCCTCGCTTTGCCTGCTCTGAGTGCTTTCGAAGGCATGAGTCTGTGTGGCACTGTAATCCCTTGCTGTGTTCTGTATATTTAATTGGCTAATGCAGCCTAAGCATACACTGGGGGCCTGATTCTCCTGCATATTTAAGCCATTTTACACTATTCTAGCTGTGCAGAGATATGTTAAAATAGCGCAAGGAACTGCTAACACTCACCTAAAGGTCCCTGCGAAGTGTTGTCGTGGCTGTTGGACACCCAGGACATCTGGGCATCTGGCACATGAAGTTTATCATTTGCCACTGCCGCTGGCTGGAGGAACAAAGAGGAGATGCGTGTGAGGAGAAGGAGCCTGAGCGCTGTGTGAAGAAGGGGATGAACAGTCACTCCTGAATTGTTTTACAGCCGGAATTCGAGAAAAGAAATATACAAGTATAATAACTGCCTTTGTCAACATCACTGCCACGTTCTTTCTTATTCTTGCTGCTGGTTGGAATAATAGCATTCGTGCAGGCAATTAATCTTCCGCTTGCCAGTTTTCCATGCACCCTACACTTGGGCATGGCTGTTTAACCTTGTGCTCACATATATTATGTTGTAATGTGTGGGACACTAGTGGCCTTGAGCCCTCCTCTGTTTTAACCCCTCTTTGGTAGTATTTTAAAGCATACACTGGAAAGTGATTTTTATAGTTATCTTGGGGTGTATGTTTATAGACTTAAATACATTTATTCTACTCTTAGGCCAAGGTTTTCTAATCGGTCTAAGGTGAGTGTTATGTAAATGGACCTGCCCTGAGACAAGGAGCCTGAAGGCAAAAGCTTCAGTGTTAAAGGGCCCTGTGGTGGTTGTCCAGAGGAGAAGGTAGCTCTATCCCTGCCCTTGGGATAGAATTACATCCTGGGCAAGAATTACCCAGGATTGACCTCTCCCTGGTTGTCATTTCACCTGAGTTTGAGGGTAGCATCATGTAGGTGCCACTTCTTGGACTTGCCTTGAAATACGCTTTTCCCACGTTCATGGTGTCTCTGATCCCCTTGCTCTAGTTTCTAACATAGTGTAGAGCTGTGGCTGAACCCAAATCTTTTGTGTAGACGCCTTTGGCCAGCTGAGCTCTGAACAACTTTGTGTTGTTAGGAAATCAGACAGCTGTGCACTCGCAACAAGCTCCTGCTTTTCTCTATGGGGAAACTGATTCCCACTGAAGGTCTGCAGGTCTGTAGACAAGTCAGCATATTTTCAGTTGCTTCATCCTGTAGGCAGCTGAGTTGTGGCAAGGTCATGTTGAGTCTGTGTTCCTGGGAAGAGCAGTGTGTGGGTTTTGGGTTTGTTACATCTCTTTGTCAGCTTTGATCTACAAATCTTCAGATGTCTGCACTGTACCTGTGTGCGCAGAACAAGAGACTAAACACAGACACTTTAAAAAAGATACAGTATCAAATTACTGCTAAGTTTGATGAACGTCATTATTTCACCTCTGGAGGACGGTAACTTGCAGGAGAGATGTTCTTTAAGGACACAGATGTTTGGTCCAAACACCTTTATCTCCCAAGACAACTCAGGTTATTCTGACAGGTAAAACAAGATTGTGCAAATACGCAACAGTGATCTAATCAGCTGGAACAACAGCAATATTTTAACTGGCGCTACCTTTTAACAGCATCATTAAGGGCTCTCATTACTCTTTTATTAGAGGCTCACTCTATTTCTTATCAGATTACAGAATGAACATAACTCATGGCACTGATTTGATCTCTTGTTAAAGGGGATTACAGCTTTGCATTAACTTGGATTGACACGGTTTATAATTTGCTGTTGATACACATGCTGGCGGTGTCACTTGTTTGACCCCCTCCCCACAGCACCAGTGAGGAAAAGGACACCCATACATCATCATTAAAGATGGCACCCAGTGCAGGAACAGGAGGCAAAAGGAGGCTTTTCTGCAGTAAAGTCAGGCAGGACAAAAGAGACGCGTTCTCAAGTGCGAGCTGGAATTCAAATGGGGATTTATAACTGGGTGAAGGTAGGGGAGAATATATTGGCTTTTAGCTAGGTTGCTTTTTACCTCAGCATATGGTTCTTCATTACGGAGGAGGACTTTGCATCCATTATGCGCCAAGTTAGAGGGAAGAAGATGGTCATAATGGGGCTGTGTCAAATGGTGCACTTCTACACACAAAGTGAGCCAAAGAATCCTTTCCACAAGCTGGGGAAGATGAGCTGGGGAAAATGCCCCTGCTCTATTTAGTACTCTCAGCATCGTGATTGTCACCAGTTAGTGAGCTGGTCCCTGCCTTTGGGCAGTGTTGATCATACAACACCAGCTGATGGTGTTAGTTTAGCCAGATAACCAACCCGTTTCCCTGTGGTGGAAAGTACCTTATTGTCATGTCCCTGGTTTCTAGGAACCCCAGGCAACTGAAATCCCACAGCCAAATGCAAGAAATTAAGCCCATGACTCCACAGTCCCGTTGGCCTCAGGTCATGCTTGGTAGATCATCCAGCTGTCTCTCCTTCTTCCACAAGCAGACCGGTGCCTGCTGGGAAGCTGAATTAAGACACAGATTATCCAGCTGCCAGTGAGGTTTGGATTAGAGTGTTTCCCTTGGATTCAGCCAGTATGTTGTGTGTTTTCCCAATCAGCACTGACACTCTTGGACTCTTGGTGCAGTTGCTTTGTCACAGCGTGTCTTGCTGCAAGCAGAGTGGAGTACATAGTAGGAAATCCCGGTATTAAAAGATTAGTTTACTTACGTGACATAAGAATTTAATGTTAAAAAACGTAATTTTAAAAAGTTGGTGAGATACCAGTCTTTAACTTAGCTCGCCTTGTAGTTTGGGTATTAAACCACCATGAGACTAGATTAATGGAGGAATTTGGGCTCTGCGATTGTCAATCCAGTACGTTCGCTATCACAGAAGTCCCTGGAAAGAGGCAAAGCCCTTCTTTCTGGAACAACTGAACTAGCAGCTTCTGTGCTGCATGGTACAAACCTCAGGTGATGGTGTCGGTGTGAGAAGAATTATCCTAAGTTTATATAGATACTGCCTGGAAGGAAGACTGTGCTGCTTTGTATTGGCTTTGTTTTGGGGAACAAAGGGAGTCACGCTAACGCTCAGGGCAGTGACTCCGACTGTGCAGCTTGTGATGTTTTGGAGAAAACGTGTGTTTTTGGGATGAGCCTGTGGGTGGGAGGGAAGGTGCCCACTGGGCTCTGCGGTTCCTGGAAGAGGCCCCTGGTATGTCAAGGACCCTCTTGTGTCCCTCAGGGGATGTAGGGACTCTCCTGGAGAGGGGATGTGTACCCTGAGCTGGCTCCTTCGGATGCCTGGTGGACATCGTGAGAGTGCCCTGTACTGGGAACTGAGAAAAAAATCACGTGTTCTTCTGTGAAACTCAACCTGCTTGGCTGTTGTTCCTGAGGCACTGCGGCGTCGGTGTCATTCTGCCCTTTGTGTATTGCTTTGTTTGGTGCATTTTATCCCCCCCTAACCTTTGACTTAGCCTTAGAAGTCAACTCATGTAGATGTAGTTAAGTATCCCATATCGCTTTTAACCATGGTTGTTAGAAGGACTGGTATTTGAACAAGGAGTTTCTGTACATTTTGAAGCTGGCAGTAGTGAAGTGGTGTACGTGACCCCAGCTAGTGCCAATGGGCTGAAATCATCGTGTCCCAACATTTGATGTTTGACATCCCTAGTAAGAAGACAGACGCCTCTGTTATGGAAATTTCCTTTTTAAAGGGAAAAAAAATAACCTGTTAAGAGCTGCAAGATGATTTGTCGTCCTTCCTTTGTGAGACAATTTGTCTTCTCCTGCATCAAATCTGTTATAAAACAGGCAAGCTGTGAAAGAGGGAAATCATCCTAGGAATATGGGATGTTAAGGTACACAAAGAATGGTCCCCTTCTAGCAGCTGTGTGCATGTCTGCACAGGGCACTTCACACGCAGCATTACAGTGGCTGCTCTGCTCAAATACCCATCTGAAAACAGAGGGCGGGCAACGTTTTATCAATTTCATGGGGAAATTAAAGCTGTTGGAAAGCATGTCCATGGAGTTAGAGGGAAGTTTTTGAACCTCCCTGTGTTTTGCTGCTTCTCCAGCTGCTTGTCCACACCTTTCATGCTTTGTGCTGAAAAGCTTATATGAAAGTATGAATGCTGTTGGAATCAGGATGGGAGAGGTTCCATCTCTGCTCCCATTAATGCTGTCCTGAGCTCAGGGCTGTATGCTGGTTTAAAGGGGAATTGGTGACAGAGTGGCAGATCTGAGCCCTGGCTCTGGTTAAGTTTGGACAATGGTCCCTTGAATCATAGAATCATAGAATAACCAGGTTGGTAGAGACCCACCGGGACACCGAGTCCAACCACTCCTATCAAACACTAACCCATGCCCTTCAACACCTCATCCACCCGTGCCTTAAACACCTCCAGGGAAGGTGACTCAACCCCCTCCCTGGGCAGCCTCTGCCAGTGCCCAATGACCCTTTCTGTGAAAAATTTTTTCCTATTGTCCAGCCTGAACCTCCCCTGGCGGAGCTTGTGGCCGTTCCCTCTCGTCCTGTCCCCTGTCACTTGGGAGAAGAGCCCAGCTCCCTCCTCTCCACAACCTCCTTTCAGGTAGTTGTAGAGGGCAATGAGGTCTCCCCTCAGCCTCCTCTTCTCCAGGCTAAACACCCCCAGCTCTCTCCCATCTATGCTGTCCTCGTGCTCCCCACGCCAAGCCCAGATCCAGCCTCACAAAATGTGCAGAGTCCCTTTGTTTAGGGCAAGAACCAGCTTTCTGAAATATTTATAAATCTTGCGCCTGGTCTCATGAGACAAACCAGAGGTCACATGTCACCTTTCCTAATTTAAAGCCATGGGGCTAAAAGCATTTGCACGGACTTGAAGGACCCAATCCTGACCTGCCTGAGCGAGAGGGAATTGCGGCAGACCTTTCTGAATCTCCTTCAAGTGCCGGGCACGGTGATGAGAGCCGTCTGGCTGTGTAATTTATAGCTGGAGTTGCGCGCTCTGGTTTTGGACCGCGGTGGGGAAGCGAGTGAGAGAGTGCCATCTCGTGGGCCTGCCTGCCCGGCCAGCACCTCGCTGCCCGTGCCCAGCACCCAGCACTGCCTGCTTTGCATTTCAGGCCCTTTGCTTTAAAAGGTGTGGATATTTTAATTTTGCTTTGTTTTTTTGCCGCTGCTCATTTTGCTCCACATCATCGACCGTCCCATGGATTTGTTGCTGCTGGAATACCAGGGTAGGGAGTGCATGTTGGAAAGTGTGCGAATAAGGAGCTAAACCCCACACCCCTTGTGCTTTGACCAGAAATTGAGAAATAAAGAGTTTTGGCTTGTTTTATCTTCCTGGGTGCCTGCTCTGCTTGCTGGAATCTGAATTTCACACAGGTGGACAAAAGGATTCTTAGGATACAGACAGAAAGTTTTCCAGGAATATGATTGGCCATCTGTTCCACAGCCAGCTGCAGTTCACATCAGGATTGTGTGTTTTTCATCCTTCCTGTTCATGGGTGTTCATGCTGTGTCTTTCAGCAGTTTTTGTGAATTAAAAATTCATTGTTCCCAGTGGAGGATTTCAGTTGGAGTGGGGAAGGTGTAGTTATTTCAGTACTGCTTGGGGCATAGTCTAAATTGTCTTCTTTTTCTTTTCCCTAGAAGAGGAGAACCAAAAGGTACATGGGAAAAGGTAGATTTGTTGGAGGGTAGAACACCAGCCCAGCAGTGACTCGTGCAGTATTGCTGTATTAATAGTACTCTGAAAAAAAAAAAACAAGAACCCACTTGAAACTGAATTTTCTCTCTTTTAATATAGTTCTACTAGTTTACAGAACTGTACTGAAAAGAAGTAGTAATGTGGCTGTAATTAAACAAACAAAATTAGCCATTCTCCCCTCCCATGTGCCGGTATGTTTGTTCTCCCCTCCGTGTATTTGTTGGAACAGCACCACTGCAGATGGACACAGGGGATTCCTGGGGAACTACTAGCAGGTTTAGTGATTTATATTTTGGTGATTCATATATTTATCAAATGTGCTGTTGCTATTAATATTCACCCAGGGCACTCCTGCCCTCTGTCTGGGTGTTTCCTCGCTCTCTGTTGCACGGGCTTTGCCTGTAGAGTGTGCGCAGTAGCGATACGTGGGATTTGGAGGGAGCCGAAGTCCGCTGGTCCGTTAGCACACCAAGCTCACTGGGTGATGGAGCTGTTCCTTTCATTTGTTTTTTAAAACGCTGCCGTTGACACAAAAACCCATCAGTTTGTGTGATGGGGGCAGCGTTTCTGCTCTGTGGAGCTGGGCCTTGGCACCTCTTCTGCGCGCGGCCGGATCCTTTGTCTGCAGAGCGCACATCGCGTTGCTGTGGCCATGCCAGCGCTGTGCAAGCGTTAAGCTGTGAATGGGAAGGCAGTCAAGCTGCTGGCTTGGGGCTTGCGTGAGGGATGCCCTCCCCGGGGGCCGCCGCGTGGCTGAGTTGCTGAGCGGTGCCGGGCATTCCTTCCTGGCTCTTCCCACAAAACCAGCGTAGGCACAACCGCGTTGCAAATCGCACCAAAACCAGGATGTGCAGGGGCACGGAAAGCACCTCTCACCGTATACCTTTTGTCTCAGGCTGCCAGTGCATTATAAAAAAGGCTGTACAAACTTTCTGGGTGCCTGCGGAGCGGGAAGGGGTGAGCACCTGGGCACTGCTCCCGGTGCACCGAGCACCTGCGCCGTCCTCTGCCTTTGGAGTCAGCTCGGAGGAAATGCACAAATAATTAAGCCAAGGTACTTACACACGCATGTTTTATGGCAAACGGCTGTGTGGTTCGTGATCATTTTTTCCAGAAACAAGTTTTATGATAATATAGTAAAAATATTAAATTAGAAAATGCCTCACTAAGAGTGATAAAACCTTACTACAGTGGAAATAGGTAATTATCCCCTCTGCAGCCTAAATGACAGTTTAAAAGAAATAAAAATGTTAGTGCTCATTACTTGCTTTTGTAGGTTGCAATAAAGGGTAAGTTAAATTTTAATTCAGGGAAGACCCCTGTATCGACCTGCTTCCTCCACACTCTCCACCTGAGGTGTAAGTACTGTTAATTACTCGCAGAGGTTATTCCTCAGCACATTGCTAAGACCGGTACCTCTTTGTGCTAAAGTCACCTTTCCTACGTCTGGAGTTAGCTGCCCTGCAGTGGGGTGGGTTGTTTCAACTCAGTGGCTCAAGTCTGATGTTTAATACATGTGGGTGGAGAAGAGAATTTTTATATTTTTTAACCAAAATTCAAGTTCATTATGCGTAGCCTTAAGGGGGCTGAAAGTATTAAAATCCACACTTACCCTGGTGAATTGAAACAGAGACAAGGTTAAACCTGGAGGATTGATGAGTTTTACTCTCTGCATGGTTAAGTCCTGCTGAGGGGAGATGCTGTACAAGAAAGGTAGCCTAGAGGATGAGAAGAGTAAAAAAAAAAAAGGTTGAGTTATTTTTTTTTTTTCAGTGTGAAATACTTGTTCTGGTTTAGGGGTGGTGGGGTTACCTCATTTCCCTCCTCCTCTCTGCTAGCGTTTCTACCCCTGCTGTGTTATTATCCAGCAGCTCTGCTGCGATTTTTACTGCAACAGAGGTTGCTGGTGTCGTGCCCGGGTGGATGGGGCCATGGGGTGCTGGACTTGGCGCTGCAGGCCCTGCCTGCCTGTGGGTGCAACTCCTCTTTGCACCCATCAAACCTGGGGCACGAATGTCAGAGTCTTGATGCTGGCAACATTTCTCTGTTGGGGTAGACAATTCCTTGCTCGAAGTCTCCCTGGGCCCTACTTGCCTGAAAAATGAGGCATTGATCCCTGAACACTTTACCTATCTCAAACTCTCAGAAAACAAAAATGAAAACAAAAACCCTTGGAGACTGGTTCTTCTCCAGTGAGAAAGGGACCAGGCAGGTTGTGAAGAAACCCTGCTTTTGGCTTTTGCCTGCTCACCAAGAAAACATGGAAACTCCTCCTGTCCTTGGCTGGTGTCTGGGGGTTCCTATTACACTGGGGTGTGCACAAGCCTCCTTACGTTACTGGGGACTGTTAAAAAATGAAGAATGTAGAAGAGGAGAAGGGCAGACATAGAGAAACTGCCGACAGGACCTCCTGTGTGCTTGGAGGTGATGTCTGGGAGCAAGTCCCCTTTGAATGTTGTAAAAGGCCTTTGAGTTGTGTTTGGCAAGCAGGCAGTGGAGCCAGAACGTTTGAAGCTTGGTACCTGCAAGTGAGGCTTGTGAACAAAAAGCACTTTGCTCACTGGCACTGTGGTGCAGAACAGGAGCAGGAGAAGAACTGTGTAGAGTGGTCAGGCTGAACAGGGTTTCCCTGGGAGTGGATTTGTGGCTCTGGCAGCGCTTACACTGCTTCCCAAAGCTCTCAGCTCAGTCTTTTGAGTTGCCTAAGTAACTTAGCAGCCAGAGAAGAGTGTGGGTTTACAGCCAGGACAAAGCATATCCCCACAGTGTGCATATCAGGTTGGTAGAGGGCAGTGGATCCTCCCGAAGCAACAGACAAGTCTGCAGAGCTACCTGATAGATCAGGACTAAGATCTGACATAGTGTTTACATTGGCTGCACAAAATCTGTGGGAGAGCCTACTGAGTGCAGAAAACCTGCAGAGACCATGTTGTTCCTTAGCAAAGCATGAAGGGATGGGAACAAGTCTGCGTGTGAGCGCTGTGTGTTTTAATAGCTGAGAATCAAACTTGTCTGTTCAGCGCCTGTGCCCAGCACGTGCCTTAAACAAACTGCAGGAGCTGCACAGACTCGAGGGTGGAAGGGAGAATGGAAACCATCCTGAGGAGTCGCAAGACCCTGCTGCTGCTGCTGGGAGGGATTTTGCAGACACGCTTTCTTCTGGCACAGGGGTGGACAGGCTGGAGTCTCTCTGGAGGTCCCTGAGGCTTTGTGTAGCCCTTGCTGCTGCACCTGTGGCTGGTAAAAAAGCAAAGTGGATGGTTTTGGAATTGTCATTTATCTTCCTTAGATTGTTCTTCCTTAATGCCCTTTTTACAACAAGGCGTATACCTGGGAGAGAGGAGAGAGAATGAAATCAGAGCTGTTTCGCTAAGAGTGCCCGAGCCACTCAGCCTCCTCTGACAGGAGCAAGGAAGTGTCAGCTTTGCCCACCTGAGTATGAAATGATCTTCTATCAAAGCACCCATATCAGCTTTTCCCTCTCTGCTCCTGACACACGAACCTTGCTGTGGACAGGAACCACTGTGTGCTGCCCAGGAATTTCACTGAGATTGCAGCACAAGTTGAAGTGTTTGCTCAGGGTAATGATGGGGTCTGAGTCGAGCCAGCAAAGCAAAGCTGGAGGCCGTTATTTTCAGAGGACTAAACAGCATCGCTCTGCATTTCCCCTCCGATCGCTTGACAGAGCCTTAAAGTCACAATGTCCCTGTTGCCAGTAGCGCCGCTTACCATCTGATTTCTCTCTTGAATGGCAAAAGTGAGTTATGTTTATCTGTTATAGTCAGGAAAGATGGAAAATAGTGTAGGCTTGTAGGTGTTCCTCTCCCTCCTCCTTTTTTTCTCCTACGTGTTAAAGTTTTCAGCCTTTCAAACATCAGTTGTGTTTTCTAGCAGCGTTTCGATTTTGCGTTTGTGTTAATATTGCTGAAACCTGTGTGCATGCTCCCAATTTAACACAGAAATTCCAGTTGTGGTTTCATCTTGGATGAGCTTTGCACACAAAACACTTGTTAGGTAGGGAGATGCATCCGTCACCACAGACTCATTTTCTGAGGGTGGAGCAGATGAATGGTTAATTACCTTCTAAATTAAAATTAATTTAAGAGATGTGTCCCTGTGAATTAGAATAGTTTCTTGTCTCAGTGGTCTGTGCATGTCTCTCCAGCCTCCTGCATTGCTGGAACAGATAGTTTCTTCCTCATCTTCCTTGGATTAATGCCTGGCTGTTTTCTGCCGTCGCTATTCCAAACTTAGAGGTTCCTTCTGTCATGAAGCTGACAGGTAACTTTCTCCACTGGAAGCAGCAGACAGTTTTCAAACCAGTTGCCATCTTTTATTGATCGGTGGAGGAGCAAGGCATCCGAGCAGCCCCTAGTGAGAGTAGTCGCTGTTGTGGTCTTAATTGAGGAGGCAGCCAAAGTCACAGTATCTCTGTCAAGTCTGGATTTCAGCTTTTGAAGCCATCTTTTTACTCATCCTTGAGTGGTAGAGCGGTCCCTTTTTGCTGCCTGCCCTGACAGTTCTCCTGGTCTGGCTGCTGCAGCAGCTGCTTTCCCAGGCGCTCGCCCTAACGAAGCATCAGGACACTGGCCCAGGGCAATGGGGTCGTTAGGTTGTTGCTCTGATGACCTGGGACAGTTGGGTTGTTGCTCTGCTGACCCTGATGGTTGGTGTGCTCTGAAGGGAAAAACCCATCCTCGGTATAACCAATACTCCACTCTCTCTGTGCCGTCCTCTTACAGCAACTGTTGCCTTAGAAAGTGTGTATGTAGAAAATAAGGCTCTCCTGATGCCTTTTCCTTGATTTCCAGAAATGTGTGATTTACAAAATGCTCTGTCCTTTCCCCATCTCTCTTCTCAGGTTACTTTGGTTTTAAAATTAAAGATAAATAATGCCAACCCACTGATTTTTTTTTTTTTTTTCCTTAAAGGGAAACTTGCTCCTCTTATCAGGATGGCAGCATGTATGATATTAATTGGAATCTTGTAGCTGGGTCATTTTCATTGTTCTTTGAGTACCGTCAAGTCCAAGAAAATGTATGAAAACTAAATTATAGTCCCACATAGACTGTCTGATTGAATCCTCCCTATGGTTCTGCGGTCTCATACATCCTATTAAAATATTCAATCTTGTTTTCTTCCTTGAAGAGCCTGTCTGTAAAGGGCAACCTTATAGAAACCCTCATTCTCTGGAGATACGGTATCCAGCCACACTGAAATATTTACATATTTCTGTACTGTGTGTGATTGGTCTTACACAAGTTCTCCCCTTTGCCTGTATTTATTAATAAGGATTGTTGAACGCATTTTTAATTATACGAGGCCTTTTCATTTTCAAGAGTGGATGATTCTGCTGACAGCCTCTTGCTTCCATTTTGACCTTGAAAAGTAACTTTTTCCCCTCCTTCCTCTTTTCCCCAGGACGGAGCTTTATCGGTCACTGTTTGGGAAGATCACGAGTCCTGAAGAACCTGAGCAGAATTAGCATCGGGCCAGGACTGACCTCACTTGCAGGCTCCGCACCGCACGCCCCGGCCTGGCCCCTGTGCCAGGTAACTTCACCCTGCGCTGGCCGGGGCACCCAAACCAGGTCTCTCCACCTGCTAAAAACCTCACTGAGGGAACACCAGATACAGTCACTGCTAAGTCACACAGCTCGGGAGCGGGGTTAGACATTTAGCTTGGCTAAACGCCCTCCTCTCTAGCTTTAAAATGAGTTCTGCTTTCTCCCAAAGACAATCCCTTTTTTAACTATTCTCTTTAAATTCCTGACCTTGATTTTGCAGCCTGCTCAGCGCAGGCACGGTGTTCTGCCGGGGGGAGGGACGCGGTTCAGACCAGCGGGGACCACCAGCCCCCCTGCAATCAGGTCACCCACGGCTGTGTTAAATCCTTCGGGATTTTCATCTGGGGGTTGGGAAGTGTTTAAGCGAGCTGTTCTGGTCCTTGGCTGCATATCTGGAATGAGTGACTTTATTTTTCACCGAGTCAAGAGGATTTAAATGTCATTTACATAATTAACATGGCCTTAAAACAGAGGAAAGGTGCTCTCCCTTGCAGGCAGCCAGAGCTCCCGTTCACGTTCCCGTTCCTGAATGAGCTCTCGCTGCCCACGGGGACATTTGCTGACCAGGGATGAGCTCCAGGTGGGGTGCGTCTGCAGGTGCTTCTGCAATTGGAATATATTGGTGTATTTTTCAGCCCAACATTGATCCTTTTTACACTTAATGGCTTCTGCTGCTCAAGATTTGGAACCATCCTGTCTTTTCCATCACTGTGATGCACTGTGTGTGCCAGCACAAGTGTGAGACTGGCCAGAGGAGATGGCACAGTTGAGGGCTTTACTGGGGCTTTATATCCAAAGGTCAGAAGCCAGAAATTAAATCCCCATAAGGGGAATTTGTCAGCCTGCGGTGATTGGTCTGAAATGGGGTTATCTTGCGTAAATAATACATGTGCGTGTGTGCCAGGTGGCCATCGCCAGCGACCACGTGAAGGGCACTGCCTTTGTTTGGTTTTTTCGCGATCTAATTAAAACGTTTTGTAAACTGATTGTCCAAGTACTATGGGGGCAGAGAAGGTCCCAGCAGCCCTGGCCTCTCAGCCCCATTTGCATGGTGTCACTGAACTGGTGTCTTTGGCGTCACTTTGCGTGTGAGCAGTCAACAGCAAAAACACACGGGCAGGTTTAGAGGCAGAGAGGCCAGAGCAGGCGCTGTAGGATGGAGCTGGAAACCTCTCGCACAGCCAGGGCTCAAAGCGCTGGCGATCTGAGCCCCTCTGCCCGCTGCCAGGTCCCGCTAGTGCCAAGAGGAGGTTCCTGCTGGGCCTTGTGTGTCTGCGTGGGGCTGTGGGCACGTGAGCTGCTTCCCTGGTTTTGGCAGGTGCAGTGTGGCTGCTGCAGCCACTCGGAGGTGACCGCGCGGAGGGTGTTGTTTTTGTGACACTCACCGCACAGCACGGAGTTGTGAAAGCTGCAAGAGTATTGACATATCTTTTCACCCACTGAAAAGCCCCTTTTCAGAATTTCATAGTAAGACAAGGGGGATTTTGGTTTCTTCCCTGCATAAGTTACAGCTTAGTAGCTTTTCAGTGGGAAACTAAGTTGTACTCTTATTCCTTTTTTCTTATTCAGCTTAAATAAAAATCCACTTTGTTTTAAGTATGTAGCAGGTTAAAGCAAAGATGGGGAGGCCACCCCACAGCCGATGTTTCCCTGGCAGGTGAGGCCTGGGCTGCAGGAGCATCTGATCCCACCTTGGGTCTCTTCACAGCTGTTACCCCTTTCCTTCTGCTCCTGCTGTGCTGCTCCCCAGGTCCTGCTGCTGCTTGGAGCAGCGTGTGCACTGCACCGTGTCCTTGGTGCTGTCTACAAAGCTGCTATTTAATTAATCAGTTTTGCACCTCATCACTGCACATTTAAGTCTCCCCTCTAGTCACCAACCTTCAGTACAGAGCTTCCCGATACCTTCAGCGCTGTGTCGAGCACAGGGGCTGCCGCAGAAAGCTGGATCAGCTGCAGCATCTTGTGGTGGCAGGTGTGGGAAATCCTAGTTTAAGAGCAGGAAAAACCCTCACACCTGAGCAGGGGTGCGGTTCTGGCTGAATCCCACCTTGGTGTGGCGGTGCCGGGAGGAGCTGCTGGCTCCAGGAAGCCATTGGAGCTTTTCTTTTCCCTGTTCCTGGCTGGTGCTGGTCCTTAGGCCTCCTGATCAGCGTGGGAGAGGCAGCAGTGGAGGGCAGGCTCCCAGCGTAGCATTTTTCTGGGCTTTAGAAAATAAGTGCCAAGGTGAGTATTGACTTTGTGTGGAAAACATACTTATCATGGATGAATAAATCTTTATGCTTGCTTGCAGCAAAGCAGGAGCTGCAGCTCCCTGGGCAGCACATTGATTTCTCCC
Source organism: Clamator glandarius (assembly GCA_033459285.1). Classification (NCBI taxonomy): domain Eukaryota; kingdom Metazoa; phylum Chordata; class Aves; order Cuculiformes; family Cuculidae; genus Clamator; species Clamator glandarius. Next base: position 369,972 of record JAUNZM010000188.1, on the reverse strand, counting down.
GACCTGCCCCAGCTCCCATCTCTCTGGTCAAAATTCACCAGGCAGAAATGTGCTTAATGTCACCGTTGGCTCCTCTGTGCTGCCTTTTCTGTTTCAGGATCCCAGTAATGGCTTCAGGTACAGCAAAAAGCCCAGCAGCGACTTCTGTCCCTGCCATGAAGCTCATGTTATTTGATAGGAATGGCTGGACTCGATGATCCGATGGGTCTTTTCCAACCTGGTGATTCTATGCGAGCTGTGAGAGTAGGAGACAAAGCACGGTTGTGGGAGCTGTGGGTAGAAGAGCCCAAAGGGCCCTTGGCTGCAGGGAACGGCTGATTTCAGACACCTGTGCCAAGGTGTGGTGAGCAATCAGCAAGCCCCTTCGTTTAGTGCCATGTGCAGCCTATCTGTGAGCTGCTCCACCACAGAGGGGTGCACTTGTGGGTCTCCCCAGGTGTTCCACTCCAGGTAGGACTATTTTCCATGGCAAATCCTGGCAATACAAGGTCCTGTCTCTGCCCATTCCCCCTTTCGATTCTGAGTCCCTGGCAAGAGGCAGAAGCCAGCAGGACGCAGCGGCACCTTCTCCGTATTGGCACTCTGCGCACGCTGCGAGTCGGGGCGTGTGTCCCCACCCGTTGAACTCTACCTGTACTTATTTTCTGAGCAGCAACAAAGCTGTGCGGTCTTTGAACATCATTAAAATCTCATGGTTTAATAACCACAATTCTGAAAGGCATCAAGGGGAGTAAATTAGCTGCTTCCAAAGTTTGTGTCGGTGGAATGGTTTCATGCTGCTTGCGCTGTCAGAGCGAGCATTAGGGATGTTTAACAGAAAGCATCGCAGCCCTACTTGGGGGTTTGCTGTGCTGGCAAGTCTGGCTGCTCTTTGTGGCTGAGGCTCAGGGTGCTGTCGGAACTGGCTGTGTCACCCCTTTCTCGTTTGACTCCACTGTCCTTTACAGCACCAGGGCACTTGAATTTTCCCTTGTTTTCTGAGAGCGTGCTGGATGTGATGTTAAAAGGGTAATACGAATCACTTAAATGTGATATGTTTGAAGAGATAAGAGTCAAAGCCCTACTAAGCGTGCTTTTGAATTTACTTATCAGTATTTAAGCAGGCTGTTCTCCCTGCCAGCCCCCAGCACCTGGGCAGCGCGATACACGGGGAGGCTCTGGGCCGGCAGCGGCAGCGCACGAGGCCCGTTTCATCTGCTCACCTTGCTGCTAAGGGCAGCGCTTTATTCCTGGCAGGAGAATGGTCCCTCGCTTGGATTTCGCTGCACTGAGGGAGAAAGTGCAGCCGGTGTAATCCCCGAGGAACAACTCTCCAGAGGTGCCGGTGTCCAGCCGTGGGGCGGCCGGGGAAGGGGCTCCCTGTGCTGAGGGGAGGCCGGGCTCTGCGTTATCCCAGGTAGACAGGGACAGGCACTGGGACTGTGCCCCCGGCTCCCTCCCATCCCCGTCCCCAGAGGCAGCGCTGGCAGGTCCACAGCCATCGCATCCGATATTGCGGGGCCGTGGCACGCTCAGAAGCTTGGAGAGCCCTTTAATAAGGGCCTAGATAGCCAGGATGATTTCCACTAAGTTTTCCTAATGCTGCCAATTAACAGCAAGTGAGATATTCCTCTTCCCCCAATCGAATATTAATTCTTTATTAATTCATGATACAGTTGCTAATTAGTACCTACGCAAATGGGCATTTTACCTTTGCAAAACACTGCCCAGCGACGAGATGGTTATTGGGGAATTGTGTGTGCGATGGGGGTACAGAGGGGCTGGGTTAATCCTCCCCCCAACCCCACAATAGCAAAGAATTTCAACTTTCAGACAAACAACTTCATTTACAAGTGTGTCTCTAATTAGCTGCAGAATTAGTAAAGCAGAGTTTTCCCCCCATAGATTGGCCAAACCCCTGAGGGAGGCTGTGGAATAGAGAGAATCGCATTTCCAATTATTTTGTTGAATTGCTAATTTAGTTATTGTGCCTGGCGTAATTGTGATGGGTATTGGGTGTGCAATTCAATTTGTTTTAAATATTTGTGGGAAGGCTGATCAGTAATGGAGCTGACCTATTTCATGGCCCAAATTGAGGGAAGAGACTAAAACAAAACACAGCTACAAAGCCACAGTTTGTCTCAGTTTTTATTTTGATGTCTCTCATCCCTCTTAAGACTGTTGATGCAACAAAAGGTTTATATTAAAAGATGATGGCACTTTGATCTTGGGCTTTTGAGAGCTTACAGCTCTGGTACTGCTTTTCTTGGCATTTTAATATGTAGATATTTTAGACTAAAGACTTTTAACTGTGCTTCTGGAGTCCAGTAGGCTCCATCCCCTCACACGCACACAGTTCAGTTTGTTAAGGTGATTTATGCTTTTAATCATACGAATTCTCATTTGAAAAATGTGTGAGAAACAGCTGCTGGAGCTGGGGTTGGGTTTAACACATCCTTGCATGCTCACACATCCTGGAACCCTCACCTTTAACGCGGGGAATGTCTGAGCCGTGTCTGTGCCTGCGGGGGGCTCCAGGTTGGCCCAAGGTTCCTGCGTTCCATCCCGTGGGATCCTGGCCGAGAGGTCCCTGCCCGTGTGGGGTGGAGGCCGTGGGCAGGTTCTCCAGCTCCCCCTTGGCTGTGCTTTCCCTTTCTGCCTGACAGCAATAAATCCAGGGAGGAGGAACAGGACACACTAATGGCTCAGCTCAGGGTTGTTCCACACCTGCACGTGCAGAACAGCCGTGGCAGGGCCCTGGCAAGCAGCCCCCTTTGTGACAAACCCAGCGGCCTGGGGCCAGAGGCACTTCGGCTCTTTGCTCTTTCTGTAGGGAAAGCAGAGCTCCTCTGGGGGTGCTTGGGACAAGGGGGACAGATTTCCACTCCTGGCAACAGCGAGGTAATTCATTGTTTTTATTAAAAGAAACTGAGGTAAGTGAAATACTTCAGCACCAGCGAGAACCACGTGTACCAGGGGTGCCCGCCCTGCCACCCTGGCCCTGCTGGGGAGCCGACCTGCACGCCTGTGGCGCGGGAGGGCGGCTCCTGCAGGCCTGGACCACCTCAGGGCTCCTGGGGCTTGTGCCGGACTTGGACTTTAGCTCCGGTGTTACCCAACAGCTGGTTCTTGGAGCTACTTCAACCCCAAATTAAGTGGGGCCTGACCCAGTGCCTGTAACCCTGCGACAGAGGGGGCTGCTCCAGGATGGGAGCAGTGGGCACTGGGACATCTCCCGTAACACCTGCAGGTATCCTACCACCCTGCAGAGGAGCCGCGATGACCCCAAACATTCTCTGTCCTGTGCGTCCCTGCTGTGGCCCTGACTGGCAGTAAGAAACATCTCTGGGGGCTCAAGGACCGCTAGTGGAAAAAAAAGTCTTTTAAATGTAACGAGGGTTCTTAACTGTTAAGAAAAGCTCGTCCTTCAGCTGACGCAGCTCCACTGGCACCAGGTGTCCAGCAGGGCTGCATCGCATGTCAGAAGGAAACAGTATGGGTGTGAGGCACTGGCACTAATAAACGCTCTCACAGAAACATCCAATCTGATTCATGCTTTACTATCATAAAACCTGAAACACTTTTAAGACAACTCCTGGTGTAAGCTCTGCTTAGACCAACTTCTGTAACAGTAACAGTATCCATGTGTTGGGGCTGATAGGGCTTCCCTCCAGAGTTCCAGCTTCTCTGACTATTTATTATGCTCAGGAGGACCATAAAAATAAAAAAAGGTAAAACAAGCCAGGGCTGGGGTGGCCCCGTGGGATCTGCTGCTGCTGCGCCAAACATCCACCGGAGACAGTTATTCCTGACGGGCTGCAAAGTCACCCCTGGAATGGGTGCAGAACATGGCTGGTGCTAAAGGAAGGGGATCACCAGATCGCCCATCTCCCTAGAGGAATAACAACGATCCTGTCCTGCAGGGCTGGGCTGGAGCCGGCTCCGGGGCAGAGGTGGGTGATGGAGAAAAACTTCATTTGGCTGCATTACAGCGAGATCTCCTTTTGCAGTTCTAAGCCCACCGGTGTATTTGACTCTGCCCTCTCCCTGAGGCTGCTTCCTGCCTCGGGTACCACAAATGAAAGGGATGAGCCCTTCCATGAGGCAGGCACAACACTGGGGCTGCCCTGTGGCTGATATTCCTCAAAATAAGTAGGGAAGGGTGAGCAGAAATGGCTGAGCAGCTGCACTTGGTCTCCTTTTACCGCACAGTTGACTGACCTGTTCTAAAGGAACTGGGCGCAGGCAAAGCCAGGGGGGATTCAGTCTCCAAAATCCTACCCTGCCACCTTCGCGATCCTGGGAAGCTCAGGAGCCTTCCCCACAGCCTGGGGCACAGGAACAGCCCTGGCCACGCTGCCTTAAATGCTGTTCTTCTGCTGCTACTAAGAACCAAGACGGACATTTGAACTAGAAATCGGCACTGGCTGACAGAGACGAGAGGGCCGGCTCCGCGAGGGGCTCTGCTCACCCCCAGACTCCTGGTGGGAGGATCTCAGGCTCCAGGGAGGCAGAGCCGATCCCAGGCTGCAACGAAGCTCTCAGAAGGGGAATAACATTGGCACTTGTCAGCACAAAGCTGCCCGACCAGGCGGGGTCTGAGAAGAGAAGCGGGCAGGGGCACAGGGTGGAATTTCAACGAGCCCCTGCTTTGCTGAGCCAAGGCCTCATGGCACTGGAGCGCCCTTCATTGCCTGGCTTAGCGCTTCCGGGTGGCAGCCGAACAGCGAGCGAACTGATGCATTGGTCCAGTCACGCTTTGTTAAATAAATAAGGTACAGTTAAGACAGCTGTAACTTAATTCCGCAGGCGTTCGTGTTTATACGTTTTCCTCGTGTCTCTGGCCAAAGAACACACTTCCTCTGGTCACTTTGATTTGAAAAAATAAAAATGTCACTTCCAGCGTCTCCCTGAGCCTCCCCGTCTCGGTACAGTGGTCGCAGTAGAGCAGACAAAGGGCAAATCTGAGCCTTTTTTTTTTTTTTTTTTCCTCTGTACCAGGCAGGGAGGAGTGTGGGAAATCAATGCTCTTACGTTGAAGAAGGCGAGTCCATTGTGGAGAGGATCCGCACGATCTCAGCTCGCTGGGTGGGTGATATATGCTGGGTCATGTGCACTATCGAATCCATGGCAACCTCTGGATTGGCCTGGACCAGGCTGGAAAGAGGCGAGAGTTAAGTGACGGCAGCCGCACCAGAGCGCGATCCGACAGTGCCCTGTCAGCCCCGGGGGGAGGACTGAAATACGGGCTCTGTAAGAGCCCGCACGAGGCAGCAGGCGCTGCGTGAGCTGTTAGCAGTGCAAGCGCTGTGCTCACTTGCAGGCCCTCCTGCCGCTCAGTTTGCTGGTGGTGAACCTGCTTGGACATGGACAGAGCCTGAAATCCTGGGCGGCTGGATCATGGGGACCCAGAGCAGATGTGGAAAAGTCAGGGGTGCGCCCTGATCCCACCAGCAGCACCTTCAGAGGCTGCCGAGAGCACCCACCGCTCCCATCCCATCTGTCCTAGTACAGATGGAGAAAGAGGGGAAAATGATGGGAAGAGACACCCCCCAGAGTCAGATACGGGGCACAGAAACCAGAGGAGCTGCTTCCTGCAGTTCGGTGCCCTCCCCTAGGTCTCTCAGGGGAAAAGCTTCTTTAAGAGACCTCCAGTCTGAGACATAAAACTTATCAAAATTAGATCTGTACCAGCCTAGTGCAGCGTTTGGCTCACAGGGCGCTGCTGCAGCAACGTCTGGGCCAATGCACACGGTAACTGCCAGCAGAGCGGCTCCTGTAAGAGTGTGACGGTATTCTGGGGTGTGTTTGGTGCAGTTGTAAACAGCAATCAAAGGGAACTGGGCCTTATATGACACCGAGCACAGAAGACATGAGGTAGCTTGGCTAGGAAGCCTGGGGCTAGGAAAAAATAAAGGGAAGGAAGGCTATTCTATCCAGGAGTGGTCATCACACTGCTTCAACAGCAGTAACCCAGCTCAGAGACTGGCTTGCTCTCTCCCTGCTTAATGCAGTATGCAGCCCTCTACAATAATTCCCCATTTTCTGTCTCAAATGGAGAAAAAGAGACATTAGCAGCAAAATTTCTGTGCCCTGGCTCCTCACAGCTCCTGTAGGGGCAGGGATTGCCAGGGAGGTTTGGATACCGCTGGATTCAGTCTCTGCTGGGCTGTGATTCTGCTCAAGGCACCTGCACGTACAGGAGCCTGTGCAGCCAGGACACCTGACCTAGACTTTGTACAAACGCCTCTGCTTCTCTGTGGCTCCACATTTTCCCCCATATTTGTGTTTCTAGAAGAAAATACATCTCCGTGGACTCCTTGTGTGTTTGCCACACAAAAACACCGCTGGATGTTGAACTGGCTAATCCACATCCACATCCAGCTGGGGAAGGTCATGTGGCCAAGATCAGAGACTGAACTTTTTAAATTCCTGGCAGGGCATGCATGGTGCGCTCACCTCCGTATCTGTTTGAGGATGTAGTCCCTCGAGATGTATTTGATGTTTTCATCCACGACTGAGCGAACACCTTCTTCTTCCGTCAGCTGCTTTTCCAGCCACTCCACCAGGTCCTTGTTGCTGTCCCACAAATACGCCTGCAAACACATCACAGAGTCAGGGGGTTCCTGCCCTCCCGCTCCCCACATACTGTTCCTGAAATTGGACTTGCGATTATTGCCAGTAAAACATGTGGCTGCAGCTCTCTGTGGTTTTCCTTTTCTCAGCACAGCTAACAACGAGCAGAATGCAAAAGGAGGCATTTCTTTTGCATCTCCTTCTGTGACTGAGATGAAGGGAACCCTGGAGGTGGTGGTGCTGCCACCAAACTGCTCATAGCAGCGGCCCCCAAAGCTGTCGCAGCTGCAGACACCGCTTCCTTCTGTGCTGGTTGCCCAGCAGGTGAAGCACAGGACAGACACTGATCTGGGCCTCCTTCCATGCCGAGCTGTCACGGGACACTTCACCTACAAGACTGAGCTGGTGTCACCATCCCCCAGCGACCGTGGGATTCCCTGATCCAGCCCAGAAGCCCAAGGGCCCCTTCAGCAGGTGCAGGCGCAGCAGAGGAGGTCAGGGTGGCCACATCCCTGAGAAGCCTTAGCAATAAAACCCCTTTTTCCCTTTTGCAAGATCATTTCACCTGGTATTTTGCTAGGTAGTTGACTACATAATAATTCAGGAGTGTGTTAGATGCCTAATAGCCTTCTCGCTCTTCTCTTCTCCTCTCATTTTCTTTACAAATCATTTAAGAATCGTTTTGTTAATGGTTTCCGGAAAAGCAAGTACCACCATTAGCACTCATTCATATTTATGTCATTTTATTTGGGTAATTAAACACCAAGCTCGTCATTTAAAGGTGCACTATCCTTCTCTGTTATCACTAACGAAGTCAAAGTCAGAATTACAATGAGCTCCATGCAGTCAGGATGCCCAGTGGTGCCTGTGGACCCCAGCACCCCTCGCTCCACCCAGGAGCCTTCAGCTCCTTGACCCTGGCGGTGCCTCTGCCGCCCCGCTGGGGCCTCTCTTCCCTGGGATCTCACGAGCACCGTGCCCTCCCTGGGCTGCTGAAGGCACCTGCGAGCGAGTGCCACACCTGAATAAGAACCTGGGATTTTCTTTTTTTTTTGTAACACCTTGTCTTAAAACAGTGATGTCATTTCAACCTCAAGATTTTGCTTATTTCATTGGTTTTTTTCTTATTAGTATTTTAAACTCGTTAGGTTTTGTTCCTTGCCTCTGCCCCCAGACGCCCAGTGACGCTCCCCGCATACAAAGCGGGGAACTCGGGAAGATTTCAGGGAAGGGGAAAAAAAAACCCCAAGAAGCTGCCTTATGGTTGCAGACCTGCGTAAAGCTAGATTTACCCAAGAATCCCAAAGCTTTTAGTTTAGGAGAATATTTAATACTCTTATTAATCATTTTTAATCCGTTTGCTTTTAATTAAGAAACAGCATGATGCTTTCCTATCAACATATGCCAGGGAGCAGATTAATTGTGGCTTAAGATAACTCTCCTTGATTGGTGTAATGTATTAGCTAACGAGATGCCCGCTTTTAAAGATACTCAGACACTACCTTGGAAAGCCTGCTGCCCTCTAGAGAACACTTCCCCCCCTTTTCTGGCACCCCTGAGTGTTTCTGACTTTAAAAATATAATAAAAAAAAAAAAAAAAAAATAAAGAACTCAGATTAGAGGACTGTGACAAAACCAGCCTGAGAGCAGCCCCAGAAATCGCTCTTCAGAGACAGCCAGCTTCTGAGTCTGAGCACAACTGAAAAAGAAACCCCCACAGCCCTGGAAGTTCCATCCTACAGCTGATCCGGGCCCTGCCTCTGCCCGCTCCGTCCCGCGTTAAAGCACTCAGGGGTGTGGGACACTTGGCAGAGGAGCTGCTCCTCTTTGTAAGGTGCTCAGATTTCCACATCAATCCACTGCTACATGCCTCTATTTCGCTTTTCTGGCCTGCTATAAAACGTGTCCCCATAAAACAATTCCTGACCTGGAATATTTACACCAAAGTTCTCTTTCACCACCTAAAATATTTGCGGTCATTATAATTAAAAACCGGAGAGCAAACTCCACCTGGGAGAACCTCACTGAACTACTGCCCCAGTGAAACTGCCTTTGCCTTTACCTTCACCGTCCCTTCGACTTCCACAAACCAGCGTCTCAGCATAGCCTGGATCTGCCCATCAGTCAGCTCAGGGTTGGCATCATGGATCTTCTTTTTTACCACATCTTCTAGAAGAAGGCGCCTTAATCTCCAGTAGAAGAAGGTACGGGAAGTTTTCCAGTCTAGAATGTCCTGGCAAAGACAGAAATGAAGAAGGAGAAATGAGTAAGGGAAAAGATTTACATGGAGAAATAACATATGTCTTGTTCCCTGTTGGAAGAAAAGGCCTGCACTCACTCTTGTTATTCCACTCACACAAGAGAAATGCAAATGCTGCCATGTCTGAGCTTGAAGACTACCACCCCATCACACCATTCAGTTTCCAGAAGCTGCTTCCAGCCTCCCTGTCTCCCTTCTGCAAAAAGACCCTGCTCACCAGCTGAGCAGCAGAGTCTAAGGTACAGCCAAGGGGAGAAGGAACTAGGGAAATCTCCCTGTCGAGGGAACAAACCCTGACAGCTGGCTTTCCGCTACATCGCAAGAGCCCTTCCCATCACCAAGGGTACCCACAGCACTGGCTCTCCACTGTCCCTGCCTCACCTTCTTCCAGGGCGGGCTGCAATGGCTCTGTGGGGTCACCTAATAAGCAACCAACAAAGCCGGGGAAATGCAGAGCTTCAGATGGACACGGTTCAGGTAAAGATGCTGGAAAACATGATGCGCTCGTGTTCCGGGACAGAAAACAGCTGTCACAGGGAGAGGGCCTGCTGCTGGGGCAGGAGGCACTGGGGCAGAGGTTTGTTTGCAGACCTGCAGGATGACACATTCCTCTGATCCTTTCCACATGTGCCAAACCCTCCAGTAACATCCTCAAGGGAAGCTCCACGATACTCACAGTTATGACTCCCTTCTCCTGCATTCGGCCGGGCGTGTCGTGCAGGTCGGCAAACAGCATGGCTACCTGGTGGTAAATGGGGATCAGGAATTCCTCCCTCTCCTTTAGCTTGGTCTCCAGCTCTTTTCGGTCGGCAGGGCTCAGCTCGGGGGTACCTGCAACGCGGCACAGCCACAGGTCAGAGACCTCTGACAGGGTGAAGCAAGGGGGGTCCAAAGGACAGCAGCTCCAGACAGTCTGGAGGGAGAACACAGGCTCCTTCTGTTCCTGTGTACAGTGAAACCCGGACTGCACTGGACCAGGACAAACTCCAGGCCATCAGCTCCCAGCAATGCCAAGCAAAGTCTTGAGTCAAATGTAAACATTTCATAGAATCGTAGAATTGTTAAGGTTGGAAAAGACCTCTAAGATCATCAAATCAAACCCTCAGCCCAACACCACTATGCCTACTAACCCATGTCCCAAACCGCCACATCTGCACATCATTTAAATCTCTCCAGCACTGCCCTGGGCAGCTTCTTCCAATGTTTCACCATTCTCCAGTAAAGAAATTTTTCCTAATATCTAACCTAAACCTCTCATGATGCAACTTGGGGCCATTTCCTCTCATCCTATCACTTGTTACCTGGGAGAAGAGACCAACACCCACCTCGCTACAACCTTTCGCACAGTTTTAGAAAGTGACAAGGTCCCCTCTCAGCTTCCCCTTCTCCAGGCTAAACAACCCCAGTTCCCTCAGCCGCTCCTCATAACGCTTCTACTCCAAGCTCTTCACCAGCTTTGTTGCTGTTCTCTGGACACAAATTTCAGCCCAGATTTCCTGCCACCTCAATTTAGGCAAGAGCTTCAAAGGAGGTTTCACCATGGAAACTCTATTCCATTTAAATGCCAATGAGCTGAGCCATCAATTAAGTGACATTTACTGGACTTACTCCTAAAAAAGAATAATGTCCCAACACACAGTTCATTTAGCAAGAAACATGGACAATGTAAAACACCATCTCAAGTTCTTCTGCAGGCTGGTTCCTGTCGGCAGCCGTTAGAGCTGCTGCCTCGCTAAGGAGAGCCCACAAGTTATGCTAGAGATGCCACCACTGCTCACGTTCAGTTCCAGTGATGGGCACACAGCAGCCGCAATCACGGACTAACCGGATGGACAAGAATAAAACTGTGTCATGAAGATGCCTGTGGAATTCATAATTCTTGATTTATTGTAAAGCGTTCAGCTCAGATGAAATTAACCTTGTTTAAAACAGAACCACGCATTAAACAGTTTCCGATTAATTTTGGAATTGCCTGACCCAGACTAAGCCAGACGAGGGGAAACACCTGGTGTTCTGCAGACACGTGGGAAGAGGCAGAACAAGGTGCTCCTTCCCATAGCTGCCCCTTTATCAATCCAAGAATGTAAATCCCCTTTTCTTCCTGTAACAGACCACAGCCAGTGTAACCTGAAGTGCAGCGCTCTGCTGAGCCTACAGTCATTTACACCAGGTCAAAGTTGGCCCAGAAGTGGCTTGATGCTTCTCCTCCATCTGCAAGAGGTCCTGGTGCACAGACAGAGTATTTAGAGCCAATCTTAGTTCAATTTAAGCAAAGACTGCAATCTGAGCCAAATTATACAGTACTGGATACTCCGCTGAATTGTGCCTTTTCTTAACCTCCCATCCACACCAGAAGTTCTGGTTGCAAGTCCGTGGCCTCAGAGCCAGCTGCCTCCCATCCTGCCTCCCCTTTTAAAGTCAAGGTCGCTGGCAATTTGAAGCTGGGTCATGGAGGAGTCTTGCTCAGAGCACTGGTGGGCTGTAACATTCAACTGTCCCAGGCACCTTCCACTCAAATGTTAATAGAGGCACCCGTGCGCCTGGGAGACGCAAGCTCAGAGTGCAGAGGGGAGCTGAGGCCTTAAACAAAGAGGCACCAGGAGTCAGTGGGAGAACCTGGAACAAAAGCTGGTGCTGTTATTCAGCCAGAGGACAACACTCTCTTCTTCCACAAGAGAGCTGATCTTGTAGCTTGAGATCCACAACTGCATTTTATTGTTAACCTGCCCTGCTTCCAGGCTGGGTGGTATGGAAGGCAATCGCTGAGGAGAGGCAGGAGGACAGCTGAGCACTGGGCTCCTCAGCAGCTCCGTGGTCGCTGCCCAGCTCTGGAACCGCAGCAAGAACACAGAGCAACCCAAGCACCACAACACTGGGGCTTTGGCTCCGACCCACCTGCAGGCTCTGTGCTCTTATACTTTGCACTGCCTATGTTTTCATTTCCTTCCAGAGTTCCTCTTCCAAGTCAGAACAGGTTTGAAAACACGCAGGCACACATATTTTCAGGCCACAACAATTCCTTCTAGGGAAGGAATGTTTTTATATGCCTACCAATATAAATGTTACCTCACCTTTCAAATGCTGGTAAGAAGGTTTTAATTAAGAGAAGCTACTCTTACAACCTTCAGAATAAAAAATTATCTGTATTTATCCGTGTTGAACTCTCAGGCTCCTATGCCTCCCTGTTTTAAATGGCGAAGCACGCACTTAAGCCAGTACCGCTCATGTAGTCTGGCCTATCTGCCACGCTCCTGGTGTACAGTCAAACCAGCCAGGCCCAGTAATGATTTAGGTGAGATTAACAAATATGTCAATGTCTATTTTCTGCTTAATTTAAAAGCAGCGTCTATAAAGATTTTTGACTTCTGAACCCTGTTCTCCTGGAAGAAAGAAGGTAACAATGAGGAGGGGGGATAAAGAGTGATTATCCCATCATCGATCGTTTGTCAGGAGCATTTCTTATTCACTGGACTATTGTAAAAAGCTAAGCTCTCGATCAATCCTGTAAGCCCCCTGTACAATTAAGTATCTTGGAATGGTTTTCTTTCTTTCCTAGTCAGATCCTGAGGCCTCAGGGTTTTTCAGAAAGACGGGGCTTTATTTATTTATTTCTCAAGAAAAGAAGTCTCCGTCCACAAATCTTACCCTGGCAAGGAGAGGGGATTTAAAATATGGGATTCCTTTGCTCTAAAGGTGCTTGACAGTTAATGAAACTGTTAAAGTTTAAATCATAGGAACATTATAGACCTCTAGGTATGGATTGGCTACTAATCAATAGAGAAACAAAAGAAGCAGCATTCTGAACCAGCCATTAGAATGCAAACACAAAGCTTGGCAGGTTTTGGCATGCAGGTGGGGCAAGCAGGTGAGACAAGACGACAATTTAAAGGAAGAAAGAACATGTGTGACCTTCCTGCCTTGGCAGGCAGCACAGGACACTTTCTAAGGCAGCATTCTAAGTGCCATAAAATGTCACATTTATCTTGGACTGCAGTTTGCTCTGCAGTCTCCAAGTACGCTCGTCTCTATATATAGCGCTGGTATGATCGCAGCCATTGCCATGACTGGAAGAGGCCAGGTAAACATCTTAATCTGGTTCCTGACACATTTAAAGCCCACGCACAGTGCTAAATGCACCAAGACCTCTTTGTTCTACTGTGATTTCTCGTTTTTAAGGCAAAATTGCCTTAAACAAATCTAAAAAATGCCCTGGGCAAGCAATAACACTGGAGTGTGGAAAAGATCAGAGCCTCCTTTGTGAGGTCAAGAGAGCAATGTCCAGGGCCCTTGGCTGGGGAGAGGCTCTTGCCAAAATGCCCTCACCCTATTCTGCATGAACAGGCGAGGGATTTGCCCTCACTAAAACCCTCCACACAAACATAACCTGTTACTCCAACAAAACCTAGTTTAAAACCATACACAAGAAGTATTTAACCTAAATGCTCCCCAGCCTGGAAGACCTGGTGGCTCATGCCTGCCTCTCTCTGCCATCATCCCTGCACTGGCACGTGCCCATCTCTGCTGTGTCTCCAAGGGTTGATAACAGCCTCCCCATGCAGCTGCTACAGCCTGGCTTTTGGGGTTACAAACTCCTTCTTCCGTGTCCTACAGCTCCTAAGAGGCCCCCAAAACTCTGGAATGGGCTCTCAGTACTCCATGGTACAGAACAAGAAATGCCAAATTCTACGGTTGCCAAAACAAGCCCTTTAACCCTGCTGCAGAGAAGGCTCCCCAGCTGCCGCAGCACGGACACACAGGCATGTTTTACAGCCCATGATCATGCAGGAAGGCTTCGGAGGAGTTGCCCTCCCCGTGCAGACAAATGGAAAAGCTGCTGCAATAAATCCACGCCGAGACCTCTCCTGTAAAGCGCTCCGACGCTGAATATCAATTCATCCTCCTCTCCAAAAGTTAAGCGAAAGCATCATGGCAGGGAAAGCACCACCTAAAGTATTTTGATTTGTGCCCCCTTAAACAAAAATCCCTCTGAAGTAAGTGGCATCCCCACATCCTTCCAAAGGAGGTGACTGCCAGAGGGAGCCAGTGCCGTGTCCTGCAGGGACTGCAGCCTCTGCAGTGGCGGGGCACGGGCTGCCTTTAATAAAGTTCCTGCCAGACAGAAATGGCTCAGCAGGACCATGAATCACGGCTTCCCATAACATTTAGTAGCAAAGTGCTTTTTTTAAATATGACCAGTTTAACAGGTTAGACAAAATGACTTCAAGAAATGTTATTGTAGGTTCCCTCTGATTGCAGAGAGCCAGGCAGCTTCTGAATCAATTTGATGGTTTATGGTTTCTAAACTGATAAAATGTGGAATTTTCTCCCTTACCCTCGGTGCACAACTTCAGCGAGGCCAAGCATTTCCTTGTCGACTTTCTTGCCTCTTCCTCAAACTCCAAGACCTGGGCAAAGCCAAGCATGGAGGCCTCTGACCCAGGTGATCTGTGGAGATGGCCCTTGCGCTTACCCCCAGGCTTTGCATCAAGGGCTTCAACCCAGGCTCCAGCCCATCCCACCAAGCCCACGCACAGGCAGTAGGCAAGCACTGCACCTACAACAAGAATCCTCCTACTTGCATCTCACCTTCTCTTCCTCTGCCTTATACAAAGCTCTTGCCAGACAGAAAAAACAGCAAAGGCAGCAAGACTGCCGAGCGTGTCCAGGCTGCCCAGGTACATCATCTCCCACCCCAGCCGGAGGGAGCCACTCCAGAGGGGAGAAGGAAGCCACTCATGTCCCTGGAGAGACAGGCGTTTTTGGATTGTCGCTTGTTTCTTTAAATGAGACTGCTTGTAATTGCTTCACTAAATATTCAGTAGGATTTATGTTATAAAGGTGCAATATGAAATAGCAGTGAAGGTCACACATGCTCACAACACAAGCTTGAAATATCCTTGTACAACTGCACTGTGTGATGTCCCACCCTAGTCCTTCCTGACTCTTTGCTCCTAAGGTCTCCCAGTGGCATCAGAACAAATGGGTGAAAAGTGGCAGTTACGTAATCCCAAAAAATTCCTGTCTGTGGGGAAACACTGACAACCCTCCTGGGAGGACATTCAAGATGCCCATTGTCAGGAAGGAGCTGACAGAAATCAGTACTTGCTCTTCTAGAGTCACGATTATGAATTAACAACGATTTAAATGCAGCAGCACTTGCACACAGAAGCAGTTACTGGAAATTAGCATCGCCTAAAAAGACAAAGTTATAACCACACTGACTGCTGTCCAAGGCTCCATGAGGGATGGATGGCAACACAGTATTTTTCTCAGTTGTTACTCAAGAAAACAACCACCATTTTGATTAATTGTAACACTGAGCAAACAACTCCCCCCTCAAAAAGAACAAGCAGACTTTAGAGCTGCAATCTAGCTCTCCAAACTAAAGCTTGGAACAAGGCAGGTCATAGGACAGAAGTTCTCAGCCACCCAAGAAACAAGGCTGTGTCAAGGCTGTCCCTGGTTCCCCAGCAAAGTCCTCACTAGGTCAGGGCTGAAAGGGACCTGTGGGTTCAGTTCTGGTACTGCACCCCAGCATGTTTATTTTCAGTGAGGAACTCCTACGATAAGGGGGAGCTATGGGTTCAATGCTTGAGCAGTCACTCATTATTGGGAAATATAAGGAAGGTTTTGCAGGCTTTTTAGCCAAATACAGTGCGAAGCAAGGCAGAAGCCAGCAGCACTGCCCAGTCATAGAATCACTGGGTTGAAAAATACCTTAGAGATCACTGGCTCCCATCGTACCTGTCTACTATTAAATCATGTCTCCAAGCACCTCATCTACCTGCCTTTTAAACACCTCCAGGGATGGTGACTCAACCATCTCCTGCGCAGCCTCTGCCAGTGCTTGAGACCCCTCTCTGTGAAGAAATTTTTCCTAATGTCCAGTCTAAACATCCTCTGACGCAGCTTGAGGCCATTCCCTCTTGTCCTATCACCTATCGCTTGGGAGATGAGACCAACATCCTGCCCGCTACAACCTCCTTTTAGGTAGCCGTAGAGAGCAATAAGGTCTCCCCTCAGCCTCCTCTTCTCAAGGCTAAACAACCCCAGTTCCCTCAGTTGCTCCTCATAAGACTTGTTCTTCAGCCCCTTCAACAGTTTCCTTGCTCTTCTCTGCACGCACTCCAGGACCTCAATGTCTTTCTTGTAGTGAGGGGCCCAGAACTGAACACAGGATTCAAGGTGCGGCCCCACCAGTGCAGAGAACATCACCTGTGGGAAGCTGAGGGTGCCCACAGCCCTGGGGTTTGTTCAGCAAACACCCACTCCCCCCCCAGCTCCACTGGACCCGCGCAGCTGTGTGCTCCCCTCCTGCGCCTTGCAAAGTGTCTACAGGCAAATGCAAAACGGGGATAGCATTTCAAATACAATTAAAGATGCACAGCAACGCTAGGGCAGCTATTTCACAGGAGGAGTTGAAGACATTCACACTGTTACAATACGGAGCAGGTGACGACCAGATGCTTCCCTTTTACTATAAGATAAATACCTGACAGGAGAAAATGGGAAAATCTTGCTCTAACTGGAGCCACTTTCCCATTCCTATCATTCATATTCCACCAATTTTGTGTGTACGTTTCTGTGCATCTGACACACCACATGCCCAGAATCTCCATGACAAAGCTAATTTTTATTCCACTCCTACACGTTTTAATCTAATTGTAATAAATAAATAAAAGGAAATTGAATCTCTATATTTTTAACTGCAGCCTGAGGCTCGCAGTCGGAATCGTTCCTCTTTTTCTAGGCAATCGCCGCTCTCCTTGCTCACCTACTTGGGGAGGAGATGCGCTCTCGGGCAGGACACAGGCTCTTCTTTCTTCCCTCGCCCTTTGCTCCGCACCGATTGCCCGTTTGTAATACCACAACTCTGAGTGACATTTTAATAAAACATGGGGCTAATAAACATTTCAGCAATAGTGCCGGAGAATTGATAATGAAGAGATTTATGTCAAATTATTCAATATCTGCCAACCTTCTCCACTCTCACACTCCCCAACTGCAAGTCCAACCCCAGTGTCTCTAGGCGTCTGGAATGAGACCAGAGCCACCCTCCTCTGCAACAGGCACACGTTGGAGTGTGTGTCCCTTTCCCCCTCTATTCAGCAGCTCCAGGGAGGGATGACAGCCATTCAGGGGTTAAAGAGAGGCAGTGAACCCCCAGCTAATGAGTAAGAATTCAGCAGGCAGTGTAAGATAAATGGAGCTTTCTCTGCTTCTGCTGGAGTCAGCATGAACTGCGGCCCTGCGGCTTGTTTGTGGCAAATGGAGTGCGCGAAATATCAAAGGGCAGTGATCCAGAAGAAGACCGACTTTGACAAATTTTAAATTGGCCAGAAAGAAAACCAGCAAAAAAAAAAAAAAAAAAATTATGCAATTCAGTGTGTCCTGCAATCTTGGCTTTCCTGCTCCGGTATGGAATTAGTGGCAAAACAACAGCAATGATCGCCTGATGTTGGGAGCAATTACAAGCCATCTAAGTGAGATGCTTATCAATGACTGAAGCTTTTAGAGCTCTCCCTATGTACAGTCGTGAGCGACTTGCTCTTGTGTTGCAGGCATTTTAATTAAAGTGTATGGAGTTTGCTGGGAGTAATTACCCTGTAGAGGAAGAGGGGAAAAAAAAGCCCTGAGCAGGTTCCTGCCTCCTCATATAGAGCTGTGTTGGATTTTTGAGACTGTTGACAGAGAACTGCATCCCCTCCTTCTCCCTCTATTTTTTCCAGGGATGCAGGGATGCAGGTCCTACCGGTGTGACTGAAGGGATGCTCTGCAGGTGTCTTGCACGCTGCCTGGGTGAGGGACCCTCTGGAAGGGCTGCTCCACTGGGACTAAGCTCACCGTGCTCTGCTCACCCCCTTCCTCCACCACTTCAGGATTTAAATAGCCCTCTCTGTCCGCAACCAGCGACTCTGCTCCTGGGAGAGGAGCCATCACTGCGCAGAAGACACTGTTTCTTCACAGAGGTTTGTTCATCAGCAGAGCCAGTGGCTTTTTATGATGAGGTGAAGGTAAATACTCTCAGAAACGGTGCTCCTACTGTAGTGCCATTTATCTGCATGGACCTGAGCTGACTGCTCAGCATATTGCCTTCTCTAACCACACATCTGATTTCTCCTTCCCCTGGAGACCTGTGCACCAGAGAGGCAGCTCTCCCGCCTCAGTGGTGGAGGTGGAAACACCCGCAGGAGGTGCAGCTGGAAGCCCTAACTGCCTATGGAACCTGTGTACAGAACCCGAGTGCGTAAAGAATCTGACTGCAGCCTTTAACTGGGAGGCGTGAAAACCTCCAGAGAGCACTTTTTGGGACCCCGTGCTGGGTTTCCACAATTTGGTGCAGTCGCGCAATCCGTTTGCTCCTAAAGAGACACAGTCATGTCTAACATGGGTCAAAAGTGAGGGTTTGTGAAAACAATCTCCCCGCTGCCACTACAAACATTAAAAGTAGTTGTTAATTCCAGGAAACATGGGTAGAGAGAACAATGCATCCAACTGGGTGTCTGTGTCCACTCTCTCACACAGGTAACACGTATGAGCAACCTGATCCAGTGGGATGCGTCCACACCACGGCACGGAGGGTGGAACTGGATGATTTAAGGTCCCTTCCAACCCAAACTATTCTATGGTTCTATGAATGTACTTGATCAGGATCTGAACTCACACAAAACTGCTGCCTTGTGCTGGTGTGCAAAACTCAAATGCCTGCTAACCTGCTTCTTAACCAGAAAGGAACTGCTGCAGTGAAAGAAAGAGAGGGCCAAAATACCATCACTAAAAAAAAAGGGAGAAGATGTCTTTGAGGTTATCAGACATCAGTAAGAACCTGGTTTTCAGCAAGCAGCTGATTCTTAACACTCCCCGCACCCTTTACAATAATTAATCCTCTCCCGAGGCATCAGAGCGGTTGTTTCGTATATAAATTGTCGCACTACCATAAATTAAAAAAAGCTAAATAATAAACTGTAACTGCCGCAATAGACACGATTTATCAGTCATTTGCAGAACACTTTCCCTCCTGAAGGACTCCAAAAGGCTTTATGAATTCAAACCATACCCACATAGCCTGCTTCTTCCACAACTGAAATGTAGTCAATTTTGGAGGTAAAAAGAGGCTCTGTAAGATTATACTCTTATAGTAAGAGCTGGTAAAGAACTATTTAAAGAGCCTATTCACCGAGAGAGTACATATCTGATATTAAGTGCATTTTGCTGAACACTCTGTATTTTGGGTTGTTGGGTGTATACCAGGCGCTGGGATCATTTGGAGCAAAAGGCACAGTAATAATCCAGTCCCAGCAGTGCCGTGCTGGCCACTGAGCATCGCAGAGCACCCTGTAATTTCACCAAGGAGGTGAGGAATACTTTTTATTTTCTTAAAACTGCAGAGCAGACAGATATCATTACTCAAAACTACCCTGGACACACTGAGATAGACTAGCAGCCCAAAGCCTCTTGGACCAAATTCTTAGTCAAACGACACCAGCTGAAGGTTTGGCCCATGAGCTGAGCTGAGCAACTGCTGAGATGGAAACTAGATTCAAGCATCTTTAGTGCCTCTGGTCAAACTCATTCAATGAAAACAATAATAAAAAAAGAAATCGGTTCAAAAGGATCCCATATTACTGACACCCTAAGTATGCTAAATGCACATGAATATCATCTCACACGTACATACATGCAGCTTGTCTCATCTGGTTTTCTTCTCAAGTTAGATGACAGTAAATAAAAATTACCATGAATTTGATAAAATGCCTGAGTGCCCCTTTGTAAGGTCTATAAGCACATTCATTAGCCACCCGCTGAACACATCGCTGCTCCGCCAGCCCCGCGCAGACGTACCCAGTCGCTCTGCCAGGCGGATGTAGACGGGGTCCACGCGCCTCATCGTCTTCACCAGATCCTTCCTGCGGAATTTGATTTCTACCGTCCCCTCTGGTTCCAGGATTCCTCCTCTGATCAGTGACAGGGGGAAAAGAGAAAAGAAAGGCACTTTCAGGTCATCAGACAAGGGGAAACAC
Source organism: Clamator glandarius (assembly GCA_033459285.1). Taxonomy (NCBI): domain Eukaryota; kingdom Metazoa; phylum Chordata; class Aves; order Cuculiformes; family Cuculidae; genus Clamator; species Clamator glandarius. Next base: position 350,136 of record JAUNZM010000188.1, on the reverse strand, counting down.
AAAATGGAATGGTTCAATGTTATCTAGAAAGCATGTAAAAAAAGAAGAGAAGGGGAGGGAGACAAAACAAAGAGAAAGAGAGAATAAAGAAAGAACCTTAGCTGCAATACATTCAATGCCACAGATGCACACCAGGCATCACAAAAAGACGTCTATCCAGCAGAAAGCATTTCAGTCTGGCACAAGCAGTGCTCTTCGACACTCTCTTTTAAGCTGTGACCTGAAAGCTCTTTCAAAGGTAGGCGAGCTTTATGAAACAAACCAATTAACCATCCATTTTCATTAGAGATCCTGCCCACTTCCCAGGTCAAAGACAGAGGAGCGCATGACTTGAAACTTGGGCTTGGGAAATAAAATCATTTCAGCTTTTAACTGTGAGGGTGGGAGTAATGACGACGAGGAAGGGCAGCACTGAGGGTTGCAGCACAGCAGCAGTGATGAGAATTATTACAAATGTGTACTTAGGGAGAGGATGATATATTTTGCAAAATAATCTCTTTCTTGGCTAGTGGAGCTCAAGACGCCTTGAGCTCAGCTACAGCTCTGCAAACCACATGTGGTCCTCCCTGATGTCTCACAAAGTCGGGAGCTGCCTTGAGATTTCCAAGAGCATCCCAGGAAGGAATGGGGCAGAAGCAGCAGTTGTTCCTGCATGCACCCAAAATACGCTTGGTGGGGGAAGGAATTTGTATAAGTCCTGCTCATGCTGTGTCTGGCTGCGAAGCAAACAGACTCCACATTTCTAAGTTGGAAAAAAACAGCAAAAACTTCTGACTTCCAAGAGGCAAAGATTAGACAAAGTTTGCTGAAGATGCAGGAAATACTAAGGCTGACAGCTCTCTTTGCCTTGCTTCTTTAGAAGAGAGAGGGGTAAGCACCCCTTCTTCAGCTGGGAAGGGCAAGGGAAATGGGCATCTGGAAAGGGCAGCTTCTCACCACACACACTTTTTTTTCCCTCCCTCGGAGCAGCTGGTCCAGGAATTTTGCCCTGCTGAGACAGCAGGACTTGAAAGGATGCCCTGACAGCACAGTATTCATGCTGACCTTCTATGTACCTTCCTTCTGTCTGCTACAGATAGCCCAGGTAGGGCTGGCTGTTGCCTCCACATGATTCAGTATCTCTACATTTTAGAGATTCTTGAAAACATTTTTAAAAACCTGTTTCCAAGAATTTGCCTGTAGTTTTATATCCTGAACTGCAAGTAACTAAAACTTCACTTGTGTAAAATGTATTTCATTTAAAAAGTGCAACTACCCAAGTGCCCAGTGACAGGCAGTACAGCACTCAGGGACTTTAAAGTACACACTTATTTGCACTTAGTTAATTTGCAAAATTGTACACACAGGCTTTGTTCCAAAGCACAAAGTGGTGTGTGGGAATAGCAGAATGGTGAAAAAAATAGTCCTAAGCACCAACATCTCACTGTGCTTTGCGAATGTCAGTAATGAACCATCACAGAAGCTGCCTCACACCAGCTACAGAATTTACCCCCATGCAAGTCCAAGTCAGGAAACTGTCCACATTGTCCCAGCTGAGACCACTACACAGCAACATCCTCCAAAACACGGTTTACAACTGGGAAGCGCTCCTTTCAGCAGCAAATTGCCACACTCTCAACTGTGAGCTTCTTGCTCAGCCAGGTAATTAGGCCTCAAAGCAGGTGGTTCTGGAGGGAGGAGAAACTGCCATACCTGCTCTCTCGGTCTGCATACATCTCCATGTGACGAGGATTAATGGTAGGGTCAATCACAGCCCAGGATCCTCCTCTCAGCTCTGCCTGCGGTGGGATGTAAATAAGCACAGGCTGGCGATACTCTCTCAGACCGTCCACAATGTAGGCACCGAACTTGAGCACTTGGTCATACATGTCTGCAGAAAATGGACAAAGTGCTTAAAATCACAGTTCTACACCATGTGCCCAGTAGAAAATCCACCCATTACATCCCAGCTGAGCCAACAGCTATTTCAGCAGCTCTGGAAGTCAGGTCAGGTATTTCTGCACTCAACATGAGCACAGCTGCCCAATTTCAGACCCACTACATGGACCTGTATCATAATTCACATAATGTGCACAGCACACCTAATGGCAGCAGGATCTTCATGTATCTTCAAAAAATTACATGTGGGAAAAGGTTCAAATGTGAAATACCATCATTCTCTTCTGGCATACAAATTTGTTTAAGGCATTTTACTCAAAATTAATAAGAACAACTTCTTTGTGTAAAGACAGTACACTGAGAGTATCAGCGTCAAAGGTGAATTAAATAAAAGAGAAAAAGGGAAGGCAAAAGAATTTATATGAGATGATATAGTTTATAATGGATATAATTTCTAATGGAAATAGGCATCCTTGAACATAAATATTTTGTCACTTATAATTACATACAGAAGTATCAAATCAAATATACAAGTAATGAAAAACACTTATGAGGACCACCCAGTCCAGCTCTTTGTTCACACAGGACCGTATCCTACATTTCTTACCCAGTGCTTTTTGAAGCTTTCATTTAGAAATCCCTAACAGTAAATCTACTCCTTCTTTAGGGACATTTCCACAGCCAAATAGATGAAATTTTTCCCAGTATTCACCCAAACTTCCCCTCATTCCGCACCCGCATTAATCTCATATTACTACTCCTCGCATCACCCTACATAATATCTCCGCTCCTTTGGGCTTGCTCTAAATGGCAATTGGCTTTCCAGTGGGGTTTGGTTTTCCCTTAGAACAGGCATTCGTTTCTCACGTCTCTGAGGACAGTACTTTCCTTCCCTTTCATCATTTTTGTTCTTTGCTCGGTGCCTCCTCGTTTGCCTGATCTTTCCTGGCTGTTAAAATACTAGAGCACAGAGCAGAAATGCTAAAAGGGCTGTGTGCACGAGGCACACGCAGCCTTCAGAGACACATATTCCTCTAAAATCTTGACAATCACTTGAGAAAGCCATCGTTTCCAGGGGAGAAAGAGTCTCCAGCCAAGGTCCCCTTGTTGTTTAACCCCAGTGTAATGATAAGCATTCATGTGAACATAGTTAAGCACTTAAACATGTGGGAAATACACACACACACACACACACACACACACGCACTCTCACGTAAATATACACAGACAAACATATAGGGAGCAAGCAAGAGAGGCGTATACATCTATATCTATATTAGTACCACAGGCACTGATGTGATCTCTCCAGTTCATTTGCAAAGTCATTCTCCAAGTACCCAAGAAAGAGTTTCATGTTCTTTAAGAAATGTCAAATGCTGATGAAGAGAAGAACAATTCACTTCCTCTAATTGCAAATAAACATAAATTCTGGCAGACACAGTGGGGACTGAGAACCAAACAAAACTCCAACCTTTTCCTTTGTCCTGAGCAAAGAAAGAGACCTCAAAAGGGGTGACAAATTTATTACTAATTACACAATTATTTTATTATGTAGTGCTAGTAATAAACCACTTGAAGTACTTTCAGCTAATTCTAGTGTTAAGAAAATAATTGCTTGATTCAAATTATTTTAACTGAATTAATTCTTTACTAGACATTTTTTACTAGTGCTACATAATAAAATAATTGCGCAATTAGCACTACATTTTTCACTCCTGCCAAGGGTATATATTTTACTCAGGTTAAGTGAAGAAAAAGAAGCACTCCTTGTTTGAACAAGGCAGAGGTAGGAGGAGCAGGAGAATAGAGGGAAACTCGATGCTTTCTGCACACCTCTCTCTCTCAGGTTTACCAGGTGGCATCAGCAAGGCCAGGGAAGCATTCCTGCACCTACAGCACTTCCAGGCTCAGATTGTCACAGCTGCCCAGAAGCAAGGACTTCACCGCTGTGCGGTTCTGCACAAAGTTACTCCTCTTGGGACCCTGAGACACAGCACTTCATTTTCAGGAATGTCCCAGCAGGCTTAGCTTAATATTTTATCTACGGATTTACACCAACTGCTGGCTTCTCTTGTGCGCTCAAAGCTTCCATTGAGGTCAATGTCACACTAGTTTCAGACCTGGCTGTAAACACCTCTGCTGTCAAGGATTTCCCCTTCTTTAATGTAAAAGCTTCCACTAAACAGAGATCAAGTTTTGCCAAATGGAAGGGTTCAGAACCAACTCTGGCATTAACAACAACCTGCTCTTCTGCAGCGTTTTCCCTCCCGCAATCTCAGCTGTTCCATTTCCCTGCACTTAACCACTTCGGCAAAGAGGGACTCTTATTAAAATATTCGTATTTTTAAGAGGTGAAATATAAGTAGAGTTGATGAAGATCAGAAAAACACCACAAAGGCAACCCAAGCCACCTGCCTGCACAGCCCATGCCCCAGCACAGGAACACACAACCCCCCTGATTTACTTTAATATTGCATTTGAGTTTAAAACCATGACGCATTTGCCATCCTGTGACTACTACCACTTCTTTGTGGTTTTGCTGCATTCTGCACTCTTGCAATGGAAAATAACACATCAAATTCAACTGCTGCAGGTGGGAAATGACACCAGGTCCCAATGGTGCCCGCTGCTCTGTGCTTGAGCTGCCCGTGCAGCCCTGGATAGTGTGCAGACTTTATAAACTGTTAACACCGTAAGGAACACACCGTGTTTAAAACACAACCCAAAAGCTTCCATCGTCATTTGTGCAGCACAGACCACCATACACATTTTAAGAGCAGGCCGTCTGCACAACTGTTCTTGCAAAGAAGTCTCTTATGTTGAGACTGGAAAGATTAAAATGAAATATACTTGTGGGCCAAATTTAATTCCTGTTTAATTAAAACCTCAGTGTAAAAGGCACTTGCAAGAGAGAAATACTGCAGAAGTCCTCTGGGAAGAGCAGTGTCTGTTATTCAGCAGGGCAGACAGTGTTCGCACCTTCCTGTTCTGTGCCTGCCTGCTCAGCTGCGGCGTGCATCGGCATCTACTACCCAGACATGAAATCCGCTGGAAGCTCTTATCATTACACTGTATGTGTAAATATTGGCAATCAGATGCATCAAGCACGCTAGAAAGGCTGCAAACAGCCCTTTTGCATTTCCATAGTGTCGGGCAGCATGCCCTGAACCTCCAAAGCTGGAACGGATCTTATCAGATTGGCTGGATTATCAGATAGGACCTGAAGGTAAATACCAGGCATGTACTGGCTGCAGACACATAATGTCCCTCATAAACCCATTACATACAAGCAACACCGTCACTCAACATCCAGGTAATCAGAGATTTAAAACAGCCCTTTCATTCTGCTGATTTTTTTTTATTGTTATTTATAACCTGTCCCAGGAAAAAAATAATAAGTAAAACATGAAAAACCAACTGCGAGTGACCCTGTAGCACAAGCAGCGCTGCGGTTTAATGTCGCGGGGATTTGCATGCTATCAAACTATTCATACCGAGACCAAGACCCTGGTGCTAATTTCCAGTAAATTTCACGCTTGATGTCTCCCCGTTGTGGGTCACTGCCGGTTCGCCTAAATAAACCGCTTCCAAATGGCTCCTCCATCTAAATATTCAAGCCAGTTTTTATAATTTAATTTTGCATTATGCTGAACAGCCTTCCGGCCAGATACAGCTCGTTGGGGAAACCACCAACGCCATTGTGATATGCCTTTATTTATGTTAGTTATTTATTTATTTTATGCCTTGAATTAGACCTCCTAGGCCGACTAGTAAAGAGAAGGGTTTTTTTTTTTTCATCTCTTTTTTCCCCCCCCCTCCGCTAATGTCAATTTTCAGCATAGCAAGAGCTGTCTCTAATCTTTTCCTACTCATTACACACAATTTTGGAGTCATTTTACCCACAGTGCAGTCGGCTCCTGGCAGTGTGTTTGTGTGCACTGAGGGGTGGCATAATTGTTTATTTTCCCTCCCTGCATAATCCCCAGCCAGCACTGAAACCAAAACTGCAAACAACTCCCCAAGGAACGCAGAGAGAGTCAGGAGAGAGCAATGCTCGCTGTGCGGGTCCCAGCAGCAAACAAGGTGCAGGAACACACATGGACCAGGGTGCACACTGCAACAGCTCCGTTCTTCCCTCTCCTCCTCCTGCTCCAGCTGGGGATAACCACTAGATAAACACATTAGCGTCCTCCTAAGTGCCTTTTCCACCTTGGGATTCCAGTCCCAACTCCAAAGCTAAGCTCAGTTTCTGAGGAAACCCTCAAAAGTCACTGACCAAGCTGGCAAAGTAATATTTAGCAGTTGCTTGGTAAAGCTACCCCAAAAACTTCCTCGTAAGCTTTGTGGTAGGGAAAGCAAGTCATGGAGGGAGTGCAGGAGCAGCACATGGAGCAGACACTATCCTGCAAAGTAACAAGTGTTTTCCACAGGATTGAATTTTGTCATAGAATCATAGAGGTTGGGAAAGATCTCTAAGCTCATCCAGTTCAACCATCAGCCCAACCTCACCATGCCTGCTAAACCATACCCCAAAGCCCCACATCTACGTGCTTTTTGAACTCCTCCAGGGATGCAGACTCCACCACTTCCCTGGGGAGCCAGTTCCAACACTCAATCATTCTTTCAGTAAAGAATTTTTTCCTAATATCCAATCTAAACCTCCCCTGGAGCAACTTGAGGCCATTTCTTCTCATCCCATCACCGTTACTTGGGAGAGGAGACCAGTACCCACCTCGCTACAACCTCCTTTCAGGGAGCTGCAGAGAACGACAAGGCCACCTTTTGCCATCTTTCACCTCTGCACCTGCAAATGCAGTGGCATTGCTTTCCACCACTGCTAACGAGCCAGCAGAGCACAGCAGCCTTTGCCAGTCTTTCCAGAGCACACACTTTTATCCTGTTAGAGCACCCGTAACTTTTCTTCTGTGTTTGCCACACGCAGGTAAGGGGCTGTAATCTTTTACTTATTTAAATTTTATAGTATCAATCTTACATTCTTGGCACTTCACAAAGTTTAAAGGAGCAAAAATCTAACTGCTAGTATATTAACTGAGAAGTTTTATAACTGTTCACTTCATATGAAAATCACTACCACCACAAGAGTCGACTGGGAGACAGTCCTTGATAGGACAACATTATAGTGCAAGAAACCATCAGTGTTTCCATGTGACAGAAAATACCTTTCCGTTTCTGATGTGCAATAAAGTTGGCTTATGCAACCCCAGTGTTAAGCTAAGGCAGAAAGATATAAAGTGTTCCAAGCAGAAGGGGTTTGCTGAGATTAGTGTTTAATTAGCCCAGGTTGGCAGCTGTAAATTTTGTAGGAATTAGAGCCCTGTTAACCTCCAAAGACCTGTTCTCACTGCAGATTCCATGGTCAGTTCCTATAGGCAAACACGAGGGTACATATAAAAATACAACTGCATTGCTTACTGTGAAAAGACCTGGCTTATTTTGAGAAGACCTTGCTATCATATTTGCTCCTTGCATGTTATTCCTCTACATGGCTATTAAAGACAAGACACACATGGGGAGGAATGGACTGAAATCTTTCATCACCACAGCTACTGCAGCGTAGAGCGTCCCTTTCCTCTAGTTGGCTGTGTAACAACCACAACTGACTTTTAGCAGAGCTGGGCAGGGCATTGCCACGACCTCAGAGAGCTGATATGTCCACATGCTTTGGTAGGCCTGGAATATTATTTCCTAATTAGCATTTTTAATATCAATCACATACTTGCCACGGAAAAGGATGCAGAGTGCATCAATACGAATGAAGGAGATCCACTCTGCAAATTTATGGGTGCAAGTTGCCACCACAGTTAAGCCAATCTAACAGCTAGCTGATGCCCAAAGACAGAACCCGCTCTTGTCCCTTGACCCACATGCTTCTACTGCTGGTCTATCAACAGAGACTGGCTTCAGGCTGCTAAACCAGCTGAGCTAGTGCCATTGGCTATGCCACAGCAGTGCCCTGAGCAGTAAGACAAGCCACTCTACGTGACCACACTGAAAGGGGATTCAAATTAATGGTTACCTTTCATTCCACCAGAGAAACCTCTCCAGTTAGCAAAGACCATCAGAGGCAGCCCTTCTCTGTTGAAGTCATTGATAGCCTGTGCAGTCTTAAAGGCAGAGTCAGGGAACCACACCTGACCAGCCTGCTGGATTATCTGTTGGGAATAAAAAAAGACAGTTAAGCCCTGACAAGCATCAGTCTAAGAGTCCGCATAAAAATACAGAAATAGATGCACTAAGGTAGATGCAGAATTAACAATGAGGATCAACACACAAAATGCTTAGGATCTGCTTGACCATACAAAAATCGAGACAATCCTTTTGTCACCAAAATCAAGTGTTCCTGCTGAATTAACTAAGAAGAAGAATACAGATGGTATGGAAAGTGTGATACTATCAGTGCTGCAAGATGAAGAAGAAGATGAAGAGAGAAAAAAGGATATGCAAAGCAAAAAACCCCTAAGAGATGATGTAGGGACAGAACTGTGAAATCAGGCAGGAGAAAAGCAAAATGTCGGGGCAGAAAGACCGTGAAATGCTATGGTCACAGCAAGAGAACAGGGAAATGATTTTTGCCTGGTCCCTGCATCTCACCTAAGTCACAAGAGAAGCAGGACTGCTGGGGAATGTCTCCTGTATGAATGGCCAACACAACTGTCCATTCACTAGCACCCTAGCAAGGAATGGCCAGGCTTTTTGTCCCACATTTGGGGAAAAAAATCCCATCAAAACCAGTGCTCTTTCCACAGGGACATTTGCAGAGGACAAACAAGCAACTGCACACACGTTCAACCTACCTTGGCCTCCGAGTCCAGGTTTGCAGGATCAGCAGGGATGCTCAGCTCCACTGTCCTTGTTTCTACGGCAACTACTCCTACAGGTATTCCTCCCAGCCTGGTAACATGCGAGACAAATCAAAATTCATCGTTCTGTTGTTACACAACTAGACTTTTTTTCCAATTTGCATCAAAATACTCAAGAGAGACAAATAATATGAGCCAACAGCAAAAGAAGCATTCTGGCCTTTATGAAGAGTTTAGGCACGTGGCTGTATTCCTGAGTAGAACTGACAGTTCTCAAAGCAAAATCTAGTTCTAAAAGCTAGCAAATTCTTCACTAAAAATTAAATAGAATAAACCAAAGCCCAAATTTTGAATGACATAGCTACATATCCACCCCCTTTCACCTGGTACCATCCAGATTTTGATCCTGATGGTCCTGACCACAAACAATAAACACGAAGACCCAAGGCTTCCCAAGCTCTGCTCTCATAAGCGCTGTCAGCTGATGAAACACACCCACAGGCTGCAGGTCTCAGCAATGCTGATGTCTCAGCCACCCTAAGCCTCCATTGACTTGACAGAAACTCCCTCTCCCAAGAGGCTACAGTGAATGATGGGTAAAAGGTTTGGGTTTGCTCATCTATTTCTCCCCAGACCCTCTGCAGCAGGACGACTGCAGGGGTGGGAAGGGTGGAGGGACAGAGGGATGGGCAGGGGGGATGCTCAGCTCTGCTTTGTACAGCATCCAACCACTCTTTTACACAAAAGGCATCTCGCTTGCAATGACAACTGCTTAATCCCAGGATGGGAGTCCCAGCAGAGCCCACACTCTCTCCTCAGGCACCTCAAGCTGGATGACACACGCCGCAGGCAGAAAATGCGACAAGGCCTATGTGCACTAGGGGGTTGAAAATATTCCCATTCACGATGATTAAGAGTCTGCCTAGAAACCCGTGATTGCAGAAGCCGTCTTAAATCGGTAACTTATAACTTCTGTATTAGGGCCCATGTGACCTAATAAAGAACATCTTTATCCAAGTATTACAGTTATTTATTGAACTTGAAAACAGCTCAAAACAACTTCTGTTTTCCATTATACTTCATATAAATTTTATCAGGCTAGCACATGAAGATGCTACATCTTGTTTTATAGTGTGTCCCTGGACAAGTTGCCATAGAATAATAAAAGACAATTTACAGCCAAAAGCACACATATTCCAAACATACATACAAAAGATGAGTTTTGGCAGCACTTACAGTAACAATCCCAGAAGAATATATTTATATTTGTTTTTTTCAAAATGTCACTTCTTTTGAAAGAAGTCGGTGTCATTTGTGTTATATATATACCTGTCTGTGAGAGTCCAAAGCAACTTGGAATTCGTCAGAAGAAAGGAACTGTAAGTGAAGCCCAGCACAGGCCTGGACAGAGACCTTCTAGCTTTGCCAAATCATTGATCTCCTCCCACTCCCAGCTCACCAGGATACTGCTTAACATAAAAGCTTTTAAATAATTGTAGGGCGTTGTGAGATAAAACTTTGGTGTCATGGATGGCAGATAAAAATACCGAAGTGTTTTCAAAGGTCACAGGACACCCCAAGGTTAAGTGCTACAATTAGGAGTGGAGTCAGCAGGTATTTCCAGCTCCTTTCAACAAAATATAAAGATCAGACAATATTCTGAGGGAAAAGGATCTTCAGGGTGACACCACTCAGAACTCTGGGTGCAGAAGTGGTCAGAGAAACAAAATGCCAAGAAGACAGAGCTGAATTGCACCTGCATGTGAATGGCCCTTCGGCTTGGCAGCAGCTCGCCTCTAGCTGGGCTTTGTGAGCTCAGACTGCTGCTCCTCCTGTCCTGATACGTCATCTGAGGGAACGGGTACATTTCTCTTCATCACATTCTACACTGCAAGAGTCGAAAGGCAGTTCTAAATCCATTAAAGACCCTCAGAAGTCTTAAGAAGAGAGCAGCAGAGGGCCATTTTGCTGAGCACAGCCTCATATTGGAAAGCCCCCTGCAGTTGCTAGGTGGCGTTTCATTAATGTATTAACAAAGCCCCTTATGGCCGTTTCAGAGATGCCCAGAATGGACACAGCCCTCTGAGATGTTGCACGTGAGCTCTAGGGAGTGTCATAAGCATTCCTATTCCATAGCTGGCTCTCTGACCCTCATTAGGAGGGCTCTGTAGAGCTGCGGCTTTGAAGAGTCTAAAAGAGCAACAGGAGCTCCCAGTGCCAAATACTCTGGGCCCATGTGTGTTATCCACATAATGGAGATAAGAAATAGCACTGATTCATGGCTACGCTGGCTGGGAGCCTGGCTGGCAATCCCAGCTGTGCTGTGTGTTTCAGGAACAGTGGTGTCTCTCCCTGTCTCCCACTGAATGCTCTGATGATCAAACGCAGCATCACCAGGGATATCCTGGTACTATGGTCAGTCCTAGAGTCACCAGTTTATTGAGACTAAAGGCTGATGGAGTCTGACCCCAGGGGTTCCAGAAGATCGTAAGCATTACAAGTAACGTGGCTCTGGATTGTTGACACTGTGATACTGACAGCACCGGAGGCAAAGATCTGTAAATAAAAGATTTTTCTGCTAGGAACTGAAGCACTGAACACCCATCATGTACAGGCACGACCGTATCTCACTAAGTGCAACACCTGAAGCCTCTAGGATCACATTCAGACACTTTGGGGTTTTTTTCTCCCTTCTCACTCATTAACAAATAAAAGAAACGACTGACAATTAGCCAAAACCACTGACATCAATTAGAAGCTGGGAGTCTGCTGGAGACAAGAGCATGAGGCTCTGTCTTGAGAGGAAAGCCAGCAGTAGTCTGAGGAATGAGGAGTAACAAAGGATAAGTATGCTGCATTCGGACAGCTCAAGCACTTGGAGTGGAAACTCAAGGGAGATAAATGTAGTCGTTCAAAATGGCTTTATTCTGAGAGAAAGCAGGCAATGAGATCAGGAAACTCACAGTGCCATTAAGGGTAGGGGGCAAAAGAAATAAAGAAGTAACTAGAAAAGAGGTGACTGAGGGTGTTTTTGAGTCCAGGTCTGATTTGTATTCTCTCAAAATACAGAGTCCCACCTCCAGGCTTGTGCTTCCTGCCAGCTCTGAGCACTCACAGACCTGCAACAGCCAGAATGACCCAGGCTGCCAATATTTTCAAGGCATGGATCTCAATTTTGGGGCAGTGAGGAACATTTTAGGATCCTGCACAGACACCATTTTGCAGCAAGGTTAGGGAGAAGGGGAATGGCATAGGCCTCTGGAGCCACATCCCTGGGCATGACAGGAAATAACTGAGACCAGGTGAGGTAGGTGTTGGTTTGGAGAATCCTGTTATTCCACGCACACCTTAAGCTCTTCTCCATGCAGAGTTTCTGGCAATTTGCTCTAGTTTTAGGTGAATTTTTCTTGCAAGTCAAATAAGATTGCAAAACAATAAACTGCGTAACACAGCTTCGATTAAGTCAGGGCTGAATAAAGTCCTCATTGTGCAACCACACACCTAGGGAAGCACATATTGTCTGCAATAATTCTTAACAATATCTCTCTTTTTGGTTTTTGTGCATGTTAAAGCTGTCACCTCCAAGAAAAACAGGAGAAATTATCAGACCACACTTTCTTCATGTGGTAAAGAAGTATCCCATTCAAGTAATGACTCATTTTTACTTACAGCCATTGACTTCCAAAGGACATTCTAGAAAACGCAAAGCATACTGAAAACTTGATTTCTACAAATGTCTAAGATGCCTCTTAGAATTTACCTTGCTCTGCCAACCACAACTGTCTGCGCCCAGGGCTGCATGATCTCCAGGAATGAGCCATTGTCAAAGAAACCACTTAGCCACTGTCCTTTTTGACCTAAAGGGAAGGGGAAAAAATGAAACATCAGAGGAGGGAGATGGGAGGGAAGAAAGGAGAGAGAAAACGAAAGAGGCAACTGAAACTTGCTTAAAATGCCAACCAGAGAACTTGGCAGTGTCTTTTTATTTATTTATTTATTTTTAAACAGATTATAATACAAGGGAACATTAGACAGCTGAGCATTTGTCTGCCTTCAGCCATCATGTCTTATTTCATTTGCTAGTCTGCATAAAGACAGTCATTTATCAGCAAAAGTATAAGTTATTGTTAACCGATGGGGTTCAGCTAGCAGAGGGACTTTGCATGCTTTTAAATAAATAACTCTTGTTTTTTTCAACACAATACAAACATTTGTCAAAAGGCAGGGAAGTCATTTTCAAAATGCCTGTTTCTTCTTTAAAACTTACTTCACATTTTTCTCTTCATTCTGTCGAAGAAATTCAGGAACTAAATATAAAAATTTATTCAATTTTTAAAACCAGACCACATACCTGAGCACATTTCACATATTCCTCTAGAAAACCTGATATAAAGTACTTTGATACCAAAATCCTACTTGCTTGGTAAAAGATGCCAGAGGATGCAGTTCCCTCTAAACTAAAGCAGGCTTTAAAAGTCACCATCCTAGATGAGACCATGTGCTATCAGAGCTTTTCTCTTGCTGAAAGAAGGCAGCAGCTTCCTAATGCTTGAGAGAAATCAACCTGTCTTCCCAAAGAGCACATTGCCAAGACGACTGTGCAGTTCTGAGAGAAGTAAACTCTTCCTGACCCATGCAGACAATCAGCTTCTACCCTGAAATACAAAGGTCTGATAACCTGACCATGCTAACTCCAAACTGGCATTAGTTGCCCTTTACAAAGCCAGTGCAGTATCAGGGTTGGGGTTCCTCCTGAATCACAAACTCCAACGCACTGACAAGACCTCTCCCTCCCGACATGCGACAACAGACCTGCACAGCTACCAATGCACACACATTCCTTCAAGTAAATTCCTCAGGATGACAATTACTGCTACGGGAAGCGGGGTGGCAGTGCATGGCATGTTTCTCTTCACTATGAATGTGTTAAGCCTCACAATGCCACCCTGGGCAGTGGGAAAGCACCGTTTCCACTATCCAGACAGGAAGACCATGCAGGAAGGTTTCCAATATTTCAGTTTGGACCCTACTCCAGAGAATAGGGAAGAACACCACAAAGAGCCCTCATTTGGGCTCATGATGACCAGGGGAGTGACGAGGTTTGCAGACAGCTCTCTCCGCAGTCTTCCAGACTGCGTAAACCGTATTTCCCAACATCCAGGCATGAAGATCCTCTACCCATTCAGTCAATTACAGAAGTCTGGGGGCAACTGCTTTCCACTGGGGCTTCATGAAGCTCTGAAAAGAAGCCCCCCAAAGCTCCAATCCCAAATCCCTCCCAGCTTTGCCCCTTGGCACACAGCTTCTGCAGAATGCTTTAATCTGAACAAGCACCTCTGCTTCTGCAAATCCAAGTCCAAAACCAATTAAAAGTGGAGATCCAAGCAAGCTAACCCCTGCTGACTTAAACAGGATGGAGAGTGTTTTATCAAGACCAAACTTGTAATTACTGTGTTCTACATTCCTTGCCTCTGTGGCCCCACTGTAAAATGTGACCATCCATTTCAAAATTATCTCTTTATCGTGAGCCCAAAGCTGATCGTTTAGATTCTGGCCTCGTGTCGGGCGTCAGTTTGAAGAATATCACGGCAATATCTCCTCTAATAAATGGCTTTAACTTTTCACCTAGGAGATATCTGCTTTAACTTATCACAGGGAATCATCTGCTTTCCTTAACGCTTCCACTAAATTAAAATCTGAAGTCACTCGATTTGGAAGCCAGTGTTAGCTGCACTCAGACAGCTGGATGAATTACTTGAGAGATGATGAAAAAATATTATCCAAAACCAGAAAACTTAGTTTATCACAAATCTCATTTTAGCCCCCCAAACTCATTAATAACAGCAAGCATAATGGTCACCCAGTTTGCAGCTTGTACATACACAGGCTTCACAACCCGAAAAACGTGTGTGGGTTCAATGGCTTGCAGTGCTTCCAACATAATTATTTGCCAAGATTTGCAGGAATACTAAATTCCTTCAGTGTAAAGACTTTTGTACACATACTTTCCTCTGAAACATTAAAAGAAACCCTACAAAAGTAACTAATAATTGTAAGTGTCCTCAAGCACTCAGAATTTACAAGCTATTTTGATATATTACATTTAAGTTGTTTAAAACTAATTATTTTATAAGGTCTGAAATATGTTTGGATTGCAGACACAAAGCCTTGACAAACAGTCATGCAACAAGATGCATTATTGCGTAGCCTGTCCCAAAAGATGTACGTACTTGGATTTGGGCGTCCAGCCAGCATCCAGCGAGGATCATAGGGCGTCTTGGTAGGAACAAAATCTATGGTTCTGTCTATAGGATCCTTGACTTTGAGGATAGGAACAGGGCTGTATACACTCTAAGGGAAAAAGAAAAATATTGAAGGAAGGGATTCTCCCACATGGTTTTGCACTAAACACCAACTCTACAGGACCTGGTCGCAGTCCTCTCTCCTCAACACTGCAGAATCCTTTGACCGATGGGATTCCATGACAAGAGTCCAAGGAAACTTCCAAGGTGCTCCATATACTGTCTATAACTTTCCTTTAGCATCACACAGCATACATTGTACTTCATTTGCTCTTGAACTTCAGGCATAGCCAGCATTAGCAAGGGCCTGCAATTTAACTTCTGAAAGGTGACCAGGCCACCTGACTCATTCCATGCACTCTTCCCTGAAGGAAGGTGACCTGCGTTTTCTTGTTGCCATCTTCCTGGCTGCAGAGCAGCTTACACATATACATCAACTACAAATTACCACCTCAGAGAGGAACTCTTCTCGGTAAGAGACAATCCAGAGCTTACACAAAACCCTGCTGCCCAGCGTACCAAGGGCAGCACACCAAGGGAGTGATGTCAAAGTACCCAAGGCAGCTCCAGGCTGCCCCACAACCCAGCTCCTGCAACAACTACTTTGTGCACTTCAAAATAACAGACTTGATCATGAGCCTAAACCTCTTTGCTAGGCTGCATATAAACAGAAAAAACCCACGGATATAGCCCCTCACCCCGCAAAATGCTGTGAACAAAGCAAACAGGTAATCGCAGAATCACTAGGTTGGAGAAGACCCGCCGGATCATCGAGTCCAACTATTCCTATCAAATGGAACCTTGCAATGCGGCAGGGCCAGGCATTACCTTTGGCATGTAGGAAAGCCACTGCAGAATAGTGTAAACTCCTTCAAAATCGTCACACACCGTGCTGTGCGTCACTCCATTGTTGTGCATTATCTGGATCCCACCCAGCTGGTTGTTGGAGGTATAAACTTCCCGTCCAAGTACCTTTTGAAAGCAAAACAGGAAAACCATCAGAGGACGAGATGTGACAAGGAGGTGTTGGCTAAGCAGATGCATACAAGCCCACCTCTGCAACGAGCCACGATCACCTCAACACCCCTTCCCAGAGACCTTCCCAAGGCCTGTGTGCAGCTGAGATCTTATGAATAGTGATCACCAAGGGGAATGGCACGAGCTGGGAAACTGAGGCAGGCGGCAGTTACAGACTTGCCCTTGCCAAGCAGTGATGGAGCTGATCCATGACCAAGTCTCCTGGGTGCTGACCCGAGTTCAGCTCACTAATTCAAAATTGCTCCAACTAAGATGACTGGTAGGATGGACCGATTTAAACCTTTAACTGGGGAAAAAGCAAACACTGTGCACGAAGACAGGCAGAGCAAAGACAAAGCCTCACTAGCTCCTTGGAGAGACTGGGAAGAATAAGACTCTGAGTGCAGGGCTTCCAATTCTCCTGCACAGCTCCATCTCTAATCTCAGCCCAGGCACCGCAGCTCTTTTCTCATTCTCCTGCTGTCTCTTTCCATTTGCCCTCTCACTGACTGATACACTGATCTCTCGGTCACTCGGCTTTCTGCTCCACTGAGTCCATATTACTAATAACACCTCTGCCACGGCCAGTTTACCTCATGAAGGCAGGAGCACATCATTACAAAATAAACTCATAACTTTGACATTCTAGCAAATACATGCCGTTTGTTATTTTTATGGGTTGAGTCTTTCTAACAGACAGAGGGCATTACATACCTGCTTCATTTAGATCTTAAAAACCCCCTCAAACACACATAAACAACTTGCCCTCCCCCACCAAACGAGCAGCACAGCTCATTTTAGGGAGAAGGGCTACAACAAGAGAGGAGCAGCCTGGAGCCCAAGGCAACCCAGTCCTTGCAGAAGAGATGTTTGGGGCTGACTTCATCCCCATCCTGACATCCTACAATGAGCGCTCAGCACATAACTCATCTTACTCAGAGTAGAGAGGAACTCCACATTTCTCAGGATTTGACTTTTTGGAGCTGAAAGTAAGAAGGTGTTGAAGGGATATGCAAATAGAAAATCTTTATCTGGTTATAAAACTACACTGGACCAATTAGCTTTCTTCCCACACGCCCCCAGTTAATCATGGCTGGGGTCAGGGAGCCGCTGTGTCCATCTAAAGGGTTGTCAAACTAGCAAGGCATAACGCCACCACTTGCGATCTCCAAATTTATTTTCCTTCGGGGGAGAAAACGCCTGGTGGCTTGGCATTTCACAAAACTCAACATCTACATGCACAGAACTTCCCATGAAACGCATGTCCATCAAGGCTTACGTACAGAAGTTACACCACTAGCCCCAAAATGTAGAAGTCACTGTAAGCAATGTGGTTTTGCACAGAGACGTTCCCAGTCTCCCTTCTGAGCTCAAACACCTTCATCTTCCTCTAACAAAATCAGTGTCAGGAAAAGGCATGGCAGAAAAGACAGCAACAAAGATTTAGGTTCAAGGAAATGAAAAGCACAGGTCTACAGATGCCAGGCACAAGCCCAGCTAAATGCTTTCCACAGAGGAAAATAAAAATAAAGAGGATTTAAACTCCCCATCTATGAACTAATGCAAACGTATGTACATGCAAAATGGGCCTCTGCTTGTGCTTATCTAGAGACACTGTAGACAGCTCAGGTTTACCACCGCTGACAGGCAATGAAAACAGTCTAATATACCGCCTTCTCTCACCCTTAAATCCCTTTTTGGAGATCAAGATAAATATGCAGTTCCTTCTCCCGAGTGCTCCAGACATTTCAGTGAAGTGGCAGAGCATTGTGAGGGGCTGTGCAAATGAAATCCCTCTGTAATACTGAGCGAGCATAGTATTTACTTGTCAGTGTTTGTCTGTTGTTGCAGAGGCAACGTAGTCCCAAGCTGCTTTTAAAAGCTGTACCGATGAGCGCTCGCTGCCTTCATTTGTATGACATATATGTCCACACATGCTCCTGTGCCAGTGCAGAGTGCAGTGGAAGGGATATGTCACATGGACGCACGCAAGCTCTAAATCAGAGCCTGATTTAAGCACAGGCCAAATGCAAAGCAAGCTGCTCCCCTCCCTGGTGCAGAAACCACGCAGCCAAGGGGTTAAAGAGTCTGTTGTCCAGGGATGCTGCTAGGCCGGGTGCTGGTCCCCTAACCTGCTTCTGCACGTGGGCTCTGCTGTCTCCTCAGCAAGGAACAGAGACGCCACCAACTTGCTTCACACCTAGAGCTGCAGACTGACTTGGGTGGCAGAGGTTAAAAGGCAGTGAAGGGCTAGCCAGCTTAGAGACAATGATCATGGGGCTTCAGAAAAAAAATGAACGCAACAGCTCATCCATTCGGCTCTGCTAACCACCTCATCTCTGACCTCGAAGGACTACATTTTTAAAGGCTGACAAGTAATTCAATCTCCAATTAACAATCTTAAATGGTGCAATGCATATTGCTGTGTAAATGTTTCTGCAAGAAAATATCCAAGGGTGAAAGAGAATACATCTGCTGGAGAAGTCCAAAACTGATGCTTCTTCAATTAAAGGACTCTGATATTCCTCAATAAGAAATGCGGTCAGCAAAGGCACAAGTGCATATAGAAATGTTGCTAAATCGGTTAGACAAGTTTGATGCTAGAATCAAACTCGTGGGAGAAAAGACCTCACAGGATTAAATCCTGAATCTGATACGAGCAGGATCTGTCAAAAGGGTAACCTTCAAACCTTCAGTCTGCCAGGAAGGCAACACTGAGCCACGTAAGTAGGAGGTTAAGAAGTGGAAGTAGCTTTAGCCCAAGGCTTAGAGAAGGCATCTGTTTAACAGCCAAATACATGCATGGAAGGGTTAAGTTTGCAAAGCAGGTCCTTCCTAGTAGAAAGGTTACTGGCATTCCAGGGAATAGTAGAAGGAGCAGCTCTCAGAGTCAGCTGCCACAGACCAGAGATCAAGAAAGGTCCAGAACGAGGGATGGGAAAGAACAGGGTCCAGGATTTTAAAGCTGAGATACACAATTCACACACATGTGAATACCAGTAATATTTGACCTCTGATCATGTGCTTAATCTGATGGCAAAACCAGACAAAAACCAGCAGCCATGAACCGCAAAGCACCAGACAGCAAGCTTCTGGTACCAGAAAACTTGCTTTAAATGAAAATTCTTTCCAGTCCATGAAAGCCAGAAAACCCAGAAACCAGGTTTCTGTCCACCCAGGGTTTGACAGGCTACCAGTAAGGAAGCTGCTGTGGGTGACTCGCCCCCCCCATAGAGATCCCTTCTGCGGCGTCCAGTGAGGACCCCTCACTGTTGTTACTACTGCTTTCCTACACATCATCCCAGTTCTTTGCATTTTGGATATATTTTCCCCCTTCCAGTTCAGCAGCAGCCAGTGTGACATTTCAGTGAGTTGCAGCAAGTGCTGGAAGGTGCCAGCAAACGTGTCTGTCTTGTACTGGTACTCTCCCTTGTACCAGCAGCCTTTCCCTTGCCTCTCCTCCAAGCGCAAACATTAACTATAACCAAGAAAGCAGGACTGTCACCCCCTACTCTTTGTGTGTTCGATGCTGAATGGTCTCTCAGTCACTAGGGACCCCGGTGGGATTTGGGTAAGCCACTCAGCCTCCCCTTCCTTTGCTCCTGAAGACTCAAGTGTGCAGAAAGCAGGGCAATTAACAGGGTACAGGGGACAAAACGCTTCCTCCACACCACCATCACAACAATACAAGGACATCAGCATCAGATGGCAATGTCAAGTCTAGAACAGCTCAGCCTCTGACTGCAAGAATACACTATTTTCCAGAGAACGCAACCTTTGATATCCACATGCCTACAAAATACATGGGCAGTATTGTCTACACTTACTTCATTTGCCTCTCCAAAAGCCACTCTCCCTACCGTAATGGGAAACCACATTTCTTTTTTACTTCAGTGGATCATTTGCAAAGTACAAAGGAGAGCCAGGATTCTAGCAGTCTTTCCAGCCTGTAAAAGACCATCCTCAACAGGTCTGTAGTTGTGCCATATGCATATTAATCATTTTCTAGCACTCAGACCCTGAGGACCAGCTGCTTTCTCTGTGCTCCTTTTCAGCAACGCAGCCGCTAGTTAGTTGAGACATTCACTGTGAAGCTGGTTTGGCTGCAAACTTGATTGGCTCATATGTTCCATCAAAGATGAAAGATCTGAAAAAATGACAGCAGAGGGCTTGAATGGGAATCATTATGTAACATAAGTGCTGTTATTATTCAGAGCATATCATGTGTTTATATCAAATGTAAGTGCTAGATTTTTATCTGAATAATTTCAATAATTGCAATTCCCATCCCACAATTTATATTATCTGCCAGAAACCTGAAGCAGAAAAGGCACACGCACATACTATAAATAGCCTATTTTTCATAAACAGGCAGAAATTATGAGAATGAATGTCTCATCAGAAAACACAATGTAGGAACTTAAAATCTGACTGCTATTATGTGCAGTCAAGCCTCAACAGATCTTACAGTGTTCATTTCTATCACTCAGCTCTTCCCCACACACGTCATGTCATTATAGGGTAAAACAGCAGCACCACTGAAGAGCAGAACCCAGTGGAGGTAAGATGCCAGCACGAGTCATGCTCTCGAACAGATCCATTCCCGAGTCCTCAGTCCATCTCCATGGCGGCGTGAGCGCAGAGTCCTCCCCTCTGCCTGGAGACAGACCATGCTTCTTGCATTTCTAATCTATGAATGTGTGCAGTTCCTGCACTTTTAATTTACGAGCGTTCGGTGGGAGACCCTTCTGACTTGGGAACATATTGGCTCAGTCTAATGCTTGGAGATTATTAAAGTCAGAGCTATACTCCACTATCAAGTCTACAGATCTTTTATTTAGAAGATATGGTGCTCTAAATGCACAAAGAGCTCCCTGTCACCTTCACATTAAAGCCCCTAGTGCCTGGTAAATGGAATTATATAGCTGTCATCTCCTTTCCCCAAAGTTTTAAGAGTACAATGGGCTCATTTTTTCCCACTCTATCCCAGCTTCAGAACTAAGAGACCTACTTTGTATTGATTTAAAGTCTCAGAAATAAATAAACCTGCTTCACCAATGTGATTCACAAGAAATTCATGATACACTATTGCATGATATATTTCAGGCTGTGGCTCCAGCTCTTTTTTTCCTTTGGTGAGTGATGGGGGAGGTGGGAGGCAGGGGGAGGTGGGGGGAAGCTGACAGCCTGATGGTTATTGGAGATGGCTACTGACTGCAAATCCAGAAGCAGTTCTTGCTGGTGGAGTCATTTTCTTGCTTTAATTTGGTGAGATCAGAGGTGAAAGGGGAAAAAGCAATTGCACTTCACCTCGGAGGCAGCAGGGGAAGACGCATCCAGATGGACACTGCAACTGCAGCTGGCGTTTCTACATTTTCTACTTTCTTCTGCCTGAAGACCCCAAAGCACCTTACCAATGCAATAGGAGCAGGGCTCCACGGGGATCAGATACAGAAGAGGCAACCTCTCTGTCTGCAGATGGCAACATAAATGTTATCAGGAGGAAATAGTTGTTCCATCCTACAATAATTCATGGAGATTTTTGAAAACTTCTGGATTGTAACAGAAACATTTCACAATCTTGAGATCTGAACAAATACCAGACAGGGTTAAGATGATTGCTTCTGACTTCTGATTGTAGATATTAGAGATATTAATTTGGAAAGAAAAGCCTGTTGAGGTGCGGGGGAAGAACTTTTCATCGGACCACAACAATTCCAATGACAAATTCATCAAAACTGATACTTTTTTCCCCAAGGAGTTCCAGTTTCAGTGAACTGGCATTTCCAAATGAAAAATGCCTTGTCAAAAAACTCCTGCCGAGCTCTCCTTTCGTGGTGTAGGGAGACTGCAAGTTTTGCTCAAGGTCACTCCAACAGTCAGCAGTAAATCAAAAGGACTCAACATACTTAGCAAACTAAAATTATAGCCACCTTTTCTGCATGGTGCAAACACTCATAAATCCCCTCTGTCTCAGCTAAGGGTTTCCTCTAATCTAGACACTAGCCTTATAAACAATATTAACGATTGTCTCCATGATAATTCAAGATACTGTTTTGGCCACACCCTTGGTCACCTCCTGGATCCCAACAGAACCCTCTCATTCAGAGCTCATCCAAGGGGACTGGCTGCAGTGCAGGAAACGATTCCATTAGAGCAAAGAAACTGTCTTCACTTTGCAGTGTGCACTTAGACTTTATCAGGAGATACAATGACAGCTCTCCAATGCCATTCCTGGAGTTCCCACTCACGTGTCCAAAATGGCAGATAATTTCTCCACAATTCCCTGCAGGGGAATTCTCCACAATTCGCCAGGCTGGTCACATTGCTATCCCAGTGACACCCCAAGAGAGTGGTGCTGAGGACCAGTTATTCCAGTACATGCTTGAGAAGTGCAAGTGCAAGTGCCTTCTGTTCAGTTCCAGTGGAACATCAGGTATCAGAGTTAATGCTCCAGTAACAACATACCCTGCAGGATCACTGGAAACTGGGATACAATCCTGGTTACATGCAGTATATTTAGAATACATAGGAGTTTCCCTGGAATGCATGGGAAGGGATTTAGACAGGCAGTATATGGGCCACTACGCCAAACTCCTCTTCAGCAGCAATAAATACACACACAGCCCCCATAGCATAGGTACCACACACACAGATAAACTGATCAAGGTCCATATTAAAAATGATAGAAGGAGGGAGGAAAAAAAAAGTCAACAGAAATCTATTAGACTTTCTTCCCTAAGCAAACATAAAGGGACTGATAATGCAATGCCTGGGACGTAAATTGCCTCTAATGGGAACAATACACAAATATTGCCACTTAAAGAAAGGCAATTAAAAATAAAATGTAGAAATGGAGGGTGGTGTTTGTTTATTTGCACTCATCTGAAGTCCAGGCATCCATCCTGCTTACATTAATTTCTCTACACACAGCAAAGGCCTTTGTGTTACCAAGACTGACACCAACCACTCTCCCAGCAGTTAATGCCTCTCACTGGGCTTAAAAGAAATGAATTCTACTGTCTTTGTCTTGCCAATTATTGCTAACCTGAGACTGACTCTTGAAACAGCTCTGCTCTGCATTCCCAAACCAGGTGGGCTTTGTTAGGGTGTGAGGATTGGTGCCCTATGCCAGGGAGACCTCCAATAGCACCAAGGTCCTGCATCGGTTCTGAAAGAGTTGCAGAAACCAACTTTCACCCATGAAACCACCCTTGCTCTCACCACATCATCTGCCATAACCAAACAAGGCACAGTAGAGCAGCCCCTCCTGCTTCCCGAGCCAAGAGCGGGATAACCTTGGTGAGATCCACGAGAGGAACAGACTGACAGTTAATGCTGTTGAAGTGTCAATTTCTGTTTGACATTTCCTAGACCCTCTTTGATTAGCATTCTCAAACACCCTGCGCCCATACGTATCTTCCTAATAGTCTTGCTGTGCCACTACAGAAAGATTCATATCATGCATTAATAATTATAATGCTTCTTTGAATGACAGGGATGGCACTTGCTGTTCTAACTCACATGATTGCTCTCACATGATTGCTTTGATTTAATCCCAAGACTGGAGTCATCTTGAGTAGATACTGAGCTATCCCTGACTTGAATCTCAAAAAAAGAGCTTTCCACATTCTGTATTTTACAGTAAAATCCCTAAACAGCACCTGTCTCACCAGGCTTTTATTTATTTTTCCAGATTGTGAAACTGAAGGGTAAATATTGCTGCTTGTGGTATTGAAGACCAATCACTCACACAAGACTGACTGACAGACTGTGTGAGCTTCCTGCTCCTCAGCCCAGAGGTCTTCCAGTGAGCCTCAGGCCTGGCCCAGCAGCCTCACAGGTGGGCTCAGCACCTCCCAGCAGCTCTGCCCATCCCTCCCAAGTCCTGACCTGTTGTTCCACCCTGTTACTCCACCGCACCCAGCAAGTTCTGCAGGTTTGCCCAGCCTTGAACTTCAACCCTCAGGTCAGTGCCAGAATGCTTGAGCACAGAGATCAAATGACATCCCAACAGTCACAAAGATGATCAGAGGGCTGGAGCACCTCCCATAGGCGGACAGGCTGGGAAAGATGGGCTTGTCCAGCCTGGAGATGAGAAGGCTCTGAGGGGGTGACCTTAGAGCGGCTTCCAGTACTGAAAGGGGCTCCAGGGAAGCTGAGGAGGGGCTCTTGATCAGGGAAGGCAGGGTTGGTTTTAAGCTGAAAGAGGTTATATTTAGATTACATAATTAGGAAGAAATATTTTCCTGTGAGGATTGGTGAGGCCCTGGGCCAGGCTGCCCAGAGAAGTCGTGACTGCCCCATCCCTGGAGGGGTTCAAAGCCTGGCTGGGATGGGACTTTGAGCAACCTGATCCAGTTGAAGGTGTCCCTGCCCATGGAAAGGGGATTGAACTGGATGATCTTGAAAGTCCCTTCCAACGCAAATCATTCTATGATTCTGTAATAAATGGGGAGGTACATTAACATGTCAGTCGGAAACCACTTAAGACCGACCAACAGCAGAGAGCCATGTTGGCCGAACTGCCTCAAGAAAACCTTATTTCACTGAGCAACTTACAGGCAGGGGTAGCCAATATCCCAGTGGGCTGGTTTCAGGGTAGCTCCCCTGCCTGCTGTGTGGATGGTCCCACAGTTACGCTCCAATCCTACCCCAGATCTACACCAATGACACCATAAATGTCCTCAACAACAGCTATGTTGCTCTGAGTTCTGGCTGTGACACTTGGTATAATTGAGGACTGTATCTAAAATACAAGGAAGGATATTCTCTTATGGCCTGTGCAAAGGGGTTGTTGGGTTTTAAATGCAGATTGTCAGAAGGATCCTTGCAGCAATTACGGTCTGTTGTATGAACAAGTCCTCGGGGACCCAACCACAGTCACGGGATTGACTTGTACCCTGTGCTGCCTTGACACTGGGTGGCACGTATCATGTTAACGTCTTCACCATGCACGAGCAGCGTCTGCACTAATGAAAGATGTACTCAAGAAAGGTCACTGGACAATTGCCAGGCAAGGCTCACAAGTTTCTTAGATATTTACATATTGCATGAGCAAGTCATCAGTTTTTCACTAATCAGTTCATCTCTCAAACATCCCTCCTAACACTGTTCTTCAAAAGACTTTTCTCCTCCTAAAAAGCACCAATTCCAAGTGCCAGAGATAGTGCATCTGGTAAATAGGTCCCTGAGCTCTTTTAGGTCTAGAATAAGTTAGACATGCAGACACATTGCTTAAATTAAGATCATTTTGAAGCTAAAACTTCCACAGAAAGAAATCCTGAGATGGGTTTACCTACGCTGCTAAGGCACTGGCAGGTACTTATCTGATGAGCTCAAAACCCATTGCAAATACAAATACTGAGGTTTCAAGACCAAGTTGTCAGCAGGTACTGTCACTATATCCCTTCTGATAAAAAATGCCAGACTACAAGCAGCAGGCAGTTGGCTGCCAGCAGAGAAATGAAGCCCAGAATTCTAGATTTTGAACCTTGCTTTGAACATTTCCTATTTCAGTGGTTTCTGACTCTTCATCTTCACTGCCTCTTCCCCAGCATGGACACATCCTCCTGGCAGGTGGTGTTTGTCCAGTTCACACTTTGATGTTCTTGACAAACCCTAGGGATGAGCACACCAGAGGACCAGTGTGATGCTCATTCAGGCTGGCCAAGCCTGGAGAGTTTAGTAGAAAATAAACCTAAACAGGAGAGAGAGGAAACAGAACAGTCTGCTGGTTAGATGCTTCCCTTCACCAGAAGAAAGGATGACCACTTTATGTCCTACTGGGAAGTGCAATGAGTGGGACAGTTCTTCAACATCACTCTGAAAATGAACTGTTTGAGATACCACGCTGAACATCTCTGTAACAAATTGAAGTTAGTGGTGGCTCCTGAAAACCTCTGCTAAATCTGGTTTCCCTTTGAAAAAGCCTAAAACTTGTATCTGGAGAGAAAATGTGACTGAAAGCCACTATTTGTTTACGTCTTAAAGACAGGATTTCTTTTAAACACAAAAGACAAAGACGAGCAAACTAATTAAAAATAGGTCAGCAACAGACTTGGGAACATCCTTGTGAGGGCTGAAATGAAATTTAGTCCTGGAAGCTTGAACCTTATAAGCAATGCATAAATTGGGAGTGCTGGGCTCTTCAGTCTTGCTTCTATTAAAAAGAAAACCAACAGAAATTAACCTGTTAGCTGTTAGCAGCAGCATGTCACCTACCTCATATGAAATCGCTCCCTGTTTAGCTTATGACGAGGAAAGGGAGTTGAGGGAGGTGGAGGAAAGGGAGCTGAGGGAGGTGGAGGAAGGTACAGGGGTGGAAAAAGGGGGAGGCATGGAAAGTTTAAAAAAAAAAAAAATCTCTGCCTCAGCAAAAGTTTTCATTAAAATTTTAGACAAATGATCTCAGTGTCCTTCTCCCATGCTGCCTGGGGCTCCATGCTATTTCTATGCAAATAACAACCTCGTGGTTTATATCTTATTATTTCCACCGGAGCTGCGGCGACATGACCCGAGACGTGTGTGAGGTAGACAGCGAAAGAGAGAGAGGGAGAGAAAGAGAGGGAGAGGGAGGGAGAGAGATGGAGTGGCTGCTCGCTCAAGTGTGAAAAAATATTGTCAGGAGTGAGCGGCAAGAACAAAAAAAAAATTGCAGGGATAACGTGTTTATTTCAGCCCCTCTCCCCATGTGAACCAGCACCTTTTAAAATTCATTGGGCATCAGGCGATCATGCACAATCCATCTGCTTTCACTTTATCATTTGCATTTCATGCCTCCTGGCTTTTGATGTGCTGATACTTTGATGCAGTCAGGAGACACGCATTATCATTATTTCAATTTTCAGGGGGGTCAGCGGGCTCGGCACAGGCGCGCACACACACTCACAGGAGAGGAATGAAATGTCATTTCCACCTCTCCACCCCCTGCTGAAATGCAACGGTGAAGACAAAAGGGGTCCAGATGAAATGCAGCCCTGGTGCCCCACACGCAGAGCGCTGTCCCCACCACAGAGCATCACACCTTTCACCCAGGTCTCTCCCTCACCCGTCGGTCTGAACTATAAACAAAGACAGCTTCATCAGGAGCAGAAAGAAACCTTGCACAGTTCTTGTGCAGTTCCCTTGTCACCACGACAGGCAACGGGGCTCAGAGAATCCTTAAACCTGCCTGCTATCAGGTGTCTCACATGATATGCCTCTCTACTTACAAAGCAGTGACATGGACACAGTGAACAGGCAGCCTGTGATTAGTCAGCCTCTAGAACCAAACATTAACTTCAGCCAAACACCATATTGACCTTGAGCTCATCATCTAAGTTATAGCTTACTGTCTGGTTTTGGCAGCTGGACCTTTCCCTCTACACCTAAACCCGCAGGCTAGTTTTACATAATGATAATGAACGAGACCAACAACAGATCTGTTGGCACATAATGTTTGTCACAGTCCCCCTCTGCTCCCTCTGTAAATTAAGAAAAATCCAGTGTTTCACAGGAAAGAATTAACATTAAAAAACCAAACAACTTTCCAGAAAAAACCTTCCTGCTCTCTGAAAGCCTCATTGTCTCCATTGCTGCGGAAACATTTTTGCACTGCGCATTCTCTTCTTACAGAGAGAAGACATTTTGAAGATGTGTGTGCAGACAAGACTCAGAGTAAGCTTTGTACAGCATCCTCTGTGAAGACAGAAACTAGAAGTCACCCATAGAAAAAATTGTCCCAGATCTCTGATATCCAACTGGGAAAATCTAAAGGAATACATGTGTGCAACTGTGCTAGAAAACATTCAGCTCCAACTGGCATGCAAGGTAGCAGTTCCCCTGTATTTATTTTTGTTTCAGTCATGATCTTTCCTCAAGACCCTGCATTGGTGATCTTCTAATTCCCCCAAAGGAAAGCACTGGCTCTGCCGCACAGGACTCTTCTCACCATCTACTCTAAGGGAACAAGCAGCAGCAAGGCTCACTTGCTCCACAGATAAAGAACTACATTAGGTGTTCATCAAGAGACCCTCCTCCCTTCATGTGAGCAGAAGAGAAAACATCTTATATCGTGCCCCAACGGTTTCTGCACTCCTACAAGAGAAGATGTTGCCTAACTGGCTCCTGGCTGAGAGTGACCCGACTTCTAAACAAAAGAAAATTAGACCTGTCTAAATTTGAGGGATGAGTGCTTAACAATTTATATATAAGAACAGAGAGACAGAGGACAAGTCTGAGGTAGATACTGCTGCCACAGCAGAATGATGGAAATGCATTAGCATTCTCTGTCGGCTTCACATCCTCCTTAAGACTCAACTGGACTGAACTTGGTCATTTCAGGCTAGCACCGGGCATCGTGCCACCACTTCAGACACACTTCTGAGACACAGCTAGAGCTGGATCCAACCAAGAAGCTCTGAGCAGAACTGTAGGGACTGGAAAAATCACAGAATCATAAAATGGTTTGAGTTGGAAGGGACCTTAAAGATCATCCAGTTCCAAATTGCCTGCCATGGGCAGGGACACCTCCCACTAGACCAGGCTGCTCAAGGCCCCATCTAACCTGCGTGATGTAACGAAGATTGTCACATCACACAACGTCGATGAGTGGGTGGGGATATCCAGTCTGCCACTGTCAAAGAACAGGCAGAATTACTGTTTGGTCTGGACCCAGCTGTCTTACTCGGAAAGCTGGATAGGATGCAATAGGTTCCTCCTTTGCCGGACCTTCAGGTTCAGTGCCTACGTAAAAATATAAGCCTTTCCAATAAGGAAGGAAGGAGAGAATTATGGGATGGGATTATTCAGCCCACATATTCTTGGGATAGGATGCGTCTCCTTCTGCCTAAAACTGCTGGGATATGCCAGGTGCTTTACTATAACTAAATACTTTATTTTTAAGTGCCTAAAACTTAGTGAGATTAATCTGGTCCTATAAAAACATTCACTCTGGGGTGTAGAGAGTGTAGTTAAACCTGGAAAGAAGAGAGCAGAAGAGGAGGACTAAACAGTCTGGCCCTACCATCTGGGAAACTCTGCAGGGCCCCGATCCCCAACAAATGACAGCTGGAACCAGGCAACTTACTCCACTTCAGCAAGCACTAAACTGACTCAATTTCTTTTTAAAGGATGGATCTTCAAATGCCTCTTTTCCTTCCATTGATGCAGGTGTGTGCGATATGTGTAAGAGATCTAACTCAGGGTGCTGTATCGTAGAGTTGACAAGGATCAATGCTTCATTTTCTGCACGGCCCTCTTTATTCAGGGGAATAATTCAATGAGAGACTATTTTCCTTTTATCTCCCATTGTCAGGCAGGCACTCCTTGAAACGCAGCTTGCAATGAAGCACAACCACCCCAGGTGCTGCAGAGTGCCTGAGAACAAAGCTGCACAATGGGGAAGGGCACTCGCGCCCACACAATCCTAACTCCCACGTAAACAAAGCCCTCAGTGAGAGGGACAAGAGTGGAGTTGGCTGTAAGCCGTGTCTGCTACAGACAAGGAGCTGGAGGCTGTGATATTAATAGGCTTGGAGCAGTAAGGGAGAAAAACCACCTCTGCTGGGGGAAAAAAAAAAAGAAGAGCCACTTCAGTAGTGAAAGCAGTAAGTTTTCTTACAGCCAGAGCTATTCCCTCTTGCCCTCACAACTGAGATTTCCAGTAGGTCTGACCCCTGAAAAACCATCATCCACACACTCTTTCTCAGGCTTCAGAGCTCCGCAGCGTTAATGCAATGCTGTGGATGGCTGAAAGTTGAGAGTGTTTCTGGCCCACATATTTTGAAACACGGTCTTCCAGACACTGGAAACAGACCCATTTCCTCAGTCACAGTACACAGTGGGTGGGAGAAGATGCTGCCCTATCAGTGGGCTTCTCCACTTCTGTCAATTAGTCACTGCATACAACCTGTGTGAAAAGCTGCTTCTCATTCTTCCCTTTCACCTGGTTCATGCTCAAGCTCTTAAATCTGCAGTTGTGCCTAGGTCCCCTGCCAACTTCCAGCCAGGATGCCTGGAACAGTGCCTCTGGCTGCCAATACAATGTTCTTGTCAAGAAAAACAGATGCCTGGGAGGACTTCTTTCTGACCAGAGAGAAAAGAGAAAAAGACTGCAAAGGCAGTGAAGTCTCACAGCTGCTGCCTTGTGTCAGCTCTCCTCCTTGATTGAGAGGAGCCTAAGAATGGAGAAAGCAAAAGGGACCAAGCGCAATGACAGGTACAGCGGTGGCAGCTCCTGAGCCTCCGGCAGAACTCACAGAAACACCAACTCAATACACACAGCTCTGAAGACTGAAATGCAAAGACTTACTTTGTTGAGGGCTCCACAGCCAGTCAGGATTATATGAGAGTTCTCGACCTGGATAGTCCTCTGGCCTAGCCGAACAAGATAAGCCCCAATTCCAATTGCCCGACACGTAACCTTAAAAAAAAGAAAAAGAAAAAAAGAAATCACATTGATTTCTGTCTAACCACACAGCCAAAACCTATCGATTCAAACATCTAGATAAAGCTAGGCATGTTTGTATTACAAGGCTATAAAATCTACTCTCACTGCAAACTCCAGAATCTTACGTTTTTGCACAACACCGTACCTGAAAATATGTGTATATTACCTAAATAAAAGAGAACCTGTAACTTACAGACTGAGCAAACACGAGGCCAAATTAAAAGTGTTTTAAACTTAGTCTGAAAGGGACCCAGCCCTGTAATGGTGCCAGCAGCATTGCTCAAAGCCCACAGGAGCCAATTTACATCAACCAGAAATCTGATCCCACCTGTACCTTCTGGATTTCACTCTATGATTTCTAGCTGAAACAGACAATACCATTTCAAGGACAGAAAGCAGTGGGGGATTACCAAGTTGATGGTGATAATACTGTCATAGGCTAAAGATGATTCTCCAGCAATCATGCCAGATCCTCTGAGGTTCTCTGTTCCAAGTCCATCTTCCTTTCCGATAATATCTGTTATCTTATACCTGAGGGAGACACAGACAGCCTTTGAGTCACAAGGTCCAGTGAGTTGCTGAATCAGTTTGCTATAAAGAAAATGAAAAGTGACTAAATATCATTAAAATTCCAAGGAGTAACGTGCATAAAACCTGGCCAGGGCCTGTCCATGGGCTCATTCTGCAGTCTTGCTGAACACCACAGAACAGTCCTACACAGAGCAGCTGAAGCAGCACTGCAAGATGAAATGCCAAGGAAGAGGAAAGCCTGTGGAAAGTGTTCCTCTGTCATGCTCCCTGCTTGTATACCCAAGACTGAACAGAAATATTCTTTCCAATCTGTCCTTACCTGGACTCTCCATTGTCCTCCACATGCTCACAATGAACTGAGTTCAGAGCACTGACTTTCTTATAGTCTTGAGGAGTGAGGTACAAGTACTTGTAACCCTGCAGGGAAAAAAAGTCCTTTTATCTCATTCCCACCTGTAGTCCCTTCCTGATCCCCAGAAAACCCTTCCAAAGAGAAAGCTTCAAAGGAGCAGAATTTAATTCCAGAGTGCAATAAGAGCACCCTCTCTTAACATGGGAGCTCCCGCTGAGGTGGGTGAAAGCTAGGGATGTTTTCAATATTTAGCACTAACTCATTCTGGGTAACAATCCTGCTGCCCGAGAGATCCAATACCAAGGAGAACTTCAGACCTAATAGTCTGGCAAATATTTACCTCATCTCTGTTAATGGGGTGGTGTAAAAATAAGATTCTTTGGTGAGCTGTTGCAGAATTCCACCTCTGTGTCTCTGATCTCATGCCTCCTTACCTTGTATGGGTCATCTGGGTCTTCCCAAGCTACGTGGAACATGTGCCGAATCTCCTCAGCCAAACCAATCCTGGCTCCACTGTTGGCAGCCACATAGATACGGGGGATGCCATGTGTTCGAGCGAGCTCTGAAGCTCTCAGGAACAGCACGTCCTCTTGAGGCCCAAAAGAACCTATTCGGTATGTAATGTCATTGCCAATGACAATGATATCACGGCCTTCTGGATACTCGGGGGTCTTGAGAGTCATCTTCCAGGCCACCATCCCAATCTGCAATCAAAGAGCAGAGAACAACTAAAACTATATCTTCAAGATGTGAAAGAAGGGGATCAATCAGGGGTCATTTTTCTTACATGTACTGCACATTGTATATTTTCTCTGGGGACTCCGATAGCAGCAGCTCTGACATGCACTGCCAGCACAGAGCACAGCTGGCAGGACTCGATCCTTTCCACACTCGCTAGAGCACATCCTCATTGCTCTCTTCTCACCCAAGACACCAATACTGGCCCTCCCTAGCCCTATTCAGGGATTTGTCACAGGTCCAAAACACATTCTGCAAACACCCCTCTTGCAGGGTGCTACATTCATTCTATGTGCCACTTCTCCCAGGGTGAGGATGGACGTGCTGCTGTACAGGACTCCTAACCATCTGCTGAGGCTACCCAGGTATCACCCCAGAAACTCATCACACTGTACCTTGCTCTGCCCTCATTTTAACAATCCTTTTATTTCATAATGATCTCAAATATTTTCCTATCTTTCCTTTCATTCTTTTGGCTCTTCTCTTTTTCCTTCCCAAACACTGCAGCAGTTTCTTTCCAAGCCTGCCCAGATAAGTAATGCTTTTTGCAGCATATTTTTCTTTTTAAAATCATCGGATGATCTCTTCTGGCCTATCTTATGGAGATCAGCAACATCTGTACCCTGCATCTCCCATCTCTCAGCTGCCACAGAGCGCTGCGCTAGGGAGTTGGCCATCCTGGAATGCCATTAACAGATGGAAATAGCGGTGTCCCTTGAAAGCCACATGCATCACCCAGTCTCCGCTTGCCCAAGGATCATAAGCTCTGAGTACACATTCCTCAAGCCGATTGCACATCCTCTGCAATCAAGAGGGTTGAAACTCTCATTGTGGAGACTCTGAATTCTGAACATGATGAACTAAAGCGGGAGGGGGAGAGGAGAGAAGCAGCAGATAGATATGTGCCATTTAATCCAAATCAAAATGGCACAATACACCGTTGAGATCCAATCAGCATCTGCAATAAGATATGCCAGAACAGGCTCATTAAAAAAAATAAAAAGGCAGAGGAATTAATCAAAGGGTCATTGGAAGTAAAGCAGGCAGCAATCCAAAAATATTACAACTGCCTACTGGCAGATCCTTCCCTCATACCTCCCTGTTAGAGCTGAGATTGCAAGTTAACAGAATGATGGTGTTTCAGTTCACATTCTCCTTGGTCTCAGTTTCACCCACTGCTATTTTGACTGATATGTCATAAGGGATCCATTTGTTTGCCTCTGAATATTTGCAGATTTACAGTTACATCTTAGCATCCAAATGCAGTGTTTGGGAGAGAAAGACTGCAATACGTGCAGACACAGAAGCATAAATCCCTAAAAGTCAGTGGGATGCTTTGCTAAAATATTAGTATTGCAAAATTAAAGGGGGAATTTGCAATGCTGAAAACCAAGCAGAGGCAGCTGTTGGTCAGTACAGAGACCAAAAGCTTGTGCAGAGACATCACTCTGAGGGGTCACACCGACAACCAGTCCGGAGTCTGGAAGAGCAGCCAAATTCATCCCAAACCTACATAGCCAGAGGCGTTCCTTGTCCTTCTGCTCTTCTACTACTGGCCTTTCGCAGCAGAAAAAGGAATAATAAAGGCAAAAAAAGGAGAAGAAAAGTAAGCTTTGTCCTTCTAACCTGACCATTACAGGAAAAGACATGCCAGAGACAGATGTTGACCCTCTGTTCCCTTTAAAACTGCGTCATAAACTTCTTCCAAAATACCACACAAATAACACTAATTTACAGGTTTGTGCCTATGTAGCTGTTTCCTCACGGCTGCACTGATGCCATCAGCCAGGACCACACCAGGAAGCTTCCAGCACCACTGGATGAACACAAGCCACATAAGCAGAAATGCTCAGGCTTTGTATTTGCTAAATACTTGTCACCATAGTAAACTGCGAGATAGAAACATATGAAGACACTGCCAGAAACCTACACAATAATCACAACATATTGGAAGTGAAATCCTAGCAGTCTCATGAATTAACACTTGCTCCAGGGCTTAGGGACTCATGACCAAGCTCAGTTAGTACCCAGGACTGGTCACACACGCTGTCTCACCTAAGATGTAAGAGATTTTCCTCATCTTCATCAGCCTGATGATTTTTGAGAGTGCAGAAAACAGGCAAATTAAAAGCATTTCCTATTCAGAAAATTCAGACTGTAACAGAAGTCTTAGAATAGTTCCCTAACCCAAGATCATGTATTCTCTACAGAAATAAAATCCCTTTTGCTAATGCTCACTAGAACAGGAGAACTACAGAGCCAGGACACAGCAAACATGAACTCCTGAACATAGTTTATAGCTGATACAGAGCAATCATATGCAGTTCAAGAAAAGAAAAAGTCAAGTGCACCACTTCATTAACTTGTGTATCTTTGCCTTCCCAGTACATGGCATGGTTTGTGCAATTATCCAGCAATAAAAATCACAGGGCACAACTGAAGATTTTTTTTCTTTCTACGAACAATGCAGATTCTGCTTAAATTTATGGGTGGTGGATGATGGCTTTCTATTTCAGGAGAAAGAAAAAAGATTAGATTTTTAAGTTAAGGGCAGCATGCCAAAAAAATGGGAGAGTTCACAGGTTAATTAGACAGGCTGAGCTAATCACCTAAGAGCACTGTCAGAACAATAATGGGTGATGGTAGGCGGCAGTGGCTTCAAAACGGCCTCTTTTTAAGAGCCAGTGCAGTTTGGAAGTGTTTCTCCTGCCACAGCGCCATTCCCAGCACACCCAGGAATGAAGGAGAGAGGGAGGAAAAAAATAAAAGCAGGAACCATCTTATTTAACTGTTTTTATGTTGGCAAAATGATTTGTGCCACAGTATTTCCATAAGAAGTGGGACCATTATTCTCCTGTAGGAACACATTTGGCTTGAAAAGTATCACTGGACAGAACGTGGAAATCAAACCAGATGAATTATTCACAACCTCCGATCAGAAGTGATCATTATTTCTGATGTTCCAAACTGTGATTAGGATTCAGTGCTCAGATGCCATTTGCTCCCTGAATAGCACCAGCAATGCAGAATTGTATGACACACGTATATTACACACAAGTTTTAGATATATAATTTTAAACACACCTTCTCCCACTGGATCTTTGCCTTAATGTAACCATTAGCAGATAGTAAAAACACGATATTAACTAACATTCGTTTTCATGGTGCTCATAAATGCCGTTAGTTTGACACACAGTGTCAACACTAATCACGGCCTAAAATTAACACCAAAATTGACTTCAACATTAATTGCGCTATCGATGTGAACAGTAATACACACACTGATGCAGTTACAAATTGACTGCTAGTGGCAGCCGGAGCTGTTGACAACAGGCACCAAGGGGAATGGAGAAGAAACCGATCCCAGTCTCCCTCCTGAACGCAGAACAGACACCAAATGAATGGGAGTCAGCACGAATGGTGGCTGAGGTTCAGGCAGAGGGAGCTTTTAAGCCTCTTCCTAGCTGGATCTGTAATTCCTAGAGAAGCATAGCTGACAGAAAATCTGATGTAAATGAGAACAGCTTATTATTTGACATCTGTGCTTGAGCCGTGCCAATGGCATTGGTTTATTCAACTTCTCCCACAACAAGGATGATGCTTGAGCCCAGCTATTTTATGCCACGCTTCTTTTTATTCAATTACATCAAAATTTGGAAACCTGAATGTAGGTCTTCATATCTCTAAGTAGGACAATCGAACCTACAGAACCCTGACAGCAATTCTTTCTTGTTCTCCTTCTGGTGCATCTGTGTCATATATGTTTTATGTGTAAAATTATATATGAGATGTGAATACATGTGTATGTCAGTAATTTTTACAAGAAAAGGCATAATAAGAAAGGAAATGCAACAGTTGTAGTGGTCCAGCATGTGAGCACTGGAAATGCCAGAGCTAAACATTACTGAAGGCACATTTCTCCTTACTGTGCTCACGTGTTCTGATATTGTTAAATCAAGGAACACGTGTTTTATTCCCCTTCACAACCTCTGTCTTGCCTGGAGGTAAACCACTGACCCCAGGGTGCTGAACTACTCTGCTGCATAGCCACAGAGAAGGTGTGTTTATAGAAGGGAATAAAGACATCCTCAGAAATTTAATTTTATGCAGATGTAGCAATTTTGGCATTTCGTCATTCAAACCTGATGCCCAGAACTTCAGATCTAGAAGAGAGGCTCTCTGCACTTATGCTGTGACCAAAAGCTGTAAAATTTATCTTCAGCATGAACCAACTCCTAAAGAAAGGACATCGTGCACATGGCTTGCTAGAGGCGTTCGGACTTAATGCCTTGACAAGGATGGAGTGCCAAAACCCAGGATTCCTTCATTCTCCTCTTGGCTCTGAAAAAGGTGTCATTTAGCAATCAGAGCAGTGGTCACAAGCAGCACAGCCAAGGACACATTGGCATGTTTCTCGTGAATAGCACGCAGCCAAGTAGATGAGAGATTGGAAGAAACAGTTCCAGGATGAGACGTGGCGAAGGCTTGCTCAGAAAAAGGCATCACACAGTACAGGAACTGAAAAGCTGGTTGAATTCATAGTGTCTTGGTTCGTTGTGCTACACCAAAAGGCACTCAGATGGCAAGCCAGGAAGCAAATCAGTAAAAGGTGAAAGCAGATGGGCACACAGAACACCAAAAAGCTAAAAATATCCCCATTAAAAACAGAGTAAAAGTAGGTTTTACTGCATTTGCATCTAAGTTGTGAAGGCTGCAGAGTCTCTGGGGACAGCAAAAGGCACCGCCCTGAACCCAAAACAAATTCTCTATGAAATTCAAGTTGCTCCTCCAAGCCCACAAAAATCAACTGCGAGTAACACTCTTCTCACCAAAACAAAAGCATTTTTGATGAAGCTTTCCAAACTAAACAATGAACAACTTCTCCCTGGGCAGAATGCAAGGCTTGAAAATTTCAGCTGAAACAGTTCGCCTCTGGTGAAGTTACTGACAGATAAAGATCTGTTACAGGGAGTGACAGATAATCTTCATTAGGAGCCTTCTTGTAGGCAAGAACTTAGCCTACAGGACCCATATACATGCGTTCAAACATACGCATCAAGATACAGAATAAAACTTTGTGCTGCCATTTACAACTCTGATCTAAAAATGCTCATATTTGAGGATTCTGAAACCCTTCAACAAATTTGAAGCTCTAGTCGCTCTTCAAATGAGACATGATTTGGGCAGTCACTGCTTTCAGTGTCCTCTGGGAGCCTTCCTTGTTATGTGTAGAGTATCTTCTGCTCAAGAATTTTATATTTATAAGGCATTAACAAATACCACAAACACTTATTAATGGTGTGCTTTAAACATAAACAGTTGCTAGAAGTCAGAATTCCAGGAAAAATAACAATTAAGCTTCTGTATTTGTTTGCTAGCATTATGATTAGATCTGATTATGTAGATATATAAAAATCTGTTACATTAATTTTCTTATAGCCTTCCAAAAATTAATATTACTTAAATTACTATGATAAATACTAACTTAAAAGCATATGTTAGAGGCTCCTAGCTGATAGTTCTGAAAGGAAAGCCTTTTCAGAGCCTGAACTTCTAGTATCACTACAGCATACATGTGTCTTTTTAAAAGCCAGGCCCCTGGAGACACTGCATCTACTGTGAGAAAGAGCACAGTAAAGAATCTGATCTGCACGAACATTAACCCATCACACCATTCAAGGCATCACAGAGCACTCCTGCTTAACTGTACAGCCACTGTTCAGAGAAGGAGATGCTCCATATACACTGGGACATGCACCCATCCTAGCTCTAACAGGCTTCAAGAGACTCCACACACCAGTCTCATCCTCCCATCCATATGCCTGCTACTCTGAAAGCTACATTAAACAACCTCGGCATGAGAAAAAAAATCTGCTTTCAGTGATGCTAGAGGGACTCTCTTTTAATTTGTGTTACATTCCACTTGTCACAAGACTTCCCACCTTTTACTAAAAATAAAGCTCTCCAGTCAGCGACAAAAACGTGCTCCGTCCTGATCCCCACTCTCACATCTCACTGTGACCTCTGAGCATCTCATTGACAGAGGCTAAAATTATCCTGCCCGAGGAGGATCACCCTCTGAAATGCACCACGCGTGTTTCAGATGAGGAGACACCACTTGCTGTGCGGCACAAATAGTCGTCCAGCTTCCCTGTTATTTGAACCCATCCCTACTGGCTTCGGGTCAGGATTGCTCCCAAAACCCATCAAGAAGAAGGGTTGGAAACACAAAGGAAAACAACTATTTTTACAGTAATCGCTGGGAAAAAGAGTGGTGAGGCTGGGGGAGAAGATGCACAGATGTTTTCCTTCACCCTCCTGTTATTTCACTGACTTTGCCATCAGCCTTTCACCACTTTTTCTCCAGCACTCATCCACCCACTATAAGAAGATCAGTGG
Source organism: Clamator glandarius (assembly GCA_033459285.1). Taxonomy (NCBI): domain Eukaryota; kingdom Metazoa; phylum Chordata; class Aves; order Cuculiformes; family Cuculidae; genus Clamator; species Clamator glandarius. Next base: position 311,667 of record JAUNZM010000188.1, on the reverse strand, counting down.
ATGTTTTAATGCCCTGTGCCTGTCGTAAAATGCAGGAACACTAGGTGACAAAGCAGAACATGCAGTTCAACTATCATGCTTTGCTTGTATAAAATTCATTAGCTACACCTTTCGGCCCCATGCTGTCCGGGGGAGCTGCTGAAGTGGAGTTCCAGCAGCCCTCTGCCCACTGCCATCCTGAATTTCACCTGGCCAAACCTTCCCACATTCACAAGAAAGCATGCCTGCCAACACTCCAGCTCTGATTATGGATTATTTCTGGTCCTTGTGCTACTGAAAAGGAAAAACTGTGACATCTAGTGCCAACAGGGAAAATGACACATTTTGCATGGACACCCCACGAGACAGAGATGCAGGGTGATGTGCAGTGTTGCTGCAGGCGCTCCTTACACTCACTTTCTCCTTGTCCTTGGAGATGAGATGGGTCTTATCAGTGGATGGTGCAGCCCTGGTGCCAGAGGATCACAGTAAATTGCAGTCAAAATGCATAAAGTGCTATGGAAAAACATCAGAATGCCCGGCTCAAGAATGACAAGTAATGTACTGAGCTGCCAGCCAGCTGAGGGAATTACCTTTCCCCATTGAGATTCTGCTAATACGCTGATCTTCAGAACAAAGCTGTCCTCCATGGGCACTGGAAGAGGGTGTCACAGCATTACAGGTCGTGTCTTCAGCAGAGCTACTGCATCCAATGTGCTTTTAAACACAGTACGAGTTGTCATACGGCTCTGAACTCCAGCCCTGTGTGTTTGTCTGCGTTCACACCATTTCTAGCTCTTTCAGGGGCTTCACCAGTTTAGTACAGCCACGTAACCACAGAGCAACATCAAGGCTGAGAGTACAGGCAGGCAGAGTGAGCTGCCAGGGCAGCAGGCTCCCCAGGGAGTCAGCTCCTCTTCACTGCCAAACAGGGTGAGGTGCTGCACGCTTTCAAACTCATCCCTCCAAACACCAGTGCAGGAAACCCTGGTCACACACCTCTAACCACACACTGAATGAAGGTTTTGGCCAAAACCATCAAAGACTGTGCCAATAAATAAGAAGGCTTCCACTTACTAATTTTTTTTTCCAAATAATTAATTATCAATGACCTGGATGAAGGCATCGAGTGCTCCCTTAGCAAGTTTGCAGACAACACTAAGATGGGTGGAAGTGTGCATCTGCTGAAGGGTCGGGAGGCTCTGCAAAGGGATCTGAACAGGCTGGATCGCTGGGCAGAGTCCAGTGGCATGAGGTTTAACACGGCCAAATGCCGAGTCCTGCACCTGGGGCACAACAAACCTGTGCAGCTACAGACTAGGAGAAGCCTGGCTGGAAAGCTGCCTGGAGGAGAAGGACCTGGGGGTGTTGGTTGACAGTGACTGAACATGAGCCAGCAGTGGCCCAGGTGGCCAAGAAGGTCAATGGCATCCTGGCTTGTATCAGAAACGGTGTGACCAGCAGGTCCAGGGAGGTTATTCTCCCTCTGCACTTGGCACTGATGAGACCGCACCTCGAATCCTGTGTTCAGTTCTGGGCCCCTCACCACAAGAAGGATGTTGAGGCTCTGGAGCGAGTCCAGAGAAGAGCAACGAAGCTGGTGAGGGGGCTGGAGAACAGGCCTGATGAGAAGCGGCTGAGAGAGCTGGGGGTGTTTAGCCTGGAGAAGAGGAGGCTGAGGGGAGACCTCATTGCTCTCTACAACTACCTGAAAGGAGGTTGTGGAGAGGAGGGAGCTGGGCTCTTCTCCCAAGGGACAGGGGACAGGACGAGAGGGAATGGCCTCAAGCTCCACCAGGGGAGATTTAGGCTGGACATTAGGAAAAAAAATTTCACAGAAAGGGTCATTTGGCACTGGAACAGGCTACTCAGGGAAGTGGTTGATTCACCTTCCCTGGTGGTTTTTAAGGCACGGGTGGACGAGGTGCTGAGGGGCATGGGTTAGCGTTTGATGGGAATGGTTGGACTTCATGATCCGGTGGGTCTCTTCCAACCTGGTTATTCTATGATTCTATGAATAGCAGGAGTGTTAAAAGTCTTGTGGTATTACCTAGACAGGCATCCAGACCTGAACTGAATTTTCTTGAACTTGAAATTTTCTTCTTAAAGACATTTTTAGAATAAAATGTAGTTGTTTTTAATCTTGGTTTTTTTTTTTTTCTGTTTCCCTATACAAACTCCATACATTTCAATGGTCTGTGTTTGTCTTGAGTCATATAGGAGACAGGCTGAGCATCCACCTGCTGCTGCTTAATTCCTTGATATGTTCATAGTTGTACGTTAAATTACATCCCGTTCGTCCCAAAGCCTTTATTCAGTCTTTACTCAGGAGCATCACAAGGGACCTATAAACTGATGTTTGATTTTACTGACAGAATACTGTCTTCTTCTGCTCCCTTCTGTATCAACTGGCTCTGAAAACTATTTACAAACTGTTCTTAACTTTTTAGTGTGGCACATTCAGTGTTGTTGGGCTTACTGGAATCCTACTGTACCAGACAAAGCTCATCAGAACAGCCACACACGTGAGCAAAGGTGTCAAAGCAGCCAGAGCAGTAATAGAGGACAGGTGAAAAAAAAAAAAAACAAAAACACCAACCCCCCCCCAAAAACCCCAAAAAACCCCAACCCAACAACAAAAAAACGAGTAATTAGAGACCAGGATACAGTTCACAAGCTTAAAGGGGGACTACAGGAAAGCTGGGGAGGGGCCCAGGGAGCGCAGGGACAGGACAAAGTGAATGGTTTTAAGGTGAAAGAGAGGATATTTACATGAGATATTAGGGAGAAATGTTTTGCTTTGAGGGTGGGGAGTCCCAGGTTGCCTAGGAAAGCCATGGCTGTCCCATCCCTGAAGATGTTCAAGGCCAGGCTGGATGAGGTTTTGAGCAATCTGTTTCAGTGGGAGGTGTCCCTGCCCGTGGCAATGGGGTTCGAACTGCATGGGCTTTAAGGTCCCTTCAAGCCCAAACTATTTTGTGATTCTACAATCCAGAATAGAAATAATCTAGCAGAAAGCTCCAGGCAGCAGCCAGGACTCTGTCTGCAGCCCAAAGCAACAGCAGATGCACTTCAGAAAGAACTCTGGCGGCGCTGGGTGGATGAGAGGTTGAGAAAAGTCCCTACATTAATGAAGCCTTCTGCACTGCAAGAGCAAGCAGCTGGGCCAGCAGCACTGCAAGCTCCCTCGCGTGGCTGTGACAAGTCACAGGATCCTCTGCTCAGAGGGAGCAAGCACTGCCTGGGAATAAATAGCAAGTTGTATTTTCATGGTCCATTAAGTCCTCGGCTTCTTTGTTGAGACTACTAGCAAAGAGATAATTACCGCCAAATGAGCTGGTGGGCTACATGAAATGGTCACAAGCTAAGCAAAGAAAAACTTCTTGTATTGTGTAAGTTCTTGGGAATTCCCATTCCGCAGATTATCCTGAAAACTCAGACAGGTTGGCCAGGTCAGCCTAGAACACTGCTTGCAGTCTACGAGGATGGGAGAATCCCAGCTCTGAGCTCCTGCTCTGCTGTATATTAGAGCAGGGATCACAGCGTCGGTTGTTGACATCCAGCTGAACACAAGGACCACAAAGCTCCTGGATTTTATGCTGGTTTCTCAATTTCGCCTCCTAGCTAAAACAATTAGGACACTCAGCTCAGCTGAATGCTTTGAGAGGAAGAGTGTCTTGACCCCTTTTCACATGGAGAAAATGTAATTGTTCATAGTGTGTCACACAGCTCAGGCAGAAAAGGCAAGCCCTGCCTCAGAACAGCTGATACCCTGATGGTAATGCTCATTTGCAATGTGGGAAGACCCGTGTTTGAGTCTGATCTAGAACAATTGTGACAGCAATAGCAACCTAAACAAACTAACCAGAAGCTATATTCACCACAGTCCAAACAGTTTTCAATAGACAGTTTCTCTTCAGTGAAAAACACATGATGTACCATTTCTCAAACGACTTTGGATACAGAAAATCAGCAGCTTTGGCCAGGGAAAAATAAATAAATAAAATAATCACACTTACTTAGAAAGTTCCTACCAAGCACTGTCCTCATCTGAACCGGGAACAGCGCCTGCCACCGGAGCTCTGGGGCACACACTGACCACCAAGCACTGCTAAACAAAACTGAGGGATGGTCCACACGGCATCCAGCACTTAGCAAGTAGAAATTCAAAGACTGTCATATCATGTTGGTCTAAGTCATCCTTACAACACCCAAAATGGTTCCATCTTATTAGGATGTGAACAAACTGAAGCGGGGAACACTCTTGACTAAGGCTGCCAAGCCAGCCACTGCAAAGCTTGGGAACCTTGACTTCCCTGCTCATTCCTTTAGGGATCATCTCCCATCGACCATAATTTTCAGCATAAATGAGCTTCTGGCATTTTGAAGTCAAATAAATCCATCTGAGGACAAAACTCTTCTTTAACAAACTCAGACAGTTTAGAGAGCCAACAAAACAAGCCATATTTTAAGAATGGTTTAACCATTGTATCATATAGAAGAAGGGCAGACCCAATTCAAACTTGCTCCTGCTCCTTGTCGCACATCTCTTCGTATGCAATACTACCAACCACTGCCACACCGATGGATTACCCCAAGGATCTTTGCTTCCTGGCAGATAAGATGCTGTATTTCTCTGCCCAGATGCTACGCAGACTGATTCGCAAGAAAAGCAAACTGGACCCACTTAGACTCTTAACAAAGAAAAGGCTTATGCTCTGAATTTATGTAGCATCTTGCCTCTTCCTTCTCCACCCCTCCAGCCGTTTCCTTTGGAAAGAGAACCTTGAGTGCCCGTTTGTGAAAATTTGTTTCCTCAGCTGAATGAATTAGACCATAAAAGCCTAAAGTCAGCTCATCCAGATAAAGGAAGTGCAGCACGGTGGAATGAATCTGCTCGGCAGCTCGTCACCTCCTGAATGTCACCTGTCCTTCAGACTGCTGCTGGAACCTCTTCCTCAGCTTGACCGCTCTAACCTGTGAATGAGTGCTATTGTGCACAGTGCCTATTGGTAACAGAATTCAATAACTGAGCCTAAAAACTCATTCCAGCTGCACGTGGTCTCACCGCACCTCGGCCGGCTGTAGACAGGCTGAGCTGACAGCAGAGCACTCCCAGATGTGACCTGCAGCCTCTCTGGGTGCGCACGGAGCTCTCCCTCGATCTGGACGCTCACTGACTCCGACAGCACACTGAACCCTGGGCTGGGGTTTCACCTGCAGCCAGCACCCTCACCTCATTTTGGGGGAGTCATTAAAAAGCAGGTTAGAGTCTGCCATACACCTCCACAAGATGTGATCTTCAGCAGCCAGACCAAAAATGCAAGGGTAACATCGTATTTCCCCCTTGTGTTTATCACTTTCCACTCACTCAGCCCCTCAGTGTAACAGCCACAGAGGCAGGGCCTGAGCCTGTACATTAGATAAAATGCTATGCACACCACAACAGCCCTGTAATTTCTTTTCAGACTGAGAACAACAAAGTCCAGCAAGGGTTAAAAAAATACTCCTAATTTTTTTTTGGTGGTCTTTGGGTACAGAATCTCTTATAATAAGACTATTTGTATTCATACTGGCAGAGTAAACACTACATGTTCATGCCCAGGCAGCTCTGTGCTTGTAATTTCAGCAAAAACAGAGCTACGTCCCTGAGGGACTTTGCTATTTCCCCAGCCACCATCCACTCAAGCGCTGAATGAGAGCAGAGAAAGAGAGAAAGATGATGGCATAAGCTTCCACAGCACCACAGCCTCAGCTTTCGCTAAGAATACAGGGAATAGCTCATTTCAGGTTTAATTATACTAGTTAAAACGTGTCTTCTATAGGCCAGCAAAAGACAAGGACGTAGTGCTCCCATAGTCACCATTTACTGATTAGGTTCAATTTAAAAACATCATATTCAAAACCTTCCCCTGACAAAACACACGCAGTAAATAGTGATGGAAACCCCTATTTCCTCCCATCACTATACTCGACATTTTTAAACGGAGCTTTTGCAAACCTTAACTTATATTTCTAGTCAAAGGACGGTGCTGGTTCAATGATGTCAAGTTAAAAATAAATGATACCACCGCTTGGAACTGTTCAAATGTAAATTACTGGAGGAACATGCTTAACCCCACCTTTTGCCTAGGCAAAAATATAAACACATTCCTAGCAGTTATCTTTATTCTCCAGGCATCTCAATGCTGCAGTCTTTGGCTTGCTAAGGTAAGGACGCACCAGCAAACCGCCCCCCAGCAGCACAGCCTGTTCCTGCCCGAGCAGGAACTCTACCATCCCAACAGCATCGGCTTGTTTTGGTCTCAAGAACATCATTCACTAGAGGGGGATGTTGCACACACCTTGCCACTGCGCTAGACAAACACAGCATCGCCAGCATTTAAATGCAAAGTATTCAATTGGGCTTTCACTTTTAAAGCGAATAAAAACATTTCTATTTAGTCTCGTAAAACATATTTTGCTCAAATACAAACCCCGGTTACCTGGAATAGTTGAATGAGCACTTTTTAATTATGAAGGAAAAACAGCACGGGCACAGGTTTGAAATGGAATCATCATTTACTATGGAGCTTAAAATACCCATTGTATGGAAAGTATTAATTTTTAATGAAACAAAAATCTCATTTTCAATAGAGAGATTTCATCTGTGAAAGACTGAATGAATAGATTTTGTGCCTGGCTGGTAAATTTTCATTACAATTGTCAAACCTGGTCCAAACCACAATTTATTGGAGGACACGGAAAGAAAAGTAGCATTAAAAAAAGTGCAACTTGCCTCATTTCCTCCCGGCAGCCTGTTCATGTGCACGAGTTGGCCCTGATCATCCAACACCAATTCAGTGTACGTTAGTATGTCAGAAGGCAGCGGTGGTGTCGGTAGGAATGCATGTTCATTCATAGAGTTCCAGAGTTTAATCAAAGACTAGAGGATGAAAAGATACATTCTCGTTTAGAATATCATCTGCTAATATTTTTATTCAATCCTCTGTGAATTAATATTCAAGAAAGAACAAAAAGAAATACCCCTCCCCCCAGTTTGACTAACAATATTCAGTGAATATCACTTACTTTCATATTTAAACCATGCAACATTATTTTGCCAAAGTATTGTAAATCAAATTATGTAGTTCAGGATCGGACCAGCAAATCAGACATACAATCAATTCTGCAACTCATTAATACATTCCAGATGTCCTATTCTAGGATCTATCACCCCTGCACAGTTAAATCCTCTAGGAAAGCTGGATAACAGGGTGGGAAAACAAAGAAACACAAAAACCAAGAAGCACAAGATGCTTCACATTTCATCTTCTGTTGTTTGACTCATTAATGGCACTACCCCAGCAGTGTATCAGGAGGCCCAATTTCTGTCTGAGCAGACTCAATCCATAGCTGTAGAGACCCTCAAGGACCACTGTTAGCCACACCAGGCCACTTGTTTCCCTGACAAGCAGGAATGGCAACTGACAGCAGTGCTTTGCAGGTACAAAAGTTTAAAACTACCTACTGCATTGTTCTTAAGAACACTCACCTGCCGAAACATCTCAGGAATGTCATAGACATACGACGTCCCTAAAGACTGTGCCTGGAATCTCTTGGACTGAAGCAGGTCTTTGGTCACATATGGGGTATTGATGAGCATCCCATGAAGTGGTCCCTGTTTATCCCCATATGCCTGGAACATAATCTGCAACACAAAGTAGGATCAATTAGAGATTAATCCATTTATTCCATGCACCCATCTCATCCAGGCTTTACAAAAGATTGTCAGGCTATTCTAGACTGTTTCTGTTCTCTACAAGTATGTTAATACCGCACACCCTGTAACACCGTGCTCCATCATGCATTACTACCCTTCGGAGACAGCACTGGACCATTACTGCACGGATCTGAGTATCACTGACTTATTACCATATCACAGCAGAAAGCAAAGTGAACAGAGCCACATCCCCACAGAAAAAAATTGTGACTTAGATGACTTCACATTCACCAGTATTTCCCCTGACACCGTATCTATGCCGATGGATTGTGATAGCTGGGAGCAGAGAGGAGAACTCTGTTATTTATATAGTCGAACAGCACGGTATCCATATCTCCACTGACTGATCATGGAAGCTAGGTCAAGACTTGCATATGTCATTTGGCTTGAAGTTTTGATATTATAAGTTTAAAAGATTTTCCCAGAGTAGCAACATGAATTATCAGCTGCCACGCTTCATGGCACTATATATTCCACTCAGAAAGGACTCAGAAAGGAATTTATTTCAAGTAAGAAATGCAAGGAGCACTGCTTAACTGGGACAACACTGCACAAATGCTGCCGGAAAGAAACACGCCTGAAAGAAGCAACACAATTTGGCTGTTTTTAACAGAACAGTATTCAGATCCTATACTATAAGCGGTAGGTCTTCTTCTAATTGAAGATGAACTAATTGAAAAACTCCACTAAAGATAAAATTCAGTAAGCCTGTGTTAGCTTTTAGGAAAAAAACAGTGGTTTGTGCTCTTCTCAGTCTTCACCGTCACTTTGTGAAGTAGCTTCTTCGATGGGGGAAATATTTATTCAAGGTAATAAGCACTTGTGACAGTGCCTGTGTTAGGATCTGTTACTGCACTTGGGGCCCAATTCTGCTTAAATCTCTGGAAAGCTTCAGAGTAGGTCTGTGGGAACTGGTGAAGTCTGTACCGAGCATCGCTGCTCAGTACCACAAAAAACACAGAACAAGAAATCAGTGCCATTCTCTCAAAATTAATCTATCTTTCCATTCTTCATAAGACACGGAAGTGCCTGGCACCCAGTATATCAGTAATACCCAAATTATTTTAAAAGAATTCCCTCCATTCAAAATAACCTTCTGAAAACAAAGGAAAAAAATACATGGATCTGAACCCGTCTTATAAACCTTGTCATGGGGGGGGAAGATTCACTGAAGCTTCTTAAAAACCTAACACCTTCAAGCTTTCTAAGACAAACCTTCCTCCCAACTACTCAAAGAGTTAATAGAAATAATTCCCATCAGTGGAATTTTTTAATAGAACCTGGTTTAATAACGTGAAAAAAAAATTTTGAGAAATCCAATATTGGAGAAGTTGTTACAAGCTGCAGACACACAAGAACGTTCCCCTAGCTTTAAAAAAATAGAGCTCATCAGAGACAAGAGTTTAAGAGGAGAGGTGACCTTCACAAATGACTAACAAAACTGAATTGTCAAGCTTAGCTACTGGAGATTATTAAAATGTTCTTTTCTTTCCTCATCTCCACTCAAAGGCAGAATTGAAGTAAAACATACAGACATTATCTGTTCTGGGATCTCCAGAACCGGATGGACTGTACGGCCAAGCAGCTAGCCAGAAAAATTTAAATGGAGAAGACGGGGAGAAAAGGCGACTCAGCACTTTGTGTTCAACATTAACAGTGCCCAAGTGATTTATTCTGCTGCTACCACTGCATGGCAGAGAGATTATTACAGAGGGAGATGTAAACATTGCTGTATTTAAATATTTTTCGTGCATCCTATGCTCCATGTATTTTAGCATATGTAGGTATTTCAGTTAACCACACTATTTCTCTGCCATGAAAAGCAGAAACACCAGAATAGCCACAACCATTACAAAAGAGCCCATTATGCTTCATAAAAATGATATAAAAGCACCTTCAGTAATTTTATATCATCCTACTCAGGTCATTCCCTATATCTTTGCAATATAAAAGACAAGTTCACAGATTTTCTCTATCTACTCAGGGAAACATATAATTAATAATATTTTTTATTACAACCTACAGGATGAACATGAACACTCACTCCTCTATTACCTTTTTGAGCACTCTGCCCCAGAGGAAAACAGCTGTACAAATGCCTTTTGGTATGTACAAAACAATTAGAAGCTCTGCACTTCTACCTAACTGATTACATATTGCAAACCTACACATGTATTGCAAGATCTTCTTTACATCTTCCTTCCTTTGGCAAAGTTGAATGGCAATTTTATATTATCTGAAAACAGCATAAAGCACAGATATTCTTCATCAGGTACAACGTGCCCCTCTAAATAATTTGCTTATCAAACCATGGAGCCTATGGAACCATACCTGCGCGGTTCTGGAGTCTGTCACTTCTTTGTAGAGACTGATGTCCAAATAGTAGCCTGACTCATTGGTCAAGAAGAGACGAATAGGAATTGCCTTCCCAGTTGGTGTCAAGCGAATGTTGATCTTCAGCTCAGCCTGGAGGACACGGAGCTTCCACAGGCGACTCCCATAGCGCATCACCATGCTCCGCACAGATTCTTCAATCTTAGAACACAGAAGACTTTCCCTCACCTGTCTGGACACATCTACTGCTTTGCCACTCCTCTATCCTACTGCTAGAAGGTCCTGCTCAAAGGGGCACCCCAACCTTCAGGGGGAACATCACAGGAGAGAGGGAAGCACCTGGGGCTGTTATGGGACCTCAGCAACCTGTCTGTCCTCCTCCTAACGAGCCTTAAGATAGGCAGGAACTGAACACAGCCTGGGGACTGTGTTCTAGACCTCCTCTACCTGGACGCAGAGGGACAATGTTGGATTCACAATCCTGTTTCCTCCCAGGCCATCACACTCCAGCAAGGCACAACGTGCCCACAGCTTCCCCTTCATTTCCCTTTCTTCCTGCAAGCATAGCTCACAGCTAAGAACTAGAAAACACAGGAAAGCGAAATCCTTGACAAACAGTTCTGTAGCACTTCTATGCACAATAATCATGTTTCACCACACATGCAGTACAGTGCCTTAAATCAGCAAAGCAATTATTACTTGGAGCCTGGCCTTCTGGTGTTCTATTAAACTTTATAATATACTACTGTTGGCAAATAGCGCATATTAAAAGAAGGCAATTTATAGGCTGTTTTTAACATTCTTTCAAAAGTAAAAAGTCTCTTTTCCACTGCAGCTCCAGGAAAAGCCACGGCACACAGCTGAGAGCAGCCCAGCTACTTCTGAACTTCTCGGGAACTAAAGATTTTGGATGCATCGAGAGAAGATTTATTCAAAAGCGATTTAAGCCACCAATTTTTAATTATGATTTAAAAGTCAGCAAGCAAGAGATAGTTATTTTGATAACCAATTCATCTTTTCAAACTTTCAGTCATTCTCATAAGGAAAGGTCAGCTCTCATCTTTCGGTAACCATGAACAGAATTTTGATTTCCACCTAACTGCAGCCTTTGCAGTTTATTTGGGACTTTGATTGTGGTGGTTCTGCTAACCAGGAACATGCTTTATGCCTAAACACTTCCATTTATGCATCTACAAAGCTTAATGCTCATTTATTTAGAATGCTGATCCCTGTGCTTCTGTATTAGAATGAAAACGAGGCATTTCTTTTTGTGGCTGAATTTACAAATTCTTTTTAAGATCATGATTTCTCTCACATTTTGTTTAGAATCTGAACTTTTGTAACAAACAGGCGAGCATTTAAAGACATTTCCTTATTAAAATTGCTTTTCTCAAACACATAATGGAAAAAAAAGTGTAATTCCAAAAACAAAACATATTTTTAATAAACTGTTCCTGAGTTTACACAGAGGAAGTTAACTGTATGGCCCGAAGGACAGTGTTAATCCACTAAAAATATGAGCTCTGCTAGTTCTGAAATCTTACATTTAATATTTACTCACAAGTAAATATGGAAGAAAACACAAAGTTTGCTTCATTCCTCACTGCCAAACAGGTTCCTAATGCCAAACAAAACTGATTGCTTTAACCAGCTAAAGTAAAAAGCATTCACTCTGCTTTTGAAGAGAACTTGGTTTAGCAGCTCCACAACCAATCTTTAGAGATGTCCATTAATTACGTGGCTCCACTTTCTTTACTGAAAAGCCAAACTCCAGTATTTGCAGAGTAACTACACTGACCCTCATCTCACCATTTCTAATACGGTCCCCAACTGCTCTGTCATAAAATGGCTAGAAGAAATCTCACGTCATTCACCAATAGTATTAAAATGTACTCAATCACAAGTGCACTTTCATAGCATAAAAAGGCAATAAAAGATCATTTAGTTCTAGTGAGTCAAGCTCAAGAAAAACAAACAGTCCAGAGCCAGGGAAGAGATCGTACCTTAGATGGGTCCATGATGACAGTAGGCACGAAATTTAAGAAGATGTGATTGCAGTCAGTGCGCACATTGGTATTATTAAAAGCAACTTCCAACTCATCCATAGCTTCCAAAAGCAATCGCTCTCCCTCATTTTGCAGATATTCAAAGGAGGCTTCCTGCCAGATATCGTCAACAAATAATTTATTTACTAGTAAATACAGGGCCCAACAATACAGCATTTGAAAAATCGCAGAAGGACTTGACTGGGAAAATCGGTTACATCAGTTCCAGCAGGATGTGCAACCCTGAAACAGATCTATCACAGTCCCCGAGCCAGTGCGGCCATTGCCTGGACTCGAAAACTCAGCTAACTTGTGCCCTTGTTTAGGTCCAGTATAAATCCGAAAATAGGCAGGGCAAATCACTAGTGCAGGAGAAACACAGACAAACAACTACTGCCTCAGAGTGCAAGGATTTCTGACTGTCCACTAGGCCACAGAAAAACCTTCTTGAGGCACAGGAACACCAGGTCTGCAAAAACACGCTTCTGCAGAGCCAATACTAGAAAGGGCACAAAGCCACTGTATTCTGTACAGGCATTATGTTTGCATGCAGGATCCTAGAATGATTTACTGTTTCATACAGTGTTTGGGATAGAATGATTTACTGTTTCATACAGTGTTTGGGAAAGACACCTTGCAAAACGCACCTTTGTAACCAGATCTGAATGCCTTATGATAGCCCTGACGAAGAACCTGTAGTCTGTCACTTCTGTTCCCACTTCAACTTTAGCAGCTCCCAGGTAGAGATGCATTTTGTGATTGGCACATGGAATGGCAGTGAGATCAAAGTTTCGCATTCGGTTCAACTCTAGCTGAAAGGCCAGAGCTGGCTCCAGATGACGGTAGATCCTATCTTCCTCAAACTGGAGGTAGAAAAAAGAGTAAAAGAGGAAAGTCGGTCAAGAAGCTGAAAACACTGATGACAGGCAGAGGTAGACAATACCCATTACAAAATTTTATATTTAATGAAAAAGCTAAAAATTCAAATAAATCTATTCCAAATTCTCTACCTGATGTAGAGTCATCAGCACTAAGAGACGCACTGAAATACCGACAGCAGAAGACACATTGTAAGACAGCAAATTCTCAAGCTCACCCCTCAAAACCCTCTTTTTCACTGAAACCAAAAAGTTTGGTGTTGAAGTGCTGTACCGCTTCCAACACCCCCTTAATACGGTATGAATAAAATCCTCAAAACCAAAAGCTTCAGGTCAGGCTTCCAGATGCATGAATTTAATCTCTAAATACCAGAGACCCATCACTGTTACTGATATCAGTTGCTGCGTGTGCTGCTAACTGGCCTAGCAACGGAGGAGAAAATGGTGCTCTAGGCAGTGAAGTTGGGCTGAAGTAGCTCCCACTCTCTTGAACTGGAAAGGAACAGCTGCATGGAAGAAGGATAAAGCCAAGACTTAGAGAAAATTTTTAAGAATATATAATTTACCTTATCCCGGGCACGGAAAGTGAAGAATTTTGGAAATTCCCTCTGTTTTAAAATAAAAACAACGATGTCAGCCCTTCAAAATTAAGCCATTTGACCTACTCAGAGAGTGCTCACAGGCCAAGCCCAGAGCAGATGACAGCAGTTGTTACAAACTACTTTTCCAAAATCACAAAGGGTGGTGGAAAATGAAGTTACCCTCCACAAGGCAGCAGAGGTAGTTTAAACCTGTCTGCACTGCTAAGGCAATGCATGTGGCTTGATTGGCTTTTGATTATTATTGTCAATTATCAACAGACAATAACACGGAACTGTCCAGACGCGGTAGCAGAAAACATCTACTTCTATTATGATGATGATTACTGCAGAAATGTTTGGGAGCCGTACAATGATATTAACACCCCATTATGTGAGCAGATGTACCCAAAACAATGCTCTGTATTCTATAGCTCTCTTCATGCTATTACTGCCAGAAATACTCTCTTCCCAAGGAAAACTATGAATTGTAATAAAATAACTTTATCCTCATGTATTAAACAGTAGTCTACAAAAATTGGCCTAAATATGATTGGTTTTCTCTGTTATTCTATCACACAGATAAAATCAGAGCCAATTATAAGGGCTTTTTATGGTTTTGTGGTGTACTGCACGTTTCTTCGAAGAAAGACAGACTTGACAGCATCCTTCTATCTATCCCTCCAGTGCCATCCAAACAAAGCCCCCCAATTCTGTGGAATTACACTTTTACTGTGTGGAGGAACTTCCACGAATGCTTTGCACCACTATGAGAATACCAGCCTTCTATGCTAAAGGTGAGTAATCTGCTCATCACCTTCTTGACCTCCTATACAAAACAGTCCCTAGAACTTCACCTGATGACTCTCAGTTGAACAAAATGACTTGGATTTGCCTGGAGTGAGTCTTCCAGACGAGCCAGTGGTACAGGGAATCCTGCCTGAAAATTCAGGCAATGGTCATATTGGGCAAGCCCATGAGTATCAACCACACTCTAGGAAACAACCACTTCCATATTTCCTCACTTCTCTTCCAAATCCCTCCTACCTGTCCTCCTCCACACGCTGCCAATTTCTCCTAACATCATCCATGCTCATTCTATCACTAATGTAATTGCTTCCAAGGCATTTGCCTAGTGTGGTGGGCAAATATAATAATTAGATGTGCACACATACAAAAATTCTCAGTGCTCTGGTACCAAAATCCAAAAGAGTGCTCCATTTCCTAAGCAGGAGAATTATACCCCTGCTGTGTTCTAATCAACCAACCATCATCAAGACAATCAAAATAATTTGCCTAAATTAGCCAATCAAGACACCCTGCAAACTGCAGAATGTGAAAAGCTACAACAGAAATCATCATAGTTGATTATTATACTAATAATCACGTTAAAAACCTAATGAGATGAGGAAATTGGAAGCTTGCTGGAGCAACTCTCTATTACCTCAACATGCTGGGAACTAATTATATAGACTGTAATTAAAACAAAAACAAACCCAAGCCCAGGCTCTGGCTAAGTTAATAGTTGGTCCAGTAATAAACAGAATAGAATAGGAGACAGTAATAAAGACTGACACTCGCAGAAGATCCCAGAGGTACTCTACAAACTTTGCAAGCAGATGACACACCACGCTGTCTCCTCTGGCTTAGGAACCAGGAGCATCCTAACAGTGCATCGCTCCAAATGGCAGCTCAGGGCAAATTTTGTGATGATTCCTTTTATTCTTTGCCTCTTTTCCAACCACTGGCACATGCTATGGTGCTTATCCAGAGATTGTTGGTTTTCATTCCCCATCTATCAGTTCAGTTCTCTAAAATGTCCTTTTTTAAATTTAAAACTTGGATTTTCTTGCTTAAGGTCCAAACACCTCTCCAGAGAGCCCCGTTTCGTACAGAAGCTGTTCATCGACACATCTCTGTACCTGTACTGTGGGCAGCGATTCCCATGTGGTGACACCTGCATTTGTTCAAATACTACTTCTGCTGATTTCTAAATCAGTTTTCCTTTAGTGAATCATGCTAGGCAAGGTGTGTTGAGCATAGGGTGAATTTCTTGTGCTTTAAGGATTCATAATAACCTCCAGAACTGTAAAGTAGATACACGAGGGATAAAAATCTGGCATATGACTTACATTGCCACCTTGAAAACAGGGCTAGCCTAGCCCTCACTGATGCCTAAGCCCTGGGAGAAGTAATTCTTAGCAGTAAGAGCATCAAACATTTTCCACATCGCTAAGTCATTATGCAAAATTTAGCAAGTCACTTCAATCACTCCTTTAAGTTATTTCAAAATCAGTGAGAAGCCTAAAGAAATCACCACACTACACATGAAATATAAAAATTGAGTTGTATAACCACATTTTAGAATACAAAACTACACTGAAACAAACCAGACCTTTATTAATGTGGCAGTCATGAATTCAGCCAGGTAACAAGAGAGAATTTAACGTGTGAATGGCCCCGCTGAATGCAAAAGGCCCAGTCCTGTATTTGAAATTCAATGTTTGTTTAAGTTCTTCACTTAACTCTGACATCAATGTTGGCACTAAATGCCTGACTAAGGACCAAACGAGAAGCCTAAAGTCGCTTACATGTCTCATGGCCTCAGGTCAAGAATACCACCGTGTTCTAGGCCCTTTTACTTACATGAAATCTCTGATCCACCTCATAGTTGACCTGTTTCCTGAAGTCCTTACAAACGAGACATACAAACATAGGAAGACAAGAAAAAAAAAAAAAGCAGAAGAAAGCTAGCAATTAGGATGAAAATCAAAAATCAATTAACTCAAGAATACAAGAGATGCCACGATTATTTACAATTGTAAATTAATTTTTAAGCAGATTCATCAAAAACATCTCAAATTTTAGAGAACAAAAACAGTGAAGAGAGAACTAAATACAGTTAATGCAGCATTTAATTTGGGAAAGAACGCATCAAATATTGATGCGATTATGAGCTAAAAACCCAAGTTCTGAGTAGCATGAGAGATATTAACATACCTTTTGTGCTACAAGGAAAGTCAGCCTCCGAATCCCATGTTCAATCAGGACCGATTTCTGTAAAAAGACAAGCATGGAGTCAGGTGACCAGATTAACAGAAAAAGAGCACATCAAAAACATGTCAAAGTCTTCCATGAACTGAAAAAGCTCTACAGATCCTCCTGCATCAATGCAGTACGTTCCAGTCCGCTTCAGTCTCCTTATAGCTGAGATCTGTCATTTGATGATCATCTAGTAGCAAACAAATTAAATGTGAAGAGGTAAGTAACCAAATCACAAGAACATGGCATTCCAGCTGAGCCTTGCTAGCAAGTGAAGCAGAAGAGGCGAGTGTAAGTCTTGCAGGATAAGTTCTTGTTCATTTCCCAAAGTAAGTTGCTCTTTTTAGCAAAGATCAAAGATTACTTTTTGAAGGAAGCACAGCATAGACACGATAAGGCCATGGAAAACGATAGAAAACCAGTTCTAAAGGAACTGAACTCAAGGAAGCATGTAGCACACCCTTGATTTGGGCACAAGAAGTACACAGACAACCCAGACTAATGGACAGGTAGGTCAGTACTGCAAAGGTGACCCATGATAGGTATTACTGAGTTTTTTTCAAATTATGAGAGAATATCCATTTCCATTGTTTCCTTACCAAACTCCACTAAGCCACATTTCAAACAAGTGCTGCCACCAGCATTCACCACACCACTGATCTTTTCAAGTGTTAAGATCTCATAATTCTGCTCCTCACCTAAAACTTCTTCCTTTCTTCTCCTTTTTCCAATTTAAAAGCAAAGGCGGGGTGGGGGGAGAAGGAAGAACAAAAAAAGAAACAAGAACTCTGCTAGACCAGGAACAAAACAACCCCTTTCAGCACAGACTGAAATGTTTTACTAAGGTTAAGCCCTTTGAAAATGAGCATCAGCGACTCTATTCATGGCAAGAGGAAGAAAATAACTTTAATAATGCCATGATTTAAAAAGCAAAAATTGTTATTGCTTTTAAAATTCCACAAGTGGCAGACAATAACAGCATAGCAACAGGATTCTGATTACATCGTAATAATGTGGGTCTCACAGCAAGTCCACAGCTATTACAGAGCGATTAGCCATCAGCACCTGGAGAAACTCCATTTACACTGACTGCCTCAATCTCCTCCACAAGTCATTTACAAGTATATGATCCTAATTTCTATTAAAAAAACTACACACAACATGCTGGGACTAGAAGATTATTTGGACAATTTGGACCAACCTATTTGATAGTTTAATATGGTTTGGATTTTTTTTCTCTTATTTCTTTCCTTTTATCCCCTTCCCATAAAACGCCTGGAGCACTATCAAGCAGACGAAAAGCAGAACTAGCTTTCATTTTTATATTTGATTATTTTCTTTGCTTAAAGAGATAGGAAGCTGCTGATGTTGTACGGATCCCAGCCCCATGTTGGAACCCCTCACTTCTGCAGAATGTATTACCTCTTCCCACCCTGGGAAGTGAGGTTCGAAACTACTCGCTCCATCCTCCCCTCTCCATTGCAGGTACCATGGACGCAGCAGGGTCCCAGTGCCTGATGGGCTATTCACATCAACCAGCAACTGCAGGGAGATACCAGAGCGCAGGGTGGACAGGAGGGGGCTGTCCCCAACCCACAGTGTCTCAAGTGACCACAGGACTAACATCTGGTAATCTGAAGGGCATCCCATACTTATGAAGGAGCAACAGAACACACTACCAGTTCCACCTTGCACCAGAAATATCATACCAGGTGGAAAGCTCCGGCATGCCAACAAGGACATACAATTTTAATTCAATTAAGACCATCGTTATACAGAAAACAGACCATTTTGATGTCCCTTTCCATGCCTCTGTTACTCTTTTAACAACTTTACCACCAGGGAGATGGATATAGCATGTTCTTTCAGAGCATCTAGCAATGAATACTGGAGACTGATCTGATGTGTTTAAAACCTCAGAAGTCTTTTACCCTATCAAAAATTCAAGGGAAAAAGGCCTGATCTGATGACTTAGAATGCACTGCAAAGAGAAAGGGTGACCTGGAGTCTTCAGAAAGGTGCAGCTATATCCAGTCAAAGAAGTGGTAAGATTTTAGATGGGATAAATTAAGGATGTAACTCAACAAACAAACATAAAACTGAGGAACATAATGACTTTTCCCAAAGCAGATAGAACTGTCCTGCACAATCACACAGTTCCAGAAAGGAACAAAGGCAACTTACCTTGCTTTGTGTGAACTCTCTGAACATGGCTGCAAGCCCGTCATCATCAACGTCACTGTCAGTTTTAATCGCAACATTAAGAATGTGAATGGGCTCTTCACGGGCAGTCTGCAATTTAAAGAAAATATTCCTCATAAAGAAACTATTAACAACTTAGCACCCATGAGTTCTCAAAATACAACACTAAAATACAGATGCTCTAGGGAAAAATGACCTCAGCAGAGCATGCTGTAAACCAACAAGTGAAATCCTTGACCAAGCACACATTAGTAATTTCACCGAAGAGTTAACGTCCGCAAACAGCAAACTGGAGCTCCCTTTAGAGAATCTGATTCTGATGGTCACATCTGATACGGTTAACTCAACTGTGCTTCATTTGGATGCAAAGGAAGGGAGGGTCAGGTCCCCTCTTTATGAGATGCAATACAGGCAGGACACACAGGACTTAGGCATCAAGAGAGGTTATGCAATGTAGAAAAATCAAAGTGTAGGAGCAAAACAAAGTGTGTTTTCACACCTACAGCAAAATGAAATAATGTGGAAGCATCAATTACATTAGAGCTCTAAGAAATGACAAATTTAGTGCTTGAGAGCCTGCGGCTAACCATGAAAAACTATGCATTAACAGGCAGTTATCCTTGGTGAGGTGAGGGGGAGGCAAAGAGAGAGATCCGAGAACATTAAGGCTGATGGCAATATTCTGGAACTTACTGTACTTACACCTATAAAGATGAATGGATCAGTTTAAAACCAAGCCCTATTCTGGACACAGAGTGTATTCCAACAAAATTCCACACGGTTGGGGGCAGGACAGAGCAGTGGAGCAGCTACCTCCATCTCTGAGGGCAACAGGTCTCCTGCCACTAAGGATTACAAACCATCCACTTCCTCTGTGCATCAATTCTCCACATCAATGCCCAAATTGATGGGTTCCTCTCATCTTTTTCTCTTAACAAAAGTTCTAAGAGGAAGAATCAGGATGCAACATGACTAGAAAGAGTGTAAGACAAAGTACAGCAAGTCAGACTTAAGTGAACGCAGCTGAATAAGCAGTTCAATGCCCTGATAACCAGAGAAGGCTTGGAAACCTAATTGTAGGTCTAAACTCTCAGTTACACTGCTGTGGATCCAGTAATACTGCTGATGTTAAAAGCTACAAACTAAACTTACATTGAGAGCAAGAGACTTAGTTGTAGTTTTAGAATGGAGTGAGAAAATGGCCACCTGCTTTGAATCCCTTGTTGTGGAACAAGCAAACAAATCACATACATAAATACATAAAGCTCTTAACTCCTGCTTCCAGCACTCTCACTAGTGAAAAGTGTCTAGCCTGCAGTCACTGCGGCATGCTGCACACCTTCTATTTCGAACCTGAGAGCATTCTCAAGAGAAAATAGCACTGTACCTTGTCTTCATCATACAAGGAAGCATGGCCAGCTTCAGGGAAGGTTGGGCTCTGCGGAGGAGAGTCGCAGAAGCAACCCATCACTTCATCAAAGATTCTGAAATACACCAGAGAAGTATTAGTCATCACCACGCTGCTGCTGGCCCACTGCAAGCATACAGCACTAAAATCCACAAATCATGCAGCTAAGGAGAGGAGGGAGAGAAAAGGATTCCTTTCTTTTGCAGCATTGAAACTCAAAGCATGAAGAGGCAATACCTTCTCCACACCTCAAACCAAAGGAGGGCAAATCACTCCAACACTTGTCAGAGATTGTAATGGTTGCGGGCCCTCATGACTGCTTTTGATAGGGATTTTTGCCTATCCCTAAAAGGGTAAAAGCATAAAGAACATCCTCCCTCCTATAGAAGCATGAACAAGTGCATCAAAAGAAATCAGCGCATTTGAAAATGATCTCAAATCAGCAGAAATTCAAGATGTTGATCCTTCTGGCTGCAAACTGCTCTTAGGGCAATCTGAAATTTCAAGGAGGCATATGAAGGGATGCAAGCAAATGTCCAGCTCAAACCCCAGAAACTTAGCAAATCAACTCAGGACCAACTCAACCCTGACTCTAGACACAGCGAAGACTTTCTGCAGTTCCATATGGCCCACCTAGGACGCTGCAACACAAACAATTGTCACCTTTCCCCACATACCTGACAAAATCTTCAAACGTCCGGAAGGAGACCATTCCACCCATTCGCTGGCACGGTGGAGTGAATGAATTGTCTAGCAGTACATCACTCACGCTAGCTACGTGGACCATCCCATAGTGATTGAGGTTGGAAGAGAAGGACATTCTAAATGGCAATTCAATAAGACCACAGTTAGTAGGAACAAGGGAGAGAAGAATATCACTGGAAAAAGATCTGTGCATGTGCATATGCTTTGACCACTTGAAGTGTGGCTGTTTTTCCAATATAACTGATTTGTTAGATTCTTCAGCACAACAGACCTGCCGTGCTGTCTTCTTCAAAGTCCCTGCAACCCTGGCATGCCTCTGGTGCCAATTAATACCTTTACTTGGACCTTGTCCCATTAATGCCCTAACCTAGACCTTGTCCCAGTGTACAGGAACAGTTAAGAATTAGGAAATAATGTTATAATCCTTTAAAATAGGTATTTCTTATGAGTATCTTGAGATCACAGGTGAATTATGACTATGCAAAGCTGACTGCATTTTTCCTCCCATAGGTATGTTTTGCTTTACAGGTAGAATATTGAGATAAACAACAATAACTCTAAGTTTATACACGTGAAAGATTCAGTAAATTTGACAAATTAAGTTGAAGTGTACTGAGCTACATTATCTTATTGCTACCACGTTTTTTCTGGTCATACTATAATTTATGCTGCTCAAATGCAGCGTGGTACGGTGACCCCTCTAAAATCCTACACTGGAAACAGGGTTTTCTATAGTCCTGCACTAGGTATTCCCATCCTAAATAAAGTTCTATCACAGTACCTTCCACTTCAACTTAAAGGCTGTGGATGTATCTTCCTGGACTTCAGTAAAGCCTTTGACACAGTTTCTCACAGCATTCTGCTTTGGAAACTGTCGGCCTCCGGCCTGGACAGGCAAACGCTCTCCTGGGTGGAAAACTGGTTGGCTGGCCGGGCCCAGAGAGTGGTGGGAAATGGTGTTAAATCCAGCTGGAGGCCAGTTACAAGTGGGGTTCCCCAGGGCTCAGTGGTGGGTCCAGCCCTGTTCAATGTCTTTATCAATGACCTGGATGAAGGCATCGAGTGCTCCCTTAGCAAGTTTGCAGACGACATTAAGTGTGGATCTGTGGGAGAGTAGGGAGGCTCTGCAAAGGGATCTGAACAGGCTGGACCGCTGGGCAGAGTCCAATGGCATGAGGCTTAACACAGCCAAATGCTGGGTCCTGCACTTGGGGCACAACAAACCTGTGCAGCTACAGACTAGGAGAAGCCTGTCTGGAAAGCTGCCTGGAGGAGAAGGACCTGGGAGTGTTGGTTGACAGTGACTGAACGTGAGCCAGCAGTGAGAAGAGGAGGCTGAGGGGAGACCTCACTGTTCTCTGTAACTACCTGAAAGGAGGTTGTAGAGAGGAGGGAGCTGGGCTCTTCTCCCAAGTGACAGGGGACAGGATGAGAGGGAATGGCCTCAAGCTCCACCAGGGGAGATTTAGGCTGGACATTAGGAAAACAATTTTCACAGAAAGGGTCATTGGACACTGGAACAGGCTGCCCAGAGAGGTGGTTGATTCACCTTCCATGGAGGTGTTTAAGGCACGGTTGGACGAGGTGCTGAGGGGCATGGTTTAGTGTTTGATAGGGATGGTTGGACTCGATGATCCGGTGGGTCTCTTCCAACCTGGTTATTCTGTGACTCTGTAAACTGCTGACAGAGTTAAAGTGCTCTTCCATCTAATTTAATCCACACTTTAAAAACATTGTAACTCCACCCTACTCTTTTATTTTGTTCAGTTTAGGTGGTTGTAAGGTGGCTGCTAAATACAAGCAGTTGGCCATAGAAGACATGTCTTAAGGAGCAAGGAAGGCAGAGCTCAGACACTCGCTGCTCATACCCATGCTCAATATCTGCTGTTCAAGCATGGAGCTACATCACAGCGAGGACTTCTGCTTAAAGCAGGAGCACCATTCATTAAAGGTCAGCATTCCTTCTTGGCAGAGGGCAAGATCCTGGATACACTTAAGTACCACTGAGGTTTTGCACAGGTCAATTGCTACAGCAGCACACACAAGTTGTGAAACACTTCGTGTTATCTGGGGACTTGGGGTATTACTATTATTTTTATATTCTTTTTGAACACCCACAATGTTCTGGTCAAGATGAGCAGAGGAACTTTCTCGCATATTGAACAAAAAGCATACTATGGCTAACTAGACATCCTTTCCCTCGTTACTAGAATCAGGGCTTGCCTTCTCTGCAATAATTATTTCTAATTTCTGAGCTGTGCTACACGGTCATCTTGAATCACTGAGGGACCAACTTCAAAAGCTCCTTGCAACATGGTGAGACCTTCAAGCTTTGCTCTAAAGAGGCAGAGATGCGGAGCTGGCACATGGCAGTGCTCTGCAACACAGGAACAGCTCACTCTCACTTGGTTCGCTCTCCCCAGGGCTTAGAAAGACATTAATGAAGTTTCTGTCCTCTCCAACTGGTGCCACAACAGGAGGCAGAAGGGAAAAAAAATCAGGGCGCTAACTGAGCACAGCACATGCTTGACTTACAGCTTCTAAAGTCAAGATGATGCTCAGCTGCTGGGCTGGATGGAGCTGCCAGGCAAATTGAGGGTCCAGCCGCACTGGCCACAGCACTGCCACCAGCCACATGGCTGTGGGATCAAACCACAGATCACTGACAGAGACACTTACTGGCTTTCCTAAGATTTCTTTCTCTCCATGTTCAGAAAACCATTGTGATATGGTCCTAAGTATACTGTCAACAAGTCTAAAGTACCATCAGTTTGATTAACAGCTCTCCATGTTTAAAGTCACTCTATGTTTCTGTAATTTATCTCTGATTAAGAGCCGTGAGACTTTCAAGCCCATTTTTACTATTTTTCCCTAAATAGGCTTGTAAGCAGTAATAAATAACAGGTATTCATGTTTTGAAAGAGAAAAATTTTTCAGGACGTGCCTCGGTGTACGTTTCTTACAACTAATACAAAAAATACCACAGAACAGTAACTAAACAAAAAGACAGCAGACATTTTTCATGTATTATTTAAAACGAGAAATCATTTTCAACTGAGACATAGGAGGAAAAATTAGCGTCCAAAACACAACAAAACATGCTGTCAGCTGTTTGAGATGTAGATTCATCTATGGTGTGAGGGAGGTGAAACAGCCTCGACAAATTCTAAGCTAGTTGCATGAAACCAGAGTAGCACCAGGTCTGCTATCGGCTAGGGGTACCTGTCTGTTCCACTGTGACACCCTGCTAGAGGGGCAACAGCCAGGAGTCCAGATCCAAAGCAGAGACCCAAGAAACAGCATTCTGCTACACGTTTGCTGTGTACCAAACCACAGATGAGCCGAGTCACCTGGCAAATTTCATTTTAAAGATTACTGCATGCAAAGCTTTTTTTTAAATGGTAAAGAAAAGCTGAAAACATGTTTTAGACAAAGGGAGAGGAAAAGGGAAGGAAAATAGAGTTATGTTTGAGAGGTTCCCAAGTAAAGCTAAGGGCACTAAAACAAAACATGTTAAAACATTAAGTATTAGGCTACTTCTTTCTAGTCCGTCTTTTCAAATTTTAAAAGATGACAAGTACCATACCTGTTTAGCGTGGGGATGTTCCCTCTGTAATCAAACAACCACAGTTAGTTACAGATTGGTTAGTGAAAGCCATGATAAAGAACTATCATCAAGCTGATACATGACCAGCAACAAGTTTACGATTTACTAAACCAAAATTTGTCACCCATCAGGTACCAGGTAGAATTCAATTTCATGGACCCTGAGAAGGCACCCACCACCTGACTTCGCTTGCCGTGCCTGCCACAGGAATGAGCACAGTCCATGCGCATAACAGGCAAACGATGCACCCCAGGAAAACACGTTGCACTTGCAAGATACCCTGCATTGCTACAGCATCTTTGATCATACCCACTTCAAACCCTTTGCACACACAGAGTGAGCTTCACAAGCAAGTCCAGAGCAGGGAGTTGCCACTCCCTGACAGAAGGGCAAACAGCAGAGATGCAAAAAGTGACGGTATCACACCAGAAGACTGCAACAGGTTAAAGAAAACAAGCCCAATCCTCATTGCTCAACCTCTATGCTAAGCAGCAGCCCACACACTGGCATCCACAACAATGCAATAACAAAGCAACCACATACACATGAACGCTTTGCATTTTCAGCGTTCAAGGCCCTGAATAACAAAAAGAACAAGCAGAACTTCAGGCTAATTTTAAGAAAATTTCACAGTTCCTTTTATAACCTCAGTCCAGCTCTTCATATTTCTGCATGCAGATTGGGGCTCAGCCATGCACATGAGAGAGGAAGAAGGCAAGGAGCACATTTTCACAGCAGCGTAAGAACAGCAGAGCCTAGCCCATCCTGACTACATTCACGAAAGCATAAAGTGCCATAATGCTCCATGCAAGACATAGAAATTATTGTGATCTGACATTCAAAACAGTAAAGATTAAACTGAAAAAAAAAATACATGCACACAGAAGGCTTGTACAGAGAGATCAGCAAACACAGGAAGATTGAAAGCAAAGCTTCAGGGAGTGTGTAACTGGTGCATTCACCCTCCCTTCCATGCAGAAACCTGTGGGATTATCAAACCATGGAGTTTCTTAACACTCTCAACCATAGGAAAGACCCCAAGTTACTGGACATGAAGTCTCAGTACTTAAAGACCAGTGTATTCTCATGGTCACATTGCTAAATGCGCTGACTGCACCTGGTCCTGCACTCAAACTGGTTTTGTCACAGCAGCATGACAGTCACTACAAGGCTGTGTGTTCGGTGCATTACTGGCAGAGGCACAAAGAGTTCCCATCATCTCCTTAAGCCACAGAGGAGACGCACCTTTTCCATGGTAACTAAGACAAGTATTTAATTTCATTTGGAGACAGTGGGAAGATGCACTGTGCTGAAGAGCCTGTGGTTAGGACCAAAAGGGCCATGATGCCTCAGGGAACTGTGATTTTTTTTTTCTTTTAGGTTGGCAAATGCTGTGAAAGCTGCATGTTATCTACTTCCACTGAGAAAAACAGTCTGGAGAGGACAGGCAGTTCCTACACCTGGTACACCTTGCTCCAGGAATTGTTCTCTAGCCACTCAGTATGGAGCTGAAGAGACTATGGCAAGAATCACAGTGAGGAAGCCAGAAGACTTAGTGGCTGGAGATGGCAGAAAATAACAGTCTTCGAAGTGCATACTGTAGGGCTGGCTTTCCATTTACCAGGCACTGTAGCTACGGAGGGCTTCTTCGTTAAGAGGAGCTGGGTTGTCACTTGCCACAGAAATGCACTGAGAGGTGAAGGTTTGATGTCTGCAGCACAATCGGACTTCATGAACGGGCGTCCCAGCCCACCCAGCGAGCTGCACCTCTGCAGCTCTGGCAAATACAACACCAGCTGCAAGCCAGCCTACTCATCCTTATGGCAATATCAGAGTAAAGAGCAGCACTGTGGTTCGGGGACTTGAATAAAGGCACAGCTGATGGAGCACACACTGATAGTCTTCTCCATAGCCAGCTCCATGCAGCTGATGACAGGATCAGACACCCTCTCTCCACACCAGCCCCAGCCCTTATCCCCGTCTCTTCTGAACTTCTAAAAGGACCCTTCTTGACCAGGGAAGCTGATCTCACTAGGAATCTGCTCCATACCAATTCAAGCTCTACTGTAACAATTACTCCTTCTGCTCAAGCAAACAAAAATCCCCTTACCTTCCCCCTGCACCTCCTGCTCCAATCTGAATTTGTTTCCCCTTGCCTCTCCCTTTCTTTTCTTTAAACAAGAGCGCTCCCCTATGAAAATGAAGGCAGTGCATGCAAAGCGCCACTGGTTATATCAAGCTGTGATTGAGTGCCAGCGCAGGGCAAAGCTTTTGAAATCAGGCAGCAAAGCGGAATCAGCAGAGGTCGGCTGAATAACCCACTTGTAGTTATTAACAGCAGTACCACAGGAGAAAGAGCAATTCCACTGGCTGTGACCAGTGGCATTCCTCTTATGTTTCTTCATTTCTGTAGAAGAATCTAAACAGAAGGCTGTGAAACATGCCTCAAACCATACATTTTGATTGGTTTTTTCCTCTCCCTCTTTCTTTCCTTATTCTCTGCTCCCTCTGTGATTCAGCCAAGCTGAATCTGCTACTGAAGTCCAATTTGCATAAAATTATCGTCATTCCATTCAGTTTGCTGCCCCTTCAACAGCCCCTTCTTTGCTCTGTTGGAAGATTTTGCCCTTTCTGAAACAGGCAAGCCAAGGGAACTGCAACACATTACTGCTGCCTGCTGTCTAATTAACATCAAACCTCCAGCACGGAACTGCAGGGATTTACAGGTGTCCTCAAATCATTTTCCCCTCCTCCTTTCCAATATCAGTCAGTCTCCTGCAACAAGGAGGGGACCTCAGGCTACCTAATGATACTCTGCGAGTTACACGCTCGGGTCTCCAGGCCCATACAGTCAGAATCCAAAGTGGCAAAAATGATTCAGTACCAGCAACCCAAAGACTGATGCAAGAGGCTGTTTCAGCAGCTATTGTAACCCACTGAAAACGCTTCCATTTTCTCAGAAATTCCAATCTTACGAATATATCATAAAAGATAACAGGAAGGAACCTATAAACACTGCTCCAAGCATAAACACCTTTGGGGTTCTTGTTCTCCTGTAAAAAACACTCTTTGGAAACAGCATTATTTAATCTGGCTTTCAGCCTTCAAAGTGGTTTCTATCTAGAAACTAAGGCAGAGGCTGACAAAAAAGAACAACCAAAATATTCCATAGATGATAAAACATCGAGAGACAGCAAAGGAGAGTTCATGCACCACTCTTAAGCATTGTTATCAGCAACATCAAAGTTCAAGTAGGGCTTCAACAAATATCCACAAGCACAGAAAGAGAAGATACTGGGGTAAAACCAAGCACAAGATATTTGAGACATTTATACTGATACACTTGAAAAGACAAAGCAACTAACAGCTAGACTCGAATTCCACCCTTGGAAGCATCTTGGACAGCAGGATGCATTCCCAATAATGAATTTAACCAAGACAAGTCTAAGTAATGCATTTCCCTGCATGTCCATGTTTGCCAAGCTGTGTGCATTCCTGACTCCGAATGAATCTAGGGTTAGCTGGTATCAGATACCTTGGCTATCCAGTTTGCAAAGCAGAGCTTGCTTTAAAGCTAAATAAGGCAATTATCAAAACTTTACTCTTAATCTACAGCACCAAATTATATAAGTTTCCTTTGGGGCTCAATGTATTCAGAAGGCAGAGCCCTCTGGTATCACTACCATACCCCAGACATACCCAGCCAGCGTCTCTAAGTCACCCCTGTCAGCAATTGTCTTGGGACTGACAGAGGGAACACATCATCCTCTGAGTAAAACAGGGGGATCTGTTTTGTTGGAACAAATCTACCTCCGAGTTCTTCCCTTGTGATCCTTCAGCACATCTGCTACTGGGGAAGGAAAGATGAAGAGAGCACTGAACAACCTGGCCAGGGGATGTGGTGAGCTGAAGAAAAGGGGATGCTTTAGGAGGAGCAGGGCAGAAGCACAGCTCTGCTGCAGGCTCCAAAAGCTGGCTACAGAAGACGACATCCCAGTTTAATTTAAACTCTACAGCTTCAGACACAAGAAAGGCTGCTTGAAAGCAGGAGAGGGGGATTATTAGAAAACCTTCTCCTGTTGAAAAACCACTATAATTCCCTCTCCCTATACTAGACACACAATGTTTCTTTGAACAGAAGATTTTAAGCTAAGAATAGGCAAGCAGTGTTTCATGTGCTGAACACCTAAGAAAGGCCTTTCAGTGTCTGTCACCTGGCTTACCATTCTCACAAAGGAAGCTGAACTCTCTAAACACCAGTCAATATTCCACCAGCTTCCCATCTCAGCAGGGCAGTCTGAACAAGAGGGAAGCAAAGAACAGCTCAGAACGGGGCTCATTTCTTTCTCTCATCTTTTCTCACCAGGACTCTAGGTGACTGAAAGAGGCAGATTGTCCAAACGCAAGGGGCTCTACACACAAGCATTTGTTTGCAGTACCTTGCTGCAGCACACAGCCATCAGCATCCTGTAGATGCCCTCGTCTTGCTTCCCCCGGATCAGATAACTGCAACGCCCTCTACTTGGAGAGGGCTTGCAAACTCCACTTACTGCAAAAGGCACCAGATGGTTACACTGTACTCCTCATCTGCCTTGCACCGGGCAATAAGGAATGCTGGTTTTGATCTATAAAGCTCTCTATGGTTTCAATTATAAGAGGTTTTTCTCCATATGTCTTACCCTTGCAATCGGGATCAGTGGGGATTCTTCCAACAGGATGTTTTCTATTAATTTAAACAAATAATTCCCATAACAGTTTTTGCCCACAAAACTCCCCAGGAGCATGTTGCATTCTATGACTCTGTTAGCAGATTTAACAGTTTTTCTTTCCTTTCTGCTTCCATGTGCAGCTTTCCTATGGGTAGCTGATGGCAATCGTTCAGTGGCCAAAAATACAAAGTCTGAGGGCCTAGCTGTGATTAGACAGATCAGAAGCAGTGATTGTGGGGTTTTTTTTCTGTTGCAATTAAAGACAGGCAGAGCCAGGTTAAATACCAATAGCAAAGAATTTAAATATAGCAACCATTATCAGTTTGCAATGTTCTCTACATAAGTATTTGCTCCAGTACAATTCAGGCCCTTTAATGTTCTCAGAAATCAGACACAGAAGGGACCAGGACTTGAAAAGTTGAACAATGTGGGTCACCACACAACTAACATCAGCTCCAAATGCTCCCTGAAGGGCTCTCTGGTACCTACTCCTGATTCACCAAGATTCAACCCTGCAAAGGACATTTTTCTTGGTCACCTGGTTCATGTGGGCTTTGGAGCTTGTTCTTGAAATGCATGTGTAGCAAAAAATACAGAAAAACATACAATGGACATAGAACATGGTCAAAACCAACAGAGACTTAAGCAAGATAATGTCAGAGTTGTGAGATTTCTGTGTCTTGGGCTTAACATAAGGTCTGCCTTCATAGCTAGCTTAAATCTACATGCTCAGTGTGAATTTAAGATCTTAGGTACCCTGGTATGGGCCACGCTTCAGCACCCAGCCACACAATAGCCACACGGGTCAGTATACACTGCAAGAAGCTGCATCAAGCGACAGGAGCCAAATCAATCACTAACCGATGGAGGTGCAACTCAAAGGAACTGAACCTGCCTATGCAAGCAGTGAATTTGTCCCCAAGCTTGCTTGCCTCACAAGGACTGCGATGCATTTTCAGTTGAGAAGCAGAACCAAGCTTCAGAACATTGCCCCAGCGAATTCAGCGTAAAAGAGAGAGGAGATTGCAGAACAAAGCAGCTGTTCCCCAAGCAGGTAACAGCTCTCCTATTCCAGCTGACCTTGTCCAATTAAGCTTGCGCACAGTAACAGAGCAGTGGTCAGCACGGGCACGCCAAACAACCCCCATGAAACTGAGGTAACCAAGACCAGCAAAGAGAAGAAATGAAGAAAGAATGGCACAGGGAGAGAGTATTATAAAGGGGCACTAAAAATAGTATGCAATTATTTACAAATATTCTAGAAATGTAGGAAACAGATGAGACCAAATGCATGTCCCATTTGTATCATGAGTGTTTTGTGCTGCTTGTTGAGGACGGTTATTCATTTCTAGCAAACCAGATTCTGAAAACCATTTCATACAATGTACTGATGGATTCTCAATGAAGCGAGACTGGACCCCATTGCCCAGCCCCGCCAAAAATAAAATAAGGAAAAAGATGTTTGGAAACAAAGGAGAAAAATAGCACTGGTACCATCCTGCCAGGCCAGCACAGATCAACAGTGGCACCCGGCGGCCACAGAGACTCATTGCACCTCTTGAATCCTGCATGCTCCCTCGCTGCCTGGGACAAAAATAAAGCATCTTCTAAAATACCCCCTCGGGTTCCTGTTGCAAAGGAAAACACACAGGAACTGTCTAACCTAACAGATGCCGAGGAGGTTCTGCTAATCAAGTGTGTTTGGTTTTTTGTTTTAAAATTATCTTAGCACGGGCTGGGAGATACGACCCTTCTACAAGGCAGGGCAGTCAAGGGTTGATGCTTTCTGTTGCAGTCATGAGAAAGACATTCTGAAAAACACTGACTGAGAACCAAAGTAGACCAGCTGCAGGGTTTCTGTATAAAATATATTTATACAGGCAGCTTGGTCTTCTCAGTCAGAACCTCGCATGCTAGGAAAGATTTCACCTTATCCAGTACAGCTAGGTTTGAAACTAGAGCCCATTACAAACAGTTACAAAGGACTGGCAGGGCAGCGCTGCAGGAAAGGGACAGAGACTGTTGGACTGCTCGTTATTACAGTTCCGAGTAATTGATTATTCTCTCTGGAATTGTGTCTTTTGGAATCCAGAACTGAATTTCTAGAGGAAAGTTACCACACAAGCTGAACTTAACTGTATATTTATAAATGCATCCAAACTGCAGGAAGTACTACCCACAGCTCCTGAGGTTTTAAATAACTCGGGAGAAGGAACTGGGTAATGTAGGGTTTTATCTTCAATAATTTGTGCTTATTTGAGGCACTGGCACTCTCCCTTTTTCCACCAATTCTATTGCAAGTTTTCTTTGCCAAGATAAGATGTAGCCCCTCATAAGCCTCTGATTCCAAAGGCACCTGAACACGTGATCTGACCTGTTTGGATGGGAGGTAGGTAGCATGAACTGGAACTCCACCACACAAGTGTTATCCTTCAGCTGACGATGCTGGACACTGTTTAACTCGTAGGCAATATATGCCCTTCGAACGTACACCTGGTTAGAGAAAAACTTGATCAGCCCAACTGTGCTAAGGAGGCAGAACAAGAGAAAGAAGTAATACACTAGAGATTTCAAAAATACTAAAACCCAAACAGATACCACCAAATTAACATCTAGATTGAACTCTTAATTCCACCAGAATTTGAAATTATTCTTTGAGGAAGACTAGTCTGGCAGGATACAGTATCAGCACATGGCACACAGGGTAGGCCAACCAAATTCTCTGACACCAGCTTCACTTTTAATCCTTCCAACCTCCTGAGTTTTCTTCAGGCAAAGCAGATAATTTGAGTCTGAAATTTCAGTCAGTTATGAATATTAATGCTGTTAAATGCCAGACTCCAAGTATGCCAGACTGCACAAAGTCCACAGCTCTTAATTTCGCAGGGTACCAGTGCTCAAACCCAACAATGCAAAAAAACCCAAAAAACCAAAACCCAAACTAAAATCACAGAAAGATTAAAAATATTTAGTTTTTCAATGGGAATAAACTTACCTCCAAAGCTGCCATTCTTACCACCTGGTTACTGTGGTAGAAAAAGTTGGGTAGCACATCAAAGATGGATGTCTCAGACAAAATGAGTTTCTAGAAGAGATCACAGAATCACAGAATCACCAGGTTGGAAAAGACCTCTTGGATTATCGAGTCCAACCATTCCTATCTGTCACTAAACCATGTCCCTGAGCACCCTGTCTACCCATCTTTTAAATACCTCCAGGGATGGTGACTCCAACCACCTCCCTGCATAGCCTGTTCCAGTCCTTGATGACCCCTTCTGTGAAAAATTTTTTCTAATCTCCTGCCTGATCATCCCCTGGCGCAGCTTGAGGTCATTGTGCAATTTTAAAAACAAACTGCCTCTCTTGCAGAGTCAGAGAAAAATAGCAAAAACTCCTCATCAGGCCTCACTAGTTCTGATTTCCATGCTTTTCCTGTTGTTCATCAAGTATTAAGATCGTCTTACATGAAATCACTGAATATCTCAAGTTGGAAGGGACTCATAAGGACCATTAAGTCCAATTCCCTGCTCCTCAAAGGACTACCAACCTAAAACTAAGACATATGACTAAGGGCATCAGCCAAACACTCCTCAAACTCTGGCAGGCTTGGTGCCATGACTACTGTCCTGGGGAGTCTGTTTCAGTGACCAACCACCCTTTCAGTGAAGCATCTTTTCCTAGTGTCCCATCTAAACTTCTCCTGGTGCAGCTTCATCCCATTTCCTCATGTCCTATCCCTGGTCAGCAGAGAGAGGAGATCCAGACCTCCTCTTCTGCTCCCCCACTGAAGGAAGTTGTGGACTGCGATGAGGTCATTCTGTTATCTGTGCAGGAATGAAAACAAAAATATGGGGAAGCTAGAAACCAGAACAATGTGATTTAAAGCTTCAAGGACCTTGTGACTACAGGTGAGATTTAATACAGAAACATTAAGATCAGTAAGAAGGAAGCAGGAAAACAAGGAGAGAAGTCTGGTAGATACCTGCAGGTTCTCAATGCAAAACTGGTGCCCATACATGTCAATAGCGGACAGGAAGATGGACTCCACCTGGTTGTGCCGCAGCTCGTAGGATGGCAAATGGGAAGCAATGAGAACCTGGTAAACGGCAAACACAAGGAATGTCAGTGAAAGGAGCTCTGATCGGCCATCAGCAGGAGGCTGTTACCTCAAAGGCAGCAATAGTCTGCTCCATCCCAGAAGAGGCAGGCAGTGTCTCCTGTGAATTCTGTGGCACCTGGGTGATGCTGCAAACCCTCTCCCCTCCCCAGCCTCATTTGTGTATCTGCTCGGTTTATATTATTGGCAATTCCCCATGGAGAAAAGGAACAGCTTCAATCAAGTTCCATCAGTGCATGTGATTTAGCACTGCAGAGCTGCTAGTCCTGGGGATTGCCTGACCGGCTGTTAATTGGAAAGCAGATCTGGCAGGCAGCAGCTGTGGGGAGGCCAGCAACGGAGACCGCCTTTCACAGCTTCCGAGCAGAGGAAGCAAGAGACACTGGTGCCAGGTATTAAAAGCCCAACATGAAGGATACAGAGATAGGAAGGGGGAGCAGCTTGCAGGGGAAAATGAAGTGAAAGAGCAACATAAAGACATACACAAGGACTGCAGTACCATCCCCAGCATGCTGCTGAGAGGTTCAATAACCAAACGGTTCAAGGACACAAATACAATCCTGAAGGAAACAGAAGGTCATTGAGCAGCTTCAAACACACCATTCATTTTCAATAGTCAAGCTCTGAAATAAAAGGAGAGATCCTCAATGTGTCAGCTTTCCTGCTGAAGGCTTTTAGACTGGAGATAAGGACTGCAGAGTGAGAGGAGTGATCAGACTACAGGGTTAGCACTACCATGAAACGATTGTGCCCTCTCAATCTCACCTGACTATGGACTAACTGCTAAAGAGGAAACTCACAATAATATCCAGGTGGATATCTAGCATTCAAATTATCATCTGTACCAGACTCTTGGAATTGGCAATATCAAGTATTTTTCCTATTACATTTAGGTTGAAAAGGAATTGTCAAAATGCAACTCAAAAGCTAGAAGAAACCCTGCAAAAGAACAACCCAGTTCTTTGAAAAAGCTCCTTAGCAGTTGCAAAGAACATCTGGGTCCTGTGTAAATTTTTCTCTCTGCTCTCCACACACCCTGATTCACAACCGTAAGGTAGCTGATCAACCTGGACAGATTATAAAACCAGATGGAACAACAGTGACACAAACCATAGGCTACTCTCAATTAGCTCCTATTTGAGTCAGACACACTTTTTTGAAGAGCAGGAACAAAGGAATGTAATCTTAACTTCAAATTTTACAGTGACTGGGAATCCACTGCAAGCTTTGTTAGACTGTCACAATGGTTAACTGTTCGTTAATTAGTTTCATTATTAAAGTGGTGCTCACAGTAATCTACTCTTCACATTTACACAGTAATCAAAATAACATCCAGAGAGATAGACTTCCCAAAAGAGTGAGCTCCAAGTGGGAGCAGTCTGTATTGATCTGGTCAGCAATGGCACAGTCTGCCTCTAGCAGGGATCAGCTTGGATTGCTAAACACGCTCCCTTACCTGCCGTGCTCGCAGAGCCACTTTGGCATTGGTTGTCTTGCTGAGCTGGGTCAGCTCTGTCAGAATATTAATCAGCTCATCTGTCAAGGTGGGGTCACGGCCACATAGCTGGTCCTAAAAATAAAGAGAACTGAAAATGTTTAGAATAGAGGAAAACCATCTTACACCCTCCTACAAAGGAGTTTAAACCTGAAATATATATATATGTGCACTCAGGTGCTGGACCACAGCACCTCCAGAGGTCCTTATCTAAATTATTCTGTCATTCTGTGCTCAGAGTACAAGTGTTAGGCTTTCAATAATTTTACACATGTAAATAAAGCTACAGAAGAAGAGACTGGCACCATCACCCATTTTCTTATTTGCAGCATGTGTTTTGGCATCCAAACACGAGAAATACTGACTTGTCAAAGAGACTCAACTAAAACATTTCCCCAATACCCAATTTCAGTTTTGTGCCAGACGTCTCCCCAAGCAGCAGAGCAAAATTCAAAGAGCACTTAATTGTAGCGAAATGTCTTGCGTGGCATGCAAAGATTAGCAAACCTTCATCATGAAAGGTGACCAAACAGAAGGAGTTTAAATGCTGAGAAAACCTCCTGAAACCCACTTAAAAAAACACCTCAAAACCCCAAAAAGCTCCACAATTCCACAACCACAAACCAACCGCTCACTTTTTACAGCTTCGGCAACACCAGGAAAAAAAGATCCTGTCATTCCTCTAACAAGGTAAAGCTAACTAAAACTGTAAATGATATAACGGGTTTCCTGGCATGGTACAGGACTGACTCCATAAAACTTCTTCTAATCACAGGATCCTGGTCCTCAGGTAGTTCATTGGCTTACTTACTGTCTAAAATGTTTGGATAAAACAATAAAACTGAACAGCACAATTTTCAGTGTTAACACCATTTGAAAACTCTTTTGGATTCAGCCATTCAAAAAAAATGCAAGCAGGAAAGACTTTAACCTGTTTTGTTTTCTGAACAGAGGAGGGGCATACTTTCTCGCAAAAATAGTTACAATTCCCATGAATAATCCCACAGTCTTCAACTACTTACACTGGCTTCTGAGCCTCTTCCCTCCCACTCCCAAAGCTCGAAACCTTCTAGGAGTATCTGATATGTTTTTACTATACAGCACTTAACAGTCTTCCTCTGGGTACATGAATCACAGGAGGAAAATGCAAGGTGGAATAGTGATTTGGAATAGGAAAGAGAGCTGGTGTCTTAAAGTTTTAAGACATTTTAAACACATACAGTCTAGAAAAGGCCCGACGAAGATCCAAAAAATAGAAAGGGGGAAAAGGGAAACCTCTGCACAGCAGGTTAGATTTAGAAGCCAACCAGGAAAAATAAAGAACAAAACCCAAATAACCTAAGTCCCATAGAGTAAGAGCTAACAGCTTGTACTGCATGCGATTCCAAAGCTAAACAGTTTTTCCCTGACACTGCTCTTGGTCCCTTTCTCTCCAACCCCACTCAAGCACAATGGCAACCCTAGGAATGATGCTGTGCATCTCAGGGAGAGAGACCACAGCCAAATCACTCGTATTAAAAAAATCTAAGCTACTGACTCATATTAGATTGTTGTCCCCTGCTAACCCGTTTTGGGCCAGCAAACACTGGAATGACTGTTCCCAAAGAAAGTTCTGTACATTTATCCACTCCAGGTCAATGTGAATTCACAGCAAATAGTTTGAGAATTGCCTTTGTCGTATCCGAAATACAGATTCCTGGGTGATGCAATGTTACCGCTCAAGGTAACAAATATTCCATAGGAGGCAAGGCATCTGCCATGCCACAAGCAGTTCTGTCCAGTTAAGGCTAGGACGTGCGTACAACAGTCGTTAAGTACATAAAATGAACATACAACTTCAAATCACACTATATTTCAACAAATACATGACGGATGAAATAGTTCCCATCCTGCCTTAAACGCCTGCTAGCTAAAAAAGGTGAATGATAGCAGCAAAACGCTATTACTAAAACCATCCTCAGAGCCCCTTGTTAATAATGGATTCCTAGGGATACATCAATAACAGCAACATAAGCATGAAGGTATTTTGACATGACGTGTGTGCCCTTGGAGGACAAACTGAACCATCCCACACAAATAGCTCGGTAACCCATACAATGCCACAGCCTTCACCATGATTACACCAACTGTGCCACGGGGTTCCCCAGACACAAAGAGTAATGTGAGTCAGAAGAAAGAGGAATGACAGTGTTCTGGTTAACGGCATGACCTGTAACTCAGCAGACAGAGATCCCTAGCTGTGCCATGGTGATGGGTGACACGGTGACACTGTGACCCATGGCATGTTGCCCCTCCAGAGCCTTCGCTAACCCTCTCTGCCTAAGAAGCACCCTGCACCACAGCGCTCACAAGGAACCCTTTTGTGAGACCTTGGGTGCTGCGCTGGCAGAAGCCACAAATGCCGCTCAGATCATTGGCTCGCTGTCTATCTGCTCTTCCATAAAGTTCACCGTGGTCTCTCCGGTATATTTTAAGTTCTGGAAAACTGGACCGTCAGCCTTCTCTTGAGTAGAAGTAACTGGTAGTGGTGAGAAGAAAGACTACACCGGTGGGAAAAAGGAAAACTCTTTGATGCTTCTCTGTGTTCCCTGTCTCCCAGCACGGCCTTCACTCCCTCAGATGGACATCCTGCTGGCCAATGGAGGCGAAAAACTAGACAAAAAGTTTCAGTCCCATTTTGCCAAGAAATAATCAGGATGACAACAGCAAGAGAAAGCAGGTAGCTGGCGCTGCGCTGGCTTTTGCCTACACTGATTGGCAAAGGCAGTGAGCGAAGCCTCAAACCAGCTCTTTGACAAGGCCTAACGCCTCCCCGGCACCCCTGTGTAATTACACACTTGAGTGACCGGACTCTGAAGAAAATTGAAGGCCTGAGCTGCGAACAGCTGCCATTTTCTCTCTCCATCACACCAGCATGATTACTTGAGAAATGAACAGCCCCGGCTCAAAGCTACTCCAGAATTCTCAGAGGAAATATGGCTCCGTGTTCAAATAATGAGATTCTTAAGGCAAGCGTTACTTACAATCACACCACACACCAAAAAGGGAAAGAGAAAAAAAGGGGGGAAAAAGGAAAGCCAGAAAGAAAGGATGCCAGGGTCTTTATATGTTACAAATTCGAGTTTAGGAAACACAGCCTCAGTCTAGGACAATTAGGACTATTTTTCTGCTTTTGAGTGTTATTCTGTGGATGGCTACTTTGGACTTATTTTTGGCAGTAAAAGAACAGATTATGTTTGGAGAAAAAAAAAAAAAGAAAAGGTGGTGGTGGGAGAGAGAGAGAGTATTGTAATTAGCCTGCCTCCTAAAAAGCAGGACACCTAACTCCAATCTGTTGAAAATCATGTCACAGCTAAATTCATCCTGCGTTGGGGAAGGTGGGCATTCATTCTGTGTCAAAGCACTACATGGGACAAGGATTTCTTGAGGCTTTTTAGGAAAAAGGAAAAAAAAGAGACAGGACTCAAATGTTGTTTTTTAATTATTTTTCCTGGGAATATAGTTTAGTGGGATCTTTATCCATTACAGTGGGACTGATGAGAATAGGTATTTTTCATGGAGTAACAAGCCAGAAAAATATGAGAAGGTGATGGCAGGTCCTGGCAGGAGGTTTCTAGGGTGGAACCTATCTCTATCCAAGAGGAATTCCAACCCCAGGAGATTTCCCATCCCTTTGCAAGGTCCTCAGACAGCCACACACCATCCCAAGGGTCAGAGATCTAATCTGGAGTGACCAGCTGAGATATTGCTGAGATACTGAATTCTAGTCACATTCCATCACGCAGCCCAGAGTAGAGGGGCACTAAAGCACCACTGCAGACCTGAGATAAGACTTCTGAGACTATAATCAGCAAGAAGCCAAGAAGCCACTGCCAAACCTTTAAGACCAAACTATGGCCGATCAAGGATGAGCATCTGAAACCCCTCAGGGGCCTCCAAATGGGCTAGCTAATGCCATTGACTACCAAGACATCATCCTCATTAGTAATGAGGGACTATAAAAACGTTGCTATTACAGAATTATTACTACAAAAAAAAAACAACTCATTTTTGTGCTGGTAGCATATTGCTTTACTTTCCAAGCAACTCCAGTTTGAGTGCCATGAGCTGTATAAAAACAGAACCTCTCTGAGACCCCTGAAGATGAAGATGCAGACTAAATCAAGTACAATGTCATAGCCTGGTGTCTGAAAGGTAGCATCCTCCTAATGTAAGAGTTAAGTCGGTATTCTTATCTCCCCACAGATGCTCACAAATCACTTGCATAATTAGCCTTCGTTGCAGCCTGATAGGCAATCAATGCAAGACAGTCATGAACCAGAAGTTGCACAGACACTGAGCTGAACAGTGTGCTTTGGGTCTCCTCTAATACATGGCTGGCACACCCTAAAAACACGTGAAGAAACTCCACACCACTGCAGCTAGAAGTTTTGCATCTTTAAGGATGACAGCTGCCAATTCAGAAACTTTTAAAGCATCAAACACACAGCTACAAGAAAAAGCTAATTCTGAGAGCACCAATAAACAACTTACAATGAGCATCGTAACAAGCAGGTTCTTCTTTGTGACCTGAGCGTGTGAGAAGATGTAGTTCAATACAGCATTCATATCACTTTTATTCTCTTCCCGAAGGGTGAAGACACATTTGTCATAGTGACCTGCAATCAGAAACGCACATTTTTCCAGTCTCTACACCTCTCTGTCAAGGAATACAAGTTACTAAATGTGTCTTTATTTTCCTATATATATATGTTTTGAGAACCTTCTTTGCATCATCCACACAATTAATTCTGGGAAGGAAGCACTCCTCCCACCATCACTCCCTCAACTGCAAACTTAAACATCCTACTCTTATTAAAACAGTTCTAATATCAAATACATCCTTGTGAGCAACACAAAGAGGGGAGCACTGAGCTCAGTCTTTCACTCAAATGACAATCAAAATAAACAGGAAAAAGACTTGCATCATCCTCTACTACCAGCAAACTGAAGTGAAACGAATCTGCAGTAGCATTAGGCTGGTGCAGGTATTAGAGCTGGGCAAAAGAAAAGTAAAGTGGAATCTGAAGTACCTGTAAGAACTAGAGCCTCAAAATTAGCTAGTGCTTCATTGCCATCTTGTGCCTGGATACAGCAGTGCAATGCATTTATTTCAACGCTCAGTTCCAGGATGAGGTTTATTGTTAAGAACAACAAGCGGCTTCCTGGTATCTCACAGCAGGTGCAGAGAACTCAGAGACTTTTTTTACTGCATTTGATTTTCTTACTATAGAATTTAGTGAATAGGCAAGACAGAACTAAATAATGTGGTGAATTTAAACAGTTTTTCTGATTCTAATTTTTCTGCAGATGCTCAAGAATCAGGAAGTAAAAATCAAGCTTCTAATATGAAGCTTTTACATGTGGAATACCCAAACAGGAGAGCTCTCCAGTGCCAGGCAACTGCTGACAGAGTCGGTGAGGGAGTGTAATGAGAACTGTTTCATCCCTAATCTAGAACAAGCACACAGACTGGTTGAGCCTTAGTGACCTCAGTATCGGATCAGAGAAGGCAACACAAAGAAACTCACAATTCAGTGAGTCTGTCTTTTTACTCTAGGTCACAAAAAAAGCCCTCACTGAGAGGATCATAAACCCATATAGGAGCTATTCTTTTAAAGACTGACAGGCATATTCTGACAGGTAAATTGTGGAATAGATGGCATGGATATGCCACAGTGGAAAACCAGTATGACAAACAGCTTTGAGATGGAGTCTGTCATTGGCTGGTCATAAGCATTGTCTGCACTCTTGCCACGAAAGCTCCAGCCAGACATAAAGCTGCTCTAAAAAACCAAGATCTGATTGGCAGACCCTTGGAAGAAAACCTGCGCAGTTTAGCTTCACCATAAAGTCAGACTTTCAGAAATCAAATCCTTGATGTGCTTAGAAACTCACCATGCTGAAACTGAGTCTCCACCTTCAGATACTGACGGAGCAGATCCATTACCACTGCTTTCATGTGACCCCGGATACCACTGCGGTACCTGCAGAACGAAACAAGTCAAACCTAGCACTGAGACCGACAAACAAATAACGAGTGGCAGAATAAGCCGGGTTGCTTCCAGAAAGAAGCATACTTTGTTCTGGAAAGCTCTATTGTTATGTGAGTACATAACCTTGCCATTAAAGTGGTGCGATAGCATGGTTCATGTTTTGGATTAAAATGTCCTTTTTCTTCTAAAAATACTCAAAACTCTGGACACTGAAAGTGTAACACACACCAGCAGCTTGAAGAAACGGCCATGGTATAGTCAATGTCAAGACAGAAGTTAAGACAATCTTTCTTATGGCAAACGTAAAAAGAGGAAGGTTCTCTCTGCATTTCACACAGGCAGCCAAGAGCCACACAGTTCTCTCACTGTGGACCATGCTGAGGCAAGTATGCAGGTTTATTCCTCGTGATTTAGAGTCTGAGTGTAATAAAATCAACTGAATAAAGACAAGCAGGCTCAGGTCTTTCCAGCAGCAGCAAAAAAAGTTAGGAGGCACTCCTGAAAATGTCTCACCTCTGTACAAGCTGCACAATGCTCTGAGTGTTCATGAAGAAGACCTCACGCTCTGATTTGCGGTTCAAGGTGGCCGCATGGCTATCCAAGATATTGGCAATCTGAAAGAGAGCAAGCATATGTCCTGTATGGGATGATCTGGCTGAACAACCAGCACAGAAGCCAAGAACTTCCAGACAGACAGACCAGAGCTCCAGCAGAGTCCAAGGGCCAAAGCTTAAACTGCTAAGGAAGTTAATATCCTGATATTGATGCAAAAATCAATGCACAATATTGTATACTGGAGAAATCATCTTCCAGCATCCCATGACCTGATCAGGCCTACTTTAATTGCAATTAGGCTCTTTTAAGGTTACATTGACACTACATATTCCACCACA
Source organism: Clamator glandarius (assembly GCA_033459285.1). Classification (NCBI taxonomy): domain Eukaryota; kingdom Metazoa; phylum Chordata; class Aves; order Cuculiformes; family Cuculidae; genus Clamator; species Clamator glandarius. Next base: position 269,878 of record JAUNZM010000188.1, on the reverse strand, counting down.
GTATATATGTGCCAGGCAAAAAGCAAACCAATAAATGCCCACAAGGCCACTGATATGATTAAAATGCTTCCAAATTGCCTGTTTAAAGCTATACTGAGCAGAGAACACAGACCCTTCAGCAGAGCTAAATGAGGCAACCCTTTAAGCTCAAGTGATTCAGGTAAGTATCATGTTCAAATGCACCTTTTGGGTCCTACCAACCACCAAATAATTTAAAGGAACTTTCCCTCTCTCTCTGCCCCAGCACAAACCAATTTTTATTCCTCTACATAAGTGTGGTTAATCACCTGCTGGCTGGGAAACTGGCAAAGGACTGATGTAATGTTGCTGGCATACTGGGCCATCTCCTTCTTGATGGACTTCTCTACATTGGGTGGGATACGTCCAGAAACACTTGTCATGATGTCCTGAAGTTCCAGCAGAGGCAAAGATGGATCTCTCAGTGTCTTCATTAGTCGCTCAACCCAGCCTTTCACCTAGAAAGAGACAAGTCAGTGTAAAGACAAGCATGAAGAAAAGAATAAGCAGCAAGAAAGAAGAAAAGGAAAGGCTTTTCAGTGAGGTCTTCTTCAATACTGTTTTATCACACAGATAGTCCAGGGACTAAAAGTGAGAACTGAGGTAGATGACAAAGCTGCTGTGCTACCTTACACCAACAGCTGACTTAGGCTTGTACACCTTCTTTCCTCCTCCCTCTAGAACTCCTGCCACAGCTGGCTATGCCTCCAGCTCCCATGTATAAGGCTGCAGGCACAAGCAGTAAAGATCCAGCTTGATTTTGTCCTTGTTTTGGGTGCCACACATGGGACTCTCCCATCTTTCTTTATGGAGAGACTCAATATAAGGAAGCCTAAGCAAGAAAACTGAATCAAGCTGGCATCAGCAGAGCAGTGTTGCACCACCTCTTGATCCTCTGGCTGCAACATGCAGATTGGCCAACCTTTCCTTGAACTGAAAGAGTATTTGTGCTCTCACTCTGAAAGAAGTAACCAGTACCTTGCTACTGAAGTAGGGCTCTGGCAGGCAGTATCCGTTCATCACATTGACCAGGTTATCTAGGACATAATGGAAGATGCGATGGAGTTTCTCGCCTCGAAGTGCTGTGCTCTGGATCTGTGGCAAGGCACCTGTGTGCAGTTCAGCCTGGAAACATAATGAACAGCATGGTGTCACTAATCTTTCCATATGGTATCAGTTGCAATGGTAACATCCAGTCACACTCAACTGGAGGCTCAGATTTCACTTGAAAGAATGCTCAGCATGGAAAATGCACTTGGTTGAGGGACGGAAAAGTTATGAACTGGATCTCCAACAGTTCTATGTTGTATACAATCACTTCCCAGCTGCACTTTCTGCAGCTTCTCACCTGCTGAACCCTGCTGGGATCATCCAGCTGGAGCTTGGCAATCACACAGCCAGGATCCAACACCGCCCCTGGGCGTTTTACATAATGGATGCAGCCCGATTCTCCTGCTGTTAACGTCATCACCATTTTCATCACCTGTAGCAAGGAAAACAGGTTACATGCTCAGCTTCCAGGTTCAGCTTCCATGTTCCCCAAATGGTTCTAGTTTTGTGAGCCAGCATCCAATACCCTCCCAAGATAAACTAGCCAGCATGAGTACCATTTGTTTCAGGTTTTCTCAAAGGCTTAAAAGCACACACATTGGAAATGAAACCCCAGACACGAAAGTGAATGGTAGAACAAACTACTAGGCCAGAAATTAGTGCAGCAGGAAGCCATCCCTGGGCCGCCTGATCTAGTGGGACGTGTCCCTGCCTATGGCAGAGGGGTTGAAACCAGATGATCTTCAACATCCCTTCCAACCCAAACCTTTCTATGATTCTATGATCCCCAGGAACATCATCTGTTCCACATTGCTTGGAACAACAGGTACTCAGAAGCCTCACATTCAACACAACAAATGAAGCAGATACAATTTGCTGCTGCAACAGCCACAGTCTATAGCTAGAAGTGGGAAAGCCCACCCCTCAAAAGCTACCACAACACATCCACTTTTAGCAGAGGGAACTCTGATTGCTTTCTAGAGGTCACTGGTCTCCACAAACAGACATGCCTCCTTAGATCAACCATAAATTCTCCTACTTTTGGAGCAGAGGGGTTGGGCATGGGGGGAAGCAGTCTAGTTTTACCACTGCTATACGATACATCAGAACTGGAAACACAGGGATTAAGTAGGTGGCTCCTTCTTAGCCATGGCTCTGTTGCAGTGTCAAAGCACTTACACAAAATATCTGGATCTCTGCCTTGATATTCTTCTCCTACACATTGTCCCCAACGAGTTTAACTACCCCTCTGTCAACATACACTTCCCTCCCTCAAATCAGTTTTGAGCCATGCACTCCTACACAACCGCTTGTGCTTTCCTCACAGTGATGCAGAAATTGTTCATCCTCCTCCTCTCTACAAGTTAAGTAACTTCCAAGGGAGAAGGGAGAATGACATTTATTAACTCATTTGATTGATCTGATAAATGATCAGGTAATCAGAGAAGTCTTAATTTGTCACTTAATCCTGGCATACAAACTCTGCTTCTGAGTCTGTGTTAGTACCAAGGTCTACAAGCAGGTGGCCTGCTTGACCGCAGGGAGAACACACAGTACCCACGGAGCCCACTCTCCCTTGGTGTCACAGCAAGGTGATAACCACACTCTCGCTGCTGAGAAATTTTGTTCATCACTTGGTACACAGTTATTAATACTCAAATTCGTGCTGTTACGTAATTTCTTCCTCATCCCACCACTCTCGCTGCTGATTCCCACATTAGTCTGGGTTAAAACACAGACAGAAGTTGGAAAGGAAATACTGTGAACTATCCCTCACCCTCAATTCCCAGTTCCAAAGCATTCAACTTTTTGTCTCCTCAGCTTTTGCCTGGGGAGATTCAGCACCCACAGCCAAGTCAGTTCTTTTAGACTCTTTTACCTCTATTTCTGCAAAGCACTGGCCTGCAAACACGTGTCCCCCATCCTCCACCACATACTGGATAAGCTTCCCAGCCGAAGGTGAGCGCAGAATGGAGGGATCATTCTCCTTTTCAAACACACAGGTCTTGTTACCTATAGTGATACGATACCTAGGAAGGAACAGGACAAATCACCGCAAGAGAATTTCATGGGAAAAATCCATTCTCTCTTTCTCTATTCTACTGCAAAACAAAACTAAAGAAAAACACCTCAAACAGCTCTTCTGAGATGAAAAGTACAGCTCTGCATATGAAAGTTCAGGTTACTCATGTCAGACTAGAACTATGGAAGCCAGGGATCAGAAACCAGATAAAACAGCTCTTAGCAAGGTTGTATGTACGTTAGTTTTGTGCTTCTTCTGTACCAACAGTTATCACTTCCTGTCAGAACCAGAACCAATGAAGTCCAAGACTTCATATGAACAAAAACTGACATCAGTGGAGATTACACTTGTTATACATAACACACAATCCACTCACCAAACTCCTCACCTCATGCAAAATCCTCTTGTATACAGAGCACAGCTGGGAAGAGCAGGATGCACCCACACAGCCAACTGAGAGGTTGAGATTTTATAGCATTTTCCAATCCAGAAAGTTACCCAAACCCTCTGTACTCCTGCCCAGATTTGTTACATTTGTCATGGGAAAGAAAGCAGCAAAGGGGGCAGTGGTTCACATCACAGAAGCTGGAGATTTACCAGCCTTATGGCTACAACCCCTGTGGGGAATTTTGAGGTAATGCACTGAAATAGGACATCATGTGTCTGTTTCTAAGGCAGCTGTGGAGTTTAAAGGATTTTGCAGATTTTCACTTTCTGGTTTTGTTTGGTGGGGTTTTCTTTTCTAATTGAAAAGGATGGTTTTAAAGAACAAGCAAGAGAATATGGACTCCACATTGGTCACAGGCAGATCTTTCTTCTAACAGCAGGCGAGACCTGTTCTTAAGGTGAAGGCAACTTCTCCCTTTAAACTTATCCACAACATGTCTAGTAACCCCGTCCTAGGAGAAAATTCCATTCCAAACTGATCTGTGGGAAGTATAAATAGTCAAGTACACATAATTTCAGCTACTATCTAAGTGTTGAACATTAATGTTTACAGCTCAGTACCTGTCCACTTCCTCTTTCATGTAGGTGGTATAGCTGCTACCATCATAAGACAGGAGCAGTCCTCCATCACTGAGCCGGTGCACATCAACTTCCACACACGAGCTGTTCATGATGACCACATAGGAGTTGGGAGACTGTCGGGTCACCTGCAGAGCCACAAGAATGGTACGTATCACATGAAATGCACACAACACTGATTGTGCCTCGGTTGCCACAACATACACAGTTTTCCAAACACTGCGACAGTGGCAATTAAAGAAGAAGAACAGAGTCATTTGTTTTCATGTTAGATAGGAAGAAAAGAAAACAATATTTGGGATCACAAAGCCAACCATTTTTCACAGAGATGCAGGAGTGAAGAATTCTTACAGCTGCAAGAAACAGTATGTGGCCGTGTCATTAAGAATGTCACCATAATGAATTTGCCCAAGAAAGCTAATTAAGATTGCAAAGGCAATCTTAAGTCTAATATTTCCTAACTTCTATGTGCTTTGTTTTGCAACCTTTAAACAGTATTTCCAACATTTTTTTGTCCACAGCAGAGAAAATGCAACACTGAAGGGAAAATTGCTACAAATTCTGTCATCCTGATGAAACTGGGCTCAAACATGTAACAGAGTAGATCTACACCTTCAGAAACATTAAGTTTTGATCCATCAACAGGCAGTGGTCTTGGCCAATAGCAGAGAACTCCTCACCTTTTGCATGGCATTTCTTGACCCCAAAGGGTTAAAATCTGTAGACAGTAATACAGAGACATTGCAATGGAAAGACGTGATGGGGTATTATCACAAGGAACACTGTACCGATTCCTTAACTCCCCCAGACCAGAGAAAATAAACCCTATACAGATTTAATTCCAATTACGTGTATTACAAAGATTAAACCAGAGCAGCATGTTTCCAAGTAGAAGTGGCAAGAGGATGGGTTTCTGCATTGCACAACGTACCTTCAGCACATATTTTCGTCCTTCATAGATGAGTTCCACATCCACAGTGTTCAGCAGAGTATGAGCAGGGAGGACTTGGCCCCTTGAAAGAGAAATACAAAACAAAACTTGTCTTCCAGAAGCCACCAAATGGCTATTGGGAGCCCAGACAGGTTCAAAGATGCATGCCAGAATTTGGAAAGCACGGCTAAGAATGAACCTGCCTGGACTATACAAGGCTTAGTCTGACAGAATGTTAGGTCTAGTTCCCCTACAGTGCCTGCTCTTAAAGCAGCACGAGCAGAGAGGGTTTTCTAAGAACTTGTGGAAAACATTAGATTTGGAAAATTATATCAACTCTGGAAAATCTGGGAAAAAAAAAAATCAACCCTCAGGAAGGTTGAGGAAGACAATATCTGGTGATTGAAGACTCCCTAATGTTGCTTTAGCAGCACACAGGGGAAGAACTCCACAGTTCTCAGCCATTTCTTGTAGTTTCTGCTAAAACTGCCAGAAACCAACTCAATCTGTGCAAACAGCAGGGGATACTTTGGAGAGATGCACGGATATCTGCCAGTCTTCTTAGGCTATCAGTTAAACAGCTTCTTGGGGCCAGAGAAGAGGCAGCAGATAACAAACTTGGTGCATTTCTGGACTGTACAGGACCTGAACAAAACTTGTAAACCAAAACTAATTCCTGTGTGATTACTGGCTATGTATCAGACCAGCCTGCAATTTTACCTTTCTAGAGAGTGCAGGAAGTTTGAGACACTGTTTCGGAAGCTGACATCAGCCACATGCAGAGCTCCACACACCACGCCCAGCATGGTATCAGGCCTTTCAGCCTAGAAAGAAACAAGACATAACACAGTCACATCTCCTTCAGCTTCAGTCCATTCTGGACACCCACTTAAAGAACAGTCTAAGGTCTGGTTTTGAATCATAGAATCATCAGGTTGGAAGAGACCCACCGGATCATCGAGTCCAACCATTCCCACCAATCTCTAAACCATGCCCCTCAGTACCTCATCCACTCGCACCTTAAACACCTCCAGGGAAGGCGAGTCAACCACCTCCCTGGGCAGCCTGCTCCAGTGCTCAATGACCCTTTCAGTGAAGAATTTTTTCCTAATGTCCATCCTGAACCTCCCCTGGTGGAGCTTGAGGCCATTCCCTCTCATTCTGTTCCCTGTCCCTTGGGAGAAGAGCCCAGCTCCCTCCTCTCCACAACCTCCTTTCAGGTAGTTATAGAGAGCAATGAGGTCTCCTCTCAGCATCATCTTCTCCAGGCTAAACACCCCCAGCTCTCTCAGCCGCTCCTCAGAAGGCCTGTTCTCCAGCCCCCTCACCAGCTTCGTTGCTCTTCTCTGGACTCGCTCCAGAGCCTCAGCATCCTTCTTGTGGATAGAGGCCCAGAACTGAACACAGGATTCAAGGTGCGGTCTCACCAGTGCCGAGTACAGAGCGAGAATAACCTCCCTGGACCTGCTGGTCACACTGTTTCTGATACAAGCCAGGATGCCATTGGCCTTCTTGGCCACCTGGGCCACTGCTGGCTCATGTTCAGTCACTGTCAAGCAACACCCCCAGGTCCTTCTCCTCCAGGCAGGTTTCTAGACAAACTTCTCCTAGTCTGTAGCTGCTCAGAGTTGTTGTGCCCCAGGTGCAGGATCCAGCATTTGGCCATGTTAAACCTCCTGCCATTGGACTCAGCCCAGCAGTCCAGCCTGTTCAGGTCCCTTTGGAGCCTCCCGACCCTCCAGCAGATCGACAGTTCCACCTAGCTTAGTGTTGTCTGCAAACTTGATAAGGGAGCACTCAATGCCTTCATCCAGGTCATTGATAAAGACACTGAAGACGACTGGACTCAGCACTGAGCCCTGGGGAACTCCACTTGCCACTGGCCTCCAGCTGGAGTAAACTCCATTTCCCATCACTCTCTGGGCCTGGTCATTCGACCACTTTTCCACCCAGGAGAGAGTGCGCTTGTCCAGTCCAGAGGCTGACAGTTTCCAAAGCAGAATGCTATGAGAAGCTGTATCAAAGGCTTTACTAAAGTCCAAGAAGACTACATTCACAGCCTTTCCCTCATGCAAGAGTCTAGTCACTTGGTCATAGAAGGAGATCAGGTTAGTTTGGCAAGACCTGCCTTTCATGAACCCGTGTTGACTGGGCCTGATCACCCGGTTCTCTTGCATGTGCTTCACGATAGCACTCAAGATCACCTGTTCCATGACTTTCCTTGGTACTGAGGTCAGACTGACAGGCCTGTAGTTCCCCGGATCCTCCTTGTGCCCCTTCTTATAGATGGGCACAACATCAGCCTCCAGTCCAGTGGTACCTCCCCAGTCATCCAGGACTGTTGGAAGATGATGGAAAGGGGTTTGGCAAGCACATCCGCCAGTTCCCTCGAAACTCTTGGGTTCAAGGCCAACCTCTCTTTAAAATTAAGTTGGTGTAGCACCCATGCAAGCACTATGAAGAAGCAATTAGCTCTGTAACTCCTTAAAAGAAAACCTCAATTTTCATTTTCCTGGTCGAAATCTTGAGGACCCACATATGTTTCCACTATCATCTGTACCAAACAGCAAACCAAAATACTAGCCTTAATTCACACGTACGCTAAGTTGCTTTTCCGGACAATTTTATGAACACCTTTCACTGACAGAGGTGACCTGGGACTTTGAAATATGTAAGATTTAAGCCCTGTGAAAAGGTTTACTAATAAAGTGGTAAATGGAAATTAACCACTCCTAAATCTTTGGTCCTCCTGCAACCAGTATGCACCAAACTTGCCTCAACTCCCTTTCCCTCCTCACTCCAATTTGTAGTCCAGTAAAGCAAGCAGCTGTACCTGTACTTTCTCAGCAATAAGCCGATCCAACCAGCCAGTGTCAATGCGGTTCTGCTGGAAGCTTTCTGTTTCCAACAGTTTAATCAAGTATTCAACAGTGGTTCGGAAATCCCCTCGGATGGACAGCTCCTTCAAAGCCACTACCATATTTCTGAAAGAGAAAAGAATACCTGTTTTCTACCCCATACTAACAGTAACGTGCAAGCTGGTACCTCTAGATAGTTCTCCATGAGCCATTAGTAAAAAACAGTCCAACAGTAACAGAAGAAGAGCATATGTATTAAAGCAGGAACCTATATGACATCCTTGGGAATGAGGGAATATTGAATTTCTTCAATCTGCTGCTGCTGTGAGCACAGCAGCTCAGACAGCACCAGCTACAAGACCAGCAGCTCCCACTGTAATCATCATCTAAGCAACTACCACGTGTCAGAGGTAGAGACAGACATAGTCTCCGTCCCACCCAGAATGGAATAGAGGAAAGGCTCTGGATGAAAAATGGCGTGGATGACAGGTCAGAGAGTCCTGTCTTATGATAGATGCTTTAAGATTCCACACCACTTAAACACTCAATGGTTTATAAACCAATATAAGGCACAGGTACAGTGAGTTATCAACGTCTTTCCTGTAAGAAGTTTTCCACCAGCATGCTTTCAAAGAGGGACTTCAACACAACGGTAGCTATGTCATATCCCACCAGCAAGTATACAAGGCAGGAATGAAACAGAAAGGAAAAGGAAAGAGAAGTAAGCAAAAAGTGAGGAAATGTAGGTGCAACACAGTGGAACTGCAAAGCAAGACAGGATAGGAAACCTGACCATGATATGAAAAACAAGGTGAAGAGAGGGAAGTTTCTCTTAAAACTCGTAGAAGTAAGGAGTCTTGTTTTATCCATGGCAGTTTGGTTCAACAAGGACCAAAACAAGCAGTTTCCAAGGTTATACCATTTTTCTCACTACTTACGAGATGGCTTCTTCACGATTTTCTCCCCAAGAGAAGCAGTGACCAAACTGAGAATCAGCAAATTCATGAAGCCCTCCTGCAGCAGCAACACTGAAATAGCCCCAGACATTCTTATTGCTGCGGAAATTCAGTTCCTGAACAGTACCAGAACTGGGCTTAAATCCCTGTAAAGACAGACAGACATGGCTATACAACCTAAAGAAAAAGTACATAATTCAGAATTAGGGAAGTCATTAGAGTTCAGAAGGCTAGAGCACCTCTCTCTGCTGCAACATGACACATACACAAATAAGTTCAGGCTGTGCCTAGCCAGGGTCTACAGAAGCATCAGGTAAGTGAGATAAGGGAAGAATAATCTTTTAAACTTAGAAACCTAGAATGGTTTGGATTGGAAGGGACCTTAAAGATCAATTTAAGATTTCCAGTTTCAACCCCAAGCTGCCAAACTCTTCATGGTCAGCAGCAGGGATTGAACCTCAGTGTAAAGCCTACAGTTATCAGAATGCAATCGGTAACTACAGAAATTAACCACTTTACCTCATCAGGATTCTCGCTGGTGATACGAGCAGCAATGACATGGCCACGTGGACAGGGCACATGGGCTGAATTCTCAAAATCAATAGATGTATCTCCCCATGGAGACACACCATACATCACTCGGATGTCCTTTATCCTGTGGAGGGGAATCCCCATGGCAATCTAAGGAATAATAATAACAATAATAATAATAAACCATCACTAAGTCAGCTTTCCTCCTCACAGAGAGCACCTATTCCTTAAAGAATTAATTCCACCATTTCTTTGCAGAAGCTGATGCAGCAGTTCCAGCACAGCAAATACGCACGCCTGCTCTCTGCTGTGAGTGTTCTCCACTGACACGTCTTGGAACATTCATATTTCTTAGGACAGCTGAGCTCTATGTAATATCCCCCTTCAGCCCTTCAGCCAGTATTTTCCATTGACTGATTAAAAGGCTCCAGAGAAAGCTGGCTAGTGCTAGGTCAGCTGAGGATGGGCATGCATTAGGCCTGTTAAAAATATACTAAGGTCCTAGTGAGACCCAAGGCCCCTAACTGGTTATATGAAACTGGTATTTTACAGCTATAAACTGTGGAGAGAGTAACCCGCAGAGCTGGCTGCAACCTTATGGAGCGAAATCTCACTTCTTTTGTTCATTACCAAACCAGGCTTGAATTATGGGGTATTTTCACTGCAGAGGAAAGGTGAGGGAGTAGCGTATCACCTGTCTGCACATGAGGATATAGGTCATATTTGGTATATTTCTTTGCCTTCTCTCCTCTATCAGTATGAAGATCTAGCAATCTGCATAATGCCACTGTGTGAGCCAGTTTTAACACAGCACCCTGGCTGTGACTCAGGCAAGCGTCCGCCTCCCTGTTTTACTAAGGTTTCAGCAAAACAGGTTTTTCATGCTCAGGCCTCTTCTACATCCACAGTTTGAGTACTCCTGAAAGCCTTGAGGAGCTGAGGGCCTGGGCACCTGACTCACCTGGAGTTGCGCTGCTGGCAGATTAACATCAGCTACCATCTCCGTGCAGGGGTGCTCCACTTGTAGGCGGGGATTCAACTCCAGAAAGTAGAAACTGCCATCCTGGCTGTACAGATATTCCACTGTGCCTGCGCTCACATATCCCACCATTTTGGCAAGCTTCACTGCACACTAGGGTACATGAAAGAAGACTATTTAATTTCCAGGCCCCATTCTCAGTCACCTATGCTCAGTTCATCCACACCACCCACTTAAGGCATTTTTGCTGGCATTCTGAAACAAAAACTTGTAACACACTTGAGAACTGCTCAAAGGAAAGCACATGGCACAGTAGTTTTCCAAGTTATTTCATTTACAATTTACAGAAGGCAGAGTTTGAAGCAAATATTTACAATACTTGGGAGCAGACGATTCATACAACTCCTGCAGCTTGCTTTTAGTATAACAATATACATTTAAAACACAATTCCCTTGAATTTTTGAAGGGAGCTCTACAGCTGTTTGTCAGCATGTAGTGAACTCAGTTTTGGAAACATAAGTCATTGCCCAGCCTAAGCAGTTTAAGACATGCAACCCTATGTTGCTCCTTTAAAAGATTCAACAATGCAAATCGCTTGGCAATCAGAAAGAAAAAATCCTGTCTTGCAAGGAAAAGATAAATTGCAGAACCACTCTCACCTGTTCCATGTGCTCAAACACCACTGAAGTCGCAATAGAAGCAGGGGCCTCCTCAATAATCTTCTGGTGCCTGCGCTGCACTGAGCAATCCCGGCCAAAGAGAGAGATGGCATTGCCGTACTGATCCGCCAGGATCTGTACCTCCAAGTGGCGGGACTGTTTGGCAAGTCTCATTACAAAGATTGGAGAGCCTGGGACTTCAGCTTGAACCTGCAGCAGAGACAGTGTCAGAGGCAGATGATTTTTAGTAAGCACCTGTTGTAATCATCTCAAGTTCATTTTTAAGTAAGAACTATCCACAAAATCTCCCCTGGGCCATTTGAGGCTGAAAATACCCTGTATTTCTGCTCAGGTTTCCTAGATAACTCGTAAATTAAAGAAGGCTCAGGTCTCTCAACATTTTTTAGTTATGCAGATGCCCTCCATTATATGGATTTTTTCAGCATCTCCTATGATGTTTGGCCATTTGACAACTCTATTGGATACGCAGATAGATCAAAATCCTACCAAGATACAGAGCAAAGAAAGCATGAATTCATGATTCAAAGTAGCTAAACAGACTCTGATACATAATGCAGACTTTTTCAGTTCTTTAATATTTCTGATTCACTGCTCTCAGAACCACCCGACCTGAACATTTAGAACAAAACAGTACAAATCAATGGGAAACATTACCTGTCTAAATAGGCTGGGGAAATCATCCGCGTTGTTAACTTTCCTGATTCCTTTACCTCCTCCTCCCTCAGAAGCCTTGATCATAACAGGGTAGCCAACCTCCTCAGCAGCCTGATCACAATGGGCAGAAAAACACAGGTACATACAAAAAGTTATCAGAATCAAGTTGAAAAGATCATTATTTCCCTATTAATTTGTGTCCAAGCTTCCATATTTGTTTACATTTAGCAACCAAGACATGAATGGGACAGAAACCAAATATTCCAGATTGAGAGGGTGCCTGTAGCTGGAAAAATAAGCAGTGATTTGGTGACTACAGAGAATTCTAGTCTCTCAAAGTGGTCACAAACTCCTCTGTCAGTGCTTCACAGCACTGGATTTACAAACTCACAGAAGAGGTGTTTATAATAAAGGAAATCATTCATCTTGGGTAACATGGAAAAATCATATGCTCCACCCCCCACTCTTCACAAAGGAAAATTCCCAATTCCTGTATTCTGCCAGGAATGTTTATTCTTCTAGAAATCTTCCTCAAAGGAACACTTAGCAAAAGATGAATCCAAGTTTGAGGTCATGGGTCTCTATTAAAAACACCTTCTTCCAGCATTAAACAAATGCAGAAGAAAGCCCTTGATGAAACACAACTTTGTTCCCATGTTTATCTCTTTCTCCTAATTCTCACCAAATTCTGCAGGCTTGGCCCAAAGATGATACGTGAAAAATCACTTTCCAATTTCCAAGACTCAGCTCCGCAAGGCTGACAGTCTGTTTCTCATTTCTATTCCCATTAAAAATAAACTAAGCCTCTAGCTCTCTCCAGGTGTGCACGCAGCAAGACCTCAAATACCTTCAAACTACAGCCCACCTACCCGCAGGCCATCATCCGCATCTTTCACATAGCCTTTCTCATAGAGTTCCTGAGGAACATTCAAGATGCGCTTCTGAAGATCATTCTCCTGCCAGTCCACTCGAAGACCTGAAACACAGTGTTACTGTCTTAGCTCATTCTGCCAGGCTCAGAGAGAACTCACATGTCAGGCAATAGCAAAACAAACAGCAGTCGTAGTTCCACAAGTAACTAGCCTGGAAACATTTACAAAAGAATGAATGTGAATATAAACAGACATTTCTGGTTTTTGGGGAGCAGATCTTTTAATCCAAATAATTATATCCTCTTTCATTTACAGTATGCAATTCTGAGAAGTAGGCTGTTATTTATAACCTTTTGAAACTGCATAGAGCTTCCATGGAAGCAGGGTATTGGCCATGTGCTCCAAAAGTAAATGCTAGAAAAGAAGAGACTGCAGAAATACAGGAATATTACAGCTAGACTGTCAGACTAACAGCACGCTACACAATATGCAAATTTTGCCTTATATATCCATACAGATCATAGTCACTACGTCTAAGCCTCAAATAGTACAAATTTGAAATCCTTAAACAGATGGAACACCTCTTCAAACATCTTTTTGCGCACAGACACTTCTTAAAGATTAGATGAGTTGAAGAAAAAAAAGACCAGAATGATCTTGACAAACATAGCAATTTCCTTCTTACCACTGCCACTCCAAGGAAGAGTTGGAATGCCAGCAGTCTGCGCCACTATGGAAGAAGCAATTTTATCTCCTAAGGCCCACATTGCTTGGCTTGGAGGACCTGGAAAGAGCAAAAGCAATGCATGTGAAACACACAAGAGATGCCAGACACTTGGGAAATAGCCAGGAGTCTGATTTGGGTTCCGTGTAAGAGGGATAAATAAACACTCTTAGCAGCATTGCTGCATGCTCATCTACACCATGCATCTCAACTACTACAAATCAACATTTCTGAACCAAAACAGAAAGCATTAACTGTATCAGCCAGGAAACTAAAGCCAAACAAACTTGAGCACTTTTGACCAAGAAAGAGGAAAAGGAAAATGAAACCATAGCAATGCAACCATAGACACATTAGAACAGGCCTTTAAGTGCCTGTCCTGTTAAAGAAGTCCTGGCACGCACAACTTGCAAGCACCACTTCCAAGTGGCTTCAAGCTGGGCCTGCTCTCAAAGGGACAGCAGGCAGCAGTAACTGCTATCAAGCGTGCACATCACATGCTACTGGAAAAATAATTCAGTGCCCTGATTTTATTGAAATGTGGTTTGCAAAGGACTGTATTGTATGATTGGCAAGAGATTTAAAGTGGAATTAAAATACAGCTTTTAAACCTACTCCTCTTCAAAGTTCCAGTGCTTCTGTGGTTATGGCTCAAGAAAAAAAGATCTGCTAGAATTCAGGCAGATAAAACTATCTCCAGGCTATGTTCGAACCATGACTTTTATCACAAGTCCATCTTTAAACACAGCACACATCCAAAACCTTATCCAATAGTCAGATCCATGCGGTTCAGGAGATGAGGCTTACTGCAACATCTCCAATACTTGGTTAACTACACTGCTAACTAGACCACAGACTTCATGTATTGCCCTCAGAAATCTACTATTGCCATAAAAGTGAATTACAAACACCCTCTTTAAAATGACAATAGGGGCATCCAGCTTTAGAAACAGTCTGCTTTGTATCTCACAGTATTCAAAGACAGGTTGGAGAACTTGCCACTTCTCCCATACAAGAACTACTTCCCAGCATATGCACAAACTTTATCTAGTTTCACTAGCCTCAACGATTGGAAACAGGCTGCACTGTTAGACAGCATATTCTGTTGCTCTGACTACTGTAGAGACCAGCATCCATCTCACATTTGAACACCATAACTCATGGCTCAATTTTAGACTCAGGATTTTCTATCTCACTGAAACTTCCCATCTTAAAATAAGGACTAGACAGTAATCGGAAGTGTATATCCTCACCCATGAAAGCAATCCCATTTTTGTGGAGCAATTCTGGCAGTTTAGGGTTCTCAGATGCATGGCCCCAGCCAGCCCATACGGCCTGCAGAAGGAAATAACATAATTCACCCTTTGTTTCAGTAAAACAAGCAAGTGAGCAGAAACAGAAAGCATGTAGAAACTTCAAGTCTTGTCCTCACTGAAAACAGCCTCATGACATTCATAATCCAGACCAGCCTCCTGAACTACATGGCATACTTAGTTTAAAGGGCTAGCATCTTGTAGATACATCAAAGAAGGCTGCCAAAGCAAACTTTTGAAGAGGAACTAACTGTAGCAAAGTGAAGGATTGAAGGGAAGCTTCTATCTCCTGCAGATATTCACACTGGGAAATCCACTACATTGTAACATGCGCTGCCTTTTAGTGCATAGGTATATGTGTAGTACATATAGTATAGGTTTGCCATTTCCATTGCTATGATCTGGTTTTTTCCCAAGATACAACCCATCATTTAAGGAGAGAAGACTGCTTAGCGTTACCTCCTGGTTTGAAAACTATCTTTGACACTTCTCACCTGCACTGGTATCCGCTTAGCAATATCAAGAATGAGTTCCACATTTGCATAGTTGTTGTTGTTTGGTCCTCCTGGAACTGGGACGTAGTGATCTGCCATTTTAATATACTCTGCAAACACAAAGAAGGTCTCATTTAGATTGTAAACCTAGAATGGTACTTGATATAAGCCTCCCTAAATGTACAGAACTGGAAGTACTTAATCTCCTCCCAGAAAAATCTGTTACTTGTCAGAATGGTATGCAATGCAGTGGACATACATTCAGCTTCTTGCATTCTTATGGGCACACGGCTCTGGGCAAGGCGAAAGCTTGTGCACCTTCACTGGTCTTCACAACTCACCTGCATTTGCTTTCAGATCCTCGGGAGTCACCATGACAACAAATCTGATTGCCCGCTCATTCCGAAACATCTCATAGGACCAGCGTCGGATGGATCTCATGCATTTCACTGCTGCAATGCCATTATTTGCTATCAGGACCTGAGTATAATAGAAGCAGGCATGAGACAGACTCTAAACAGCACAAAACACTAAAAAATAATGAAAACTCTTTTTTCTCTGCAGACTCTTTGCTCAATTTGGGGGCTGTTTTGTTAGCTATCCTTCAATTCAGCAAGAACATTTAATGGCACATCAGTCAATTCAGAATTCAGCTCTTGCTCAACCATAAATATTTTAATGTATTAGGCTTTGCTTGGATTAAAGAGCAGAAGCACGCATGAGAATGGGTATAACGAGTGGCTAAAATGCTCAATATCTGAAAGGAAGAGACCTCATCCATTAAATGAAATGTATTTTTAAATACATTTCATAGTATTTTTTTTCTGGTCCACTTTTGCTGTATCTGTCCTATAAATCCTTTTGCATCAGCAGCAGCCGCCCTCCAGCTTGCTCAGCCATTTTTCCTATCATGCTAAGCTAAAACAATGACATGTCTATTTCTCACACAGAAAGTAGAATGGAAACACAATTACAGGCATATATACAACTTTCATGCTCAGAAATATTAATGTTTTAAGTTCTGCAAAGTACAGCCTTATGTAAAGAGAAGTCATCACTTAAAAGAAGGGAACAAAATGCAATATGCTTAAGTAAGAAAGGTCAGTAACCTACCTTTTCAATAACTTTATTCCCTCCAAAACGAGTAACAAATTCAGCTGGAGAAGCCACAGTGAAATCCCGCTGCACGTCAACTTTCTTCCTGTCCCGGCCTTGCTTTGTGAGGTGTAAACCAGACATGCTGGGCCTAAGGAAATTTGTGGGAGACAGCAAAAAGCAACTTGGCAGGGCAGATGCACCCTAATAGATAAGGATATGTGAATAATTCATAAAGCTCCTCTTGGCCATATTCCCCACATACTAAGCAGAATGACTCCTTGCTTCTAGGCCACTCTGGTGCCTGGTCCTCAGCTCTTACAGGGATTAATTTGGTTTTTAAATACCTTTCAGTTATGTCTCTGCAAAGGCCAGGTTATCTGGAGAAATTCTGGTTATGCTAATATATAAACAAGTGAAAAGACTTCCACTGTATACTGCTGCCCAACACAGAACAACAATATCCCCCACATTGCTTTCAATTCATCTAGGAAAGCTGGGAAACAATAATAACATCTTCTGACTTTGGTGAACCAAGCCGCTAAGACCAGACTCTGCAAGGAAACCCTATTGGGGAATCACAGAGAATAAGAACAGTCTCCAGGTGAAAATGAGAGACTGTGACTGCCTACGCAAAATCATTTTCCAAGAATTTACCACCATCCAGTCTTGAATATTTTCCACGAAACTTCCGAGAGTCAGAGAACAAATTAATTACGTTAATTCTGCCAACAGCAGTAAAAGCCAGTTTCATGCCTGACAAGATCACACACTTGCTCACCATCTTTCTGTGTGGTAACGGGACTGTTGCTTCCCGTTCTTATGCTTCAGGTTCCACAGAAATAACACATGGATAAATCAACCTTTGCTTCTGCAATCACTACAGGAGTTGATTTGCAAGTCTGAAACTGTGAGAGAAAACTCAACAGGAAAGTAAAGCCCTGCTCTTCACACCGTGCATCCACCAAAGCACAACACAACTACGGCGACAATGAGGTGCTTTCTCTCTTAAAGCTTTACCTCTCAGATCATCCCCCAGTTTTCCTGGTTTTCTAAGTGGATTCAGCATGGGTTTTTTACCAGGCTCCTTTCCCCCGTCACACTGATGCAAAGTCCTTCCCCTGCCACTACACAGGATTACAGAACCTTCTTGTAGGAAGGAGAGATGAGTATAGAGAAGGTGTTGTAATGCTTCCTAAGATCCAGCTGCATCCAAGGGGGTCGGTGCCACTGCAGCAGCATGTATAACCAGCACTGTGTGCCCCCGGGAGCCGCGTCGGCCCTGCTGGCCACCCTTCAGCCATGAGAAACCCAGCAGGAACCTCTGGCCTCATCAGCTGCTGAAGCACAGCTGCCATTGAGCAATTCCACAGGGAAATGTGATGGGATGTGGTAGAAAGTGACTGGAATTGCTGGGGGAGGCCATGAAGGGAAAACCAACCCAAGGACAAGACAAGTCACGTACAATATCCAGAGGTCTTTTAAACACTGTCACCATGGGCAGGTAGCACAAGAGCTGTACCTGTGAAAACCTGTTCTAAGCACAGCGAAAGAGACTTGGAAGCAACACGTGAAGCCAGAGCATGAGAGGGTAACAGGAGAAACAAGATCAATAGGCTGATTTTAAAGCATGCTAAAAAGAAGTGGTGTATCTCCCAGTGATAGTCTGGGACATGTAAATGGCTGTACCAGGTCAGACCAAAGCACAGCCAGTTCAGCAATGTCTCAGAAAGCTGCTGGCAGGAACGAGTTAAATGTGCAGAGGCTCTATGCACTTTCTCTGCTTCCAGCAAACTGCACTTTCAGAGATAAACATTGTCACTGAACTTAAAACTTGTCCATATCAGCAAGCATTCACAGACTGCTCAGTGATAATCTCAGCCCAGGAATTCAAGGACAGGAACCAACAGGCAAGAAAAAGACAAAAGGTATCATTAAGGTAGAATTTCTATTAAATTTGTGTATTTAAAGAGCATCAGAATCTACGGCACGGCAAGAAGAGCACAGTCCAACAAGTGAGACAGGTTTATTCATTGCAGATTTATTGACAGCAGTCTCAACAAAAATAGAAAAAAGATAAAAATCTTGGGGCTGGAATCACTGAATACGTATGAATATGAACTATCTTGCCAAGCTACATAATTACTACATGCATAAAGATACTGCTAGAGATAGGATGTCAATAAAAACAGAGCTTCATCATCCAGAATAATGCACAAAAACTTGTTCATAAGTAGAGTTCAGTTTAATTTGTGACAGTAAGCATTCCAAGAACATTGTTTATTTACTAATAACTACAGGATGCGTATTAAAATCAAAACAGCAGAGAGGGGTTTTTTTGCTGGGTAAGATGAGGTAGAAGTTGGGCAGCAAGGCAGATCACTGAGCTCTAAACAAAACATAACAAATGCTGAGTTGAGAACAGTCATCCCTATTAATCATCAGCTCACAATTGCGGTGCTTTGTTTACACAGGAATTTTCAAGATGCTCATCCATCCTTCAAAGTTCACAGAGGTTAGAAGTCGTGCAGAATCTCAAACTTTAATTCCCCAGCTAAGATGCATTCCATCGTCCTTTTACAGACTGCATGCAGATACCTCACAGTAACCGGCGAGGTTTCAGAGGATAAAATTAACACGGACAAATATCGGTAGGCATTTCCAGTGCTGAGTGCCTGACTACCTCAGTCCCAGACGGCTGCTGCTATGAAGAGACAATTGCATCTGTAATTCTTACCTTTGCAGCATGTGATATCTCATTTCCTGACTCTGCTCTGCAGAATCCTCCATGCTGTCTCAGTGAAGGAATTAACAGATTTCAGGCTTGCTTATGACTCGCCTAGTGTAGTTGCTGATATTTTAATTTTTTAAATACCACAGCTCAAAACCCAGCAGGAGAAAACTGCAGAGAGCCTCTTGCACTCAGGCAAAGCAGTGGCACTTCCCAGATTGCTTCAATCTTTTAACCTTTGTCCCTTGCTTTCCACCACCCCTCTCTCTCAGTCACTCTTCCTGTGACGCAGCATGCACGGAGAGGGGAGCAGCTTCCCTCTTCTGCGTTCAGAGGAAAGCAGCTGATCAGGAAAGAGAGAAAATGATCTACAGGTTATGTAAGTAGGCTCAGCACCCAGCAACTGCTGCTGCAGCCGACACGATGCACTGTGGACATTTGCAGTGATGCTCAGCCCCAGTCCATGGTCCCCACGACGGGAGTCAGGTGAGGGAGCGGAGATGGCACAGCTTCCCATCACTTCCCCTTCCTGAATCCAGAGGAACACGGCACCGCAGGCTGCACAACTGTGCAAGCATCTCCTCAGCAGCCAGCTTTGCATGAGCAAAGGAACAACTACAGGGGTCAATTTGCCTGCAGAACTGAACTGACGTGTAAGATTTAACATCTGATTTTTGGGGGGGTTGGAAAGTGACAAGGAAAGCGTTTGCAGGGCTGCAGAGAAGGAAGTCAGATGCAGTTTGTACGGGCACACGGAGCACAGTGGTGCTCTAGACATGAGACAACAGTCTGAAAGCAGGGAGACCTTTAAAGGTCACTTAAGTTTTCCATGCCCCCGTTTCTCCTATGAAACAGGGGCGAGATCTTATCGCCAAATGCTCTAAGAATGAATATCCTCACAAGCAAAGGTGCTGTAGTGCTGTGGGGTCCATAACCTCACCAGGAGGAGGACGAATGTTCGCTCGCTACACAGCGCGTGCAAAAACATAAATTGCAAACTTTGGGTGGGGGAAGGATGAGCAAGGGCACTGACTGCCACAACACACGGATGATCAAACCTGGACTGGAACTAGGACACAGCAACCAGGCTACATTTTTAACATGAGGACATTTGGGTTTGTCCTGGTGTAGGGCCACATGAGGTGGCACAGCTTTTAGGGGAGATACATACATTCCAAGAGTCTGAGCACAAGCCATGCAGTCACCCAGAGGGGATCACTCAAAACAAGGAATGAGGACCCCAAGGAGAAGTGTTACACCAACACAACGACAGTATAGAACCTTGTGCCCTGACGGACAAGGTGAGGTCACTGTGGGAACTAAGAATAGTATGGGCAATAAGAGCAGCAACTGACAGCAAGTGCCACATGTCCAGTCAAGCACAGGCTAACAATTCTGTGCAGATCCAGTTTCCTTAGGCATTGTCACAGCAGGGGAAGGGGGCAGCGACACACTGTGGCTGAGAAGAAGGCAGCCACAGTGGGAATAAATCCTTCACCGGACAGCAGAGACGAGAGATCCCAGGGAAAGAATAGAATTTGAACACACAAACCTGAAGATTATATGTCTACCCAATAACTAAATGCCTCTCTCACCTATCATATGAATCATAGAATGGTTTGGGTTGGAAGGGATCTTAAAGTCCATCCAGTTCTGACTCCCCTGCTATGGGCAAGGACACCTTCCACTGGATCAGGCTGCTCAAAACCTCATCCAGTCTGGTCTTGAACACTTTCAAGTCTTTGCTTCCTCACTGAAGAACTACTCAAACTACCCACCTACGAAGTACACCAGAGGTTTCCCATGTAATTCACTTTAACACAGGAGTATCCAAGGAAAACCAGCTTGTCTTGAAATATTTTCCAGCACGGTTCCCATCTCGAGAGACCTCTTGCTTAAGCACTTACCCAGGTGTGGTAGATCACAGAGCAGACCTGAGGTCCCTGCCTCACACACCCTGGCCCTGAAAGACTACTCTCTAGGCTCCTACTTCCCTTCACCTCTGTAGTGAGGCTACCACAAACCCACAACTTCACCAGTTCCAAAGAAGCCATCATAAGGGTAGAGAGTCAGGAGCCTACAGACACTGCTTGATAAAATCTGCACCACACTCTCCTAGATCATCATTGTGTAGGATCAATAGACACTCAGTGACTCTACAGGACACCCATTTCACGTAGAAAATGGTATATTCCATCACTTTCAAAATGAAATACTTGCACTATCTATGGTTCCATTCAACTTCTTCAGGGTTTTTATCTTGAATCCAGATTAAAATTTATACACGGTATAACTGAAACTTAATTTTTCAGTTTTTGTGAAAACTCTTTCCCAAATATTTGCCTGTGACCCAACCCACCCCCAGTTTCTGACCACTGTAGCTACAGGGAAAAATAACCTACAGCTACACAGCCTGATGCCGGAGGAGCAACTTCAGCATTGGTTAAAAATATTCATCATGCCTTCCACCAACTGAATACACTGCTGTGAAATCAATGGATACGATGTGCTGCAGATCCCTACAAAAACATGCTGCGCAAGGATATGTTGTTTGATTCAATACTTACCATTAAACATACACACAGACTACAAAGCTCATTTCCCAAACATAAATAGTGCTCAGAAGCCCATGGTAAACGTATGAGAACCATCCCCCTCTTCAGACCCCAGGCCTGCTGTTAGACAAAAGGACTGTCTGCGCTGTTCTCTCCTGTTCCAGCCTCTAAGAAAAAAAGCATTCATTACAGACACATACCTGACGCACATCGCAGCTAGGAGCCTGCATTGATCCCAGCACTGTAACATGCCAAGTGCTATCCGTGACGTAGCAGTTTATTCCAAAGGCAGTGATGCATTAGCTAGCTCCTTTGAAAAGCAGCCGTGAGGAGACTGCAGCGCACACACACACACACACCGAGAATGGGGTTTTGGGGTTTTTTTTCCCCTGGATTAGGCCTGCAAAGGGTGTGGAAAGACAGCAAATCTCATCATCAGTCTGGGCTTTATTTTTTGCAAATATGTAAGCACTGACATGGAAATGTGTCTGATCAGTTAAAGCACCGGTAAGATCTGCTCCAGTTTCAGATCTGCCCTTGCAACATCCTTCACAAAAAGGCAGCGAGAAAGAGCAAGCACACATGTAGTGCAGCAAGCTATACTGAATTACGCAGCCAGAGTAAACGGTTTACTGTGTACTGGCTAACAGACGCTGGGAGGCAGCAATCTGGATTTAATCAATGACAGGTTTTGCCTGCAAGTTTAAAGAGACAGTTGGCTTGAGCACAGATACTGCCAGAAACCAGAGCTTCAGCCTATAAATCGAAAACAAAATGAGACTCGACTCAGCTCTGACAGCTTAAGGATTTCAGGCATTTAAATACAGGGTACAGAACAAAACCAAACAACAGCCCCCTTCCTGCTCCCTGGCAAAATAACTTAACTCTCATGCTAAGGCAGATTTTAAACAGCCAAGACGGGTCTTCAGCCTAAAGCAGTAACTTCAGTTCCAAAACTACACAGACTTAGTGGGCACAAGCTGCTTGGATTCCTCTCAAACAACCAAGTACCAACAGCTGCAATGGATGCAGATTTTAAGTGCTGAATTGTTTGCTTGTCATACATGCAAATAATTTCTTTTCCAAAACCACATACCTGGCTCTTTACCTGCCATGGCCAACCTGGACTATATCCATGGGAGACACACACCCCCACCCCCACATCACTGCCATTATTATGGGAGGGAGCCTAATGATTTAAAGCTCACTGAGATCCTCTGGGTCCCACACTCTTAGGTACTATGATCAAAACCACTTCACTGCTGAGGCTCTTCCACACACCTCACGACCCATTCCCTCTGACAGTTCCTCCCAAGATATTCTGCACTCAAATTCAGCAGTGTCATGCTCCACAAGCCTCTTGCCTCCTGCACACTCCAATGCCCTTCCCTCTTCAAATTCACCTTCTGGAACCCACTTCTTCAGCACGACCTTCCCACTTAGACCCACAGCACGATATTTTCACTCCTCAAAAACACGCAGTAAATCCAAACATCAACCGAAATTTAAATCAAATTGAGATCCATATTCCAGTTCCTAAAACCACAAAGTACTGGAAGATCATACTTTTACATCCTCATAACTCCATGTGTGCCTGGAGCAACAGCCTAACACTGTCCAGGTGACGCCCTGCCACCAAGATAAAAAGTTAATAACAACAACACTAAAAGGCAGTTCAGTAATGGAGAAGAGAGCAGAACTAAAGTCTTTAACAAGGAGCCTTCCTCATGCTCTTTGACAAAGTTCAGGTGTTGTACAGATCTGGTCTCTGTGAACGCATCTTTTTAACAAGTACAATTAATGGGGCAGGCAAGGAAGCTTTGCATAAAATTTATCACTGAAAGACGTTTGGCCTTGTGTAAGAGAATCTCATGTGGAAAGCACGGTGAAGCCCATTTCAGCTACTAGGCTTACAGACAGCGTTACGATATGAGTCAAAAGATCCAAGGCATTCCCTAGCCTGGAGAGTCTTTCCTTTCCCTACCCAAAATAGGTTTAAAGACATTCAGCTCTTTTCCCAGACCTGTTGCAAGCCTACATTCACTGTCAGCTTCTCCTGCAGCCACTGAAGATAGGAGCATTCAGCTGTGAGGGAATTCTGCAGAAGCACTTGTTATGGGATTCCTTTGCTGCATGTCCCTGTCTGTGTGAAAAGCAAGGGCATTCAGTAAAATACAGGAGAGCATCCTGAAGTATTCTGATCGGGACAAAGTATCCTTCATTATCTTTCCAATCAGAAATACCAGATAAGCAAACAACTAGGAGACACTGTCACTTCTGTGGTATCTCAGCTAGGTAATCTTTGTGAAATCTCCCCTCAAGTGAATTCGGAGGTGACATTTCCCATGTTAACTGAGGTCAGAGAGAGTAAAATACATTACACAAAAATTAGAATGCTACTTTTGAGAGGTATGCAGATGAAAAGCCCTTTAAAGTATATTTGTTGACTGAACAGAGCAGCTTTCAAAGAAGAAAAAAGCTCTAATTCACAGGTTATCAGTACCACTAGAAATAGCTCAGAATCCAGAATAAACTTACAAGCTTCCTCTTTTTCAATAGACACAGGAAGAAATTCAACTCCAGATGGACAGAGTTCAAAATATAAATCACAACATCGCTCATAGGCAGTAGTGGTAACAAAAGGGAACAAAATCCTTTCTTTTGGCAGGGGCTCCTTGGAGATGCACAGCTTTATTTCAGAAACTTGCAGAAACATGCATTGGTATCATGCTCCCCCATCTATTGAGCCAAGAGAACTTGATCACACGCAAAGGAAAGCGTCTCAGCAAGCAGCACACAACACCAGTTTCGTTAATGGCCTTCTGGTACATGAGATGCAAACCCATGTGAGTCACCCTACACAAAAACCTCAGTAGCACCACAGCAACTGATGGCACAGGCAGTGGAGCAAGAGAAGGAGCCTTCAACTCCAGCAGCCAGGAGCACGCAGAAAGCCTGGAATGGGAAGGAATCAGTTCAAGAAAGGAAAAGTCCCTTTTGATGCAGCTGGATCAGTCTTAGATGCAGGAGTGAAAATGTCAGTCTTGCAGACATTAAAGCATACTTGTGCTTCTATGCACATGTTTGTGCATTAAGTTACAGCAGCACTCATAATTTCACCAGATCAATGCTCTATAGTGTAAACCTCCTAACCACAAACAGTCAGACTGAAAAGGAATTTTTTTTTAAATTCAAAACAAGCTCAAAAGGATTCTTTATTTCTTTTAACACTCAGTGCAATCACTCTACAATTTCTCAGCAGACACAGCATCCCAGTGCCAGGCTGGGTGTACTCAACACGCTATAGTTCGGACCAACATTGAGGTGCTCTTCCAAATTTACTTTAATAGATGCTTAATTCTTTTTAAGCATTTCAATAATTTATTGGGACTATTTACTGATAAGTCTGAATACTGTTAGGCACTAAGGGCTAAAGTCTCCATGGGCTTAAAATCAAAGGTAACAGCTGAGCTACTTCCAAAAATTTGGCTTTCAGTTAGTACAAGTGGATTGTCAGGTGACTTTGTACACCCATTGCATTGCTTATGAAACCAGAGCCTTGATGTATAAATACCAGAAGACATGGCAGGATTTATTCTATTTTAAACAAGAATTTGATACAAGATACCATCTTTGAAGCTAGGAATTAAATTTAGCAATAGTCAAGAACAATTTATTAAACAAAACAAACAGACCTCAAATACTTTCCAAGTTGGTTTTATAGAGAAATTACTTAATCCACCAACAAAACTTCAAAAAGGAGCATAGCAACTGTCTAAGGGCTCACAACATGACAAGCAAAAGCTGTATCCCAGCAGGACCACTGCCTTTGGTTGGAAGCATTGATGGAAATTCCTGAACTCAAAAAACACCACCATTATTCCTGGAAATAAAAAATATTAAGAATAGGCAATAAAACCAAACATACTATTTTAAGGTGCAAATCGCAACACAGAGTGAATTTCGTTGTAGACTGTGTACAAGTAGAATAATTTTCTTTGAGAACACTTGTTTAAATGCTAGATGCTGTAACTAACAGAGCAGGGAGGACATTTACATTATTTTTATTACTGACACTCTTTAAATAAAGCACAACTACAAGCAAGAAAACAATGAGGACTTTTTAATCTGCATGGTTACTCTTACAACACACAATTTCTGTCAAGCACTTATGTACCACACAATACTGAAAGTTCATTATCAGAGCGTGGCTTTCTCAATCCTACAAAGTAGCAGCCAGCTGGCACAATCAAAGGTCTCCATAGATCTCTCGTGGCATGGCAGCCTACACTGTACAACCTGTCCCAGCAAGACTTTAGCAACACCATCAACACTTAACCAGATCAATAAGGTGATAGATGGAACAACAAAGCGCACACACACTCCGCATGCCCAAATGAAGAAACGAGGAGCTGGCATACAGACTAATCCACAGCTGGGTCAGGGTATCTCACAATCCTGCCAGACAATAAGGCTCTCAGCAACATTTTTCCAGTTCAGGCAGGGGAGCTGCAAATCACAGGTACTGAACATATGTGAGGCAGCCTACTGAAACAGTTACACTTCCTGAACTGAGAATGTAATGATGCTTTTTTTTTCTGGGGGGAGAGGGTCCAAGAGTAAGAGAAAAGCTTGTCACTACAGGGAAAGAGGTTCCCAGATGAACAGATGTGATATGAGGCACAGCTGTCATGAGACACTCATCCTGGCATCAGAGGCTCAATCATCTCTCGCAAAGAGTTAAATTTGGCCTCTACCAGAATGAGTTTGTTATACACAAATATCGCACAAACAGGACAGTTCATGAGAGCTGATGACCACAGAAGAGCATTTCTAATTATCAAAGTCTGATTTTGAGATAGTGCTCTTCAGAGGGGTGAAAATCTGCTTGGGATGTCAAGACAAGCACTGGAACAGCTGCTGCACAGAAGGTGCAGTCACTAACTCTGAATATGATAGGATGGGTCAGACAGCCTTACAGTTGACACAAAGCAACAAAACAGAGCTTAGAGAGGAAAGGAAGTTTTACTGTCTAAACTCCAGTAACCTAGAGTATGAGAGGAAAAAACAGCTTGATTGGGTGGGTGACAGCCATATCTTCCAGCACTCCTGTGCTGCAAGAAAAAAACTCTTTTCCCTAGCTCTCAGAGCAAGAGACTTACTACATGGCACACTCTACAAAAAGGTGAAAGGATAGTTCACGTACACTGACAAATCCTTTTTCAGCTGATTAAACTCTGGATCTTAGACCAACTGTTCCCTGAGAAGGAATACTCCGTAGCAAAGCCCCTCACTTCAAACACAAGCTATCTTCATCTTTATCAGACCAAAACTTCCTGTATGAAACTAACCAGCAAATGGAAAGATTGTTGGCACCTTCTTCAAAAAGACACGCTTCCTTGGACCTGCACCTTGTTTGACCCATTGGTCAAACTGTACAGAACTCCCCACAAATTTATCTTTGTCACTTCAGAAAGCGTTGTACCTTTCTGATTACCAAGAGGAAGCTGGAAGCAAGAATACCCGTGCGTTCCATTAATTCACTGTCAGAGTCACTTCAGGCAAGTTGTTGAACTTACCTTTGTCTCAGTTTCTCCATTTGTAAACATTATTTTGAAATCTTTTGATGAAAGGGACCACCATCCTGGAAAATTATTTCAATCCATCTTTATCTTAGAAAAACAGCCTATAATGCTGTAACTTTTTTATTTGAATTGGCATTTCCCTCCAATTTAACTAAGAGTCAAGTACCCTCAAAAGAGTGCCAAAGTAAGCAAGTTACAACAGAGGTGCTCAAGGTTGTGAGCCTATTGCATTATAGCTCTGATGCAGGCAATGTCACAGAAGCTGTTTGATTTTCTTGCGTACCTATTGTCTGTTTCCACACTAATGGTTATGTGTTCATCCCCTTTCTTCTCTTCCTAAAATATACACACTTACAGGGCTAGATCTTTTCCTGCTACAAAATTACCTTTTCT
This sequence comes from Clamator glandarius, assembly GCA_033459285.1. Classification (NCBI taxonomy): domain Eukaryota; kingdom Metazoa; phylum Chordata; class Aves; order Cuculiformes; family Cuculidae; genus Clamator; species Clamator glandarius. The sequence continues at coordinate 242,409 of JAUNZM010000188.1, read as the reverse complement.
GCTGCCAAATTATTATAACTGGCAGCCTTTGGAGTCTCAACTGCTGCAGTAAATTTGGATGCTAGCAACACTTTTGACACTGTCCAAAACTACATTTTCATAAATAGAACAAGTATACATGAAACAACTGCAAGGTAGTTGGAAACTCAGATGATGGTGAGCAACTGTTTTGTTAAACTGGAAGGCTGTACGAAGCAGGGCTTTGCTAAGGATGCATTCCAACACCAGCACTGCTTAACATTTCCTTTTTAGATTTATCAGTTATGACTTTCCATAAAGCTAGGAATGACTGAAGATGCTTTGGAATCCAAAACCTAATTCTAAAGGGATTTGGCAAGGTGGCAAAGTAACCTGAAATGACCTGCAGCCATTCAGCAGTGACAAGTGCAAATATTATACACAGTAAAAGACAACTTTATCAATACTCAGTGCAGTGACTGTTCATGGGGCTCTGCTCCCCACATACCATACCTCCTCACTCTCTCTAGCCCTGACAAGGGCTCAAGGTACAGTCTTGCATATAGGTCTGGCCACCAGACCTCCTGGAATATGGGAAATAGCCAAAGAGTATTTGGAAGAAAGAAGGAAGACTGATCAGACACCGAGAAACTGTGATCTGCATGCACACTGAAAAGTACAAAATACCTAGCCCACCAGAGAGAAAAGCCAATGGGCACATCCCACTTCTGGCACACGAATCAGCAACACCACAAAAATACAGGTGTATTTTGACAACCAAATATTCACAACATGATGTCAAAAGCCCAGCTTCATATAGCTCATTTGAGCCATGAAGAATTAGGAGCGAGAATGAAACAGCCCTTCTCCCAGCTGTGAGGCCAGCACCTCACTGAGTTGCAAGAAGCAGCAGCCACATCAGGCTTTGGCTTTTCACCACTTGCAGGATACCAGTCTTTAACAACCAACAAAATGTTCTCTATCCGAACTGAATAACATTCCAACTGCTACAGAGTCACTACTCTTAGCCAGGGGTCCTGTCAATTCTTTGGCTACATACAAAGCAGCAAATCCCACACAAAGACAAAATAAGCAAATAATAAATGTTCTCAAACACAGCCCATCTAAAAGACACATGCAAGAGAAAACTCCAAAGATCTCAGTCAACACATCTCAGTTTTCTGAAAGCCAGGACAAGAGACAGGCAGTATAAGCAAGCCTACCGTAACAGTCAACAGCTCAGACATCCGAAAGGTGCTCAAGGAATTTAGGCACAGATATTTCATTAAAACCAGTGGAAAACAGAAGCTTTTGATAGACACAGACGTACACAGGATCATTTAGAAACAGAACGCTGGAAGATGTCTTAACACAACAAAAACATTTGAAGCCAAACCTGAATATATAAGGTTAAATCTTTGGATTATCTTTCGAATGGATGGGATAAAAAGACTGAAGGCTGAACCCAAGTACTGTTTATCCATACCTCATATGGCTTGCCGAGCCATCCTGAGCATTAGAAAGTCCTAGATCTGAAAGGGAGTCAGAGCTGACAGACACAGGTGACAAAGACCTCTCTTTCTCCTCCAGCAGATCAAGTTTCACCAAGGAGCTCGTCTCATCTTCTGAGTTATCCTCAGACACAGAGCCAATAATAAAGCGAGAGTGAGGGTTCGTCTCCAGGGGTTTAGTGGGTTGGGAAGACTCTTCCATGGCTCCTACAAATTGGGCTCTCAGCGCTGTAGGGGGTAAAGGAAAGCAAAAAACAAAACTTGAGTTTAATACCTGCTATTGCAGGACAAAGGAGAGGACAAAGCAAGGTTCACCTCTGATAGGAAATGCAATGTGAAAACACCACAGCTGAACCCAGACAGGAGTCTAGAATCAAGAATAGTTACTTCTGTTATAATCATTGACTTTTCTGTTTGCACAGGGACTATGGGATCAAAGCCATTTGCTTTATCCATAACCTCAATAGATAAAGCTTTAGGAAAACTTCAGTCTTCAATGCTTGTTCAAGTCTGAGGATAAGTCTGAGGATGACTTTAACAAATCTAACAACCCATTTCTGTCAAAATGGAAAGTCTCGCTCCATTCATATCTACCTCTTCCTCTTTTTGTCCCAGCTATGTGTTCACATTGCCTATTTCCCACCAGCTCCAGTGCTTTCCAAACCACTCTCTGATACAATTCAACAAAAGCATCAGAACTATAGCCAGCCAAACAAGATAATCTCCTGTGAGGTTAGCAAGCGGAATTGGAGCAGCAAAGGGAGGTGATGGGAAGACACCGGTAAGGAATGAAGGGGACAGAAGCCAAATCAGCCCTTTTTGGCAGCAGTGAACTGCTAGACTGGCTCAGCCATCTTCTGTAACTTCACCCTGACTTTAACCCTCTTGGTCCTAGATCATTCATGTCAATTACTGTCTGTTTTTACTGTAATATATTGAAACGTAGTGTTATGACTCACAATTGTCAGGGAAAATACTAAAGTTCAGGTCTCCATTTTCCACTTTAAAAATCATTACATAGAAAGAGAAGAATCTCTTAATACAGGGAACTCCAAGTATCAAAAATTCAGTGTTGTTCCAACAGGAAATGAATGCACTTTCATAGAAATTTTTTAAAAAAACCAATAATTACAGCTGAGCATGACCAGTGGAGGAAACAAAGGAGCACCTCACAGCACAAAAACAGGTGGGACAGGGAATAAACGTTTGATACACCCTGCTCTGCCTGACTTTGGTGCACTTACGGGTTAACTACACACAGCTGTACAGGCCACATCATTATACAATTAGGAATACACTAACCTCTTGTTATTCTTGCAATCTGAGCAGTTATCCACCTCCAAAATGAACTGGAAAAGAAAAGAATCAACAGGTAAATATTATTATGAAGAACAGTCTACTTGTGTTTTCCAGAGGACAGGAATCATCGAACATAAACCTGTCGTGAAAAAAGCACAGGTACAAAATGGACTAGATCACTCACTGTGGGTCACAGAGCACACTGGGAACTGAACCTGCAATGTTCCTGTCGCACCATGACATCTCCAGCTTAGTCCATTGCTCTAGCAACTTCTAAACAATGTGTTAGCACACACCTCATCATCCCACACATATTTCAGTCCTGTTTCTAAAAGAAACTACGCTTTATGCCAGTGCTATCTACTTGTGTCTAATTTGTTTCCCTGTTAGCTTCTGCATCTGCTGGCCAATTTCAGCTGAATTTGATGGTCAGGAGTAAATCCCTGTGATAACTAGAAATCTTGGAAAAAATGGTACCTGGAAGACACAGCCATATTTTCACATGAACAAACCCAATCGTTTACCTGCAAAACAAGCGGTGATATGGTGATAAAGACAAGGACCAGACAAGGGGATGTTTATCAAAGGACCTCGTCCTCCCAACAGGTACTTTACTGTGCAGAAAGAACTTTTTAGATAACTTTGTCTCACACCACATTGACAACCTACACTAGTGGGAAAATCCCATCAGTCCCGCTAATTACAGCCATGTTGTATCAAGTACAGGGATGCAGGATACTTTGATATGATGGTTTGATATGAACATGACAGCTTCCATCTGGTACACAAGCAAAACTGGTCCATGGTATAACATAAATAGGACATGATGGTAGTTTAATTAAAAGTAGAGACAAGGAATTTAGCGACTGCAATCCTTAAACACCATGCTCGTTCTTTTCATTAGTAACTGAGAATTAAAAACTGATCTAACTGGCTTATGCACTTTTACCATGAATGTACTTGGCTGAATTATTTAGATCAAACCTTGTGTTGACATCCCTACTCCCACAAACTCCAGTTTCACCAGGGCCACAAGCAGTTCATTTTACAGATGTATTTAACTATTTTGTGACTGAGAAGCCACAGGCATAAAAAGGGTAGGTCAATCTGCCTTTTTTGAGGGTACAGATGGAGAAGGAGGGGAAGCGCGACAATAAAGGCTGCATACCTATCCATCACATGGAGAAAACAAACCGTATAGGAAGAGCTCTTCAGCTGAGGTGCTTGGGCAGGACTTATAGCTCAGAGAGAACACAGGTTAATCAAATGTTGTTTGTGCATACAAACATGAACACAATATTTATGTGTATATGTAACTCAGCATCAGATCACTCCTACAGAATTTCATCCAGACAGATTTACTCTTTGTACAATCATCAGTGCTGAAGAATCTGGGATACAGCCAAACTAACTTCAACTCTTTCTTAACAAAGAAAATCTTTTTCTAATTTCAAGATCTTTTATGTTAATAAGCAAGTTTCAAGGCTATTTTATTTCTAAGCAGAGAAGGAAACAAGAACAACAGGCAGTAAAGCATTTCACTGAAAAAATCCACGAGAATGCAAATGCTAAGGTTCCTGATCCTCAATGCCACACTCAAACAACATAACTCAAACATCTTGTTGATATAACTCCATTTTTAAGCAGTTATTCACAAAGCCCCATTCAAGCCCATTTACCTGTGCACTTCCAACCCCTTGCAGTCCAGTCCCAAAGTCATGAGTGCTTTTGAAGTTTTGCAATTAGCTGGTAACTCAACTTTGCACTGAATTAGACATAAGCTCAGTTTGTTCTCAGTACACTGAAATTTGTTATTCACTTTTTATAAATTAATTTCAGCACTGTTTGGGGCCAAATAAAATACAGACTTCCTTGGAGATCTCCTCACAGCAGCCTTTTACTTTCCGTGCTGCAAACAGAACGTGCAAGTCTCACCCAACCTCTGAAGATCACGTTCACTGTCTGAAACACAACTGCTGTGGTTTCTAACAAGCACCTTGAGTTCAGCTGACCACCAAAACAATGTTCTTGTACCACTAGTCACAAGAGATGTACTGTTTGTTTTAATAATGTCGAACCACACCCTAAAACCCAAAATTATCTGGATCCTCAGCTATATAGAGCCCCTACACTTATTTGTGCAGGTGTCCACAGCCTGTCACACAAGCTAACTTTTGCAGAGACTGAAAAAACCCCTCTAATTATGGAATGATCCAGATTGAGAATTTGATCTTGCAAAGACTTAAGAACAGGTAACATCATGCACTCTGAGCCTGCTCTGTTACATAAATATGTTTTATCACAGTTGAACCTCCACAGAACCTGAGCTATGCTGTCCTCCTCCCTCCCTCCTGAAGCCAGCTCACATTGGAGGCCTGCAGATACACAGCACTTTCCTAACTCCCCAGATCTGCAGGCATCAAGGTATTTAAGACACAAATCATGCTCTTTGTATGCCTCTGCACAAACAATGAAAACGCTGCAACCCAAATTCAAAAAGTAATGTATCTTGTATTGCCTGAGGCGAAACAAAACCCCATTCACTTTTCCCTTGCTCTACTACTATCATTAGGGAAATATTTGGCTTGGTAATAAAATGCATATGTAAAAATATTGGACTGCAGAAGTATTTTTAAGTTTCATTTTAAGATCACTTTTATTCTTGTAAAATACACTCAGACACTAAACCTACGTAACATCAGCTGGAAATAAAGTTTCTAGTTTTTTTAAAATCACTCAATTCTGAAGACAATTACACTACTGAGGAGAACTTCATTTCAGTGAAAATGCATTGAAGGCTCCTTCAAAAGACTCAGAATAGCACCTTTACAATACCAGTAAGTCATATAACAAGGAAATCTAACAAGTTCGATTTAAAGATCTTCTGTTTAAAGCCTATGGATCTGTGGTACGGCTAATCAACAAAAATAATTGTAAACCAATGAAAAGACACATTAAGTCCACCACCCTAACTGAATGAACACGGGTAACAGAAAACAAAGGAAGAAAAATGTAAAAACATAATAAAAAAAGACAGTATCTGTTCAACAAGTTGACTATTCAAATGTTTTTCCTAAACACAAAAAAAATCAGTAACACACTCACCTATACCAGGACTGAAAGTGAGTTTCCAGATCAGGAGATGACTTTTGCACTAAGACAGGCCACCAAGCATCAAATCATTCACCTGCAAAGCTGCCTGGCTGCCTTCTCCTACCAGCCCAGCTGCTGTAGTGTTTAAGGCTCACTCAGTCTCAAAGCTGTGCCAGCCTCTATCTCTACGCAAGCAGTGGGCCATGAGTCCAATTCTGCTCCACCTGTGCCATGCCTTCCCATTAATAACTGGGCATTGCTTCACTTCCTATCCCAAACCGTCCTCAGCAAATATCAAACACCCTGTGAAGTCCTCTTGTTTCTTCTGTGCTGAAAGACGCTTCACAAACTGGATGTGAGCAGGTTAGGAGTTCTGGTTAGCTAGCGTTCGGATTCACCCTATCAACGTTAAACATATAAAGCTAAATATATAAAACAGAATAGATGTTTCCTGGGTCTCCACAAGTAAAGTATGTCCCTGCCACTTGCAAAAGATCACAAATATAAATAAAGAACTTCCATTTACAGCTATCCTACCTTGCTACAACACCCCAGACTGTGCCTAAACCCCACCATCAAGGAGAGAAGTAGACATTGCTTGAATGGTTCACAGAACGTTTACACACTACTACACTTAACAGACTACAATTTTTCTTTGGATTTTTCTTTAAAACGCGGCGCATTTCATTTTAAAACTTTCTCAAGGAGATTTCACAAAGCAGACGCGAGGATGGCTTGCCCTGCCAATCCGCTTTTACAACTCCATCTTTCCAGCACTTCCAGCCTCTCCACAAAAATCAGGCCCCGCACTTTCCCCTCACGATCCCGAAATCCCCTCAGAGGCGGGAGAAGGCCGACAATTCGAGGGCTGCCCAGGCTCCAGAGCGCTCACGGGGCACTCCTTTGTGGATCCCCTCCCTCCCACGAGGCCGAGCCGCCCTCCCCCGCCCCGGAGCGGCCCCCGGTGCAGCCCAGGCGGCTTGAGGAGCGAGGGGAGGCCCCGGCAGCCCCGCAGGGAACAGGTCCCGCCATCCCCCGCACTCACCTCAGCGTGCCGGCAGCTGCGGAGGCTCCGCGGGCCCCCGCGCTGGCGCGCCGCTGGCCACGCCCCCGTGCTCAGGCCACGCCCCCGTGCTCAGGCCACGCCCCCCGCCGCGGTGGTGTGATGCGACGGGTCACCGCGGGTCAGGCACCTCCGACCCCGCCCCGCCCGCGCCGCGCCCATTGGCTCCCGCGGGGGACGCAGCGGGGGGCGGGACCAATCGCAGCGGGCGCGGGGGGCGGAGCCAATGAGGAGATGGGCGGGGCTGCGCGAGGGGGTGCGGGGGGGCACGGGCAGCGACCGACACCCAGACAGACACAGGGACACACAAGAGGCACAGACACAATCAGAAATAGGAGACAGGCACAGGGACACAGAGAGAGACACAGACACAATCAGAGATAGGAAACAGGCACAGGGACACACAAGAGGCACAGACACAATCAGAGATAGGAGACAGGCACAGGGACACACAAGAGGCACAGACACAATCAGAGATCGGTAACACGGAAATACAGGGACACAGAGAGAGACACACAGAGAGACATAGATAAGTGACACACAGGTAACACAGACACACACACACACACACACAGATAGGAAACAGACACAGGGACATGGGCTTACGCAGAGGCACAGACACAAAAAGAGATAGGTAACACAGAAATACCGGGACACAGATACAGAGACACACAGATAAGTGACACGCAGGTAACACATAGAGACACACACAAGGCCACTGACACACACAGAGACAGATAGACAGACACAGAGACACACAGAGAGACAGATAACACACACAGGGACACAGACACACACAGAGACATAGACAGACATAGAGACAGGTAACATACAGACACACACACAGGGACACAGACACACGGACACAGACACAGATGCAGACACACGCAGGGACACAGACACACATAGACATACACATGGAGACAGATAGAGACACAGACACATGCACATACACAGATAGTCAGACGCACAGAGAAAGATAACACACAGAGACATTGATAGAGACACACGAACAGGCACATTCACACAGACACACACACCCTCCTGTCTCTAAATCACTGCGTGAAACCCGCACAAGGGTGTCTTGGCAGGTGGGAGCAGGCACTGAGCCAGTGCAGGGGCTGCCCAGGCAGCAGGACCCCTACCCCGCCAGCCCCTCACCCATGGCAGCCACCAGCCATCACCGCACACCAGGCCTGGCACCTTGTGCCCAAGCAAAGACATGACCTCTGTGTCCCCTCCCAGGCACAGGCTGGGGACAGCAGATAGTGATGGCCAGGACGCTGCAAGGTGGGCCAGGCACTGCCAGCGCGTCTCCTTGACCCTGAGCCGCTTGTTCTGCAGATGGACTATGGTTTAAAGAACTACCTCTGCTGCTGTTTTTCATTTTTTAAGCTTTGCTTAAAGATTGTTGCATTACAAAGCTGCTGAAATGTAAATCTAATAAAGCAATGTGAGTTTAGTTCTTGATGCTGCTGGATCTGGTGATTGGTGTGGGCAGATTCACTTCTCACTGGGAGTGGCAGAGGTGCCGGGGGAGATAAAAGCAGAAATACCAGCAGAGAGCTTCCAACCATCAGCACCCTCAGAGTGCTCAGAGGGACAGAATCAATCCCCATACATCACTGTCCCTTCTCACCTTTGTGGGGAAGTGGGAGGTTTGTGTATAATTTATATGTGCATTGGGCTTGTATTCCTGCATCTCAAACAAAGGGTGATGCCAGGTTTGAGAGGAAATCCTGGGAGAGTTCCTTCTGGCTCTAGGGTTTGCTCTGGGACAGCCATATCTGACTCACATACACCTCATGGCAGCAGCAAGAGTCAGAACTGTGGAATTCCTCAGCCACAGACTTCAGCTTAAAACCGCTAGAAATTTCTGTCTTGAGGTGTGTTTTGAGATTGAGCCAATGGTTATTGGGGATGTGAAAATGATTTCACAGGAAACAACAACACACTGACTTGGGAGCACATGTTGGAATATGTGCCTAATGCAGGCAAGTACTACACATCTGGAAAATCTTACTGAAGGCTTTGGGGTTAATAATATTATTAGAGGAACAGACCATGTTCCTGCCTCCATGAGAGCTAAATCTGGAAAATCATTCAGGGCATGGACATTTTTTTTTATCTCTCTATAGACAGGTATTTAGTACCTAAAGAATCTTCCTCCATTTAAGCATTTGAATGGAGGAGCTAAAAGAGCAGGCTCATCAGTGTTAGCTTAACATACACAGTACTAAATCCCAACTCACACAAAGTGAGGGGGAGTACTTGGCACGTGGAGGGATTGTGTCCTAAGTCACCGATAATAACCATCCACTGAACTTACAAAATCAGAGATTATGACAGGTGCTGAGTTCATCTTCTCTAGTGTTCCGAGCACTCTGGTCGTGCCAAAACCTGCCTGCTGCCTGTCTGCCCTGCCCGTTTCATCCATTCAGTTAATACACACTATTCAAACACTGCTGGAGGACGGATTGCTACACATAATTAAATCCTGTAGCAACTCTCTCGTTCAAGGACAAAGAGAGAAAAGAACATGAGAAAACAGCAAATGAAATACATTAACCTTAAAAATAAAGCATGGATTTGGAAAGTGCTTTTCAAATTAAACAGTGGTAATAGCCTTGGGCCATAAAGCAGCACTTCATTTATCATTGTAACGTTAATGGTTGGGCTTTTTCACAGAGATAGATCCTAGGGCACGTCATGCAGAAGGACAGATGTTAATAGGTTGTAGATATACAACACAGAATAGATCCCAAAATATTCCATTATGGGAATTTTACCCCAGCAAATAAAAGCTTTGGGCATGTTATTTTCACACCTTCTCTCATGCACTGAAGCCAGCAAGCAAAACTCCTTCATTGTGAACAAGTGTTGGTGGAACACTTTTTTACAAAGAAAGAACATTTGTGAAGAATTGCAGGAACTGATTTGGAATACACTACAGGGTAAGGAATAACCAGCAATTGCTAACGGCCATGCTGAATCAAATCCTGCATTTAGGACACCTGGTGAGTTTTGCCAAGTTACATAGGCGTTCAAAATTTCCCTTAATTCTAGACTGAATAGTTACAAAGAACTGGTTAAAAACACGCTCAAGCTTGAAACTGCGGGCAGTAATAATGCATATTTTAACACAAGCATTGTTTCACAAAGCTCAGACATACTTTCCAATAGTTTTATCAGATTTTGAAACGTAACCATATTTCTGGTTTTGGGCGAGGGGTTAGTTAAATACGTGTACTTTTTCTATCATGTTCAGAAATTGCATACAGTACATGATTCACTCTTACATGACTTATGAGTGCTAAGCACTCTTTACATGCACAACCCACCCCCATTTTCTCAAAAAAGCAAGTGGAGCCTTAATAATGCAAGTAAATAATTAAAAAAAAAATGGAAAATGTTATTACCTTTTATGACACCAAGTTAGGGCTCCATGTCTCTTCCCCGGGCTCTGATAACATCATCAGTGCAAACATAGAAGAGATCATCCCAGGTGAGGGGGGTTGGTGACACCATCCATTCTGGCAGATCTCCCGTCTTGGCAGACAAGCAAAAGAGAGAAAGGTCAGACAGCTTTTTAAAGCAAAATCATGTTCCAGCTGTTTAGAAAATGTTAGAGACAGTTTTAAACATCAAAACGAAACATTAATCCTCACCACGCTGACAGTATCTGCCCGTTTTGCAGGATAATCGCTACTAAAACCTCTCGTTCTTTCCAGTTAGCAGGTTGGATGCCATCACTAACTCAGTCAGCAAGATGTGCTGTTATTGGTCCCAAGTTTTCTTACAGCTTCAGGAATCGCCCTAAATCCTTGTGTAAAACTGCAAAGTTAGGCTTGTCTCGGCATTCCCAACCCAGGAAGAGACCCAGCAGAACTAATCAGAAAGCGAAACTGAGCACTGTAGATGGGATGGTGAACATTTAGTGATGGTATTGAATAACTGCCTTAAAACCAAACATTATGTTGTTTGAAATTATTTATAATCTAATTATCTCTCCAATATTTTGAGGTTTTATCTACAGGCTGAGGATTTTTTGATTTGTAATGCTTTCTGTCTTGAGGGAGTTGCATAAAAATCAGCAAGTATGGGAAAATAGCTTAAAAAAAGGATATGTAAGACAGCTCAGCTGAGTGAGAACACATTTACTGACTGGATGATGAAATCCTCTAAAGCATCCTAATAGGTATCCCTTGGAGATCCATGCACTGCATTTCACAGGCAGAGAAATGTGAGTGAACATCTTTATTCTATTTTGCATTAATACATTATTTCCAAAATAAAATATTAATTCAACTGGATGGTCATTTAAATGTGTTGATTTGGAGCTATACATTCCTTATACTACGCTTGGTGTGAGGGACTGGAATTCTCAAGGGAATTCAAATTCTTATTTTTTTTTACACTGGAAAATGGTGAATGGTATCCCTATTCTACATTCATTCTTTGTAACTGGTGTCCAGTTGGAGTTTGTGGTAACTGGGTGTCAGTTATGTACAAACACAGCACTTCATGAAAATATGAGGGCAAATTTATTGGGAAGCTCTCCTAAGTAAGGAGCAGGTCAAAACTATCTCATATTAGCCATGCTATTTGAGATGCTACAACTATCTTATCTTTCAATACCTTTACCATAGTGGGTTTTTTTCCCCCAATTCCAGTACTGCCTTTTCAATTTTAATTGAAAAAATAATAATATCACTGAACTAGCAGCTGAATAAAATAAAAAACCTGCCAAAAAGGTTAGATTTTAAATATTAAATATCTATACTAAAATCCATCCCACCATGAATATCTAAACAAAATGGACACGCAAAATAAATACTGATGTACAAGCCCTTGCCACTCTATTTGCTCTCTTTTTAAATTCAAGCATCCTCTGGCATTATCAATCCTTATCGAAATGGTTTCTGGAGTCTCTAGAGTATCAGCCATTTGAAATGTCAGGGGTTATTTCAGAGTGAACAACAATGTTCTTTCTGTGATCGGGGATACAAACCTGTAGTTACTCAGCATTTAAAAGCCCGAGGCTCTGGAAGATGCAGGGATTTCCATCGCCACCTCGTGTCTAGCACAGAAAACGTGAGTTCTCCACAAACATTTCACTCGACGGCCTCAAGAAACCTCACTAGGACTTTTTTGGTTAAACTGCAGACAGCAGCCTGATAATTTTCCCATTTCTTTCTGGATGCTGCCTTTACCCATCACCTCCGAATCTGCTGGGGACAGCCACTGCCTTTCACCCGGTGGCACAGGGCTCCAGACTGGATGCAATCCACACCAGGGCCAGCAGAAAAGCACAGGCTGCCTTAACTTCCTAAGCAATTTTAGGCTTTGCCCATCATCTAAAAAGGACAAAATGCCGAGGGACCAGCCTGCTTGGCATCACTTCTTCCCATAACAGAGCTGCGGTGAAATCCATGCCAGTGCTGTGACCCTTTGCTCCCCCGGCTCTCTGACAGCTGTTGAAGACACTCTCTTTGTGGGAGAAGGCTGTAGGAAATATTCTGTTTGCCCCATCCTAGAAGGAACTCAGCCCCACAGCCCGCAGTGGCCCCCAGCCCACCCCAGGATTCCAGCATGACCCAGACCACTCTCCCACAAGATGCTGCGTTTACCCAATTCAGTGCTTAACTCTGGGACTCATTTCCAGGACAAGGGTTAATTTGTCACATACCTATTGAAAGGAGATTTGACTGACAGGTAAGTTTTTTTCAAGCCCATTTTTAACAAAATTCCACACCTCTGTTGACGGGATCAAAGCTAGAAATTACTACAATGGTGAATTAAGGCTCTCACTTTAAACCCTGCACATTGTTGACCACGTTAGAGGTGCAGGAGTTCAGAACAGGAACTATACTACAGAGTTATTTCGAGATCTCTATTTATCAGTATCTGCTCAAACACCTTTATGACACTACTCAGAGGAAGCACTAAAGATAAAAAGGGCTTTGAGATTATCAAGAGAAGATGTAATTATGTTCACAATATTAATATTTAGCTTAGTGCTTGCTCACAAAACTCTCATCAGAACAGGTGAGTTCTTCACACACTCCCAACTTCTAACTGACTAAACCTAAAGATTTTTTTAAGAGCATAACTTATGTAATATTATGAATAACTATATCTTTGTATGCTAAGTTTCTCTCCTCTGTCATATGCTGAACAAAATCTTTCAACCACATGCCCTCACCTCAAATTCCTTCACCTTTGCTGTCAGCAAAACATTGACATTTAAAACTAATTACTAAAAAAAGGTAGTACTGACTTAACTGTGTCATAATTAAAAGTGTTTCATCCTTCACTCCAATATCTCAATCACCAAAGACTACAAACGTCACGTGGAAAATGCCTCAGCAATACCTGTCAGAGTAAGAAATCTGAGCATCTCCCTGCAAGGGGTCCACGGGAGAGGGAAGCTTTGACGGTTCTTAATAGTGTGGGGAACATTTTCAGGACATATAAAGGACGGGAAAAGACACTGGCTTTCACACACACTGCTTCAACACAGTTCTCCCAAACAGGAATTTCTTAGAATAGCAGTACTGCCTCCACCAGTTAACGCATTGGCCCAGATGTTTTGTGAAGCTATGGATGTAACGAGAGATCAGCAGTGAGGCAGTGACTTGCACAAGAAGTTACCGTGTCCAAGTGTGCCACAAGAGGGATCTGAGCTTCCCTTAAAAACCTCATCTGGCATCAGCAGGAGGTTGCAAGCCTCACTACTGCGACTGGGCTAACAGACCAATTTCATCTGGAGACCAGGCAGGAACTGAAAGACATCGGAAATATTTTAAAGTAAAAAGTTTCTGAGATTCTAGAGAGATTTACAGCTTCCTGTGAAAGTCTATGGGAGACTTGGAACTGTTCTGCTCTGGTCCACCTCTGGCCCAATCTAACCAAAACAAAGATAATTTTGAGCTGTCAAAGACTTGTAAACACATTTGAAATACTCTATCTCATTTTAGATGGAATTCCATCCACAAATGACAAAGATACACTGAACAGATAAAAACTAAACGTTACAGAAGCATTCAACGCTTGCATTTCTGGTAGCCTATGCAATATATGAGACCGGTAATGAGTCTCATAGTGAGACCAGAGAGCGTGTTGACACACAAGAAGCCCTTTGGATATTACGCATACAGAACAAGACATTTGAGAGCATTTAATTTTCAGAAATTTTCAGTAAATAATTTCAAATAGCAAATGAAAATTACCTCTTTGTTAAAACTTCTAAGTAGAAAAAGGCAGCATGTGAGCACATTACTCATTGCAAATTATCCACTTAGCTCTTCTTGGAGTGTAACTGTAGGGAAAAATGTGCTATAGTGAGAGGTTCTGAAATTGAACTGAGACCCTTAAGAGCCATTTCACACAAGCCATTGAACAGCCATCAGGTGATAAAACCTTTGGGCCCCTACTAAGCTGAAAACCATTTGAACAGACATAAGGCAAAGGAGTTTTTATGTCCTTGCACCCTCCAGGAGACATCAGGCATGCTGTAACTTTAGTTCAGTTCAGTCAGGAAATGCTGTCCCACTAAATGACTGATCAGTGTAACACTCTAGGAATAGGGTGGCTTAATATTCCTCATGAATATTTTTTCTTCCCTTCCCAGACAGAAGCGTAATAGCAAGACCTTTACAAGAAATGACCCAAAATCATTGTCATCCATGAAACCTACCCATGCACAGCTGCAGGTGGCAGAAGAATGCCCTTTTTACCAACAAAGGCGCACCATGTCTTAATGGGAACAGCAGAAAGCAGCCACTGAGAAGACACCCATATACTGATTCCTTCCATTAACTACCCAGATTCTTATTTTAATTTTATAGGAAAAACTTGTGGTATAAGCAATAAATAGTCCATTGACATTCCAAACTCTGCCTCTCCTAAATCTTTAATTTTTTTCCCATAATTTTTCACATGCATTTGGGACTTGGGCTAAAGGAAAAGGAAACAAATGCCAGTATTCTTAGTCTTGCAGTTAAGTAGTTCAGACAAGGAGCATACACACAGAAACATCCTAGGTATGAAAGACCTTCTCGTGCAGCCTTAACAGGAATCATGCAGATATTAATTACTGAGCTTTAACCTTTCCCTGGGTTTGAGTAGGTGCACATTCTCATGTGCTGATACAAAATGAATCTCTGATCTATTTGCAATGTACTCATATCTAATGCAATCTTCATCTCTGAGATCTGAACTGCCAAAGGCTACATCTGTGTGCTACAGAGAACAGCTCTCATCTCAGGTTCCCATGTGAAGGATTAAATGCTTCAGAATCTGCATAAATGAACAGATGAGCCTTCGAGCCTTGCAGTGAACAATGTACCACTTCCCCCCAGTGATGCAGATCCTGTTCATCTAAATCAACATCAAGCATGCTCCGAGGGGCACCAGGAGAATTTCACACAAAATTAGTATCTTACAACAGCATAAAAATGTTGCACAGAAGCAGTACGGATGGGAGTGTTTTGTAGAAGAGGTATGGGGTCACTGAGCTACCTGGGGCAGACATTTGAGGCTTTCCAGGTAGGTCGCATTTACTACAAGAACAGCACCCAAGTATAAGGAAGTATTTGAAAGTCATGAAATAACCAGTTACATTTGCTAGCACCAAGGCACCATAAACATACAGAGAACCTACTTAACATCTGCGTTGAACCACATTTTAATTGTCAGCATTGTTGTTACTACTGCAGCAGGCTCCGAGTGAGTACCTTGTCCCCACAGGAACACAGAGCAGTGGATGAAGCGACAAGAGATGCATATTGCTGCTGTGCCAGGCTGGCTGTGCACATGGTCAAATATGAAAACAGATTACCATTTTAAATGAAGCAAGTTTAATCATTAACCCGAGCTTTAGGGTCCTATGCAATGCAAAACTCACAGAGCCCTATTAAAATCACATAATTATAAAATAGTTCTGGTCAGAGAGGCAAAGAGGGGCAATTATAGACGACCCTTCTGTTCAGCACATATCACACTGAACACAGTACCTGAAGGGGTTACACGAAAGCTGGGAAGGGACTGTTTACAACGGCTTGGAGTGATAGGATGAGGGGCAACGGGTATAATGGAGAGGGGCGGGTTTAAGTAAGCCATAAAGAGGAATTTCTTTGCCTGAGAGTGGTGAGATGCTGGCACAGGTTGCCCAGAGCAGTGGTGGCTGCGCCTTCACTGGAGGTTCAAGGCCAGGTTGGATGGAGCTTGGGCAGCCTGATCCAGTGGGAGGTGCCCCTGCCCAGGGCAGGAGGTTGGATATGCATGGGCTTTAAGGTCCCTTCCAACCCAAACTCGTCTCAAAGGGGTTATTCCTGGGCACTACACAGTTTAACAGGGCTCACAAACCTTTGTCCAAGTGGCTTCTAAAATTATAACTCGGGAAGATAAAGCACACAGAGACTAACGCGAGCTGGCAGGGCAGAGAGGCGAGATTCGCCTCACGCTCCTCGCTCAGCCTCGAGCTGGAGGCCCTGAGGCGGGGCGGGGGGCGGGGCGCGCTCTCGGGGGCGGGGCGGGCGCGCGGGGGCGGGGCGGGGGGCGTAGCGCGCGCGGGGCGGAGCGGGGCGCGCTCTCGGGGGCGGGGCGGGGGCGCGAGCGGGGGCGGGGCGGGGCGCGCTCTCGGGGGCGGGGCGGGGGCGCGAGCGGGGGCGGAGCGGGAGGCGGGGCGGGGCGCGCTCTCGGGGGCGGGGCGGGGCGGGCGCGCGCTCAGGGCGGGGCGCGGCGGCCCCTGGCGCGAGGGGGGCGCTGCCCGCCACCCGGCCTCAGGTGAGAGAGGCACAGAGAGAGAGAGAGAGAGAGTGAGAGAGAGTGAGAGAGAGAGAGAGAGAGAGAGAGAGAGAGAGAGAGGCGAGGGCGCGGCTGCCACGGCCCGTGAGAGGCCACGGGGAAGCCGTGACGGCAGCGTGGCGGGGAGGAGGCGGCGGGAGGGAAGCGGGAGAGGCGGTGTCTGGGCAGCCGGAGGGGGCGGGGGGACGGGAAAGGGATGCCGGGAGCGCGTCCTCCGCTCCGGCGGCGCGCGGGGCGGGGCCTGAAGGGGCGCGGCCTGTTGAGTGAAGGGGCGTGATCTGCGGGGCGGGGCCTCTGGCAACGAGGGGCGAAGGGCGCCGCCTGGCGGTGATGGGAGTATGGGGGGTGGCATGTGGGGGGGTGGGATTAGGAGTAGGGAACATGGGGAGTGGGGGTATGAGGACAGGCTGAGAGTGTTGGGGTTGTTCAGCCTGCAAAAGAGAGGGCTTTGAGGAGACCATATAGTGACCTTCCAGTACCTGAAAGGAGCTTCCAAGAAAGCCGGGGAGGGACTGTTCACAAAGGCTTGTGGTGACAGGATGAAGGGTAGTGGGTATAAACTGAAGAGGGACAGATTTAGGCTAGACATTAAGAAGAACTTCTTCACCATGAGAGCGGTGAGGCACTGGCCCAGGTTGCCCCGGGAAGCTGTGGCTGCTCCATGCCTGGAGGTTCAAGGCCAGGTTGGATGGGCCTTGGGCAGCCTGATCCAGTGGGGGGTGTCCCTGCCTAGGGCAGGGGGGTTGGAACTGGATGATCTTTAAGGTCCCTTCCAATCCAAACTATTCTATGATTCTGTGATACAGGGGAGCATTGACTGGGGCGTGGGGAACAGGATATGGGCAGTGGGATATAGGGGAGCATGGACTGGGGAGTGGGATATGAGGAGAAGGGTGTTAGATATAGGGGAGTGGGATATGGGGAGTGGGGACTGGGGAGTGAGATATAGGAGGTGGGTCTTGGAGGTTCAAATTGCTTTGTGGTACAACAGCAGTTCATAACTCTGCTCAGTGCATGCATTCCCACTGAAAGCCTGAGTTCAGAATTGACTTACATCCCCATCACTTCACAGCTCTTACAGTGTAGCCTGTCCTTCTGTATTTGATTTCTTCTCGTATGCAAAAAAACAGACTCTCAGCCACATTCAATGGTCCCTGTTACAAGGGACCTTGACAGCCCTTTTGCTTTTCAGTTCTGGACGTTCCAGGAGGATCTCATCAGTGAGGGTTGTGTGAGCAGCATCCGCAGGGAGAGGATCCCCTTCTGGGACATACTGGTTGGTTGGGGCAAGGCTTCCATTACAGGTTTTTAGGAAAGACGGGTTTTACTTGGAAGAGTAGGAACAACACCGTGGGAGAGGAATGGAGCGCTTGGCCTCCTTCAGTAGTAAGTACCGTAAGATGCTATTTGGAAATTGTTTACCTTTATTTAAAAGCTTTTGCAGCCGTCTCAGGTAGGGAGATGGGAAAGAAGCAGTATTGGCTCGGCAGGGTCACTTCTTTGATCAAATTCTCAAGAGCAAGAGTGCATGAAAGATTCAGTGGGAATGTGGGTCTTTTTTCCTATATACTTTTTATGACATAGTTCAAATCCATTTTCTTGGAAAAAAATGTGGCTTATAACTTGATGGGCTATTTATTTTGACTCCTTTCCAATGAACAAAATAAGAAAAACTTGCAGAGCACCATTTCATTCCTTGTTCAGCAATCTGAGCAGTGTCCGAGGTTTGGGCAGATTGCAGAACAATCATGTTGATTCCTTTGCAACCACAACAAGATGCATTATGAGTCTGACTTGAGGTGGATGGGTGGGAGACTGAAACTGTCTGTGCAGTATTCTCTGCAATAAGATCTTGAGTCTGGTCTTTGGTGCAGAACACAAGCATGGGCACTGCATAAAATCACCCAGCTAGCACAGCTTCTGCTGTCACTGCAGAGTTGTATACCAGGAGGTTGCACAGAGGTTTTCTTTTGTCTCTGTTGCACAAGTTTAGATTTAGCCCTCAACGTATCAGGTCTGGTGGGGATGCAGTGCCACTATCTGTCTTCAACTCTAGCTGAACAAGGAACTTTTAACAGGTATTTGGAGAAGCTGCAGTAAGAGGTTATTTACAGTTGAGTTCACTTAAAATTGCTGGGCGCAAGTAAATTTAGATGACTGCAAACCAGTGCCTTGCTTGTGTTACATGAGATTTACTTTTGGCTTCACAGATGACCCTTTTGATAAGCCTCCGTGCCGAGGTTGTTCTTCATACCTCACAGAGCCTTACGTTAAGTGTGCTGAGTGTGGGCCTCCTCCCTTCCTCCTGTGTTTGCAGGTGAGTGCAAGGAAAAAAGCAAAGGCATTATTTCTTTGAGAAAATCATCAAAAGCCTGCCTGTTGCCAAGCTGTTCCATAAACACATTAAAAACTGGTCCCTGTAAACTTGTATCAACACACTTATTTGCTCAGGGACAGGGAAATGACAAAGAAAATGTTGCAGGCTGTAGAACTGAGGCATGAGCAGCTGAAGGAGATCTTTGTGAAGGCAGCCTAAGCTACCTAAAGACATGCAGTCAGCCTGACTGCGTAATGGAGCTTGCTGGTGCATGTCTAGAGAGCTATTGTTTCTGTCATTTTTTATGGCATGGAAAAGAAAAGCCATCAAGAAACACCCTTTCCCTGCCCCCACACATTGTTTTTTAACCCCCAAATGGAAAGGAAAATTTGGGGAAAGTTTGCGATATTGACAAAAATTGTTTGTGACCAGATAGTGGTCTTTAAAAATTATGTGGGTGATCTTATAACCACAGAAAATTCTGCTGATTTTAATTCTTAATAAATAAGTTTGCATTGTTTATGATTTGAAAATGGCAATAAGCTCTAGAACCAAAAAAAGAGCTTAGCTTTGTGCTCAGGTATGTACAAAAACCACAGTGCCATGTTTTGTATATTGAGTGTATTTTGTTCATTTACTTGTACTTAAAATCCCCAGAAATTTGACTGTTGAAAATAGTGGCAAATGAATGATGCTGGTGCTTTTCAAACAGAAAACCAAGAGTTTTTTTAAAGGGAAACTGTGCTTTCAAGACTTAGGAAATGCTCTGGGCTCTCTCTCTAGAACAATCCACTTGAAAACATACCACAAAGTTCCTTTCCCCTGTCTAACTTTGTTGTAAGTACTTAGCGTAAAAGACAAGTAAGAATCAGGGACAGATTTAATACAATTTTAGTAAAGATTTTTCTACCGTTTTAGGTTTTTTCTAAAATGAAATCGGTAAAACAGAATATCTCTTTCAGCATATCAGGTGGCCAGTGCTGGATACCTAGTGGTCAAAAAATAAATGGGAAAAAGGGAGTAGTTAAAATGGTTTCAGAGCAGAAGTGAGAGGCTAACATAACGCTCATCTTTTGTTCTGCAGTGTTTCACACGAGGATTTGAATACAAGAAACATCAAAGTGATCATACTTATGAGATAATGGTAAATAATCCTTTTAGATAACACCTACTCAACCTTCAGCTTTCATAACTTCCCAGGAGTTAATATTCCATTGCCATGCTAAAACTGCATTGAAAAGTTAAGTGAGACAATTCTTTGATTTTGAGGTTTTAAACTGATAAAAAGAAGTCTTCCTTGAGAGCAAATAAAAATGTCCACCTGAAACATAATGGGATAGTGGAGACATTCAAAGCTACATTTTATTATTGTGCCTAGACAGCAGAATGCATCTCACCAATTGCGTAACCATGTGAATAAACTTCTGTTTCTATATTCTTTTTTTTCTTTCCCAAAATTTAAAGTCTTCAGTAATTTTTATTGTGTTTCATAGCATAACATTGAGTTACAGCTGGTAGATAAAACATGTAAAAGTATATCAGAAAATCTGCAGCAACAAACTAGTTTCTGCTGTAGTTGGTGACCTAGTGCCCTACATAATTCAATGATTATTTGATCAGGTTTCATGGGACACAATAAAAGTTTAAAACTACCAGTACTATAAACTACATTGCCCTGTAGTTTAGAACTTCTTTGCTCTTGATGTAATGGACTGTAATAGAGGATCACAGCAGTTTGATTTGCTTTTTTCTTCTCTAGACTTCCGATTTCCCTGTCTTAGATCCTAACTGGACAGCTCAGGAGGAAATGGCACTCCTAGAAGCTGTGATGGACTGTGGATTTGGAAACTGGTGAGAGTTTAGGGGTTCGGATGGGTAGTTTCTCCTTTCATTTCACTGGATCTTACTGTTAAATACGTCCCAGCCCTTTAGATGTTCAGTGACATATTGTAGGTGAGACACTAATTTAGCAGCTACAGTGGAAAACTGGAGTAGCAAATTCTGTTTTCAAATATGCAGTTAGATATTCAAGGAAATTGTTAAAGGCATCTTGTGGGATGGAGGGCATCTCCAGTGAAGTACAAAGCTCCCTCAGTTCACCTTAAAGTCACTACGTTTTGAAGGAGCTCAACCGCTGTGCAAGATTTTCCATGCCTCGGTTTACTCCTATGTAAAAAACAACTACAGAATTTCTCATGCTGTGTGGTTTCAGTTCCCTTACAGTTGACTAGTTAGATATTGTTAGTTTTGGAAGTTTCCAGCTTCTCTGTCATATATAAGATAGAGCACTGGAAATAGTTAATACTTTCTATAGTTGCTACGGGATTTTTGTGCATTTGTAGAGAAAGGAGCTCTTTAGTCATGAGTTAGCTCTCTTGCATGAAAAAGTAGCTGTATTAAAAGTATAGAACTCTAGACTTCACTGAATCAGAACTGTGAGTTCCTATGTGTATGTTGCTGTCATAATTAAGGCTGAAAACTGGTTGCAGTTATGTTCTGTAAGTATGCTGTCTGGTACAGTTTGCCCTACTTAGCAATGCAAGTAATCTTAACTTTTTCCTTAAACACTTGGTTTTTTCCATCCTTTACCAAATAAAGGAAAAAAATACTTTCTTCCCTGGAATTCGTTGCATCCAGCTTTTAGTTTAACAGAAATTGAAATTATTGCTGCTTGTGGGTTGTTTGATTTTTTTAAAGTACTCAACTTAAGTAGCCATTTTATAAAGACAAAATATTTCATTTTTCTAGCCAACCACTTTTCCAAGAAATTTTGGCAAGCTTTCTAGAATGTGTTTTGTACAACCATTTTGGTATTTAAAAAAACCTGTTTCAACATTGCTACATCAAAGAGGGAAACACTATCCAGTTAAAACCACAAGAGAAGCTTAAGAAGCAGAATACAATTCCAGATTTTACCTTTACCTGGAGTTAGTAAAAGGAACGAAATGCTGTCAAATATCAATACTAAATTGTTAAACGTATTAAAAGTTTGGTACATTCCACCAGCCAGAGAGTTTCTCATGTAATTGCAGTGAATTGCATTACTTATGACTACCCAAGAAGTGCTCATAGCGCTGCATCAAATGTCTAAGTATTGTCTCAGCACACAAAATGTGAATTCAGACATCATCACAGAATGCAATCAATCTCTTGTCCAGAAGGAAAAAAACCCCAAACTTCAACATACCTGTGTTCTTTGTATTAAGCCTCCCCTTCTTCCCACTTCAGGCAGGATGTAGCCAACCAGATGTGTACGAAATCCAAGGAGGAGTGTGAGAAACATTATATGAAACACTTTATCAACAATCCCTTGTTTGCATCTACATTACTGAACCTGAAGCAGGCGGAGGAGGCACAGCACAGCGAAACAGCCATTCCTTTCTACCGTGAGTATCCCCTGGCCACTAGCACAGGCAGGGAGCTTCTGCACAAGGTTTCTGCTCTTCCAGGACTGGAACGAGCAGCCTTTGGCAAAAGGTCTGATACAGATGTCAGGGTCTCACAACCAGAAGTTCCTGCATAGCCAGCGGGAATGGTCATTCATAGAAACCACCACAGCAAAAACCTGGAGGTGCGTGTTCATTTAAAGGACATGCTTCCTCAAAGCTGTTTCACACGTGGCATGATATAACAGCGTGTCTGTTGTGGTAAACACCAGCGTGAGTCTCACCCTTATGTTGGGCTGGTGACCTTTCTAGCAGTGTGAACTCAGAAGGGGTTTCTATCTTTAAAACATTTCATCTGATTATCCACTGTGTAGCGGGCCTAACTGCCAGTGTGATTTGTCATAAAATCACTCCCTTTAAACTATGCTGATTTCACACCTCTCTCTTTAAAAATGCCTTCTAAAACATGTATGTTAAATTCCAGCAATTTAACAAATTTTCAGTTTTCCCTATATTTAACATCTTTAGAATTCCCCCAGTCTAACAGCTGTTCCATTATAAAGCTCCCAGAATGGCTGGGTAAAGAGATTGCTTGATATCTGGATGTTTAAATTTCACAATAAAATGGTTAGAGCTAAAACAGCAGGAACCAGACAATTTTGGTTCTGTCCCTGGCTGTCATTGATTTCTTTATTTGACCTGGGCCAAGACAAATTTTCTGTGCCTTGGTTTGCTTTATCTGTAGCATGGGACTTATAATCCTTAGCTCCTTCACAAGTGTGTTGTGAGCCTTCATCCGTTATTGTCTATAAACACTGATCTCCTCAGCTGGGAAGCACTGTAAAAATTCCGAGTTGTATAGCTTTAATTGCAGCTCTCTGTAAATGGCACCCAGAAGATGGCAGATTTAACACCCCTGTTGCTATTAACTAAAAGAACCTGCACGCTGAGACCAAGTGATCTGCAGAGGTTTACTGCCGGGATGCTGAGCTCTGAAATGTAGAGTTTACGTTTTATAACCTATTTATTACCTTGAATTTCTGTGTTTGACTTTTGAGAATACTATGGAAGATCTCAGATTACTGCATTTTTCTCCGTTTTTCTGAATATAACACTGAATAAAAGCCCAATCAGGGTGTTTTTCTTCAACTAATTATTCCCACTTTTCCTGCAAGAGATACACCTATTTACAGATTGGTTTATGTTAGAAAAGGCCCCAAGCCCTACACAACAACTGAAAACCTTTATTTTTTCAGCTGCTGATGATCCCCCACGGCCTACTTTTGATTCCTTGCTCTCCAGGGACATGGCTGGGTATATGCCAGCGAGAGCTGACTTTGTTGAGGTAAGGCTCTCTCTTCTCACATTATCTTAGATTTGCTACCGAATTCAAGAACAACAGTCACACACTTTGCCCGGGCCTGTAGGTGTTTTCTCTTCATATTGCAAACATGAGGACAGGACAGAGTGATTAAACCAAGGAATTAATTATGGAGGTGGCGCTGCAGGCCCACAAAGCTGCCAGCAGGCAGTCTGGGTCCCTGGCTTTGTCCCTGTGTGCTGCCACCAGATGCCCAGCGAAGAATGGCTCTTATGTAAGTGGACTAGATGTTGTGAATTAGATGCTTAGCAAAAGGGGTCAGCTTCAGCATGCTTCTGTTTCATTTCCCTTAGAGAAGCACATATGAGCCTGATCCAAAGATCACTTGAAAGACCTGCATTGTTCTCAGTGTTTTTAGCTGTGGGCCCAGGGCCCCAGTTCCTGTTGCAAAACAAGCTCCTGTACATGAAGTAATGAATTCAGCCATATAGGGGCTTGTTGGTTTTGTACCTTTGAGCAGAATTTCCACCGCAGTGTGGGAGTCATGAAGATTACCTGATTAATTCTCATTATCCTATCCCGTCATCCTGTTCAGTTCCAGCCACAGGGGTGCATATTATATATTCCCTTGTTAAAGCTCCCCTGTGAAGTATGTTGATCAATTATGGAACCTTGCGCAACTGCATATGTAAATGTCTCTGTTTTCACTACTTGTACTTGTACTACTTGTCTCATACTGAAACTTGATACCAATTTTTTAGTGCTAGTTAGTGACAGTTTATTAATCATCTCTGAACAGGAGTTTGACAACTATGCTGAATGGGATTTGAGAGATATTGATTTTGTAGAAGATGATTCAGACATTTTGCATGGTAAGTCCTATATTTTCATACATTGTCTGAAAACAATGTTCCAGAGTTGCCTACACAGCATTTCATTGTGTCTCTTTCTCTACACATTTTTTTTTAAAAGGCAACACGCGTTTTTAGTCATCTCACTTCTGGGTACTGGGATTTAAACCCTGCCACTTCTATGGTACTCACTTTCAAATGTCTTTTAAAAGCTCTTAATCAACTGATGTACAAATGGTACTTATGTATATAGAGTAATGCACTTCCATCACTGCTGAAATGTAGCCAGTTGTGAAGGAGAACGTGACTGACCTCAAATGGTCTCCATCAGTAGAAGGTGTCTCTTTAGGAAAGAAACAAATGATGTTTTATCCAGTATAAACTCTATAGAAGTTTATCTAAGTAGAAGCAATTTGTCTGGAAACAGGTAGCAATGCATCAGTGTTTGAATAGAGACCTGCAGGCCTATTAAGAATCAGAAATATCAATGCCTTGATATTTCTTCCGCTCTGTGGCCAAAAGATACATAATGTTTGTGAGCATTGGAGAAAGGCATAACTTTTGTTCTGATTCAGAAAGAGGAACACTTTCTTCTCTGTTGCTAATACTCTTTTCCTCTACTGTATCTACTTTCTTCGAAGTTCTGTCAGCTATTCTAAGCTCTGTTCTTTCAGGACATCTGGTATCAGGATAGGTATTAATGCAGGCAGCAAGAGAGTAGGTAGTTTAAGACTATGTGCAAAATATTGAAACTGTTCTACTCTTGAAGTTGTGTGATTTTTCATGTGTTAAACATGTATACTGAGTTACGGTAGCATTAGCTGTATGTGCCAACTTACTTTTTTATTGTGAAGAGGATGGTCTGAGTCCCATTACTGCTAATAATACCAAATAACAGGAATTATTAACATGACATTTTAATCCATAGAGAAGAAAAGGTCATACTTTCCCCCACATTTATAAGTACATATAGTGTTTAAAATTACCATGTTTGTGCTTCAGAATTCTCCCATCTATGCCAGGCAGTTTGAAGCTAAAGCCTTGGCATCCTTTGGAGACAGACAAATCGCGTTATGTACAGACAGTCTTTCCAAACTTAAAAACTCAGTTTGAAATTTAGCAGCATGCACACAGCTTGAAAGAATGTGAACACCCTTGGCTCAGAAAAGGTTATGAGAGTGGTATGTCAGTATGTCTTCCCTTTTAATGTTTATTAAAAGGGGGACTGGCTTGTGGACATGTTATGGATTCATCATACCAGCTCTCTACTAGTTTGGCTTTTTATTACAATGAAAAGATACATTTTCTTGCTTCCATATCCTATACAGAGTCCCACTAAACTGAAAAAGCAAAATAATCTCCTAGTGCTATTATTAAATGTTAGTCTCATATTCATTCAAGCTGGTTTACCTGCACTCTCTTCCATATCCCTCACACATCTTCACCTGCACAGTTCAGCCATTGAAGGTATCTCCTGTCACCTTCCTGTTTAAGTTGTCAATCTGAATGCAAAAATCAGCTTTCCTCATCTCTTCAGAATATCATGAAGCTACGCAGGGCCAGACGCTTTGGTCTGTAGCTCAGCATCAGTACTGCGTAACAGACACACAGGAGAGGAAAGTAAGGAAAGGCAGCTATAGGCAGATAGTTTTCCTGGCATATCTTCCACATCTCCTGCACTGATAAGTTTAGAGACTCCTTGAGCCATAGGTTATGTTCAGACCATTTTGACCAAAGGACCTGTCCTCCATCAACTTAGCTGTCTACTGCTAGAACTATATATATTTGTACTTTTGCCCATGTAACATCCTGTAGCAGAGAGTTCCACAATTGAGTTACGAGTTCTACAATTTAATTAGGTGTCGTGTGAAAAAATGCTTCCCTCTGTCTGTCAGATCTTTTGCCTGATAATTTCATTGGATGTTCTCTAGTCCATTCTTCAGTTGTCTTCAGTATTTAGTATAGGATGTCAGTCATTTGCCCTGTGACAACTGTTTGGCAAAGGTTATGGAGTGTGATATTTTTGATCCCTCAGCTCAGGAACTCTGGCAGCTTCCTTCCCACAGCTGTCCCAGATCTGCCCACGTGAGAAAGAATGCCTCTACAAATGAAGTCCCAGGGTCTCGCCAGCTGTTTTTCTCTTACAAAAGACATCTTGAGGAGAGAGGAATTATTTTCTAAAAGAAACTTTGGAATTGGGTCTTTCCATTCTCCAAATTAATACAAAAAAGGAAAGAGCTACATCCTCCCTGTCCTGCAGTTTTAACCTAATTGTAGGATTGCGTACTGTAGAAAATGGCTCCACATTTGGATCTGAGGGAAGAGAAGAGCATTTGGATGATTTAAGAAACCTTTGTACTTTCTAGTTAACAGGCAGAGAAGGTTGTGGGGCAGCCCTGGAGGCCCAGGTTCTTGTAATCTGTCCCGAGGGTGTCTGTCCCACTACTTCCAGGCAGCAGATCTAACGGCTTCTTTACCCACTGGCAAACTTCTTGCACTTGATCTTTTCAGTTGCCCTTGAAAAGCAGCCCTGTGGCTGTCTTCCACACCTGTTCGCAACAATTTTTTTGCTGGCCAATCAGCAACCTATATTTTTTTTAAAGATAAAAGTGTAAAACAAGGTTTTAACACTTTTTATAGCTCAGGGAAACATAAATGGGGTCTTGCAGCATTGATTAAGTATCAGGTTTGGGACAAAGTCCTTAGTTTGTTTTCCTGCCATATGTTAAACCTCACTGGGTTCAAGATTAATTTTTGAAAACTACTTTTATGTTCCATTCTCCAAAAGCTACTCAAGCTAGACCCTGAGAACACACTGACTAGAATAATTTCTATGGCTTCTTTCTTTTATTTCCCAAGTCATAGATCAGTGCTGCAATGTCTGAGTTGCACATACCACAGGAATATTGGATATTTTCGTTGGAACAGAATTTTCCCTTCTTTCCTTTCCTCCACATTTCTGTGCTTTTCTTGAAATTTTGTAAAAATAATTTTATAAGAAGTTCTAGAGCTTGTTTTCTTGACCTGTGTTTCCTGATATTGTTGTATTTTCGTCGTTACATTTTCCTGTGTCACTCTAAACAAGTTCTCAGCATTTTCACAAGAAAGAAGAAGGCAATTTAATACAAGGTGGGAAGACTTCTGGGCAGCTTTTTGAGGACTACAGAAACCTGTACCTGCTGACTCACCAGCTCCTCCCAGCACACGGGAGGTCACAGGCACTGTTCAGTCAATTCTCAATATTAGTGAGACGGTAGACATTGTATGAAATCTCTCATATTTCAATTAACATCTCAAATGGTTAAGTTTTATTCAGTACTTGCAATATACTAAGTGCATGCAAATATACATTGCAGTTAAAGAAAAACATAATGGACAGATCAAAAGGAGCAACTACTTACGAATCTAATTCAGCCCAGAGCGCTTGAATTTTTCATGAATTACAAGTTTTCATCAGGCTGAATTATAACCTTACTAATTTATCTTTTTCCTAGCTTTTGCTCCGCTTTTCTTTTGCATGTAAATGATTTTTACTTCTAACACTAAAAAGTAATTGCTGAAACCACAAGTTAAGAAATGATTGGAAATGGACTGCAGCCCTGGCTGTACAATAGTGAAATTTCATTTTATGAAACGCCAGGCAGCCAATATCCTTCTAAATATTACATGGTGTTTATTCATTTGTGGAAGTTTCTGACATGCTCTGAAGGCAGATCCTCTGTTTGCTAGGGTCCTGCTTTCCTCCAGGGAGGGCAAATTTGGGCTGTAGCCATGGAGTTTGTACCACCCAAGGCACACACTGGGTACACAGCCTGTTTACTCTGGTTCGCTTGCATTCTTCCTATTATTTGGGCCTTGCATGCCAAACAGAGGTTAGCTAGCATGAAACAGAGGTCTCACTCATTAGTGTTCAGAAAAGGTTTTGCAGACCAAATGAGGCTGAAGAGGAATGAAAAGCAAAAAAAACTGTTTTGGACACACTCTTGAGAAACCAAAATATTTTGGGGTTTTTTGGAGTGAAGAAAGGAGCCTTGAATTTTTGCCTATCACTGGATCCTTCAGAGCTACTCTGACCATCTCAAAGAAACTTATCATTTCCCAAAATGGACACTTTGAACACCGTGTCGGCTTGGATTATCTTAAGTTACCAGTACAAACAACTGCCTCCCTAGTATAATACATGGGGAAAAGCACAGGCAAATAATTTTCATTCGTACAGCATCTCTTCTCTCATTTCAATGCAGCATGTAACAGTGTAGTAGCCTGAGTTATTCATGCATTCCAGATTTTGTAATTAGCTGTTCCTGTGTGAATATGTCTATTAAAAACAAAAGCCTCTCCAGAAGCACATGTGGCAGCAAATACTATTTTTTTGTAAGCAGGAGTTCCACTTTTTTCCTTTGTTTGTTCTCATGAATGTTCCTTCCCCTCCCCAGTTGATCATAATTTCTTTCACAATATTGTGCACTCAGGTGGAAGCATCAAAATGCAATGGTTATAGGTGCATAATTACTTGTGATATTTATAGAGGTTCTCCAGTGCAATTTCTGCATGTACTTATTAAGTTCTACCTACACAAACCCCAGAAAATAACCTGTTAGCTTAGCTTGCAGAGGATTTAAAAATATATTTTCCATAAATTGGCACCAATTCCAACACTTAGTAATGTATTTCATTCATGTTTAACTTGCTGCACTTCCCAATTTCTCATCCCCACGTAAAGGCAAGAAAAGAATTTCCTACGTGTGCTTGTTTTTAAATTAGGAGACTTAAATACCTTTTGATGAAAATGCGCGATGAAACTTGAACACTCTGGTTTGGCAAGAAATTTGCAAAAAGAATTAAGAATATTGTGCCACCCCTCATATCTCATATGTAATCTTTTGCTCCTAGATTAACATCAAATCAGGTTTGTATAAATTGAAGAGTCTTTTGCTGGTACAGGATCAGCAAGTGTAACTCAGAGCTCTTGGCTCCTGAGCTGATACGCGCAGCCTTTGGGCTTCAGCTGTCCCTGTTTATATGAGATTTTATTACCCAGAGGACTGCACAGATGAATTGCCTAGAGGCTAGGGGCTTCCTGCTGTTTACATATACATACATATTTTAAAACAGGCACATAACCACACTTCTTTCTTAATTGCATTATTAATTATTTATTGGAGAGTGCAATCAATAAACCACCAGTATCAGTTCTGCTTTTTTCTTGTACCTACAGAGAGAAGAGTGGATTCTGGATTCTGTCAGAGTTGAGCCACCCCTGTTTGCACTGCACAGTGGGCTGGGAGGGGATGTGCTCTTGCTTAGTTTCGAAGAGCTGCATGGCGTCTCTACAGACTGTAAACCCACTGTCAAGTCTTAAGCCTCCTCCTTCTGAGATATTTTAATAATCATATTAAAATGATTAATGTAAGGGAAAGAAAGCCAATGAAGAAATCAGCCAACTCTATGCTTATTTAATGACCTAGAATTTTTGCATTATTTAACATAATGAGGCTAGGGAAGGTGATAGGTTTCTCCTTATTTTTTCCTTCAAGAATTTACCAAAAGTTTATTAACCTACTGTTTGCAGGATAAAGAAGCTGAAGGATCTCCAAGTGGACTAGCCAGGCTGCATACAGATTTGATTTTGAAAAGGATATGATTTCTAATGAGCATGGCTTTTTCCTGTGCTTATTCACATTGTTGTGAACTATTGTCTTTGTTCTTCTGGCAGACAGATAAGTTTAGACATTAACAAGCTAAAATCTTGTAGATGTTTTAAAGAACTATAGCGAAGGCTACATTGAATCTCCACAATTCAGAACTGGTCTTTCTATTTTTTTTGGACTTCCTTGTTCTGTGCAAAGAAGCCTTTGTCCAGAGATAATACCATAGATCCTTAAATCTGATGAATTTGCTTTTCAGAAGGAATAGTTAACAGCTGCATCTATGAAGGAACAAATAAGTGCTAATAGTAAAACAGTCCAAAAAGGAAGAGAGTTCTCAGATCCATATTTACAAACAGCAACGTATTTGGAAGGAGTAAGCAAAACAAAGCTTCTACACGTAGCACACCTGAGGCTGCAGGTCAGCCTCAAACGAGTTTATGACCCTGTAAAAGTGCCACAGATTTTTAAAACAGCAAAGTAGAGTGACCATTTCAGCCTACCATGAACATAAAGGCTTGAAAATTAGGATAATGTAGTGATTAATTATGTATTCTTTAATCTGTTTTGTTTGCTTGTTTTGCAGCTCTGAAGATTGCAGTTGTTGATATCTATCATTCCAGGTTAAAGGAAAGGCAGAGAAGAAAAAAGTAAGTTTTCAAGTTGTAACTGTATTCCTTTGCTTCATTACAATGTTTTGGTCCCCATTATTGTCCCCACACTAAACATAATTAATTTCCTATTGTTTTTAGTTCATGAAAGTCACATATGCAGTGCTCTGCATATTACTATCCCAAATCCAGTTATATATAAGTAAGTATGCTTCTAGCACACCCTGTGAGATCATGTAGCCGTTCTGCAGAATGAGAAGCTGTAATACTCTCTGGGAAACGGGTCACAGATCCACGCCTAGAAACCAGAAAAATAAGAGGCAGATCTCTGTTCTTTTTGTTCTCTAATGCTCATGGACTACGCATAACTCATTTTCTGCTTTAGGGGATAAAAAAAAAAGCTGCCAGTCTGTGACTAATTGCTAGACCCCCACTTTCTCCACAGAAATGTTGCATCATTATTTTTAATTCTTAGTGGCCCATAAGTTAGTTTTCCACAATGTGTAATGAAGATAACTATATTGCTGACGTGAGTTTGAATAATTTATTCAGTTCATTTGACAGCTTTTTAGAATGACTCAATCTATTCATTAAATTCAGTTTTATTATAACTTTCAAATACTTTGTTCAGTATTTTAAATTACATCTTGCCACATTACTCTCTGCTGGAAGAATAAGTAATTTGGAGTTGGGCTCCTCCATTCTCTCTCCTCATAACAGAGCGTAGTTCTGCTGAATGATGGGTAGGAGTTGATATGTACTGACCCAGCTCTTTATAATTCATAAATAAAAAATATTTATGTGGTATAATTTCCATTATGATAAATCATGTCATCCTAGAAAAATAGTGCCATGATAACTCAAATCAGTGTCAGTTTTTGTAAAGTTTCTACAGCAGAATGGGACAAAAATCTGGAAAATGACTTAAAAATGCTGATGTCACTCACAGAAAGGCTTTTCTGCATGGGACAGCAATATTCTTTTATGTATAGGAAAGAAAGTATAATGGATTTAATAGAGCAGCCTGACCTTGACGAGCCTGGCTTTGTAGTATCTCTTACCATTCACAAGAGTCGGGTGTTTATTGAATCACCACATAGCAATGACCACATGGCATTTGCTGAAACTTCTGACAAATGTATTTGTCATGCACTTACAAATGTCTTACCTGCCTTTTTACTCTGCTCATTTCCCCAGTCCTGTCAGGAACACTTCAAACTTATGAGTTGCCTAAATCTTTTTCCTCTTTTTAAAATCTAACCTGTCATGGGAAAATTCCTTCATCCTGCCCTTGGGGATGGAATTAACAGTCCTGCTCTCACCCTTGCTCCAGTAGAAGGATGTTTGTCTCCCTCAGGAGCTGAAAATCATGCTTCATGAGGCATTCCTCTACCTCCAGTTTTGGAAGGACAAGTTGTAAGATGCTGTAGATGTGAAATTTGTGCCGAAAGAAGCAATTTCGAACCTTTAAAGTGATTTTAGCTCCCTTTGTGCTTAGTGCTATCAGAGTTGGGCTAATGCACACCATTATCCAAAATTTATCCTGATTAAAGCCATGTTGCATCACTACGTTTCTCAGCTCACCAGTTGAAAGGTTATGGAAATTTCATATGTGTTTAGTTTTAGACTCCTCTGATGGTCTAAATCAAAGTTTCTTCTGAAGCCTGTGTATTTATGAGGTCCCGTGTGAGTTAATGCCTTTTGTTAATAATATTTTGTTCTCAATTACAGAATTGTAAGAGATCATGGCCTAATCAACCTCAGAAAATTTCAAAGTGAGTATCAGGTGTAACTGCTAAACTTTGAAGAGGTCTCTACTTGAGGAGCAAAACTTTGCATTTTCACTGTTTCCACTGTGGTTTATTCGTACTGGACCATATTCAGATGGTCTGAATTCCAGCAGATTTCCTGCTCCAACTGTTCCCAGCTGGCTGGCTCTAACTACTCCCAGCTCAGTGTTTTAGTTACTGCCTTGGAATTTTTCTTCAGAAGCATTTTGGGCTCCACTGAGCAGGGAGAGGGGTGAAGGTGAGATCTAGGCCTTTTAAATGCACCTCACTATCCTATAAAATAATCAAACAACATATAAATACAATCCTTTATGTAGTCCCTAACATTTTAAAGCATAATTTTGTTGCTTTTACGTCAGTGATTTGTAGTTGTGACACCAGAATGGCCCAGAAGTGTACCAAGTCTGGATCTTCAGGCAGTTCACAGAGGCTGGTAGTGACTTCAAGTTCCACTGAATTTATTTTCTTCTCACATTAAAAGTGATAAGGTATGTCACTTTTTCCCCCTCTAGTTTTGGAAAGGCGATATCCAAAGGAGGTTCAAGACCTTTATGAGACAATGCGGCGATTTGCACGAATTCTTGGCCCAGTAGAGCATGATAAGTTCATTGAAAGCCATGCATGTAAGTATTTTGGGGGTTTGCACATATGTTCTTCAACAGGCATAATGAGGGGTTGCATCATCTACAATCTTTCCTAAATATATACTACTTTTGGAAGGCAGGAGGTTGTCTTTGTCCTCCTTTCCGATCTAACTACATCAGAAGAACAAACACATTTCTGGTTTGATACGTTAAATGAG
Source organism: Clamator glandarius (assembly GCA_033459285.1). NCBI lineage: Eukaryota > Metazoa > Chordata > Aves > Cuculiformes > Cuculidae > Clamator > Clamator glandarius. Next base: position 208,949 of record JAUNZM010000188.1, on the reverse strand, counting down.
CAGCAAGCATTTTTTTCCCTACTAAAAAGTCAGAGTTGTTTGCTTGGTTTCTCAATTGACTGAACATTCTGGTCATCTGTTAGAAGCAGTAATTTCTTATCAAAAGACTGCTATTCATTTACTGGGACTCTGCATCACAGAGAGAACAAAATTCCTAAAGTTTATGTCTGTACTGAGAGATCAGAAGCTGGCGGCAAACTGTGAATTCTTTGAAAGATACATGTTAAACTATGACATGTGTACATAATTATATAGTACAGCTGTCATTATGTCCCTTACCTTAAGGGGAGAGGCATTGTTCCATCACCGAATCATCTCAAGTCTTTATGCATAATCATAACATGCATTTAGTCAAATTTCAGTACGAGTCATTACATCCTGTTTCATTCTGTGACTTGAACTGGGAAAACTGTTGCTCATTAGAAGGAAGAAAGCATTTAAACAGTTGTGACTGTTTTCAGGTGTGCAATTCCAAAAGTATGATCCTGCAAAATCACGAGTCTCACATGTGAGTGCTAGTCCTGGAACCTAGTTCTGTTGTTGTAGTGACGGCCAAGTCCTCAAGTTAACCCGATAGTCGAGTACACGCAGTGTACAGGTTTCCTGAGTAGTACAAGTAAACAAATCCAAGATAAGCAAAATTACTCATTGTAAAACTCAGCAGTGCCTGGAGGCCAGCTGATAAAAGCTACAGGCAGTGATATCTCTGAGCAAAAGATACACAGGTATTTCATCTTACTGACTGCAGAGAAAGAGTTGTCTGCAAGGAAAAATTTTGGAAGGTCCAGTTATGAAAATTGTGGCTCAAAGACAATATTAGATGCTATAAGGAGCCTGGGTGGAGTAACTTTTCAAACCTACTGAAATGCCTTCCAGAAATGCTACATTATTGTTATTTGCCTGGTCCAAGGTATGGCAAAGGAACTGTCAAAGCACGAAGATAACTTTTCTGAGTACACAAATGCTAGAAACCAGCTTAAATCTCTGATCTGGGAGTGTTAGGATGCAGCAAGTTTGAGATTTGATACAGACTTGTGTGGAGGGGTTAACCCTTCCTGTGATTCCATGTGCTTCATAGCCTAACTGTGTAGACAGATAAGAAATAGCAATGTTTCTGGTGCTCCACAGTTGACTGCCACCCCCACTGACCCACGTTTGTTTATTTTTAACTTTCCTTCTGCTTACTCTTGGGGTGAAACAGTGGAATTTGAACTACGAAGGGAAATAAAGCGACTGCAGGAATACAGAGCAGCAGGAATCACCAATTTCTGTAGTAAGTACCTGATGCATTATTCAGCCTGTTCCCATTCCTCAAGGTGCAGAAGGATGAGTTTACAACATTTAGGATATGTTGGATAAAAATAACACTTATCTTTGAAATGTGTTTGCCTTGCTCTTTAACTGAATGAGGCTTTAGCAATAATGCTTCAGTCCAGCTGTGCTCTTTTACAGCTAGTTTGAGCCATCAGCCTGCAGAACATGCTGTCTTAGGAGAGCTCTGCTTCAGTCGCTGCTTCACAAAAGATTCAGAAGAAAACCCCTATATGTGTTGTGGCACAGTGGTCTCCAGGGCTTTATCTCTGGATGCTTTTACTGGCTATCAACAAGTGTGATATCTGGAGAGAGGCTTAAGACTGCTACATAAATTCGAATGGCTATTTTATGCGGAATTGGATCATTGAAGCCTTTTTTGTTTGCATTTTTGGCCTAAAATTAATGAGGGGAGGGGTGCAGGGTGCAGTCTAGTACCTTCTGATGCCAAGTAGTTGTCACAAGGGAGAAAGGCAGAGTCTGGTCCAGAGCTAGAGACCAGTTTCTCGCTTATTTCCTAAAGCAGAAAAACACCAGTCTGAAAATTTTGAGCGAGGCAGCCTGTGAGAATGTGGTATCTGTTTGCCATAGGTGCCAGAACATACGATCACCTTAAGAAGACAAGAGATGAGGAACGCCTAAAGCGCACTATGCTTTCTGAAGTCCTGCAGTACATCCAGGACAGCAGCGCCTGCCAGCAGTGGCTCAGTCGACAAGCTGATATGTACGGTTACAGTAAGACTGTGCGTTTCACATAGCTGGGCTTGGGGCAGAGAAGTGCATCAAGCATGTTTTTCTGCTTGACAAATAGCAAATGCATTCCCAATTTATTACAGTAGGAACAGTCTGCAAAACTCAGAAAGGCAAGAAACTGGATAGTGGCAGCATTGCAGACAAGGAGGTGACTAGTAAGGGCTCAAAATCTGAGTTTTCTATATTTTATATTTCTAGAACTTCACTGCTGTTAATAAAGTCATGGAGGGAAATAAGGTCTATATGGATACTAATGAGGGCACAGATGACACTTGAAACGTTTCAGATGATTTTAGATGTATCAGCATTATTAATGTGTAGTCACCCTGCACAAGCACTTTGATTTAAAGAGCAAGCTGCAGTGCAAAGGAAGTGCATCCTGTGTGCTACATGGTCTGAGAAAATGATTTGGAATTTCCCCAGTCAGTCTACATTGAATTTTTAGTTTGTTCTCCCCTTCTCTCCTCCCCCTTTTCTTTAAAACAGGTTTCAGACATGGTCTTCAATCTGGGAGTGCTAAATATTTAGAAATCCTGTTAACTTCAGATCAGGGCCTGGCTCATGCAAGTTGAACTGTTTAATTATTAGAAGCTGGGGAAGAAAGCAGTTTCAGGGCCAGTAAAGGCCATTCTTCTTAAAAAAAGTAATTTGAAAATTTCCTTTCTTTCTAGTGATTCCGGTCTGAGTCCCACAGTACCAGTTCCTTCGAATTCAGGTAACTGCTAGATGATTGTCTGTCGGAAAAAGCTGTCAGTAATATCATTCTGACAGGCAGTTGAACAGTGACTCTTTTGCTTGAGCACCAAAGTGTCAGTCCTCAAGCCTCGAGATTAAACACTGCTCAAGTCAGCATTACCTCAATCTGCAACTCATTCCATGTGCAAATCCTTAGGCTGTTTTGCTGAATTTCTAGATTTTTCTGACTACAGGTAGAAAACCCATCCTAAAGCAACATTAACAAGGCAGGAAAGAAAAGAATTTTCACATGAAAACAAAATTTTATCTTTAAAAGAGAAAGGTCATCCAGGTTTTTAATGAAGTTGTATAGCGCATACCATAGCAATACGAACCTCACAGAAAGCGAATTTGGAAGGACAGAACACTGAAAAATGGTTGCCTGAGAAGCAGGCAATGTCTCCAGCACTAAGCACTCCAGAGGGATAGAATAAGATGATGCAGGCTGCCTATGCAACTTCAGTTTTCCTTTCCCATGAATATGCTTTTATATTCTTTAATTCTGTAATCACAAATAATTCATTTTTCCACCAAGAGGACCACAACTTCTCTCAGTCCCCAGTAAGGAAAGATTCAGGGATCAGTTAAGGTCCTTATGAACAAGACTTCTATAACATTCCATCCTCATTTGTCGAGGTCACAGGGATAAAGTTTTACTATAATTATACTTTAGTACTGTGTTGCCAGGGAAAACTGGCTTCTAACTCTGTCTCTGCATCCTGTTTTTATGTGGATGCTAGTAAACCAAACCACTCGAACCAGACTTCTCAGAGGTGGCCACTGAGTCTATGTATTCTTCCTCATTTCTGCCAGGAGCCCTGAGAATTGGGGTCAGAATACCAAACAATTACTCATTGCCGCATGCGCTACGTTTTAAACTTGTTGCGCGATAGCTGAGATCTGGTGTTTGGTGAGAAGAAAGCATTGTGTATCTCAGGCTGGGCATCCAGAATCCATGAAGAGGGTAGAGTATCCCCTCAGCTGCAGGGCAGGTAGGAGGAGTGAAGTTAATGTTTTGTCAGGTATTCAGAGGCCAGTGAAGGCGATGAGCCTGAGAGAACATGAATTGCTCTGCCTGTGGAGCTCAGGTAGCACGCAGTGTTTACAAGCAGTATGACACGTTGAACAAAACCCAAACAAAATACTGTATAGTTGGTAATTAAGCAAACATCCTGCACACTGAATAAGGCAAGGGAACTGCAGAAAACTGCCACGTGTCTGTATAATTAACGACTGCGTCATGCTTAATATACAGTAGGGCAAATTAACATTGCCTAACTTCACTTCTACATTCTAATATCTTGACTTGCAGTCTTAATACATTTTCTTTAATGCAATTTGTGTGTCTGTTATTTCCTAGGTTTATGAAAGAATAAAACCACATTCAGTTATGTCTTATCATAGCACACTCATTCCAAGCTGTAAGAAAAGGGAGCTGTTCTGAGGAACAACTTTCTCTACACCTGCCAGAGACTCACTACTCCAGTTCTTCCCAGTCCTTCAGTTCTCTTTCTGATTGGGCTCCCCTCACCCAGACAAGCTCCCATCTGTTTCCTACAGACACAAAGAATAAAGAGAGAGACTTCCTAGTCCTAGAGTATAACCTGGACAGGACAGGGTCTGGAGCAGCACCAAGCACAGTCCTGGGGAAAATGGAGCTGTGGATTTTCCAAGATCTCACCACTTTGCCAAATCTGGGGAGTCTGTCCTAGAACAGAGATCTATCTATGACAGTACCAAACCTGCAGCTCATAGCACAGGGACAGTAGACTTCCTAAACATGTAAATAAATAACCCCAGCTTTGATGTAAGCTTTGGAAGTTAGAAAAATACCTGCAAGCAAACAGCCTTTGTGAACGTTTAAGCTGCAGCAGTTAAAGTTCAGCAGTTATAAACAATAGTGAAATGGAGAATTATCAGACTACCTGGTGATAGATATTTCTTTTAGTACTGTTTATCATAATGGACAAAAATAAATCCATGAGCTACATTTGCTTTACAATATCTGCATTATATGTAAAGGCATTTAAAGAAAATCCTGCCTCATGAAGTTGTCAGTAATGCCAGAGATACTGGCTGCTAATCACACCAATACATGATTTCAGCATCCTTACAAGGCACTGGTTTCACCGCTGCTGGAAGTTCGTCTGGTGCGCTGTGCACACCCGGCACGCCCTCCAGCAGCACTGGCCTCCCTGACCCCAGCTAAAGAGTCGGTTTCGTCAGGAGGTGCAGCCCAGCTTAACCACGGTTGGTGCCAGCTTGACAGAAAGCTATTGTCTTTCAGTTCCTCCCAAGAGCCAGTGAGCCAGGGTTGACAGCGTAAGAGTCCGCACGCAAGTATTCCCAGTGCTTAACGATGCCAGCTGCAAAATCAGACCTTTTATCAAATCAGTGCAGTTTTGTGTTAAGCCCTAAATAACCCTTGGATCATACTGGGTTAAAATCACAGTAATTTAACTGCCTCTGTGATAACACACCCAAAGTGCTCCAAGTTCTTCAGTGCTTTCCTTTCTTGTCTCTGCAGGCAGACGGAGTGCCCCACCACTGAACCTCACAGGTCTCCCAGGAACAGAGAAACTTAATGAAAAGGAAAAGGAGGTGAGGAAAGAAGTGAAAAGATAATCTATATAAAACCTTATCTTCACAGTGCAGGGGTTCTCACACCATCTGTCTCAGGTGCTGTGAATATCATCTCAGCTATATGCCCTGACTTCTCTTTCTTGCTCACAAAAATCATTTGGGTTTTCCAGTTGGCTTCTTAATTTCAGTTCCTGTACTTTACGTACAACATAGCTGCAGCACATTAGCTTATTTAGCAAAGAAAGCTGGAGCACACCAAGGTGCTATTATCCAGACTATGACATCCTTGCTTGCTCTGTTGTGGGACCAGGGTGAGCAGAAGGGTTATTTTTTTCTTAATGAACATTGGTTTTAAATATATTCACAGAGGATTTTATCAAGGGCTTCACTGGATAGAGCCCTGAACCTGAGTAGCGGCACTCTTTCCATGTTACAGATCTCTCACAGCCAAACCTAAGCAGTTGTGGTTGGCTTTTCACTGTAACACCAATATGAACCACAGAGATTATAACAGTGTGTTGTTCTTCTCGTGTTTTTTCTGTATTTCTGCTCTACAGTGCATAATACCAAGCTTTTTGTATGCACGTGTGGCAAAGAATGGAGTCTGGCTTTCTCTAAGCCATGGGCTGTTAGCTCAGCCTGGTCTCGCAGTTGCAGTCCCATACAGAGTGCAGTCACCTAAAGCAATCGAAGGCAGAGGGAAGATCAACAGAGCAGACAGAAATGGGACTGCAAGCTGTGCAGCAACCCCAGGAGAGGGAAACATCGCGGGCAGGGGCCTGCTGGGTATTTATGGCTCAGTCTCATCTGCCACCCAGTGTAGCCCACTGCAATTCACCGAAAGGCAGCTCTGGAAAACTATTGAAATAAAAGGCTTATTTATTTTAATAGAAGTCATAATCTGTTCTTGGATTGTCCACAAGGCAGATTTCAGCGTGTGTGAAACACAGATGTGTTTCAGACTTTCCCCTCTGTGTGGAAGCCGTTTCCCCTTCACTGGAGATGGCAGCATTGAAAATCAGATCACAGATTCACCATGGAACATGGCATTTCTGGCTCCATTCAGCATATAAATAATTGTGACTAGGACATTAGTGCATATGGGCAATCCGATTTCCTCGTCAGCTGAGACATAAAGTCTGAGTTCCTCTGAATTCTGCAATTTCCTATCAATGAGGAACAATCGTTAAGTGTTTCTTTATTAAAAGGAGGAGACAGCCACTATCCCCATTGGGAGCAATACAGTGCACCGTCTAGAGTCTGGTGTTTGGAAGCTAAATAGGAGCATTGCAAGCTAACAGCAGAGCGCAGGGGCTTTTGAAAGCAATTCCTTTTACCAAACTTCCAAACACATAATGTTCTCCCTGCACAGTTCCCCATCCTAGACTTCCGGAAGGGGTGTGCGTAGCTGCTTTTGTAGAAAGGTATTAAAGACTTAGTCTGCAGGGGATTAATGGACAGATGCCCTCCCTGGCTCTCCTCCAGCACACTGAATTGCTGGTTGCAAGTCTCTCTGGCATGTGTGCTCGCCTTGGTTGGTAAAGAACAACGCCCACACAGGGCACACTCATAGTTACGCTCCTGTGAGCCGAGAGCTTGCTTTCATCCTCCTAGTTTATTTTTTAGTCAGGAATGTTTTTGAATGCAGCAGCCAGCAAGCTCCTCCCCTCCCTACCTGTGGATCTGAACAGCTTATAACACAATCACAATCACAGTACGCCTCCCCCAGACAAAAAAACCCACATCTAAAATGTTTTCAGAAAAATATTCACATTGTTACTCCCCCAACAGGGATCACAGAATGAAAGAGCATGACAAGTGTTAGTGTTTATTAACCTCACCTTTTGTCTTCCAGCTCTGTCAGATGGTGAGGTTGGTCCCTGGAGCCTATTTAGAATATAAAGCTGCTTTAGTGAACGAGTGTAACAAACAAGGAGGCCTGAGACTGGCGCAGGCGAGAGCGCTCATCAAGATCGATGTGAACAAAACCAGGAAAATCTATGACTTCCTTATCAGAGAAGGGTACATCACAAAAGCCTGAGGACAGACAGCAGCACTTTGGCTGGAGCAGGCAGATGTGGAGAAGCTTTGAAGTCACTTTGATGGTGCTGGAAGATTTCAACAGTGTTGAATGAAGGACATTTCCTTTTGTTTAAAATCTTTTGGGGCTTTTTTTTTGTAAAAACAAGTAGGGAGCTTTGTTAAATTGTATGAATACTGACATTTCTTTGTCTCGTTTCCTTTTGACTCTGCTGTTTAACACCGCTGTTGTCAGAATTACGCTGCATAGCGCTGGAAAGAATCATATGCCATATAAGCATATCTTAAATGTGAATGGGCATTCATTTCTAACACCTCCTGTAACTAAAAAGAGAATTATGGTACTTCTATTCTCACAGTGACACAGAATAAGGACAGCAGAGCAGCACGTAACGAGAGTCAAACTTTGACTTTGTGCGAGTACTGGGGTATAGAAACGCAGTCCACTCCCTTCTTGTACTCCTTGCTGAAACAGTGTCAGCTTTCAAAAGCGATAGTACATGCCCGAGGGTATAAAAATAGAGCTCACAGTGGTCCAGTCTTTTTAACTTAATTGTGATAAAGGATGGGAAAGGACATTGCAGGGAAGCTCCTCAACAGTTGTTACTTTTATGTGATATTAGCACATATCACAGCATGAGAGCGCTGTACAAACCAATAAGCTTCATCTGCTCACTACTTGACTTGTGACTGTCAAGTTATATATAATCCCCCAGTTTAAGCCTACATTGCTCCAGCTTGTTGGAAAGGCTGGATGTTACAACCTGAGTGGCCCTTTGGAACATAAATAGACGCTCGGTACCCCAACATTCTTTCACAAGAGAAAACAAGCAAAGAGCATAAGAAATGGCGCAGAGTACACGCTTCAGCCATTCCTGCCCTCCTGTTCAGGGTCTTTCTCTCCCAACCTACCACATTAGCAGTGACATATGCTGCTGCCTAACAAAGCAACAATGAGGAGCTACAGGTACTGCACACATCCCATCCCATCCACTGTACAACTTCAGTACAAAACATTTGCATTTGAAAAGATGACCGGGTGATGAAGATGGTTCTTTTCAGACACAGTTTAGCACAGTTTACTGATTGTAAAGTCTGTATCGAACAGCTTCCATCTCTGACAGAGTGCTGAAATAGTGCCAGAGGAAACCTAGTAGAGCAGGAAGGATGTTGGGTCCTGTCAAGTTTGGGATCTTCTGTGGAAAAGCTGCATGAGCTGCATTGATACTGATACCTAGTGAAGGTGTTTGGGGTTCCCCTCCCCCCAAAGAGTAATTATCCCGTGTACCTGAGGTGCCATTGAATGTGAATATTTTGGTTTGTAATAAAATCAAAATGACTCAAAACAATCTTATATCCGTGTTCCTGGACTCCAGGTGAGACTGTAAAGGTCATGCAGCTGCCTGTATCTATATGCATCAGCTTCTCACCAAGAGAGAGAAGAGATAAAGGCACAACAGCACCTGTACGGATGTGACCAATAAATTACCTAGGAAATATTACTATTTAAAGAAAAACAGCAGTACAAAACTACCCACTAAAGATAAAAGCCTGTAGAAATTGAGACTGTGTAGACTGCAAATGCCAAAGGAGGGGACAAAGTAAACTGCAAATCCTTGGGAATGTTTTTCCCAGTTATCTTTTGACATTAAGCAAACAGCCAAACTGCCTTTCTTCCTGCCCAGTCTCCCAAGTGGGAGGTGAGCCAAACACACTGGTACCTCCCGTGACTGTCCCGAGATCAGCAACGTCCCCACCCAGCAAACCCCAGTGCTGTTCCTCTGCCCCAACAGGACCCAACCACGACTGTGAGCTTCAAACAGAACTACCCGAATCAGAGCTGAGCCCTGAGCTTTGAGCAGTGCTGAATAATTTGGACACCTAGAAGATGTCAGGGAGAAAAGATCACTGGAAAGGTGAGGGCTGCAGTCCTTTAGATGGCCAGGATGGGAACCAGAAGAGATTTCTCTTTCCAAGGTAAGTAAAGGAGCGTGAAGCAGTGTAGAAGCGAGGCTGGGATGTTGCCCTCAAACAGCATCAAAGTACACAAGCAACAGGATTTTCCCCTTTCAGAGGCCATTCCCCAAGCAGGAGATGCCCGGTAACGGCTCCCAGCGCACACAGGGTGGCCATCATCATGACCATGGCCACATACCCACTGAAGCACAATCGTCCTGGGGCTGCTCACACCCGTGGTTTGAGGACAGGAGAGCAACATGTCGCCACAGACACACCCATGGCACAATTTAGGTATAAATCTAACCGCTTGTAACCTCAGCTGGGGCCAGACAGCCTGACACGGGGCACCCCTTCACCCCAGAGCTTTCCAACCGCTTCCGATAAAATAAACCCCAATGAGCAGACAAGCACAGCCCACCCAGACTGTGCTGCTGAGGCTGAGCTTGTACGCTCGGGAGCAAGCTCAGCTGAACTGGGTTTAAACACAGGCTTTAGGCAGGAGATTCCTCCAAGGCACAAGGGCTCAAGCCAACGCCAACAGATCCCTGCTCTGTCAGTGACAAATGCTGCTCGTCCTTCTTCCCCACCTCGCTCTCATGAGCGCCATTAAACAGAGGAAAGAAAAGCCAACGCTCAGGCGCGGGGCAGCATTTTTGTCCTCCTCCCAGCCGCCTGTGTGTTGCTATGGCCCCTCTGAACCATTTTCTGTCACACGGGGAAGAGGTTTTTGAGGAGAAAAGCCACCACTGAGCTCCTCTCTGCCTCTGCCACACTGGTCCCTCCGCCTTTAAATCCCGGCTCCTCTCTGACTCCTCACAAAATGTCTCCGTGGCTGCCTGCTAGACCCAGCTCCAGCCTCCCAGGAGCTAGCTGTCGCCTTGATGTCATTTGGAGAGGCTTTGAAAGGGGGATCTATCTTTATCCGTGCTGGGAAGCGCCATGCACGGCTCTGGCACTGTGCAAGTAATTAACAATAATGAAAAGTTGGGGTTGCCATGGATATGCTGTTCTATTTACAACGCGCATCTCTCCCCATCACCCAGACCCGCGCAGCAACCAAGGGAAATCAGAACCCCATTCAGTGCCTTGGCGTGTGGTTTTATTTTTAACTAGGAGGCTGTAATAGGAAGGCAGCCAGGCAGGACGTCAGGGGCACAACAGCGGCTGCTCCTCAGGCCAGCTCCCTCAACGGATGCTTGGGATGCGGCTTGGGGAGCGGCACATGAGGTTTCCGTGCCTCTTGCCTCACCCAGACACGAGCTCTGCCAGTGAAAAAAAGCCAGATAAAAGTGCTTTTCAGATACCTCAAAACTAACCGGTTGTGTCTTTACTGTGAAAAAAAGGGAGAAAATAAAAGACAGCTCCCCACATGCCAATTTTGAGAACTGGGCTGCTAACGGGCCCTCCCTTCAGACCCAGCTTTGGGAGCAGTGATAGTTCAGGGGGTAAAGAAAAAGAGGGAAGACAAAAAAAAAGAGAGAAAACAAAGCAGAAGAAATCCACCTGGGGGTTGTTTTGGGGACTGCTGTGCGGGTCGCCCAGGCACGGCGCTCCTGGAACGCAGGGCCTCGTTAGTACGCTGCAGGCTCTCAGCTACGGATTGCAGTTGGCTTAATTAGAGACTCAGGTGAACATGAAAGATTAAATATGGAACAAGGCTGGGGACAGGTGGGAAGAGAGCCAGTTTGGGTTAATGTGTTGATACGGGTACCTGCAGAATTAATTACAGCAAGTCCTGAGTGCTGCAGGGAGGCTGTCGCTGCTTCATCCCAGCACCGTCTTAGTCACCACTAATAGCTGTCGCACGAGGTATGTGCGGTATGATTCTGCTTCGGGGCTGTGTTATTCGCCTGTCATTAAAAGCATGGGGGGTTTTTGGGTCTCACAGCTGCCGTCACAGCAGCAGCGAATGCACTCGGCCCATTGGTGACTCAGTCCTGGGTGGTGGGGGCTGCCTGGAGCAGATCCCGGGGGCTCCCCCTCTCCCCACCACCGCTGCAGCGGAGCAGATAACGCCGATAACCAAGGCACAAGAAGCCCTACTTTTAGTGCCTGCTCGAATTCCCAATCGGGGAGGGGGGGGCCGTGAAACCTAAACCACCTCCTGTTGGAGACACCACCACGCTGGAACAGCGGCTTTTCAGCTGTAGTTAAAGAAACACCAGAGCTGCCCTCCAAGACGGTGCAATACAAAAAAGGGAAAACCACACAGCAATGTCCCATAGCCATCTCCTCTGCTCTTCCAATGAACTGCTTCTGCGAGCTCCTGGGAAAAAAACAGCATAGATTTATCAGTGTGTAGAAAGTGCACCGAGCAGCAACAGGAAAAGCACAGATGTTTCTACCCCGCTTCCTTCACCTGGAGACAACGGAGTGAACCTACCAGCAGCTGCATGCACACAAATGCCTGCAGCCCCCATAACATAGTGCCAGCATCCCATCAGCTCCCCACGGAGCGTCCGTAGGGGAACCCCAGGCCAGACCTCACAGCCTAGCATCAGCACACCATGGCAGCGCTGGGTCAGGACTGTGTGGGAACCCAACAGGCAAGAAGGGAGCAGGAAAGAGCATAGGAAACCTAATCATGGGGTTAAGCACAAGCTCAGACCCCGCCACAGGGTGTCCAGCGTTCCAGACCTCTGAGGCAGGGGAGCTGCTAGGCCTGCTCCCCACCAGCCTCAAGCAAGCATGACTTTTTGCACGAGAGAAAGCAACCTGGCATTCCTTGAGCTTTCTGTACGATCACTAACACCTCGTTTCTTTTGCAAAGCCCGTCTGGGAAGTTGATGTTTGATGAAAAAGCATCTGCAAGTGCCAGCACTCTCCAGCTCTTCTCACTAAACATGATGGAGACGTGAGCTGGGAGCACTCCTGTGCAGCGCTCTGTGGGCTCCCAGGAGATGTCCGAGATCCCTGCGGTGGGGCAGAGACCCTGGCTCAGCTGCCTGGGAGGCTGGAGGCATCGCACGGGCTGCGATGGGGAGGGAGCCGCAGTTGGAGAGATGCGAGGAGCAGCAAGCGCCTCTGGGGAGGCTGAGCTGCCAGGCCACGTCAGTCCATCAGCCCTTGCTTCCCCGCCTGCCCACTGAGCCTTTCCCTGGGGCGCAGGGTCCGGGAAGGACGCAGAGCATCACCCGTCAGCCAGGCTGGAGGCACAGCCCCATGACTCAGTGGGTGAGCACCCCAATGAAGCTCACCTCACCCTCTTGAGACCGAACAGCACCCCAGCAGCCCTCTGCGCCCAGTGTCTCACCAAGGGAATTGTCAAAACAGCCCCTACCATAAGGTTCCCTGCACAATGCACCTGGCCACTCTGTCTCTGCTCCCAGCTGTCTATCGAGGGACCCCTCAGTGCCACAAACACACAGAGCAGAGCTGCTTCCCGTGAGCCTGTAGAGCCCACAGTCTCCTGCAGCCCATCAGACAGGACAGCAGGGGGAAAACTGGCCTTGGCGGATGGTCCTTTGCTCCAAGCAGCCCGGCCAGGCAGCTGGGAGCAGGCAGGGACACCCGGGCTGCTGGGGCAAGGCACGAGGATTGCCCTGGTCATGACTAAACCTCTGGCATGCGAGGCTGCCCACAGCTGAACACGACCGGGAGCAACACAACTGGGTATGGAAACACTCCCCGCTTCAGCCACTGCCCCTGTGAATTGGAGCACCCTGTGCATCTGGAAAGGGTCACATGCCCTCCCAGCCAACTGCAGACTAGCCGTGTTGCAGGAGCCCCAAAGCCAAAATCTGCTCCTTCCCAGGGGCACTCTGGCTATGGGCTGGGATACATCACTCCTTCTGTTCCTTGTGTCCCTGGAGAGCAAGCAGAAATCCTGCTGTGTTGTGCCATTCCTCCTGCCTCCCTAAGCGAGGCCTCCAGTGATCCACATTCAGCCACTTAAATTGGACTCAGTGGCCTAAAGCTCAGGTTTTGTTTCCCCCCCATTAATAAGCCACAGTCTGGGCGCCTGCTCAGGGATCTCTGCTCCACACTGTCACCTCGCATCAAATGAGATGCAGCCGATGGTTCCGCAGCTGGATTTATCCCTAGAGGATTACTCGCTGCTTCCCCCCAGGTGCCTGGTGCTGTCAGGGAGGTGGGGAGGAGAAAGCAGCACCCCAGAACCAGTCCACAGTTCTCCTGAACACCTCAAAGATGCCCTTCAGCTGGGACACAAGTGCTGCCGGGACAGTCAGCACCTGTTGCTCTGCAGTTTGACCATACTGGGATGCAGTTGTTGCTACCAAAAAGCAGGAGGTTCCACAACCCTGAGCTTTTTGCATCATGCAGGGACCTTTCTCTGCATCACGTCCGTGCAGGCGGCCGAGGGCGGGGAAGAGTAAACTCTGGCGTAGCCATGGAAACTGGAGAGAATGGATGGATGGATGGTGGCAGATCCCTGCACACCACGCCACGGCCGGGCAGAAAGCAGCCATCTGCTCCCCACTCAGCTGGCCTGCGTGACCCTGTGGCTGCTGCCCGATCACAGAGTGTGGCAGGAAAACACCCTGGTGATTAAGCTAATAGCCCTAATGAACAGGTAATGGACTGTGGGCAAGACGCACCCTTCGGGAATGTGCCTGGGTCTGCACCCTGCCACACTCACCCCAGCACACTGGGCATGGCTGGTGTGTATCTGCCAGGCTAGGATGCGGCAGAGGTGCGTTTGAGCCCTTCTAACACCACTGCCCCCCAAAAGGCACCGTGGGGCACAGGTGAGGGTCTCTGGTCCCACTTCAAGCATTTTGCCCCTACACAGCCTTTGTACCTCTTCCAAGAGATACACAGATTCCTACAGGAAGGGTGGGGATCCAGTCCACAACATGATGTTTGCCTTACAGGAGGGCTGCATAACCTGGACTGTGTTTGCTGGAGCATCAGCTGCCTTCCTGGGGCAGAGGGGCCCACGGAGGCACCACTGGTCCCCCACGTGCCAGGGCAGAGGGCGAGCAAACAGCCAAGAAAGCACTCACTGCCTGACAAACTCCCTGCGCTCAACAGCAAACCCTCTCCATCCCATCTGCCCTTTCGTGCATCCATTCTGGCTGAAATGGCTCTTTGCAGGAGTGGTTGAGGACACCAGCCTTTTAGCAGCCCCAAGCCTGCTCACTGAGTGCCCCCCGCTTCCCCACTGTCACTCCCAGCCTCCCACAAGCGAACCCTTTGCCAGGTCTGAGTGCATGAGAAGCTGACCTTTCCTTTTAGCTCTGGTACCCACTGCATTTGCTGCGTCCTTGGGTCAAAGGCCTCCTAAGTTTCCCTCTTTGCATCCTCTAACCCACACTAAAACCACACAAAGCCATGACAAGGTGAAGGCTAGAAGCACAAGTTACACCAACATTAAAAACATCCGTGCACAGTTGTACAAGCAAAGAACTGTCCAGGACCAGCAGTTATAGCTGTGCAAGAGCCCATTTCTCATTTAATGACAGTCAAAGAAGGGGAGAAATGAGGGACTGAGGTTCTTGGAGAGGGAACCCCACAGGTTGCTGAGGCTGCCACCCTAAATCCCATCCTCATCATTCCTTTCACTGCTGAAACCACTCCAGGCTTGCACTGCAAGGGCTTCAAACACCCAGCTGAAGGCATGGTCCCTCAGACACCCCCATAGTACAGCTGTAACTCAGCTTCTCAGTAGACTTGAGATCGCCCAGGGGTTCACCTCTGCCCCTGAGATGGTGCAGCTCCACGGAAGGCAGCAGAGCAGAGCTGATGCAATGTGGAGACAAAGCAAACCTTGAGCTTACAGAGACAAAATCCTTACATTTTCATTTTTTGGCCTTTTGAGGTTTTCTTAATTTGTCTATTTTTGTTCCTCACCCACCTCCGCGCTGAGTGTGACAAGAGCCTTTGCTGGAGAGGCAGGGTTTTAAGGAAGAGCGCTGGCTGTTATAAAGCAATGAGGCTCATGGAAAAACAGCCTCTGGAGCAATAAACAGATTTGGTGCTGAGGGCTGTGAGGGACGGCTCCATCTGGGCTGCTGAGTCATGAAACCTGCTGAAGGGAGATACAAGACAGAGGGCTCAGGGCAGGGGAAGCTTCCTATTAGGGATTTTTGCTATTTTGGTCTGAACGTGCGACAACAAAACCAGAAACTGAGCAAAAGCGAGCCAGGGTGGCAACGCTTTGCTCCAGCAGCCTGGGAGTTAGTGGAGGCTGCTCTCCTCCTCCTCTCCCCAGTGCCAGGCAGCTTCATCCCATCCCTGCCATGGCAGTGAGGTGGGTGGGAGCAGATCCTTCCACCTTAGCCCGACAGTTTCCAGCCAAAGCCAAACGCTCCCCTTTGCTGTGCAGATCCCCCCTGCTCAAGCCACCCCTCCAAGGGGACCCCAGCCTCCTCTGCCTCTCGCAAAGGAACAGCCTGGCCCCTAGCACAGTGGCCATGAGGAGCCATGGGAGCAACGAGCCTCCCCCTTTCACCCTGGTTTCCAGTGCTGGAAGGACAGAGCAGCAGCTGTGGCTGAGGGATGTCCCACAGTCCACAAAAAAACAGGTTCATCTCTCTCTAGGGCTGTCCCCCTCCCTACTGGGCACCCACCGCATCCCCACAGGGACCCTAATGTATCCCCTCACGTGCTGGCAAGGTCCCCATGGGGACATGACATGTCTCATCCCTGAGAGGACCCTGTCCTGCTCCTGCATGGATACGGCCATGTCCCCACATGGTATCATGTCCTCGCAGGGACACCTTCATGTCCTTAGAGGGGCTCTGTCACATCCCTGCATGGCCTCTGCCACATCTTTATCCCCACAGGGACCCTGTCATGTCCTTCCAGCGACTGTCACTTGTCCCCAGCCCCACAGGGACTCCACCACACCCACACACTGCCATCTCCCCTCAGGAACTCTCACTTGTCCCCAGCCCCACCGGGACCCTTACCATGCCCCCATGCCAACAGGCACCCCACCATGTCCCCACACACTGCCACATCCCCACAGAGACCCCCATCATGTCCCCACAGGGATCCTCATTGTCTTCAGCCCCACAGGGACTCTGTCACGTCCCCACGGGGATCCTCTCGTGTCCTCACAGGGATCTGAGACCTTGTCACATCCCCACGCCCACAGAGGTCCCACCACGTCTCCACACACTGCCACGTCCCCATAGGGACACTCTCATGTCCCCACGCCCTGCTGTGTCCCCATAGGGACCCTCTCATGTCCCCACAGGGACCCTGCCATGTCCTTCCATACTGCCATATTATCACAGGGACCCCACCATGTCCCCACATTGCCACGTCTCCCCAGGGACCCCGTCATGTCCTCACACCCTTGCCATATCCCCATAGGGGCCCCTCACATCCCCCCATACTGCCATGTCCCCCGAGGGACCCCCCTTACGCCTCCACAGGGACCCTGCCCTGTCCTCAGATATTGCCATGTCCCCTCAGGGACCCCTTCATGTCCCCACACCCTGCCATGTCCCCTCAGGGACCCTGCCATGTTGTCACACCCTGCCATGTCCTCATAGGGACCCCCTCATGTCCCCACACCCTGCTGTGTCCCCACAGAGGCTCTGCCATGACCTCACAGGGACCCTGTCATGTCCCTATAGGGACATCTTCATGTCTCCACACCCTGCCATGTCCCCCCAGGGACCTCATCATGTCCCCACACACCCTGCTGTGTCCCCACAGGGACTCTGCCATGTCCTCACAGGGACCCCCTCGTGTCCCCACACCCTGCCACGTCCCCATAGGGACCCTGCCATGTCCCCCCATACTGCCATGTCCCTATAAGGACCTCTCATGTCTCCACACCCTCCCCTGTCCCCACAGGGACTCTGCCATGTCCTCATAGAGACCCTCCTATGTCCCACAGGGACCCCCTCATGTCCCCACACCCTGCCATGCCCCACAGGGACTCTGCCACATCCTCACAGGGACGCCCTCATGTCTCCACACCCTGCTATGTCCCCCATAGGGACCCCCTCACGTCCCCACACCCTGCCACGTCCCTCGAAGGACCCCTTCATATTCCCCCAGGGACCCTGCCATGTCCCCACAGGGACTCTGCCATGTCCCCACACCCTGCCATGCCCCACAGGGACTCTGCCATGTCCTCACAGGGACGCCCTCATGTCTCCACACCCTGCTATGTCCCCCATAGGGACCCCCTCACGTCCCCACACCCTGCCACGTCCCCCGAAGGACCCCTTCATGTTCCCCCAGGGACCCTGCCATGTCCCCACAGGGACTCCCTCACGTCCCCACGTCCTGCCATGTCCCCCGAAGGGCTCCCTCATGCTCCCACGAGGACCCTGCTATGTCCCCCATAGGGACCCCCTCACGTCCCCACACCCTGCCACGTCCCCCAAAGGACCCTTTCATATTCCCCCAGGGACCCTGCCATGTCCCCACAGGGACTCTGCCATGTCCTCACATGGACGCCCTCATGTCTCCACACCCTGCTATGTCCCCCACAGGGACCCCCTCACGTCCCCACACCCTACCCTGTCCCCACCTCCCGAGACCCCCTGCCACCCCCCCCCGATCCCCGCCACGTCCCCCCGTCCCGGCCCCTTTAAGGGCGGTGCGGGCGCTGCCCCCGCCCCGGGGCCGATCGGGGCGGCGCCGCCCGTAGCCTGGTAACCGCGGCTCGGCGGGGGGCGGCCCCGGCAGCGCCCGGTCAGGTGGCAGCGCCGGACACCGGCACCGGCTGCCGCCCGATAAAAGTCCTGCCCTGCCCGGCCCGCAGCCAGCGCCGAGCCGCCCGGCAGCCATGGTGAGAGCCGCAACGGGGGAGCTCGGGGAGCTGCGGGAGGGGGACGGGACTCAGCGCGGGGAAGCGCCGTGATGCAACGAGACGGGGACGAGGTGCGACGGGGGGAGCTCGGGGTGCAGCGCGGGGGGAGCTCGGGGTGCAGCGCGGGGAAGCGCCGTGATGCAGCGAGAAGGGGACGAGGCGCGAGGAGGGGAGCGACGAGAAAGGGACGGGATGCAACGCGGGGAAGCGCCGGGTGCAAGGGAGGGAGCGCTCGGTGCTGAGGTTTGCTGGCTTCCCCCGCTGTTTCTGCGTCGTTTACCGCGAGCCGTGGTTAATGTGCTTTAAACCCACCTCTCTGCGCCGGCTGGGAGACCTCCAGTCCTTCCCCCCCACCTCCCAACCCCGGTACCCCAAGCCCCGTCATCCCAGCCGCGGGTGCCCAGCTTCCCCGGCTGCTTCTGCGTTGTTTACAGCTTCTGTGATTCTGTGATCCCCCCCCCCCAAATTCAATGTGTTTTGAATTGAGCATCCCGTTCCGGCTGGGAGACCGCTGGTCTTCCCCCCCCCCCACTACCTTAATCCCTCTGCCCCCAGCCCATCATCGTGGCCTCGGATCTGTGCGGGGGATGCGGGATCAACCCCCTGTGCAAAAGGAGCTGGATGGATCTCGGGTCTGCCCAGTGGGATGGGGCCAAGGGGGTGGCCAACAGGACAAGGTAAAGCCTGGTCAGGGGTGCTGAACCCTGGGAAAGCCTGACTGGAGAGGGGGAGCTGCTCCTTATAGACACCCCGAGCGAAGGGACAGGGTGTTTCCTCCACGTGGAAAGAAGCCTGAGCCCATGTGGTGCTGCCGGAGCATCCCTGCATCCCGCCCGTCGGGGTGCTGGCTGCCCTGGGCACCCCTGGCTCGCAGGGCACCCCAGCTCGTTTGTGCATCTGGCTGCCCTCAAAACCCACCCGGCTGCGTGTGCGGCTCTTGACTCAGTGCCGGAGTCACTGCTTGGAGCGACACTCGTAATCGATGAGTGGCATTTGGCCGGAGGGAGGCTGGGAAGGGTTACAACCTGTTCGACTGGGCAGCGAATGAGTCTCTTATTCTGCAGCTCTGAGTATTGACAGATGTCCTAATATCATGTTGCACATTCAGTTTGTCCCTAATGCCAGGGCCACAGGAATGGTGGAGGGAACAGCCTTGACAAAACACTGTTTTCCTTGCCCTGGCAGGGAGTGGATTCCTCCCTCTGGGCCTTTCCATCCCCCTTGGTGTGTGCTGTGTTTTGGTGGCAGGCACGGGCTCGGCAGCACTCCAGGCGATGGAAGAGAAGAGTCCCCAGTTTGGAGAGTGTGTGTCCGCTCCCACTGGCAGAGCTCTGCTGCCATGACTTGGCTAACAAAACCCTGGTGAACGTCAGGAGGGGAGCAGTAATGCAGCAGGTTTTAATCGATTTATGCCTAGAAGGTGCGAATGCGCAGATCTGCCTGTCCTTTCAGCCCCCAAGAGCTCACCTGGGTCCTGGGCAGGGTCACACGCATCCCATCCCTTCTCTGGAAACTAAGGTGAAATCCCAGGGATTTCATCCAAGCCCTCGCTGCTCTGTGGGGTCTGATCCGGGCTCCGGCACTGTTTCCTTGTCAGTAAAGGCAATATTGAAATTTGCATGGCTTAATTCAATACCTGATCTCAGCTGGAATCTCCAAGCTGGAAAGGCAGAGCTCACGCTGCTCTGGTGCTTAGAGACGTACAGGGTGGGGGCGGAGGGGGAATAATCTAAGCCAGATGTTATGGGAGGGAGGAAAAAAACCTGCAGAAGCCAAGACAAGAAAGTCTCGGACAGACCTCTGTTTTGAGAGTCGGTACCAGCTTTGTCCCAGGGAACTGGGCACATGGCACATCTGGGCATCCAGGCAGAAGTCAGGAACGAGGAGAGGTGAAAAGCGTCTAGGCAAGGTGGTGGGTACTGGGGAGGAGCTTTTCTCCTGCTCACCACGCACTGGCCCCAGCAGAGCCTTCTAAACAAGGCTGTTCACCAGCACAGTGGAAAAGCCTTCCAGAGAAGGCTGTCCACTGCTGCAGGACCTTCCTTGCAGGGGCTGCCTACCACAGGGGTTTTCCCTAGAAGGCGTGGGTGATGCCTTCTCCCAGCCCTTTTCCAGGTACAGCATCCTTGCCACACGCATGCTGATGTATTGCTTCAAAAAAACCCCAAACAAACAGACAGACATACTGAGCAACTGTACTGCTTAGAGAAATGTGAGCATCTAGCAGACAGGGCTCTGGTATTTGGAAATAGCTTGGAAATCTCTGAACAGCAGCCCCAGCTGCTTAGAAATAAAGCCTTAAACCAGAACCCTTTGCTGGGCACCGCAGGGCTGGGGGCGGCTGCCCTGGCAGTGGTGCTTGCAGAGCACTCCCAAGTGCCAGTGCTACGGCTCGTGGGCTGGTCTCGCACAGCTACTCCCCCGCTTTAAAAAAGAACAACCCTGAAATAATCAAGCAGGCTCTAGTTTCCCAGCAGGAATGCTCAACAGATGCTGCCAGACTCATTCCAGCCCTGCACGCCACGGCCAGGCAGGTTTGGGTACCTGGACTGATGGGATTTGATTTTTCCCTCTGTCATCAGCCCAGCCAGCAGCACAGAGAGTTGGCTGTGGGTTGCTTCCCCTTGGAGAGAGGCTGAGCAGCAGCTCACGGGGGCAGGAGTCCTGATTCACGAGGGAATCTGAATTTACTTGGCGTCTGTCTGGCTGTACAAAAGGCATTTTCTACCCAGCTTTGAGTGGGAGGCAAGGGGCACTGGCCTTGTGTCCCTTACATGGGAAGTGTTTGCTACTGCATGGAAGCTTGATTTCCAACTAATTCATTAAAATCGGCCTCCCTTCCTGTTAGCCTAAGCAAACCCATCCATGTGCTTAGGAAGTGGTCTCCTTCCTTAGAGCTGCTGCGGGCCAGCCCATTCCCATCCTGCTTCCTTGCTGCTCTCCCATCAGCTCCTGCTTTTACTGCCCTGTTCCAAACCACTGGTTGGCCTTGGAAAGCACCGTCAGCCCCTGTTCACAGGGAATTCCTCCCGTGGGAGTGCGTCACCATCAGGTTTACTGGGGTGCCAGGCTCTGAGACCTCTCCGGAGAAGTGGGGCTGCATTCAGAGCTCGCACCAGCTGGGTGAGTGCCAGACAGTTTCCAGGGCAGGTTATAATGAATTTGCAGCTGCCTTCGATTTTATTGGTTTTGAGGTGGGCTGGCAGGGATGGGACGCGAAAGCAAGAAGCAAAACCCCAGGCAGGAAAGACCCTTTGTAAGCTGACCAGCCTTGGTCCCAGCAGAGAGCAGGGTCACACATGAGCAAACACACCATGTCCCTGTGTTTTGCTGAACTAATAAGGAAGAGATTTTGTCTCTCCTGTCAGCTGTGACTGCACAGGGCACGTCCCCAGGAAAAACAAGGCTCCATCTTGCAGCACCCTGGAAGCTAGAGCTCCCCGAGCGTGCCCGGGCTCCTCTCCATCCATGCACCCCAGGGTCGCAGACACTCAGATACAAGGAGCAGGGGATGGAGCTTTTCTAAACTCCTCCTGCAATCCAGATACCATCAGCTGACACTGAAATAAGCTATAGTGCTTCAGAACAGACAATATCTCTGCCCAGGGTCCAAAACCAAGCCATGATGTTCAGCTGAGTGTAGACCTGATGCTGCACTCGACTGTGGGACCCTGTTTGTGCCTCCTCAAGGCTCAGTTCTGGGTTTTTAACGAGGGTTTCATGCACCCAACCGGAGTTTTTAAGGAAGGCGAGGACGGCCACGCTGCTGGCTTGGAGCAGGACCCCGCAGGTGAGCCCCGTGTCCTCGCCGCTCTCGCCAAGCGGCTGCCACGCAGAGCATGGTGTGTTTGAGCTGGCGGCTCCAAAATAGACGCTGCTTTAAAAAGAAAGATGGTTTGTTTTTCCTGTGTAAAACCCTCTTGCTGGTTGTTGAGGGAAGCTGTCCCCAGAGCGGAGGGACTGTATCATGCTGGAGTTTATAAATACCAGCATGCTGCCCGTCTCGCTGCGCTCCGGCCAGGAGCTCTCCCCGTGGCGAGAGGTTTTGCGCGCGGCTGGCAGGATCCAGCTGTCAAGCCGAGAGGAAGCAACCCTGCCTGTTCCCCCTCCACGGCAGCAAGGAGGGAGCGGCTGCGTGGCAGGGAGCGCGTAACGTGGCCGTGGGCAGGCTCTGCCGCCTCGCTGAGAAATAGTGGCAGCGCGCATCAAGAGTCAACGGAGCCGCTTTCCCCTGCGAGGCAGAGGGAATGCAGGCAGCCAGGGACCCTGGCCAATGGGACAAACAGCATCCATGGAGAGATCCTTCTGAAAACATCACTACTCATTTTTCGTCTGCTCCTTTGGTGTTGGGAAAATAGTAAATCAGGGAGCCAGGCATTGACTCGTAGAGCAAGGAAGGGCTGAGGAGCTCATCAGCTGGGCATGTTGGGCTGATTTAGAAGTCACCAGCCATAAGGCATGCGCTGATGGTCTGTAAACACTTGCAATGCTACCCATGCTTTTTGCAATTGCTCATTAACCCCTCCTAAGCTTGGTCAGTGTATTAACTCCGCAGACCGAGGCTCAGTGGTGCGATGCCCCTGCAGCGTGAGCAGAGGTTGGCTGCTAGAGCGAGGGTGCTGCTCCTTTTGACTGCAGGAGGCAGCCAGGTGAGGTTTGCAGAGTCTTGGCCTTACCCAAACCTGCCCAGAGCACCAGGCATGCCGTCAGCGAGCCGTGACGCAGGATCATCTGCTGTCACCCCTCCAAAGGCAGCGTCACAGCAGGCTGGGACAGGCTAATTGGGGTTTGTCAGCCCCACAGCCTAGAGAGCTGGCTCGGGTCATGGGAGCAGCCCCAATCCCAGGTGTGTGGAGGAGGCAGTGCCTGGGGAAACAAGGCTTTGTGCTTATGGACTATGCGTGTCTGATCTGGGGCTGTTAAGCAGGGATAACTTTGCAGCCGTACCCAGCGAGTTCCTTGGGTCGAGGGGAAGGACGCCTGAAATGCACCGTGAAACCTTTTGAGAAGTTACCAGTGTGCTCTTGCGAGCACCAGGGACCTGGCTGTGCTGCGCAAGCAGCCAGGCCTGCTCAGAGCTTTGGGCAGACTGATTATTATCTTGATTTAACATCTGACAGCTCCCATCCTGTGCTTGCCTGAAAGACTAATGCAGGCTGCAAGCAGGAATCAATCGGGGTTCTGTTGAGGCATCCTCTGTCACAGCCCGAATCACCCCACCATCCTCTCCCTCCTGCTTCCCTTTCCTTCTTTTCCGCTTCAAAACCAAACTGCTCATCCCTCCATCATGAGGATGTGCCGATAGCTCTGAACCGTGAGCCGGAGAGGAGCCTGTAGCAGCTTCAGGAGCACATCCACAACATCCAAAGGCAGGAAAGCAAAGACTCCAGTGGAGCGAGCAGAGAGCTGCGGTCGCTGCTGTGACAGCGGGGAGAGGCTGATGCCCTCGAGCCCACTTCAAACTCCCCCAGACTCGGCACGAGCAAGACCTGACCCTGAGAATGGCTGCAGTTTGTGCTCCCTGCTGAAAATTATTTTAAATGCTATTCTCTGAGACCGTTTCTGAAGCAATTTTGCTGTTCAGCCTGGCTAGGAAGAGCCCTGAGCAAGCTCGTTCATTCAGCGCCTGCAATATTGACTCTTCTCTTTACTGCAGCATTAGAGACCATTTGTCATCTCCAAAATGAATAACTTTCCCCCTCCTGGGAAGGGGGAGAAGGCTTGCTTCAGCACTGACATTTCACACACCCAGCCCACAAACCTGCTTCGAATCCCAGATGATGATGGTAGGAATTAAACCAGGGGCTTCGCTATCTTTGTTCTATCAGCAAAGAATGGCCCATGACTTGCCTGGTCCTCCCCACACGCTCGATTCGTCACGGACGTCTCAGCCCTGTCCTCCACACTGCTCCAAGGATGCTCTGGGCAGCACTGGGGGCAGGAGAAGCAGCTGCCAGAAAGTCAGAGCACCCAGGGAGCAGCAGCAAAGCCCGAGCAGGACCAGCGTTTCCTCCCCATCCAGCGAAATCTCCTCCGAGTCGCACAAACACATGATTTCAGAGTCCAGGGGAAGAAGGGCCTGGGAGATGCTCTGACCCCTGTCAGGTACCAGCTACCTTGCTGCGTTACTGACTTACAATCCACCACAAACTGCAGGTCTTACTCAAGTCACTCAAGAATCAAGCCACAGTCTCTGCTCTCAATCCAGTGGAGCCCTTAAAAAAAAAAAAAAAAGAAAAACTCTCCCTAAAAATCAGAGAAAACCACCCAGCAGCACCAGAACAAGAAACCAGAAGCTCAGACTTGCCAACTCATTGTCTCAAGATCAACAAACAAGGCTCTTCCCTCCTGTCCTAGGGATCACAGCATATTTAACTAATAGCTGCCTGTTTGCCTCTGTGTTTTGAGCTTTCAGAGGTGTTTTCGAGCCTTTTCTCAGGAGGCCCAGGAACCAGGAATGCTTTCCTGTGGGAATATCGGCCTTTGTTTGCAGGACTGTGTTCCTGGGAACGATAGCAAAAGAAACAAAACTCCAACTATCACAAGATTTGGAAGAACAGAGCCATAAGCATTGCCAGAAGCAACCTTTCTGAGGGACCAGACCACAAGCTATTACATTGGTGTCGTAGGGCTTTTGAAAAACCCTCTTTTCTGAGGAGCAGCCGCTCTGATGGTGGGACATCCAACCCAGGTGGGACAGAACCTGGTATCAAACTGGTCAGCTTTGCAAAGACACACACCACGAGGCTTCACAGGTACCACAGGCAAAGCATCTGCCCCTTCTCACGGGCCCAGCCGCAGACGAGCCACACGGCTTAGCCTTGAGTTACAGCAGAAACACGCACAGTCTCTGATACGAGCCCGCCAGGCTTACCTGAGCAGCGCGGCAGGGAGCGGTGGGTCTGCAGGATCCTGATCGCAGCGGGTGCTGGCGAAGTAACCCCTCGTCTCAAACCTACACCCAAGGACAGCCCTGGCTGGGAGCTGCACAGAAAGGACCTGAAGGCTTTGAAGACTAGGCATCTCTAGGCTGTAATTACCCACTTGTTTCCCCCACCCCAAATTATGCAGATGAAAGAAATGGCAGAACCCACCAATCTGGTGGGGAGGGAGGAGGCTGCACCTGCCCAGCCCTTGTGTCACCAGGGCCAGGGACCCTGGGGACCCCTTGTCACCCAGGGTTACCCCAGCAGGGTGAATATGTGGCAGCAGTGGGTCTGTGTGCAAGAGCAAGACTAAAGCAGAGCCTAGAAGGAGGCTTGCTGTGGGCCAGAGCTGTTCCAGGATTAATTAATCCATTAACTGGAGTCAGTTTAGCAAACAAGGATGTGGTAGCAGAAATACCTGGTTGCTACTGGACCACCACCAGCTGGGCTTTGCTCAAAGGACTACGCTGCACCCTCTGGGGATTTCATCCCTTTGCAGGAAACCACAGTTAATCTCCTCTGGAAGGTGGCTTTCGGCTGCTTCTTTGGAGACAGCCCCAGTTCTGACTCCTCGACATAACATCCCGCATCGCCTTGCAGCCCGGGCAAGGGTAACAAGCCCACTGAGACAGGCTCCAGCACCCTTGGGACATCGACTTCAAGCTCCAGCCTACACAACCACTCAGAAACTCAAACTGAGAAGAACCAGGAGAAGACTGGGGTGTTCACAGGAGATGCTGCGGGGTGGCTGTATGGGTGCAGCCTCCCACAGCTCTTTGCAGGTCCCACAGGTGGCACAGCCGGGGCTGGGCTGTGTTCCTGCTTCATTGAGCTTAAGCCATTTTTCTTTTTTTTTTTTCACACAGCAACGGCTGAGAAGAGGCTTCTCACTCTTTTTCTCTCTCTCTGCCCCAGCACAATGACAAGAACTATTGCATGAAGAGCAACAGTGGTTGGATTACAGCAGGGACATGGCAGGATAAAGCAGGCGTGTGGAGAAAGGCAAATGGAGTTTCACAGGAACGAAGCAGCAGACTTGAGGGAAGCCTTTGTCCGAGGCTGGCTGGGGCCAGGCAGGAGGGTTACGAGAAGCTGCAGCTATCGGGACAGATAAGGATTCATACCAGCAAGCCTGGCGGCTGCCGTGCGAGGCAGACGAGGCGCCTTTCATTTTCAGGCTCCCTGCGAGCCAGCAGCTGCTCAGCCTGGTGTGTGTGGGCAGGAGGACCGCGGCTTTGTCACATGCCTGAGACAGCGTGACGCAGTCGGTGGCATCCCAGCCAGCTCCTGCTGCGAGAGCCGTGAAGCACGGGAAGGGCTGCTGGCACCTGCCCCTCTCCTTTAGCAGTTTTCCCCCAGCACCTGCTCCTGCCGCGGCAGCATCCTCAGCTACCAGGGCTGAGGGAGCACAGCAGCCTTATCGCTCACTCAGATAATCAACTCTTTCTCCAAAGCGTTAAGACTTTCAGGATGAGAGCAGTTTGGGTTTGAGCAGAGGAGTGCTGCCTGGTGTCAACCAAGGGAAGTGATGTGCGTAGGTGGGATGTGGGACTGTGGGTGCCCACCTGCATTCCCAGAGGACCCCAAAATCCTCCCTGTTCCCCCACTGCTGCTGACAGCAAGCAGAGGTGGGATAGATGGGTGCCTCCCTAGTCCTACTTCTCTCTTCCTAAGGAGCAGCGTGTCCCGTAGCAGGTACCTGCTCGTGCCATCCCAGGAGCTGCATGCAGGATGCAGGAAACCACAGCGGTTGAGTTTGTAGAGCGAGCCCAGCCTGTCACATGCAAACGCCCGGATAAGTTGTTGCCTGCAAACAGGAATTAGTTTATGGAAAGCAGCAAAGCTCTTCCCAACCAGCCCCGAGGAGCGCTGCGAGGCTGCCTGGGTTGCAGCTGGAGCCCGGGTGCAGAAGCATGGACGCAGGGCAGAACAGCGAGCTCAGCACCCAGCAGCGTGTCAGGGCCCCACTGGGGCAGAGATTTGGGTGCTCTGGTCCATGGGAGCAAAGCAGGGACGCTGCTGCCCTGCTCCCGGAGGTGCCGAGGCACCAGCTGGCCCTTGGCAAGCGCATGGGACGAGGTGGCAGTGCCCACCAGCTTCTCCCTTTGCCCTGCAGCGTTTGCCGGTTGCCCTGCGCTCATGTATCCCAGCCTTTCTCAAGGGAGGTGCGGCATTCAAAAATCCTGTTTGGCTTTGGCCTCAGGCTGGTTTGTCTCAGCCCCAGAGCCTGCTGGCAGCCTGTGCCGTGGGCTCAGCCCTGTGCAAAGCCTCCCCAGCGCAGCCATCATGCCGTACAGCCTGCCTGAAGCACCTTTCCCTTCTCTGAATCCATCTCCAAAGCCGAGCCAGCCCCTTTCCCACCGACTCCTGCTCCAAAGCTCAGCATCCAGGTTCTTTCCTCATTTTAAAGCCACACATGGGGAGAGTGAGCCCTTTTCCTGACGCTTGTGTCCCAGGGAGGGGGACATGGAGCAGCCACCAGCCCCTCGCTGTCGGCGCCACTGTGCTGGAAATGCATGAAAGCAGGGAGAGTGAGGGAAGGCAAGTATTTTGGGGGCAGGTGTTGGTTCTACTCTCCTGTGTTCCAGCAGCGTCTCCCGGCAGACAGCCCCTTCACCTCTGGGGACTTGTCTTATTTCTGCTCTGGCTGGAGAAATAAAAGAGAGGCGCGCTGCCCCCATCTTCCACTTCACAGGAGCGGGATGCTGTGGCTCACACCAGTTCTGCCCCTTCCTCTTCTGCTTTGTAATTCCAGCACTGGCTTGGGGAATAGGACCAAGTGGTGCAGCCCTTGCAGAGGGGCTCCCAGGACAGAACGCTTTGGGCACCATGAAAAGAACAGCATCAGCTGTCTAGGACTAGGCGATTGTCTCGGTGGATGCTGAAGGAGATGTTAGAGCAAATTAATTACTTAAACTGTTTTTTTTTTAGCCATGACTTTTGTGCCAGCCTCAGATTCCTCTGGGTCTAACGTGATTTTGAATGCTGCATTGGCAGCAATTGCTTCCCTGAGGCCTCTGTCTTGCCCTGGGGAGCAGGCAAGGAAACTGTGGTCCTCATTCCCAGTTCTTGGACAACGACCTAAATTCGGTGGCTTGAACGCACCTCAGCAGAGGGGGCTGCCTGGTATGCTGTTTGGGCCCAGCACAGATCCCAATAAACCCCATGCTCTCTTCTCTCCCAGCTCAAGGTTGGACACGCTCCGTGAGACATCCCAGCTTCAGCTGCCCACAACGCTCGTGTGCCGGTCGGTGATTTGGAGCCGGACAGTTTGTTACCGAGTGTAAGTGCCCAAATCCTTTGCATTGTCTGTAACAGCTATTTGAGAGCAGGGATTTCCCCTGCTCCAAGGACTTTATTCCTTTGAAAAAGCTCTGCCTTTCCTAGCTGCTCCAGCCAGGTGGCTGCAGTGGGGGTGTCCTCAGGGGAAGCTGAGTGCTCACAGCTGCAGCGAAAAATCTTCTTGTTGGGACATGAACTCCTGCAGTGCCGGCACTTTGGGCCCTCGGCTTCAGGAGCTGCTCAAGTAGCTGCCAGCCACGGAGGAGACCAAGTTATGCTCATTATGTTAACGTACCACAAAGCCATGCCAAAAATCTGCTGGCAGCATTACCAGCCGCTGCTGAAACCTGCCGGTGTTTCCCGGAGTGCAGCATGCAGGCACATGGCTGTGCAGGGTCGGGGAGTTGCAGCTGGGGTCCCTCAGCCCTCCCAGGACTGTCTCTGTTACCTGCTGGAGGGACAGACCCTCTGTGCAAAGCCTGGTGACACTTGGGTGGGCTCAGACGTAGCTGGGCAGAGCAGGGACTCCCCAGCCTCTCCCATGGACCATGTCTGGCTGGAGACTGCACAGCTAAAAGAAACTTAAAAATTATAAATATTCCAAGGCTCATCCTCTAGCTTGCAGCTTCACTGGCTTCAGAGAAGCCCTAAAGGGGTAGGGGAAATAAAAGCGGGGTCCTTCTTAGGGAGCACAGCAGAGCTAGGCAGGAACGCGTGGCTCATGAAGGCAAACCCAAGCCTTTGCAGAGCGCCTCTTTCTCCAAAGCATTAGTCAGTCATTAAGCAGCAGGAAAAGAGCCTCCCTTGTCCCAGCCTCTGCTTTGGTTCTACTCTCAGCTTCTGACATAACCAGGTCACTCTTTCCACACTTCCCCAGCCTAGATGAGGGCCGATTACTGATCTGGATGGACATGACTCACTACCTTTTCTAATGAGCAACTTTCTTCCGTTTATGTACTTTGGCGGGGCCTTTCATACACCTAAAAAAGGAGAAAGGTGGCATTGGGGAGAGGGCAGGGTGATGGAAATTGCTGGCATCCACATGCAGCCCGAGTGAGCTGTTCTCACCATCCCCTTGGACTCGGGCCAGTTATGAAGGTGCTGCTTTTGAGCATGGAAAAGATGTAGCTAATCTTCCACGTGCTAATCCTGGTGAAATGCTGTCTGGGCCCACAGGTAGACTGCTTAAACCCTCGACGAGTAATTGGAGCTAATTAGGCTGGGAGATTTTTTTTTGTTAATATCTGTCCAGGCGATGCCCGAGGTCCCCAGGGTAATAAGCACTGTGCAAACCCTGAATGACCTTATTCCATGGAGGTTTGCCAGTGGGAGATGATCCAGGCCACAGCTGGGCGAGCTGGATTTTCCTTGGTTTTCCTGTTCTCTCACATAGACATGGTCTCATCGGACAGCTGCCCCACTCATGTGGTGTTGCTTGTGTTTTGCAGCAACTAAGCAGAAGAAGCTCTTGCTGTCCCGGCATCACCAGGCTAGACAATCATTCCCTTGGCTGAAGATCCCATTGGATCTCTTCCCATAATGGAAGTGTGAGTGCCAAGATCCTCCATGACCTCCAGAAGCCACAACTCCTTACCGAGAACTCTGATGGCTCCACGAATGCTTTCCGAAGGTGCCCTCGGGGGCATCGCCCAAATCACCCCCTCGCTGTACCTGAGCCGGGGCAGCGTCGCCTCCAACCGGCACCTGCTCCTCTCCCGGGGAATCACCTGCATAATCAACGCCACCATCGAGATTCCAAATTTTAACTGGCCCCAGTTTGAATATGTGAAAGTGCCTTTGGCTGACATGCCCAACGCCCCCATCTCCCTGTACTTCGACAGCGTTGCTGACAAGATCAACAGCGTGGCACGCAAGCACGGGGCCACCTTAGTCCATTGTGCCGCCGGCGTGAGCAGGTCAGCCACCCTCTGCATCGCCTACCTGATGAAGTACCACAAGGTGTCCCTCTTAGAGGCGTACAACTGGGTCAAAACGAGACGCCCCATTATACGCCCCAATGTGGGCTTCTGGAGACAACTGATAGACTACGAGAGGAAGCTCTTTGGGAAGACGACGGTTAAAATGGTACAGACACCCTATGGCATCATCCCAGACGTTTATGAGAGAGAGCGGAGACCCCTGATGCCTTACTGGGGAATTTAATGTGACTGCAGATGGGAAGCACAACAGAAGGGACCCGCTGTTCTGAATCCACCAGACTGGAGACATTCCCTTCTCCTTCTACAGCCAACTGTGGTTCTTTTCCATACAGCAGAACCTCAACTAATTCTCACCTCACTAACCTACAAGGCCAACGATTCCCTTCAAAGCATTTCTCTCTACAGGGATTCCCCCATCCGCACTTCTCTGATTTAGTAGAATGAGGTCTCCTTATAAATTTCTTCCTTTCATAAAACCTTCTTCCCTTTTTTAGTCAGTTTATCGGCATCCTACAAGGAAAGTCCTAAACGGCACTTGGCAGAGTTAATGAACAAAGTGCGCTTTGTGATGCGATATCCTGGATATTTCGTTAATAGCTTGTTTGCTTCCTTGCAAAATCCTGTAGCGGCATGGGAGCGGCACTAGCACGGAAGGAGCGAGTTTTTTTCAAGAGCCAGGAAGGCAGGTGTGCAGGGTTGTGGTGCTAGTGCTGGTGTTTTCTTTGACATCTGTAGTGACTCTCAGTATATAGTGTTTGAGATCTTTAGTAAGCTCTTAATCTGTATTAAAAGTCAAAACAAAACACCAAAAAAAAAAAAGTCAGTCCATGTCAGCCACAAGTGAAATGAAATTTGAACGATTCAAGTCAAATAAATACAAGATCCTTTTTCACTCATTCCATGCCAGGGCAGTGGTCCTGGGATACACTTACACTTCTGGTGTTTTTTGAGGGTGGAAAGTAAACAGATCTTGTCTAAATGTGGCTCAAGTCAGAAGCTAGAGGTTAGCCCCCCTCCCCCCGCGCTGGACAGCCAAAGAAACATTTAGGTGCATGGCCACCGTCCAAAGGGGATGGGCTGTGTTTTTTAATATTCAATCAGCCAGTAAATTGAAAGTAGGTAAAACCGCTTGATTACTTTAGAGCTCAGTATGGTCGTGATCTGCCTTAGCCCATTTCTAAGTCACTTCATTATGTCCTTAAGGTTATGTTGCATTTTAGAATTATTCCACACAAAATGGCGATCTGTTCAACCTCCCGGACAAGGATGGCTTTACGGAGAAGGCTTTGCCTCGTTCTGTGTGTGACGAGAACGATTCCAACCTGAGATGTGGGAGAAGCCTTTCCGTGGTGTAGCCGCTGCCTCCTGGACGTCGCTCCCATCCTCCTGGCGGATGGGAAGGGACTGGTTTCGTTAGAGCGTAACTGGATCACCGGGAGAGCAAGGCAAGTCCATTCCTCAGTGAGACATTTTTGTCCTCTGTTGCAGCTCAGAAGGAGGAATACACAGATTGCTGAATGCTGAGATAGCTATCTGATTAAAATGAGATTCTATACTTGTAAAAAAAAATCAATAAAGATTAAACAAGAACATGTGTTGGTTTCCTATTCAGAACAGCACTAATGTATCTCAAGTAACAGCGAGAACAGGGTGTAATGCCGAGCAGTGGCTTTTAACAAATCTGGACCTCAGTCTTGGGAAAGATACCGTGGTCTGTTCCCATCACTTGGCTAATCCATTTAAATCCATCCAGGTGTCCCGCAATTCCCCATCCTCATCACAAAAGCCAGGCAATTAATTTGGCTATCTCAAAGTTTTTATCTTCTAAAGCGCTAGTGGAACAGCTGAGGTGTCAAGGGACAGCAGACACGGTTAAAGGTTTTCTCCAAGCTGGCCCAAGCTGCGTGAGGATTGCAGCACAAGCAGGTCTCCGGTTTCCCCAGACTAAAAGCCACTGGGGCTGACATAATTATCAGTGATACAAAACAGCATGAATGGCCTTAGCCTCATCTGGATCAGGAGCAAAACCAGGTCTGGTTGGAATAAAGGTCTAGATTAGAGTGAATTTGATATGGAAGTGTTGATCAGCTACCACCCAGAAACCATGTTTCAAACCTACTGCAGAGACCAAGTTTTACCACACCAGGCAAACGCCCCTTGCTGAAAGCTGCTCACCTGGGGAAGGGAACGGTGCTCAGTGATCTCTAGGCTCTGGCAGGAGGTCCAGCAAGATTAGCCAGGGCTGCTGTAGAAGTTCATGGACTGAACTAGGCCCAGGGCCACTTACTGGAGTGCTGGTGGGACACAGGCACGCTCCCCATGGAGATGGACGTCACAAGGTTGGCTACAGGTTCAACAAACACCTTAACGCCAAACGTGGGCACAGAGACACCACTGTGAAATGAGTTACTGCACATCCCTCAACACTGCAGGGGCACCCGAAGCCCGAAAGAGGTTTCCCATATGTAGTATGTACAGCCCATTCCCCCTACAGACCCTTCTGATACCCATTATCCAGGATGAACCACACATAAAACCCCCCAAATACTTCAACACCATTTTCTTCAACAATATCAAACCATGGATCTCTCTATCCTTCAGCATCACAAGAACAAAGTGCAGCCCCACGCTGGCAGAGGGACCTCTCCTGCTTTTGCAGGTGACCAAGAATGAACTTCTGTCCCACTGACATAAAAGTGAGTTTTGCCATCAAGCTGCAGACAGTTCGGGTTTCATGGTTGTGGCCCAGGTGTAGCGACAAACAAGCAAACGTAACAGACTGACTGTCTATTTTAAAAAAATACATTCTACTCCTCTCTCTGTTTTTATCATGCACCAGGTAAGTACGAAAAGGAACTAAAGATTAAAATTCAAGACTAATCATTAATCTGGAGGCATTCTGAAAGCATGACATTTCAAAGGGGAAAAAGTATTAAAACCCAAAATCTGCTTTCAAAATTAAACTTTACCTATCTATGATTTAACAGTATTTTCTATATAAAAACTGGAAGGTAAAAATTCTCCCTTTGGAGTAATTCTATACACTTTATACACACGCTGCCCTAGTACCTAAGGGGGAGAAGATGCTGATGTTCAGCCAAGAAAGCATCAAGACTGACTTTTAAACAAAAAGGAAAGTTAGACCTATAAAAAAACATAACAGCCTAATAAAGCACATTATGAAATAAAGAATTCACCTCTCATACCCATTAGGGATTCTATTATGGAGAAGCACAGTGATATTAATGCTTGTAAGTATTTCTTTGCAAAAGCTCCTCTTGTGTGCATTCTAAGATATTTTATGCAAGTGTCTGGTGTTCGCCCCCTCAAAATCCAGTTTTTCATGCATCCTCAGATCTGTAAAGACCAAAGAGGAGCCAGAGCCACAGTTTAGCTCCAGAATGCTGTGAGCACGCCAGCTAGATCTGAGGGGGAGATCGTTCTTCCTGCTCCCTGTAGCCTTCTCCAAATGGTCGATATCCGAGTTGCTTATTATTTCATGTTACTCGGTAAGAGAGCTTTTACATACTAGCTACCCAGAAAGGTTCACTTATACAGTTCATTATGTTTAAGGTCCTTTTTGTCAACATTTCCAGAGCAGATTTCACCCTGCCGACACAAACCTGTAGAGAACCCCCCTTGTCAGTGCCCATGGAGCTTGTACCAGAGATGCCAACCTCTGGGTACCAGCAAGCAGCAAAAGCAACATTTTTTTCCAAGCTGCCTCCTGAAACAAGTGACTTCACAAGCTGGTGAGATAGGAAGTGAGCTCTTTATTGAATACATGGTTTGAATCTCAACAAAGGATTTATAAATCCTTACAAGAATTAAGGGAGTAAACAAGGTACTAAAGTCAATTAATAACACTGATTCTCATTGGATTTAAAACATCATCAGTGACTCTAGCATAGCACAAACAGAAACAGCTCCAAATATGAACCGCAAAACCACTTCTGGAAGAGAAATAACATTTGCCTAGAGGGCAGAATAAAGAATCACAATAAAAAAAGAAGTTTTCTGACCACTTTTCTTCATAAAATTATGACATTTATATTTTAATATTGAGGACTGGAATTAAATACAGGCCCAGAGAGCGAAAAAATCTTTCAGAAAAAGTAGTTTGTACAATAGCAGCTTCTATTGAAAAGGCAGGTTTCACTTCAGGTTTAATTAATCTGACATGTAGCTAAATGAGAACATTCCTTGGGTTTTCATGAGCTGCTTCTCAGCCTTAGATTAAACTCCAGTAATGCTTCATTTTCATACAGATGGCATGAATTTCAAAGAGTTGCTCAAAACAAACCCAGGTGCAAAGAGGCTGCTGGAGGGGAGGAAAAGTCAGCAGAGTGGTCAAGGGCAGAAAGTAACAATTCCCACGCCACAAATAACCTTAAAGCGGCCACCACGGGCCAGCGAGCTGGGGGAGCTCAAAGCAAAGCACAGTAAAGGATGGGTGGGGGAAGAGGCTGGAGCAATCCCTCTGCTCCCCAGCACTCCTGCCACTCAGGAGAAACCCCAACACACCAGGACAGCACAGAAGCATCAGGGGTACCACCGGGCAAAAGCCATATATACATTAAATACCCAAAGGAATAACCTCTTCAAATCCCAAATATACACAAATATATAGATAAATCACATTCCACAGGTAATCCCAAGGCAGCTCCAGAGAACACGTGCATTAAATAAAAAAAGAAAACTGTTTCTCACTTTCTTCTAGTGAAAGACACAAGCAGGAAAAGGGGTTACAGTTATGAAATTCAACACAACCCAAGCGAAAGGCAGCGTGTCCGTTAGCCTGTATGCAGAGGAAGCAGGGGGATGTGGTCTGTCACAATGCACTGTAGAAATTACTGTAACCTTGGATACAGATTGCAAGGGCACAGGGCTTTGGCTGGCAGTGAAGGATCTGAGAAGGTGCTGAAAGCAACAGTGAGTCATTTTAACGACTAGGATATGTAAGTGAGATGATCCTCATTGCACGATGCCTTTATCGGGGGTATCTACGCGCAAAGCAGTTGGTGTATTCCCATGATGTAAAGGTGTTCAGACCAGAAGAATGATTTCTGCTTGCCACAAATACAGTAACATTGCCTGCTGCTTTCCCTTTCGTAAGGAGCAAGGAAGCAGTAGTGTCATACTTCAGTAAGCTCTGCCGCAATTATAATTGTTAATGCCATTTCCTTATTTTTATGGGCCAAAAGAGAGGCTGGATACATCTTCAAGAGGGAACTTACTTGTTTAACAAGTACAAGAAAAATATCACTGAAAAATGCTTTTATAACAGCATAACTGGTGCTGTATTTGAAATACTGGTTGCTTTAAGTTGCACATTGTGGTCTCTTTTATTTGTGGCATTCTCTTTTAATTAGGAAAAAAAAAATCTCATCTAGCTAAGTGTTCAGGAACTGTGGTGGAAACCCACGCTAACAATAAACTCCCTTTTCCCAATATAGCATTTCATAAGCAACAGGCTTTGTGTCAGCCAGATACTCAAAACCACTTGAGAAGTCCCCTTGCTAGCAGCAAGATGAGGCTTTGCTTGAAGTCAAACAATGCTTAAGTGCTTCTGTAATTCAGCTCGCAGAAGCCAGTGCTGGCTTAGTGTGCTGAGCAGACCCCAAACATCAATGGGAATACAACAGCCACCCTGGATTATGATGGGAAACAATGTACGTGGTCAAAAATTACAGCGCCGACTGCCGTAACTATTTCACACCTAAT
This sequence comes from Clamator glandarius, assembly GCA_033459285.1. Lineage (NCBI taxonomy): Eukaryota > Metazoa > Chordata > Aves > Cuculiformes > Cuculidae > Clamator > Clamator glandarius. The sequence goes on along the minus strand of JAUNZM010000188.1, from coordinate 172,956 downwards.
AAATGAAATAGAGAGCAAGCTACAAACGACTGCCCTTTTTTTGATAATTACTGGGCAACAGAAGGCAGGCAGTCACTGTGACAGTACTGAAAATCCACCACTTGATTAGCTTGAGCTTGCGACTGGAGGCACAAGTTGCTTATTATATGAATGAGCTAATTTCAGGCAGCAGAAAGATTTATTTTAATTTGCGTAAATAAGGGGTCAGACACCTAGCACTCTAATTAGCCAAGATTGTTCCATAGTTTAGTATAACTAAGCCTTTTTTTTTTTTTTTTAAATACAAAACATCATTTTTCCTCATTGCAATTTCCATTTCAGCAAATAACCACTGGTCAGTGTCAGTAACTCATAATGGAGGCAAGATTAACTTGGAAAAGCTGTCAGTATCTTTGGAGAGAAAGGAGATTTTCTAGAGATCTGAGAAACTGAAATCAACTACCCACCTGTAGCAAGAATTAAGGGCTGTCCGATTCCGAGAAACATGTTATTACAGAGAGCATTAGACTGCACAAGTGACACAGGCATGACATCAGGAAAAGCATATTAACATACAAAGAAGGTGAGATATATATATATATATATCTATAGACAGATAGGAGCAGACACACTGTATTAGTGGAGTCCAATTTCCAACAGTGATGCAGCCACACAACTACCAGGGATTCGGGTGAAACAACAAATCATACCTGGCGGCTCAGGATAAGTCCAAGGGAGATGTTTGTGTGTATTAACAACAAAGTAGAAAAGACTACAGGTTTTAAATTCCAGCTGCCTATACTAAAGAATCCAGATATCACAGGGAAAATTTCAACAGCTCTTTCAAGGCCTTATCCACCAGTACTAACCAGTTATGCACATGAATACAGTATAATTTACAATACGGAACAGTGGAAGTATAAATATACAATGGCTCTGTACAGTCTCATTCCTTCTAAGTCAGTAATTCATTTTGTCTTGAAAGCTACTGTGACTTGTGCATTGTAAGCATTGTAATATCATAGCAGCGAATATTTAAAGAAAAATATCACGGTCCATATACCAAAAACATTACAGAAAAGGGTTTTTTGTTTCTGCAAATACACTTCAAGTACTTAAGTGATCACTTCTATGCAAATCAGTCTAGCATTTCAGTTTTCCTTGGAAGTCAGCTACTGGCCTCTTTCAGAGGTTTATGCACGTGGTTAGCAGACTGCTTTTTACAAAGAGTAACTCGCTTTCATCTTGAGAAAGACTGAAATGCCACATTTTTTGCCAAACTACATTTTTTCCTGGTTACTTCTGAAAGTCTGGCCATTTCAAGTGAAATTTTTCACAAGAAACTTGTATGCTACAGCAAATTTAACCCATTATGGTACAGAAATCAAACTGGAAACATTTCAAGCACTAACTACACCTCAAGCCTTTCCACTTACCCTATCACACCATTTACCGAAAGTGTCCTGCATTATTAGACCTGATACTCCATCTTCAGTGCAACTGCTTTCACAGCAGGTCTGGCAAAATGAGACCTGGAGGTTTTGGCTCCACACAGTTGATCCAGAAATTTGCACAGCTTGCATGGTATTGATGCCCTCCGTATGCCAGCTTAAAGTTATCCGTTTCTGAATTAAAGGCCTAAAATAACAAGAATTGAAATAAGTGTGACAGTCTCACCTACCCCAGGATGCAGAAACTAGAGTGGAAAATGGACACAGCACAGGTATCATCCCAGAACAGCACAGCATAATGGAGCCTTCGTACTCTGAAAAGACCCCCCTAGTAAACAATGCTATATTTTAGTCTGCAAAGTGTTTGCAGGTGGACAAAACCCTCATTGTCGCACCTGATGCATAGTTTGCCTGTTACACCCTGCATTAAGGAAGCCATCTGATTAGCATGCTACCTGATCTGACAACTGGTCACTAACTCACCTTGTTTCAAGCTTCTCCTAGTTCTCCTACAAATCCATACAAGGTAAACGCTTGTTCTGCCAGCCAGCAGATAGCCACTGTATTTATTTCACCAAATCAAATTTTACTGTGATTTAGGCAGGTGCAATTCTTGATATTAGTGTTATTTTGGGCTGAATTTTATCTATTTTCTTCTGTTAATTGAATCTGCTTTACAATAGGAGCTTCTGAACAGAGTGTGAAGCCATGAACAAGCTTGAAACGTCTTGAGGTTTGTTGCTAGGAGATGCTTTAAAATGCTTCACAGCTGCCTATTTAAAAAATATTCTAACCCTGCTCCCCACACCCTGGATTTCCTGCAGAGATTTCTAAAAATGCCACTGCCTACTACGTGTAACCAAAAGCCAATATTTGTAGCAACCCCCTCTACAGTTCCCCCTCTTCTGCAAGAGAGACACAGGCAGCCACAAATTCAGAAATTCACTGCAATGAATTTTCACAACAGAAGTACAACAAAACCAGAAAGCTATTCACAAGATATGAGCATGCAGACAAGACAAAGGGGAGGCTCTAGAGCATGTTAGTTGATTGGATCAAGTGTTACGATTACAAAAAATGACTGGAAGAAAAGGATTCATGATTGGTACAATTGAGAATGACAGCTGAAGGCCAGTTAGCAGTTCAGCCTTCCACACTCAACTAAGAATGATTCTAGAAAGAATGGGGTTTTTACAGATTCATACTTTTCTAGGAAGCTCTTCCACAGGTTTCTCTTCTTTCTGAAATAACGTTGAAACCAAAAAGTCAGCAAAACTGCCGATATACATTAACTGGTTGGCATTACTCTGTACAAATCCTGGGAATCCCTCCCAGCTCTGCTAATTGCAATAGTCCCCTCCTGGTGATCCTCAGAGATGTATTTAATAAAGAAGAGTTATTAAAAGACCTCTATCTTTTAGAAAATATATATACTTTTTAAGGCTTAGTATCACAGTTTCTTCCCCATTACGGACAACTTAATTCAACCCTTTTTCCACATCTGTGTCATACCCAAAGCAAATGAAAATAGGACATTGTCAGATTTTGCCTTTGCCACTTCCAGTTACAAATTATAGCCATGAATTTTTTCTTAACCACATCCTAGACCTAAATGAAAGTCCAAACTGTAAATTAAATATCACTTTAGCAGTAGGGGTCATTGTACTCACTTTACTTCTGGAATCTACGTTTAGGAGGCACACTCCACAGGCAAGATCTTGGGCATTTTTAATTCCTGGACGCAGCATACAAGAAGAGAAATCCAGTGAGTTTTCATCTGGCTAAAGAAATGATACAAAAAAGTTTAGGCATTTTCAGTGGCTGAAAAAGTTTCAGACATCATAATAAAAATTATTGATCTGGTTGCTACCGAGAGCTGTGGTATCACACCAGCAACGTGGCAGAGATGACATATCACATTTTTCCATAGACCGATGTACTATTTAATCAAAGCCATTAGTATGTATTTGCAATCTTCTTTGCAATTTCCATCAGCATTCATTTGTAACACTCAAGCTCTTGAAAAAGGGTTAGACTACAAAGGAAAGAATTCTTTAGTTCCACGTTCCCACATCAAAAGGGGAAGAAACTTCTGAGGAAAGAGGCCAGGAGGTGGCTGCTACATTTCAACTGCTCCTATTAAGAACTGGATGGAGATAAACACTAGTATGCAACAAGTATTTGTGCAGCTGCAAGGAAATGAGGCATCGGCCACCCTGGCTTTCACTAGCTGGGACTTGAAGTAGTGTCTCTATCGGCGCTGATTGTCCTGAATTCTGTATTATTGCCTGATCAAAAAAGGGCAGTTGAAAAAAAAAAAACATCAGAAAGAATAACAATCTAGACTATGGCACAAAATTGGATAATAAGGTTAACCAGACCATAGGAGAATTAAGGTCACCAGCCATACACAAGCTCAGGTTAAAGAGAAGCAAAGGTTGGGATAATAAGCCTGCAAATATGTATTAAATTAATATAGTCACTTTTCCTGTACACTGTCTTACATTTCAGTCACAAGACAAACGATAATTTAAACTTTGCATAAGGATGGTGTAAAACTATTGAAGTTTTGCTTGGCAGTGTAAATAAAAACAGAGACTAGAAATGTAAGAAGATTAAAAGAATGGGTGATACTAGAACACGTGTACTCTTAATGCGTACTCAAGGTATGCTGATCACGCTCCCCTGCTGAACGGCTGGAGAATAATTGGAATCTTGAAATACACACCCTTTAATCTTTAAGTAGATCAATCAAATTAATAAAGGCACTCTAATATTTGTTTACTAAATGCATGAGTGAAGCAAATGAGAAGGTCACACTGTAATTTGCAGTGAAAAACTACAAGGCTGTGCACAGAATTACCTTGTAACAAAATCTTTTAAAAGATAAAATTAACCTTTCCAAGCACATGCCTCTGAGCTAGAATACTTCTCTCTACCTAATTGGCACTTCTACATCCTTTGGGATCTGTGACTGCAACACCAGGGAAGAAAGTATGGATTTCACACCTTCCAGTGACCCAGAGGGAGAAAAGAAAGGGATGACTTTGAGAGCAAGAATCCCAGTCTCTTGGATAGCTTCAGAGCTATCATCTGTGTATATGAGAAGTCATTGTTCACAGCTCCTACTGTGCTTAAAATTTAGTTGGAGCTGCTACAGCTCGGAGAACATGTATCCAAGCTTCCGATTTCAAGGTAATCCCTGTAATCTTCCACAGAAAAGCACCTTAAGGACTACATTTTAATCCACTTGGTTAAATCTCAGGAGAGGATCTGGACAGCTTTTCAGATTGTTACTAACAACAGTGCCAAAGTTCAAACAGATGAATCCTGCTCTATCAACTTCATCTGCCAAGCAGTAAAATATTGAAAGTATAAATTTCATACTATGACTGGCTTTGTGCAAGATAGCACGTCACAAAAAACACTTCCTTGCCCCCACTACTTGTACTGGAGAGGTTTAAAGTGTGTAAAAGGTGTGTAAAAAGGGATTGATATTCTATAACACCCATGGAGCCTTTCCTGCAGTTCCGTTTAGAGGAGGAAAAGCTATTTAGTCTGCAGCAGGAACAAAACCAAACTCAAGCATTTCCAAATGCAGACAGAAAAGAGAACAGTTTAGTTATTCCTGTGCTCTTGTATTGTGTTGTCCTGTATTGTGAGCACGGAAACTAACTGCAGGGATACTACAGAGATAAGATACGTCTGCACTATTCTGGCTTCATAAAATGGCTTATTTAAATTTTACTTAATTTCCCTTATTGAAAAGGTCCACAGACACACAAGATATCATCTAGATCATTAAGACACTGAGTAAGGTAACATCATGTTTGCACATAACTAGCAGTTTTCCTACTGAGAGCTTTAAAGTGGATATGACAAATATGCACATTTCCACTTTGCAAGAGAAAAATACAAACTGTAAGTTAGGACACCGTGTGAAGTCACTTTACATATAATTATGACTTTTTTTTTGTAAAGACACAGCTTACTTTTTGTCTTACCGTTAAAGCAGCAAGTGACATGAAGCTTATTAGGTTGTTCCACACTTTATCAATATCCTTCAACAGCTGCTGGAGTTTCTCACTACAAACAGCAGTTGCTTTGATACCCAGCTCAACTCTCTTTGTTACTCTGTAGACTTCAACAACCCCTGTTGATATAAAACAGAGGAGGATTGCAGAAAATTCACTGCAAGCACAAGTTCCTGAAACTTTAACTCAGAAATAGCACAAAATAGGCATGGCACATGGAAGGTGGTGACGGAGAATTATTCCAAAGCAGGAGTTACCTTTATTTAGCAAAGAGTTGTCCATTATTTTGGTGCAGGCAAAGATAAAAAATATACCATTTTGGAAAGAGTGATTATATATTACTGTGTTCCGGAGGAGAAATTTCAACATAAGAGACATGATAAATTAAAACATACCTAGTAAATATTCCATGCCTTGAGCAGACTGGATAACTTCAGTGCAAACTGATGAACTACTTATTCCATTTAAGGTATCATTTGCTTTCTTTATGACCTGGTGGAAAAGAATTTCAAAAATGGTGGTGTTATTTACCTTAAAATAATTATTACAAGCAAGATTGTTTCCAACGAAAACCGTTACACAAAAAGAAAAGGAGGCAAATTAAATAAGAAATAATTGCCATACTTCATCATGTGTTTTTATACATTCATACTGTAACTATACATAGATCAGGGGAAAAGTATGAACATTTAAAACCTTAACATGTTCCCTCAAATATTTTCATTGCCAAAATAACAGTTTTAAGAGTATGCATGCATTGCTATCTAGTTTGATAACAGCATTCACAATTTTAGTTTAAAAACTGTAATCATTTGGGCTGATTTGCACCGTTTGCAAGCCCATACTGGTCTTAAAACCTGAATGAAGTGGTACCTACAGGAAGGAGGAAAAGGTTTCAGGAGAGTCTATGCACTTACTTGCAGGGCACTCTCCAAGCATCTTTGCCACTCATATGCATACCTCTCACTTTCCTGTTTGAAAGAAAAGGACAGTTGGAATCTTGTTCCTACACATATTTCCATTTCTCCTATCACAATACAGTAGACAGGTATTTTAAGAGACTGTTTGGCTCCTTATCAGGGAGCGCAGTGATAGGATGAGGGCTAATGGTTTTAAGATGAGAGATTTAGATTAAACATTAGGAACAAATTCTTTACTGTGAGGGTGGTAAGGCACTGGAACAGGTTGCCCAAAAAAGTCATGGAAGCCCCATCCCTGAAGGTGTTCAAAGCCAGGTTGGATGGGGCCTTGGGCAGCCTGATCCAGTGGGAGATGTCCATGCCCGTGGCAGGGGGTAGAACTGGGTGGGCTTTAAGGTCTTTCCAACTCAAACCGTTCTATGACTAGCTAAGTAAACATTTAACATACCTAGTCCAAACTCTTTCCCCATTGTTTAAACATTTTCTTTGCACCTGAACTCTAAAATTTGATTTCTGGGAGTTACAAGTTTCAAAAGGAAGAACATATATGAAGAGGTAAAAACGCTGCAGTGAACATAGCTCCTCCTGACACATTTGTTGCAGGTCTGCTCTTCTAGGAATGGGGATTATCAGAATTTAATCCGAGTCCTTTTACCATCTATTCTTGAGAAGAGCAAGAGAAATAACTACCACACAGTCGAAAATGTTAAGCTGCTCCCCAAACCAATAGCCTCAAAGCTGGGATTAGATTTAAGTCCTAACTAATTTCCAGTTACAAGCTTGGACTGCAATGTGAAGTGATTCTGACTGACTTCCAGACAACAGCACTTTTTCTCACTTCACAAGACTTTAAAGACAGGAAGGAAGAAACCTCCGTTACGAGCAGTTACGAGCTGGAATACAATTACTTGTATTCCAGCTAATTCCTTACCTCGACTTCCCCTGTTAAGTCTTTGTATTTGTCTCTGATGACAGGCAAGGCAGGCTTCTCACTCAGAGTATTTGAACGATCCCTAAACGGCTGTTCCAAAACTGGTAAAGGTGAAGAACGACTTATTTCTCTGTCGCCTAGGCTTAAACTCCTTTTATGAGATCCTAAAAAGTTAGGATATAAACAAGTTAGTCTTTTATTCTTAAAGGTATGGACTATTTAAAATTAATACAATGGTAGCAAGGGATGCGCAACTACTCCAGAAGAACAAAGCCTTCTATTTACTCAGTGACCACTGCACAATTTTCCCAGTTATTCACTTCTTACAATTTTTTGGCATAATACTACTTTTCTTCTAGAGACCCAAATCCCACAGAAGTCAATGAGGAGATTCAGTTTGTTTCCAGTAGCCTTTGGAACACCCACCATTGGCTAATTAATAATCTGATTAGAAAAATTAGCCTCTGATAAGCATATATACCATGAACTCTACCCTCAGCAGGCTTACCTTGAACAGACAGGTCAAAGGTAGCCAGCTCACTCTTGATCATTTCTTCACTAGATTTCACCTTGCCTTGGGAAGTTGCCACCAAGAAGTCAAACTTGCTGATTTTTGGCTTTTCACTTTGGAATTCTCCAAAGTCATCTGTCGCCTCTCTTCGCAGTTCAGAGGACATACCACTGGCAAGGAAGTCTGCCTCTTGATTTGAGTCAGCTGCTGCATCCTGTGCTTCTGAGGAAGGTCTTGCAAAATCACCAAAGTCTCCAATGTCATCATCACTTGGACCACTGGATATTGGTCCAGAGTCTTTAAAGTTTGCAAAGGCTGCAGACGAAACGTCCTGTAAAGCATCCTCGCTAGAAAAGGTTGTCACTTTGGAAACCGTTGTCATGGTAATGTTTTCTGAGCTGCCAAACAAGGTCTCCTTCTTCTGAAGAACAGAAGTAGCCGCAGAGGATCCACTTCCTGCAGACTGGACAAAGGAGGAGAGCTTCTTGCCCTGCTGAACGTCTTCCTTGTCGGACCAGTCATAGCTTGCCAGGCTGCTGACTGCTGACCCACTGTTATAGCTTCCAAATGGGGCACATTTTAGATCTTCTATATCTGAGAAAAACAAACCCCTACAATTAGAAGCTGAAGTTCAAATATTAATCTCTCTATACTGTATAAAAACAATAGCAGCTTGCTAAGTCTTAAAGAACTGCATGAACACACAGTGAAATGTTGTTTCAATGAAACTTAAACTAGCATTCGCACAAAAATAATCTGAGAAATATCTCCTCTTAATAAATATAAGCCTCAACCTTTGAGCATGGCCTTATATTTTAAGCTGAAAGTCACCATCCTACTGTAAGTAGCAAAGAAACGCTGAAAAACCAAATGTTTCTGGACAGTACTGACTGCAGAGATCACCAGTTCAGTTTTCCAGTGCTGGCTGCACAATCTACCATCAAAGCAGAATGATTAACAAACATCTTATTATTTCCTCTTATCAAAATCAACCACACAGACAACTAGGCTAACTTCTCCATACCCTCCAATGAAGTATTAATGCACTTTAATTTTATATTCATGCTTTGATACAAATAACATATATAGAAGTGTGCTGTAAGAATTTTTTAGAAACAGAAATCCTGTTTAAGCTTATCACCGCTCCTTCAGCGCTGCACAGCCAACACGTCAAACTTACAGGTTCCCGAAATGACATGAATATTGCAAAGATTTTGGTTCAGCTTTTACAAACTATTTATTCTGGTAAGTATAGAAAAACTCCAATTATTTTGCAGAAACCTCCAAACATTCATACTCACCTGGCAATTATATGGGCCAATAGGTTCTTCCCACTGCCATGAGGAGATATAAGGTACAGTTTGGTTGCTTACATTAGAGCCAGCAAAGGAGCCTACGCAGTGACCAGGGTCTGCTGGGCTTTGTCCGCTACTCATTGAACTGATCTTTCACGTTTAGTCTGAGATTGATCCATAGTGAAGGCAAAGAGAGCCAGGGGCTGGGTAATTCTCATTAAAGCATTAGGGGAAAAAAAAAAAAAAAGCCCTACCCTACTACATTTGGCATTTGTTTTCCAGCATTAACAATTGTCAGTTTGGATTAGACATTCAGCCACTGCTCAGTGCCTAGGGTCAAACGGGCTGGAGGTAAAGCAAACCCAGGCCAGAAAATACATTCTTGTAGCATCATTATAGCTGAGACTCTTCTGATAAACATCATGGTCTTAACTAGCTGGCATGCAGTTACAGCAACTTGGGTTTAATATAGACAGGGTGGGAACAAGCTGAATTTCCAGCTACCCTCTTTATTCAATCTGGCCACACCAGCCTGAGGATTAAGCCATTTTAACAAAACATTTCTGCTTTCATTTATTCATTTTACTGGAAGGGGAGACCATGCTACGCTTTAGGCTGGTTTCCACGTTTGACCCACATACATAGCTAATTAAAAACAAATATACAAAATAATGATAGAGTTTAATGGCTCCTGCAACAAAAGGCCCTTCGCAATGGGTCAGTGAGGCACAGCGTGTCATCTGTCAGGTCCTCCTAAGGGACAGCATTCCTGCAGCTGCTGCATTTGCACATGACAGCGTCTCAGTAACAAACCTGAACACCTTGCATGTATACAGCGAGATTTCAAAGTGCCACTCGAATATTAAATGTGTAAAGCAAGCAGTTTACAGAGGGTAAACAGAGATGAAATCACCTGCTTCTGGCAAAAAGGAAGAAGAAGGCTTCGAGGTGAAAAGGAGCTGACTTGCAAGAGATCAGTAATTTATCACAAGAAACCACACCTTGTGCTCTCAAACATACGGGTTTGTTTAAAAAAGCTAAATGAAAGCTTCACTAGCATTAAAAAGAGTGCCAGAATAACCTACAAAATGCTAGCCAACTGTAATTAATCCTGGGATCTTGAAAACACCACAGTGTACTAGGCAGCCTCTTTTTATTTTCAACCTGTGTTGACTCCAAAACCCGGCAAAGATTTAAGTATCGCTATTGTCTTGGTGTTCACCAGGAAATGAAAAGAAAGTGTAATGATCCCACTGTGAGGATCTACATGTTCGCATCCCATTATGAATGACTTCTTTGATAACTGGTAAGAAGTTGAGCCAGAACCACATCCTGATCTCATCTCAGCTCAGGTACAGGCAGAACCAGCAGCAGGCTTCTGGGGGAATCCTGAACTCCCCATGCTCTGCCTGCAATCAACAGGTCACAGTAGGGAAGGCCAAACAGTATTTTAATTATTCACAAACTAAGAGCCAAGATCCTCTATATGAATTCACAGAGACGTGAAACTAAGCCGCATCGCCGTGAGAGCTGAGATGAAATGTTGTAGGTCAACTCTAGACATTTTATTTATTTGGATAGTTCCAAAAGGATTACTCTCGTGAATAAACTTCCTTGAGAATATTATATTACAGGGAAAACACCGTGTGCAGAGATAAAGTGTTGCCCAGGGAAGTTGTGGCTGCTCTGTGCCTGGGGGTGTTCAAGACCAGGTTGGATGGGATCTACTGGGAGGTGTCCCTGCCCATGGCAGGGGGGTTGGAACTGGATGGGTTTCCAACCCAAACTATTCTATGTTTACAGTTAAAGCAGTCCTAAAACAATTTATTGGAAAGTATACATACAAGGATGTATGTATAGCTGGCCACAGTCCGAGGAAAACTAACTTTTATAGGGATTCTTATTCCACTGCAAAAAACCACCATACTTTGCTGCGCCACACACTGCGCTTCATAGAATCATTTGCCCCAAGTTAGATGTTTTTCAATAGAGGAAGGAAAATCGTAACCTTTGTCATAGCTACAGCAAAACTAAAGGCTTTAGCACACTTGCTGCACAATGGAGAGAGAAGCGTTTTCCCCCGACAGGTAACAGAGCCACTTGCCGCCAGACTAATAAGAGAAGAAGCAGTTTAGATGTGCAAAGTACTTCTCAGCTGACCCTGGAGAACTCTTCGTGACGTGCGTATCTATTATTGGCAAAAAGACTGTTTTACTAAGCAGTGTTAAGAACTGCTCCTACAACAGCATTTTTCTTAAAGACCACAGATGTGTTTAATGAATAAAAAAAAGCTCCAGGTAAAACACTGCAGTTACCACCTCTGATGCAATGAAAGCTTCACTCTGATGGTGTGGCAATTCAAACCTTTAAAAGATGCACGTGTATTAGTAGCATTTTTTTCAAAGTAAGAGATGATTACGTAGAAAAAAAAAATTAAAAACTTCTCTCTAAGCATCACACTTAGCAAAGACAGATGCTGCAGAGCTGCCACCATTTCCTCCTGGAGGACACTTTCAATATAAACAGAATCTGAACTGATGAGAAGCATCAAATTTTATCCATAAAAAAAAAAAAAAAGAGAAAAGGCTAGATCCATTTGAAAGTCTATAATAATTTGTTTTGGGGATGTGCATCTTTTTTGTAAGGTTAAAAGTGATTTCTTAGCTTTTTTTGGAGAGCATACAGCAAATTCCCTCTCAAAGCAGAGCAAATCTTGACTGTGTTAGGAATCCTACAATTATACCACAAGAAATGTATCAATGAATTTCAGTGAAATTTATCATCATAGAATGGTTTTCCTTAGTAATTTCAGTAGCTGTTTGGTGACATCTTTCAGAAACAACCCCAGATTTGAGTTGAGTTCTGATATAAAAATCCAAAAGCTCTTATTCCCAATGAAAGCCACATGGCATTGGCACTGTCAGTTTTGCACTGGCGAAACCACAAAACTCACCCCAGATTAAAAACACTTGACACAGACTCTCAGCTCACTTAAAGATAGGGGCAGGGTGGGATGGGGAGGGGTGTCTGTAAAAATCAAAGTCAAATCCATTCAAAAAATCCATTCAAAATCCCTTTTTCCCTTCCTTAAAAAAGTTTTCTAGTGAATCAAGGATGGAAGAAGTGATCTTCACAGCATCATGCTGGAGTGCAGCAAGTTCCCCAAAGCTTTAGAAACCTAATCCAACTTGTATTTCTTCTAAAGCAAAACATTTGAATTATTTACTATTCATTTTCCATTCATTCGGAATTAGTGGAACCACATCCCAACCTGCCTGATAACCACCTGGGACAGTCACAGCCACAGAAGCCAGCTGCTTAGAGAGGGGCAAAGCGAAGGCTGCTGTGGGATGTACAGGAGAATACTGACAGAGGGTGAAATGCAGTTAAAACACTGCGTTATCTCATCTACAGAAAAACTTAACATCCTTCATTTGAGCCAACTACAACAATTTATTTCAGCTACCAAGGATTAAGTTATGGCTGGAGGCGATTTACAAGCTGGAGCCTTTAATGCCAACAGTTTAATCATTTAAGGAAAACCCTTGACAGCCTTGGTGATATTCTAAAGAAAACAGAAAAAGACGGTTGAGATGACTGTAATACATTTAGTGATTTTAACCAACATAGGAGACTTTCAAGTTTTTATATTTCAGTTTGTATTAAATTCTGATGAATAAACACAACTCTTCTGTCATTTTCTGGTTGTGATGCAGGTGGTACCTAGTTCTGTTCCTAGAGGAACAGTGCCAACACACCAAAACCAGAGCAGTTACACTGGGAACATCACCAGCAGCAAGTCCATAGAGTGGACCAGGACAGGCACCACCTCCTCACTGCTTCCAGAGGGGCTTCACCTGATGAAGGTGTAGATGAAACTGGAAGAACACAGAGGCTTGTAAGTACTGCTGCTGCCTGCGCTGTGCCTATCGGCAATCAGAAACATTCTAAGCCCGTTTCTCAGCTGGTAAAGTCTGTAATGGTGTTAATGGTAAGGGAACTAACTCAACTTACTTTGTTTGAAAAATGGAAATAGTTAGCACTGCAAAGGTGGAAAACACCAAGAATATTGACTGTAAGATAAATTAAAACAAGGGGAAAAAGGAGAGAAAAGCCCTCAAACCTTGTGGTATGAAAGAATTTGTTAATTAATTTTTAATTATCATGATAAAAAATGTTTCATAGCAGAACAAAGACCTCCCCCCTAGAGCTTGTGTTGGAAGCAGAGTAACAGCTCAGTCCTGCAGAAGGCCAGGGCAGCTGCTGCATCTCTGAACCCTTTGGCTCAGCTTGGAAGGAGTTCAGAAAACACATACCCACCCTCTGCTGTAGGGAGCCTTCACAGAATAAATCAGTGTTGTTAAGCTGCTCTTGCAGAGTTATACTACAGGAGAGCAAGTGAGTGAATATGACTGTCAAGTCTGGACAAAAAAGTAATAAAGTATAGTCATGAACATCACTCTCTCTCCTCCAGGTGTGATTAACTGAACAAATAGTAACAGCACAAGCCCTGTAGAATTAAGTCTGAGGTTTATGTTCAAGCCTTCAGTTTAAAAAGCTTTAGGGCTGTGTACAACCTACTGATTCTCCATAATGAAGGAGGGAGGTGCTCAGGGTTTATAATTTTTTTTTCTTTTAAAGCCTGTCAAGGTTGGTGTAAAAAAGAAAAATTATTCTGGTTCCTGGTCTGTTTTTTTTTCTTGTGGCAAGGAACTACAAAACCCCAGTTTGTGCCGGCATAACACATTTGCTTTATTTCACACCTCCATTATTTTTAGCTTTTTAACTTCTCCACTAATTTGATGTTAATCCCAAACTGGTAGTGGCCTAGGATTTGGAGAAATTCGAAGTGCCATAATTACATGACACAAATTTGCAGCGGTCATGCCTGTCTGAAAGCTTCGATATTCAGTAAGCCAGGACTTCCCGCACAGAAAAACAAAGCAGGGCCCTTTACTTTGGGGCACTAAGTCACTCTAGATAAGCTAAACAAATATCAGAATATTGTTTAATGGGCTCCTACTCATAAAGGCCTAAATAGCCACACATTTTCCAGTCAGTTCCCTTCCCAAAGTTGTATCATGACCTTGGCTGGCAGCAGGGAGCTCCAGACGAGGAGACAATGGGACAGAGGAAACAGCATTTTTGTCTTCAGTCTGAACTACCACCATACCCTCAAAGTCAATGCACAGAAACAACCCTGCCATCCACACATCTCTTCTTTTCCATCCCTCTCAAAACGGCTCAGTTTAGCCTGTTCTGTAAAGTTTAAGCAGCACACAGGGAGCCAGGTTAAAGCCTTGGAAGAGGAGAAAGAAGCTCAACCACATGCTGTTCTGCAAGAGAAAGGCACCTGCCAGCCTGAGGGGATACTATGACTTTAAACTTTGTCTTTTTCAGGATAGATACACACATTGCTGGTTTGCAACAAATCACACACATCCCCACATTTTCAAAATATGCCAAGATAATATTTATTAACACAGCAGGACTTACAGATCACAAAAGATAGTGATACAGAGGAGCTCATAAGGGCGTTATCAGAATAAAGCATGCAGGTCAATACTTGCAGAAGAGAGATATCAAAGCAGATCTGAGAAGGCACATTCACACAGGAAATGTTTAGTTGAAATTAGACATTAGAAAAGCAGCAAAAAACCTGCAGTTGATCAAAACATACAGAGATCTCCAATAATGCCAAAGGAAAAGGTACTTTACAGATTTTTAAGTGCAGCAAATGGATAACCCTTTGAGAATACCTGGATGAGGATATGGTCGTGCTGCAACGTTCGGCAGGATGCAGAACAAACTGGGTTCACATAACATGACTAGATGCTAATTAAAATACTTTAGTCTTGGAGTGAAACATAAATTTGGTTTAAAAGAAGCAGCCTGGTTGAAATTAAGAGCATGCAGCCAGTGCTCAAAGGGTTATATGAAGTAAATGCAAGAGAAATCAGGCAACATTAGTATAATCTACCTTCCACACAAAGAATTATAGCAAAGTTTAAAGAGACAGTATCCCCTTTGGAAAGAGCAAAATTGAAACCCTGTCTTCCCCTAGAGACCAAAGTCTGTCACATGGGAAGCAACTCAAGGATTTCTAACTCCCAGCATAGCAACCTACCTGCCCATACCTGGAAGCTACGCAATGTGAAATCTCAATAGGCAAAGGACACGGACCTCTGTATCGATATGTGAGAAAAGTCAAATAATGTATCGGCACCTTCATCCCACTGCTGCCTCACTGGAGATGTTACACGGTGCTTGTTCCCCATGCCTAGTCTCTCAGTTCTCAGCAGGGATGATGACAAAGGGATACTGTCCCTTTTTGACATTAGATTTACAGATCAAAGAAAATTTTGAGGGAAAAGAATCTGCTTTTTAACTTTTGTAAACTGAGAAAAAGGACTCATACATCAGTAGTCCATAGCTTGAAATGCATCAAACATACGTAAGGGAACACATGAGCACAGAAGTATTCGTAACAGATCGTCCAGAGCACACTCTGCTACGAGATCCAAACAGAGTTAAGTGAAGTAAAACTCTCCCTGTGGAAAAACATCTAGCTTGGCACCATAGGAGAATACAGATTTGTTTAAGTTTAGTAAAAATAGCTTCTAATTAATACTTCAGAGTTCAAAAGTTTAGCAATGAGGACATGACAGCTAACCCCTTAAAACAAACCAAAAAGTCTTTCCTGTCACAAATGGCAATTATTAATCACTGGTTTCTGTGGCAAAAGCTCACATCCTGTAGAAGAGCTACATAAGTCAAACTACCACCAAACAAGGCTAGAAAAATATTAGGAAAAAGTGCTTTCAAAACCAAAGTAAACATTTAAGAATACACAGTAGGTGCTACGTTTTTGACAGCTCACTCAACCTGGAATTCTACCAAGCAGTAATATGAAAATTAAACGTCTTCACTAATAAATTATTCCTGATATTTTGTACCCTGTTAGAGAGTATATTCCATGTCAAAGTTGCCAACTTAATTCTCTCCCCTACTTAAAAATATCCTATAATGCAAAATTACAGTACTGTGTATTTTCTCTACCCATATCTGCAAAAATGGAAGAAATATTTCATATGGAAATAATCAATTCTTGCAGTAACAGCTTTTACATTGACAGTTTGTATGCTCCCCCCTGTTCAGAAAAGCCTTTGACTGCATACTACTTGTCACTAGAACACAGTAATGGTTCCCATATTATCGAAGGCCACAGAACATTTAACTACATCTTATCTCCCTATGTACATATGAAAAGAAAAAGCAGGACACTTGAGAAATTTGTTTTATGATATGCAATCAGATCAGAGATGGTCAATTCACTCTTGGGAGTGTTTTCATAAAGGGAAATGAAAGAAGGTGAAAACCGGATGAGGATAAAGTCAAAGTCCAGTAGTTTTAAATTCAGGTCGAAAAGTTATCAATCACGAGACTAGCATTTACAGGCCCGTCACACAATTACTCCAATGAGGGCTCTAACTGTAAAAGGTGTATGTAATACTTCTGCTTGCAGTCCTGCAAAATACTGGCTACACAGATTAAGCCCCACCTGTAACAGGAATACACTAGTGTTGTTGATTAGACAGCTTTTCATTAACAACACAAATTAGTGTTCTGCCTACCCTTTTAGAAGCGCAGAGCAGGTTAAGTCCCCAGGCCAAGTGCTTTGTTAAAACCAAGAGACTAAGGTGGGACACATTGCCATTCATCTTGCTAATATAAACAGAATGACATGATTTGCATTAGAAAATTTTCCATCCCAGTCCCTTAAATGACAATAGCTAACAGGTACCACTAATACAACATTGTCAAATCTCAGAAATAAACCAGCATGGAGTTCAAACTGTTCCATCTATTTATAGTCTTCTAAGACAAAAAGTAAACGCTGCCCTGCTAAGGGGCTGTTGGCTAGCAGGTACAGAGATTTAGAAGTCTCTCACTACTGAAAGACTAGTGCATAATACTGTAATTTAGCACACAGAATACTGAAATCTCTATCACCTATGTTACCAGAGCAATCTAACCAGTTCCTCACCTGCTGCTGGTGGATGCTGGCCACTAACTGTTGGCAAATCCAAAGAGCTATCAGACATGACATGCTTAAGATCTCCTCCCACATCAGCCAGTTTCATGTCAAACTGAACAGACAATGCGTCTTCAGAATCCTCCTTGCCAACACTGCTGCCACCAATAGAAGGGAGATCCAGAGATTTTACCGAAGCAGAGTCTTCTTTGGCCTGCTTGAAAGCTGTGACTTTGTCCACCAAGGACTTATCTGAGCTGCTGCACGTGGAAGAAAACTTGTTGGAGTGAAAGTCGGCAAAATCATCATCGCTCTTCACTGAAGAAAGCGTGATGTCCTTCCCTTCCTCAAAGCCTGCTCCAGAGCCTTCCAGAGAAAGCTGTTTGAAGATATCGTATTTGGTGGGAGTAGCAGCGGTTGCAGAACTCTGACCACTCTTCACTGTGCTGGCAGATGAGCCAGACGGAGGAACAGGACCAGTCTCTAGCTTAAGTGCATTGTATTTGTCATCTGGTTTTTGTTCGGAAAATCCACTGCTGTTGTTGAAAGCCATAAAATCTGCAAAGTCATCCTGTCCGCTGGCTGATGCACAATTAGAAAATTCCCCAAAGAGGTTGAACTCTCCAAACTCATCAGCTAAGCTTGAACTTTTGCTGGGTGCTGGTTGGGCAGCAGTAGATGGAAGGGGTGGGGGAGGAAAGGAGCCCGATTTTGATGTATTAAATGCAGGTGGAAAAGATGGCTGCTTGTTTTCACCAGTAGAGGAAAAGAGATCCAAGTCTGCTAGATTCAAAGAGGTCTTTGCTTGTGTTTGCTGTTTTGACTGAACAGGCAGAGAAGGGAAGGATACAGGGAAAGTTTTGTCTTTTGTAGGTGGCTCTAACGGTGAGATACTGTCAGCTGTTTTAAAATCTGTGAAACCATCATCGGTTCCTGCAGGCTTGAACTCTGCGAGGTTATCTCCTAAGAATAAAAACAACAAAAACCCAATAAGATGCTGCAATGACACCACACACACCGCACTCACACCATGCAAGCAAGCAAATTATTTCATGCAGTGTCAGAAGTTTTTATGCAAACTATTTAAATTAAGACCACAGGATGCATGTCGAACTGCAAACTCAACTTCCATGAACCACACCAGTTTCAAGGTCAGCAATTCTAATATTCATTCCAGCAAACATTTCAGTCTTCCAAATGGCCTCAAAGTCATATTAAATTCCCTTTACGCCAAGTTAGTAACAAAACACACCACAACCAGTAGGCTCAAAAGGTGGCCTTTACTGTCTCGTTCAGCTTCCATAGAAGTTCTTTTTCCCACCTCATCCTTCCCATATTTGCTAAGCAATGATTGTAAGCTTGAATTTCACCTCTACCAATATAGTATTTGCCTTTTTATAGAGGTAATTCTCCCTCCCTTCAAAATATTGCCCAAATGCAGTTTCTTCATAGGGCATCAGCAGAGGGTTGAGACAAAAGCAATCCTGCTGATAAGCTGAAAGGGGACATAGGAGAGACCAACTGGACTCGCTTGGTGGCTGAAGGTATTTTGGAAAACACTCACATAAAGAAGGCAGATAGCCAACAGCCTATCCAATTGAGCACCATGGAGGACTCAACGGCTGGAGGAGACAAAGCCCCAAACAAAAAAGAAAGCAAGGCAGTGATCCTAACAGGTTTAGAACATTTTTAAGCTCTCATTTTAATCCATCCTGTTTTCCTTCTGCCAGGTTCACCTAAACGTACCAAACTGTTAAATGATCAGAACTTCAGTAAATGCAATATAGCTCAGATATCGGCCAGTCTCTGCTAAGACTGATTACAGTTTCACTAGGCAGCCTGGAGACAGACTTGCACATGAAAGTCAGCGTGATTAATCAGAGGATGTGCAGATGTCTAGTTCAACTCCATACTGAATGTAAAATAGTACTATGTAAGGATTACAATTTAAACCTGATTAAGCATTAGGTAACATGTTTTGACTGAATTTACATTCAATATTTTGGTGTACTAATTTTATAAGTTTCTTCCTGTTCATACACATTTTTTTTTATAAAGCAATTTCTTTTGAACACAAAAAACGCTGAGGTGTTTAACCCATTCACCAGCATGTAGGTACTTAGACAACTTATGATTTTAAAGTAGCGATGCATACTTTAAGACAAGGGTCCAATAAACAGATTTTGTTCTATTTTAGAACCACACTGCTCATATTTAAAACTTAAGCTACCGCAGCACCATACTTTGAATTAGTTTAACCAAAATGTAAAACATTACTCCTTTTAATGGCAATAAAGACCGTGACTATATCTGACATTCTTCTATTCTCCCTCCCCTCCAAATCAATTCATTTGGCCCAGCAACAACACAAATAGTCGTGGAAATTTCTATTCATTGATCAAAACTAAAATATCACAGCAAACTAAAAACTTACTGATGAACTGCCAGCTTTTCCATTAGAAATGTAAGCTGGTGAAAGGGTTAAATGTAGTCAGACCCAGATAGCAGGCAAATATAGTAATTTTCTATACTTTAGAACACATACAGAAAGAGATAAAATGCTGTTATTTCTTTTAATTGCATGCATTTCATCCTGAAGAGGTACTGAGCATGAAAACCTCACAAAACATCATGGGAGTTTCAGAAACCCAGCGTTTGAAAAAAAGAAAAATAAGGAGTGAATCAAGGTAACAAGTTTTATCCTGGAATCTAAAGTTGTCTTCTAACAGTGAAACAAAACACTGGGTATAAAATAACTCTGTGGAAGTCAGGGTACATTCATAGTATGTTCATCTTCTGATCCTATTGATAATATACGAAAGTTTCTCCCTATCTGATTAAAAAGACGAGATTACCACATATAGTGCATAAAAGACTGAGACATAGATGGTTCTGGAAAAGGCTTAGGGAGACTCAGGTTTCATAATTACAAGATGTTGCACTTCAGATGCCATCTGGGTTTTACTTGTCCAATCCAAACTAGTTAAACCCTAATTTCAAAATAAGCAGTCAGATTTATTCCTAGAGCACCAGAAACCAGGTAAAGTTTAAATTCTTCCCTCGTGATAGAAAAGAAGCTGCAATTTGTCCAGAAGCATTTTATTCCGTCTCCTAAGAACATACGACTCCTTAGTTAAAATGAACAAACTCCAGCCATACTGTTTTAGCAAAACTCAAAGGCATCCAAAAAAGACACCAATCATCTAGAAACACAATTTGTAGATTATTCTAATAGTACCTTACACTATTTTTTCAGGATACTTCCTGCTAAGTTGTTTGAAGGAGCAGAAGCACCATTATTCTAGAAATCTAGCAATGGAGATTCCATAGCTCAATAAAATAATCATGAAAACATGTTAAAACAGCTCAAACAAAAATAAATACACTACTTACCTAAGTATTTGCTCTCTGATGGCTGCTCTAATTCACGGAAAGCACTATACTTGTCTCCACAATCTAGTGAATATGAGAAAAGGAATACTTTTACATAAAGATATGAGGAATTCGTATAATAATTTTTATATTTACATAATTGCTCTGATTTTTAAAATATTTATTTTTTCAATGCAAAAACCAAGATACACTAAATAAATTGTTCATAGCGGTTGTATAATTTTCCTTTTACCTCCAAAAGTAGCTGTACTTTCAGAAGGCTTCTCAGCTGCAATCCCTTTAAACACAGTATACTTATCAGTCGATGAGAGCGTCTTATTACCTGGGAGTGGCATTAGTAAAGAAGGAACACTGAAAAACAAAAGAGATAAAAGCAAAGTTCCTTAATTTATCCATACGAAATCTAAGTTTCCACGTTTTATTTAAAGGAGCCTTGTATTATGATGACACAATTTGGATCACTAAATCTAAGCTTTTACCCTAAAGAGTTCTTAATCAAGAATCTGACATAAACTACCTCGATATCTATTAAGAATAAGATCATGTAAACAGGCAGCTGGGTACCCAATGGGTGAATTCACACTTTGTCTTACCTAATCATATTCCTTTAAGACAGAAGTCAATTTCTATCCCTCATCATTTTAATTTGTACCAAAACAAATAAAATACTCCAGAACTCTACACCATAGGAGTTCTTAGCCCAGGAGAAAACAAGCACACAGACATACCCCCGGAATCACTAGTGTTTCTTTTATGACTGTGCCCATTGCTACACAAGGACAATTCTCCCTAACAGAACTAGATATAAGTAAAGAGTAAATTGCATGAGATTTTTGCCAGCTCCATATTTTCAGCATATCTACTTTTGATTATATTTCATTGTACATTACAAACATAAGAGAATAAAGTGGAACCACTGTTTAAAAGGAAGGAAAGGATAACTTTGAATCTGTCAGTGCAAATCAGCGAGTTTAGGTAGCTATCTAATCAGCAAAAGGAGGATTAGTCCACAGTTACACAAGCAAATCTCTTTTGCGCATAAACGCATTCTACTTCATCTAGTAAAACTGCCAGAATAACCTAACCCCTTGTTAGCAACTGCTGTAAGATTTAGAAGACTGCAAGAGCTTTGCTTGCCCTCCACACAAGCCCCCTTATCAGACCTTGGCAGCTCTTCAGAACATCCTTTACATATGAATGATGCGCTTTACCTCTAGTTTATGGCGTTCAATACTATGCACATTGAAAATGTGAACGAATTGCTATGGTATTCTTCGGCTTGAAGCAAGAATCTTTCTGGAGCCATTTAAATCTCCTTATCAGCAACCTACAAGCAACATACAAACCTAGCACTTGCACACACGTGCCAATGATGGTCTGTGATGCTCACAGACAGACAGCACAATGTTAAAAAACATATAGCTTATGGTAATATAATAAAATTTCACATCACTGCAAAACAGACTATTAGATATGCAATCCTGGCAAATGTAATAGCTAATCATCAGCACTCCACAGATGGCTTTTTTTTTTTAAATAAAGCCCCATAAGCAATTAGATTATAGCTCATTGTAACATTCTGTTCAAAACTGAATGCTTTTACAACTGAATAAAGAGAATTGCTAGAAAAATAAGAAATACCTTTTCTTTTTTATAGGATCCCCTACTTCCCATTGTGGAATTTACAATATTTCTGTTTAAACTTTCAGTAACAGAATAGCTTTAATTGCAAAATGACATCTAACGTAAGTTAAGATATATTTAAAGTAGGGCATCTTCAGATACAGGTGGCATTGCCTGACATCAGCAAAATTAAATTCTTACATAGAATGCCGTAGACACAGTGTAACAGAACATTTTTTTAGTATCCCCATTTGATGTCACTGTTGAGGAAGCAACTGGTAATCACTGCTTACCTGGAAAGCGCTAGTCCTGTTTGCAACTAAGAATGGTCAGTTCAATACACAGAAAATTTGTATGTCTACAGTCAGACACCTGCGAGGTACGTAAAAGCTTGCCACATGCAAAAAAAGGAAATGACACGGAAATTATGTAATCATGGGACTCTGAAAGATTAATTGTAAGCGCTCCAAAGGAGTAAGCAATACTTACTTTGTTATACAAAATTTGTCTGATCTGGAATTACATCTTGGCAGTCTCCCAAATGAAAAGCTAAGATTGCTTATGTCTGAATGAGATTACAATTGAGATTTATAGTCAGTTATCAAAAGTTTAAGCACTGGCCAGAGAAATGACAGAAATAACAAAAACACCCTCCACTGGAGTTCTCAGTCATTTAAGTGGATGATGTCATGCTCTTTGCATGAATTTGGGGTCCATATTTATGGTCTGAAGAAAGACCTTGATGTCAGCAAACGGTTCAACTCCAGCATGCATAGGGTCATAGTTTTATTGGAAATACACAGCACTAAATGCAGAAGACCCCTGTCCCAAGGTATTTTTCCTAAATAGCTTCTCTAAGATTCTTGCCTGAATGCACAGTATGAGGTAACTTTCAATAGCCTGAGCAGTAGTATAAACCCTTGAAAATCTATCCCCATACCTTGTAAATGCAATTTACCTCAGCATGATGACTAGCATGCTAAAGAATGGCCAACCACCTATGACACATCAAACGTCATTTTTGATTCAGAAGGCCTAATTTTAGTTGTAACAACCTTCAAAAGGAACTGTCAGAATATAAGTCAAGTGACAGAAGAAAATTACAGACTAGAAAGCTACCCACAAAAGAGGAAAACATTTCATTTCTTCAGAGTTCTAAAATACTAAAGGGGTGGAAATCAAAGACCTACTACCTGCTCCGGTGCTGTGAACTGCCTGCTTTGGAGGAGCCAGTGGCATCCCCTTGGAAATCAGTGAAAGAATCGTCTAGTGAGCCTGACTTTGAAGCATCTTGAAACTCCTGGAAGTCATCATCTTCTGGTTTTACTACCTGAATTAAAAAATATGTAAATGGCTGCACTGTTGTCTTTTCAAATTGTCATACAGCATGAAAGCAGTTCACAGTAGGGTGACCAACTTAAGGAAAAGAAAAAGGCAGAAGAAGGAAACAAAACTTTCAACATTAGCACACTAAATCAGCAAAGTCAGTGTTTCCACTTTACCTGCACCTCATCCAACTCCAAACACACGGAATACAGGATTGCAAGTAGCTATGCATGAGGAACATGAATAAGGAACTCTACACTTTTCACATTAAATGTATTATTGCTCACAGTAATAAACTTTTAATACAGGACAAATATTAATAATTTAAAACCATCAATAATTTAAAATCAATGCACATAGCAAAAGCATAAGAAGAAATACTTTCTGAAGAAAGATGAACCATGCTTGCAAAGAGCAAAATTTAACCCCCTCCAACTAGTATTGTAAGCCAAAGGTTTTCATAGTTCTCAAATTCTCCTGAAAACTCTGACTTATTTTATCAGCTAACAGTCTGTTGTGCAGTTTAACCTAAAATTCCACTTTATGTACACTACAAAATCTTAACTACAAATAATTTTATCTTTCAAAGCAACTAGGCTGTAATGGAGAATACTTTTTGTACCTCTTGTAACAACAGCAGGAAGAAACAGAAAAAATAAAAGGACATCCTTAGTGGCATGATTTCATGTTTACGGGAGTCACATGCCAGACTTCAGCCCCAGCTTTTGCTGTTGACTTAAAGTCTGCTGTCACTATGTAGCTTTGAAAGAGCTAGGCTAATTCTCTTCCCAGGACAACGGAGATGTGCCATACACAAAGCAAGCTCACCTGGCCAGGCGGGAAGGGAGGCAGGAACCCTCCCGAGGGCTGTGTTGCAGCTCCACCCGCTGGTGCTGCAATGTTCAGGCTCATCACGGCCGGCCCCATGCTCAGGGGCAGAGAGACAGGGGGTGTGGAGGGCATCAGAGGCTGCTGGCTCACTGCCGCAGGGAGCGGCATTGGAAACCCAGTTAAAGTAGGCACAGGGGCAGCTGGAAACTGGTTTAACACATCAGGACTCACTGCAGGTATTCCTCTCTGCAAAGGCAGGACAAAAACCAGATGCATATACAACAGAAGAAAAACAGCCACTATTTTCTACTCAAAATATGTAAGTGCAGAAGATGGAACTAAAATCCCACTGAAGTTACAAGGGGAGTTTCTCCTTGTAGCATTTTATTACAGACGTGGTACACCGGCCATGTGTGCTAACACACAACCCGTGGCAGATCCACTAAGTGAACTCCCTCTCTGTAGTAACCCCCAAAGTGTTAGTCATACCTGAGTTACCGCTATCATGGCCAGGACAGCGTAGAGCTCTTCTTTTGTGAGTTTCCCTGGGGTGGTACGGTTGGCTAAAGCCCATATTTGTCCAAGGGTCTCTCTGGGCAATCCAGATGACATCAGTACTGGATAGAGTTTAGCTGTATCTATTCCAGTAGGAGTCAAAGTGCTTTCTAAAATTTTCTTATACAACTCTGTTAAGAGGAAGTTAGTATTAGCCAGTAAAAACCTCTGGTCTCATGTGAATTTAAGATTACTTTTCTATTTTGTCTCAAACTCAACATTATGTCAAATTAGTAACACTGAAAGCGTAAGGCAACAGCATTTGACATTGTGATGCACTGTCTTGTTTCATCTAAATGTGTTATTGGATGGTCTTTACAGACAAGTTTAAAACAAGCAAAGAAATAGTTCACAAAAAATACAGTTAGTGCTCCATTTCAAAACATGTTTCTTTAATGAAATTGCAGGATTATCCATATAAAATGATAGCTGCAGCAGCTTTGTGTATTTAAATCTCAGAGTAATCAATATTTACTACAGCATTTAATTTTGTATTTACTATGTTATTTGCATATGTAAGACAAACAGCCTTAAGAAATGAGCCTGCTTAATTGCAAGACATGCCAAAAAACATACTACCCATGAAAGCAGTATTGTCAGCAATGCAACCTCTACCAGCATAATCTTCTGTCACAACAAATTCTAAATTAAACATTTAACATGCTTGACTAAAATCCATACTTCTTCAAATTCAGAAAAAGCCACCATAAACATCTAACACATCAAACATATAGGATTCATTTGATGATGGAAGAAAAACGCTTTGATCAATAAATGGCAATGTAAGCACAGGTACGTTCACATTTTACCCGCTTGGCTAAATGCCCCCTTTCTTGTTTACCTGGGACCAAGTTATCGTTGTAAATCCAAGGAGGCATCATTTGCTGAATTGGGTCCTGTGAAGGGAATACTCCAACTCCTACAAGTATTCCATTCAATAAGAAAAAGACAGCTCTATTAGGATTTATAGATTCAGAGTATAAAGATCTCAGACACTACATTGTAGTTGGTCAGTATTATTTAGCATTTTAGGCAAAGATTTCAGAGAGGAATCACTGTGCTGAGGAGAAACAGCTACTGAAATACTGCAGGAACATGTATTTCAACATAACTAGAATGTTTTGGCAGCAACAGCAAGAATATAGTTGTATACATAATGAAATAATGAGCTCCTCATTCACCTCCCTCTTAATTTCTAGTTGTACAGAGCCTCAAGTCTTGTTGTCTCCAAGATTTGATATGTAGCCCACATGTCAAATTTAGCCTTTCCATCAATTATATGCTACTAGAGCTACTTGCAGAACAAGTAAATTCATACCTGCTGTAAGAGCTGCCATGTTCCACCAGAACATCCTTACCAGGGAAATCCACAAACAGCTGATTAGGCTGAATCTGGGTAAGATCTTTTCCCATGCTAACAAAAACTTAACCATTGCTCTACTGCTACTAGTCTTGAGATCCAGCCACCTTCACTGCTACAGGCTTTCATAACAAGATCTGCCACGCTTTCCTCCCTGCAAACTGGTTATTTCCTTCTCCACCATGTGGGCTCTTCCCCTCAGACTCATGGTTTACTTCCCATCTATTTCTCTCTACGTAGATTTTATGCTTATCTTCGATCGAGCTCTGACAAAAAAATGAGAGTAATTTCAGATGCCATTATCTTTCCCAGTGTCCTTGTACCTCCTTATCCACATTGCTTTCTCCTGGCTGCAGCCTAATTTCTAACCATTCCACAACTCCAAGCATATTTTAACATAAGCAATTTTTTTCATTTCACCAGCCCAGTAAAATAAATTTGCTACATCCTCCAACCTCTTCATTCTTTAGCTTTAGCCACCTTTTCATACACTTCTGCACCCTACTAATTCTTGCTTTTCCCTTCAATCTCTCTGACAAAATTTAATCAAATATGTGAAAAGGATTTGTCAGTCATATTTTGTTGACAGATAGGACAGTCTTACTCAAAACTTTGAAAACATCCACGTGACTAAGGGTCTGCTGGTTTTCAGCAATATCCCTTCACTACTGAACTGCTGTTCCTCACAAAGTACTTCAGCTCATCCTTCAAAGTGTCCTTAATATTCAGAATTATTCTTAACATTGCTGTTCTACAGGATTGCTTCCAACACCATCTTCACCTGCAGGCTATATTTAAACTCGCTGTCTTATACTCTTAAACCAGGCATTTCCTGCCTCTTCTCCTCCATGCCCTCTTTTTTGCTTTTCGGATTGGTACAAAATGAACTATGAATAAATTAACAGATCCTATCTTATGCCGTATATTCTTTAAAGGCACTTTATCAATTTACTGAGTATTAGAAAGCCCTTCCACTTATTAAAAATATCCGTTAGAACCATTTCATTTCATCCAATAATGTTTTTAAAGTATATTGGATAAGAAAACACTTGAAAGCGACATATCTAGTGACAGAGGAGATGAAAAGAGGAGTTTTAATAAAGTTATTGTACTTCTATGAAAGAAATAACTGTTTGGGAAAGTGTCCAATTAAATTATCTACAGACAGGGAACTGCCTTCTCCTCCTCCATCTCCTCACATACCCCAGAAAAGTGAGATTACACAAAGGACTACATGTATTTTTATTGTATTTGACTACAGCAGAGCCCACATTTCAAGTAACCCTGCACATCAGGGCACTCATGAAGATGCACCAGAGACCTTGCATCTATTTTGACTGCAACAAAGCCAAACAGTCAACAGTCAGCTTTAATAAAATCCAAACTGGAACTAAATCTTGCTTAAAGTTTTCATCTAGACCAGCTTTTGAAAAGTTGATCCCTGAAGCACAGACAGTTTCAGCAATAATGTATGAGAGTGGCAAGTTGTCCACGAAACAAGTATTAACTAGCTAAGAGTTTTAACCTAACATGATTTTACCTCCTCAGAGTTAAAAGATGAAAACCCACCACAACATTGACCATCTTTAATAAGTTCCCTTAAATACTTAAAGCCCCCCATCTTTATAAAGCACATCTTTTCTTCTCCAAGAAAGAGGACAGAATGTTTTAAAACAGCAGACCTGATTAAACAAACATGTTAAGCAAATTCACATGGAAAAAGTTCAAAGCAAAATCACAGTTGTTATACTTTTAGCACGGAGCAGGAGGCACTGACATATTATTCAAGCAGGCATTCAGAGCAAAATTGTGCAGGTTTTGCCTTAGAATTAGTGTACAGTGTTAGCATCCAAGCAGCATCTTATTAGGTTTAATTCTGTCAAATGTTTCATTTGCTCACCACACTCTTCAACTGCTATCTTTTGTTCTGAAGCCTTGTGCACCTCTGCAGCAGTGGTACCACTTTCATGTCCACCTACAACATCCCAGTCATTCATGGTGAGACTGGGACGAACTTGGCTTGCAG
Organism: Clamator glandarius; assembly: GCA_033459285.1. Taxonomy (NCBI): domain Eukaryota; kingdom Metazoa; phylum Chordata; class Aves; order Cuculiformes; family Cuculidae; genus Clamator; species Clamator glandarius. Next base: position 144,686 of record JAUNZM010000188.1, on the reverse strand, counting down.
CTGAGGCTTTGTGCCCAACTTCAGGTGTTTTAAGTTTGGTTTGCTCTTGTTCAGATTCATTTGAGCCATTATCTAAGACTTTCTCCTCCAAGGAAGAGCCTGAATAAACAGCAGTAGGAATTATTTGTATTTTGTTATTAACCACCTAGATGGTAATTCCACACTTTGAAAGGATAACTATTATTGGTATCACTGATGAGTTAAAGATGAGCCTCTGTCCCAGCTCAGACCAACTACACCACCCGGCTCCAACACTTTTATAGCCTGATTCTGTCCTTTACTTACCATGCATAGATAACAAATTCAACAAACAAAAAATAAGAAGTAGAAGAAGGAATACATGAAACTATTTTCTTCATTAGAACTACTGTTGCACAGTTTCTAGGCATCAGTAGCAGAAGGGTCCAATATCTACTGACATCTACAAAATTCTTCACATTAATCTCACCAACATCCATTTAGCCTCCAAGACAGGATTCACAGAAGTGCTCCACATCAGCATAATAGTTATTTTTATTCCAACATCTCACCTGAATCTTTTTCTACTACACAGACTTAGGAGGATGCTAGCACACAAGAATTAATTCCCTTAAGACCAACAATATGCATATTTTGCCATCTCTGGATCCACAAATGACTTGCTTTTACAGTGTAGTTCTAAGGAAAGGAAAAAGGAGACTTAAATCTTTTCCCATGGATCAGCAAGTTTCTGCTTAATTGCCTAAACATTACTACTTTCAGACAGACTGAAAAGAAACCCCAACAAAACAAGTGAAGATTGTGTAGCTCTATGACCAAAGGTGAAACACACAAAAAAATCAATACTTTAGAGTTACCTGTTTTATGGATATTGAGTGAAGATGCAGAGGTAGGAAAATAAGGAACATGCCCAGTTGTACCATGCAGGATGGATAACACTGGAGCCTGGGCTGGTGGGTGAGGCTGGACCACAGCCTTTTCTGAAAGCAGCTGCCCAGCCTCAGCAGCAGAATGGAAAGGCTGAAAAGGCTGAGAGGTGGGCTGAGGCACCAGTTTGGGGATTTCAACAGGCCCTTGTATAAAGTCACTAAATTCTTCATCATCAAGAAAAGCAGAGTGGGAAACAGATACAGCAGAATGGGATGATGTGGAATGATCTGTAAAATGGAATGAACACAATGCAAAGCGATGAGGAAAAGGGTTCACAGGTGGAGAGGTAGGAAAAGTGGCAAATACTGGGTACACATAGCAACGGGCAAGGGGAAACAGCAGTGGATGCATTATGTGACAGAGATGTGTAAAACTGAGCAGCCACTTCCAACTATGCATCTTCTCTCCCAGATGCTTATGATGTAAACACTTTGATTGAAATCTGGCTCTTAACACTGGCAATGGAAGTATTCTGTTTGTTTTACCAGACTGGGTCAAAACAAATCAAGAGGTAGTAGTTCAAACTGGTTATAATGAGGGTGTGCACAGAGGGGGACATTCTCCTTCAAAGGACTGTTTCACCCTCAAAAGCTCAATCATATATAAGATACATAAGAAAAATGTACTCATATAGACAATTTGCTGTTTGATCCCTTACATAGTTACCCATTTTAACAGAACTGGCATAAGGCGAAGAAATCTGCAGACAGCAGAAAATTGTCAGAAGCCACCTGTAACTTCAAAATTATCAGAGCAAATCCATAGTACAGATAGATTTTGTACAGGGAAAAGTTTGTCTAAATAAGCTTTGTTTCAGGGTAGACACAGGATAAACTATGCTACAACCCATAGGAAATCTTTAGTAGTAAATGTTACAAATGTAGTAATTACTGGGAAGAGAATACAGAAGGCATTGGTTTGATCACACCCAGGCAATGACACACAAGCAAACTGTTACAGTCCACTGAAGTAATTTTACAATGTTCTGATCATTCTTAGCACTCATATAGCACTTCTCAGCTTTAAAAGCATTCCGCAAAACATTAATTAATGCTTTAACTAGAAAAGAACAAACACATTATCAATTTCAATCATATTTCACATTAAAAGAAAGCTAAATGTAGTGTGCTTCAAGATTTTGAGTCTTCTAATAAAAGCAGTATTTAATATTGCACCCTTATAACCTGACCAAGCAAACAGATGCTGGAACTACACTATTTTACAAAACATTTAATCCACTCAGTGTGTACCACTGAATAAAAATACTTCACAGCATTAGATCTCCCTGCTGAGGATTTCAGACATTAAGAGTTTTATTTTCAGTTGGAAGATGAGAAAAATGACCAACCTGGCTTTTTCGGATGTGATGCTGGTGTTGGGTGCATTTTAGCATCTCTAGAAAAGCCATCTAAATTTCCTTTAATGGCTTCCAAAGCATCATCTCTGCTTTTTTCACCTGTCTAAAACACACAGAACACATTTTGAGAAATGTACAGAACAGCTCCATTTTCTTTCAATATCCACACTTCTTCAGTATAAAAATCAGCAATGCCTGCTGTTAAATTAAACCCTTCTCTCTCCAGCAGGGCCTTTCTGAAGCATATCAACAATAACTCCCATATTTAGAAAGCATTTATTTTGAAGACAACAGGGTAACAGTCTTTCTCAGTATTTAGAGATAGCTTTATGCACAAGGACAATATACAAACCTTACTCAGCTATGTGTACCCTTGCAGATAGGGACTTTCAAGCTCACTGCAAGCATCCAAAACCTTGGACAAAGTCAACAAACAATCAACCAAACATTCTCTATTCTAGAACCTCAATCTGTTCCCAAATGTTACACAGCAGGTTGGTTTATTTTTCATAAGCTGACTCCATTTTCAAAACCAGACTTTGTTTACAGTACACTTAGAGTGTGTAAAGAACCGTGTCCTCCAGATGCTTTCCAAGATGTAATCTGATGTCTCATATAAGTTCCTCACTTGTCTGCTTGTTGAAAGGGACCATCCCATTAAAAGAAAAAAGAAACAAACCAAAAAACAAGAAAGAAACACCTCACTTATTATTTAGGACATACCTTAGGTTTCACACTGCTTAGAAGTCTCAGCTTTTGTTTCTGCTCTTCAAACTGGCGCCGTTTTCTTTCTTCTTCTAAGAATTTCTGCTGGTGCTCAAACCTCTTCCTGAAGCAAAATTATATTGAAAAAAAAAATCTAAAAATAATTTTCATTACAGTTTTCATGGCAAACTTCTACTTGATTTTTCCATTTCTTCTGTCTCCAATTCACACGGTGTGGTGCACACAATTTCTCCTCAGAGCTGTACGACAGCCACTACTAGCTTCATAGATGGCCTTCAAATGCAATGCAATGATCTCAACAATATTCTACAGCACTAAATGGGCTATTTTTTAGAGAAGCTGTCAATAGTTTTACTGCGTGCACCACCCCTCCAGACTAAATCTCCCTCTTAAAAAGGAAGGCTTTCCCAAACATCAGTAAAGCGTCACTTACTGCTGTTCCTCTGCAAACTGCTTCTGCATGTCAGGAGTGTACTGTGGGGCTGTAGGACGCATTCCCAGGAAAGAAGCCTGTCCCATGTAAGGCATTCCAGTTGCTGGCATCGGCCCTAAGGGCATGCCACCCTAGAACAAAACAAATAATACAACTCCAAGATTCTATGGGTTTGTCCCCCAGAAAAAGCCAAACTGCTGACAATTGCACCCTGCCAAATTGCGAGCCAGGCAGATCTTGTAAAACAAAGAGCGTTAAGTACAGCTGGATGAGCAGTCTCTGAGCACAGGCAAGCTGTTACAGAACACAGCAGTGGTCATTCAGCAGATGGCACTCTTCCCTCTCAATAATGAATTACAGTTCTTTACGGATTTTAGAAGGCAGGAAGGTCTCCTGGCCAAACACAAAAATCAAGTCTTCAAATCCATACGACCTACCTCAAAAGCAGGAAGGTTACAGGCATCCCGCACTGCTATACATGGTTCAGTACCACACTTTGGGTTTTTTGTTTCCTAATCTACATGATTGCATATTGCTTTTAAAATCCTTCCTGGAGGTGCAAACTCCTAACCAACAACGGATGCTTGCAAAATGTGATCGAGCACAAACATAGCTCATCTAGTGGGCTGAGGGAGGGAGAGAGCAAACGACAACAACTAAAAGGAGACTTCCCTGAATAAGTTGCATCCGTATCAGACACATTTGCTGAAAAACATACTCTGGTACAGTTACAGCAGGAAAGCTTGCCTAAGATAGAGGGGGCTGGAAAATAACTTACTTTTCTTACCATTCATTTCATATTTGGGATCAGAACGCGTAGGAAGAGGACAAAAGCTGTTTATTATTTTTAGACCAGCTCTCATAAAAACATCTTCCAATAATAAATTTTACAAAATAAATCTAATAAATTCCAGGTGGGGGTGGAAAGAGAAGATACAATAAATTCAATTTGTCACATACTAATTTGGCTACAAATCCATGCCAAAACGCTGAATTCCAGCAAAGTGCAAATTTGTACATAAGCACATATGGTGCTAAATGGAAAACAAAAAATTGAGAGAGGGAAAACATAATATCAGCTACTCATATTTCATTCTTATTCCTCAATTAGCAACAGCAGAGTCAAAGACAAAGTTACTTTAGACAAGAAAAAGAATGAGAATGAAACACAGGAAGCAGGGCAAATGCGAAAACCAGTCATGTGAAAAAAAATACAGCATATTTAAAAGATTCTTTGTTCCCTAGAACAAGGTATTTAAAAAGGAAGTTTATGAATTGCTACCTACACTCAAGAAGCTTAACTCTATAATAAACTCCAGCATTTGAGTTACAAAAGGATAAAACAGTTCGGTGAATTGGTCATGATCAATCAGAGTGTACAGTCACTTCTTATCAGCTTACAAAGCTTACATTTAAAATACTAGACAATATGCCACCTTAATGGTAGGGACATGAAACCAAAGCAAAAGAAAAAAAGTATGAAGCAAAATTAAAAAGGCAGAATATGTTTGCTGTGGGAGTTCTGAACTACAGTTGCTTAAGGACTCAATACTATTACTAACCACGCTTTGGAGTAGGTGGTATCTGGTAGCTTTTCAACATCTTGCTGATGCTTTTGTTTCCTTTCCTTTCCTGTTCAGAGACCATGCTTCTCTTATCCCACTTTGGTGTCATAACACATATAATGACATGAAAGTTCAGATCCTGACTCTCTGAATGGGCTATCATGTCCAAGTTAATTCTACTGATACTGTCCTTGTTCTACACTCTCATTTCTCTCTACACTAGTTAACATACACCCAGCTCTCCTATGATCTCTATCCAGATCCCGATGGAACTTGGAGAATTCTTTTAATTATAACAAATATCTTCAAAGAGAAAACTATAAAATATAATGTCCCACTATTGGACTAATACTCACACTTTGGTTTCTAGCCAAGTTCCACCCTCTTACCCCACTGCAGATGCAAGAGTGCTACGGCATCAGCTGTCACCTTTAGACAGGCACAAAGGTATCTCACTTCAGTCCATATTTTGTTGCCACACACCTGCATGGTCATGGCTCCAGGAGGCATCTGAGAACTGTAATTCATTCCCATCATGCCTGGCATATTGGACTGCATGACAGGAACCACTGGAAATCCTTGCTGTTGCATAGGAATCATCCCTACAATGAAACATTAAACAAGGTAAGCCCCCAGTTAGTGTTAAAGCTATTTCTTTTTTTAAATTAAACCAGCAAGGGAAAAGAAAAAAACTGACTTCCTGGACTGTTTAAAAAATACATTTAGAAAAAAAAGCCACACTGAAGGCAGTCACGGAATTCCCTTAGTTTAGATATTGGTCAGCCTATGGGAAGAAATGCTACGGGGCTTTCCCAGTAATTAAGCCGACATGTTCTCCCTCCATCCTAAGGTTCTCTGTGGGCTTCTTCCCACGCAAGTTTTGAAAGGGTCACTTTCAATTAACAACATTTAATTAACCAGGTTGATTGTTGCTGATGATTATCCATTTATCTTGAAAGGGTAAACTGGCAGCTTCTGAAGATAAATGTTAAGAAATAAACTCACCATTTCGTAATGTAACATCACACACTGATCTGGCTGGGTAACCTGTCTGTAGGCTAATTAGCCCACTACATATATTAGAATGGTTACAATATTTGTCAGTAAAAGCTACACTTCAACAAAAGCAGACAAATCAAGCTGGAATATATTAATTCGCTGAATAAAGCAAACCGGATGATGTTTCAATACCTTCATATCTCATATTTTGCTGTCTTGGGAGACATACACTGACACACATTAGTTACCAATGCGCTGTGAGACAATTATAACTGTGCATAACTGAGCATCACATGCAAAAGTGCTCCAGGAGGGATGTGACACTCAACAGTGATCCATAAATCAGCCCCCCAAGATTTTTGTAGGGAAAGTGGAGAGTTTTCTTATAAATTCCCTCTGTGTTTTCCACTAATTAAACAAACAACACTGTAACAGGAAGGAGAACAAAGGTAATTTAAGGCTGAGGCTCTCCTATTGTATTAATACTTTCCACACAGGTTGTGATTCTTGTCCCAGGGTCTTGCTGTGCTTTGTAAATATTTACCAGGTCTTGCAACACCCACACAATATGGGTATACACAGCTGGGAGATGAAGCATGAAGAGGTTAAATGCCACCCTCAAAATAACACAAAAATCTTAAAGGCAAATTCAGGTTAAAAACAGAGATGTAGTTTTCCTAGATCTTTAATCTATCATTCTGTTACGCTGCTTCTTCAACAATACATAGGCAGTTTTATAAATAGGCTTGTGAGAGTCGGTTACAAAAGTTGAATTTAAAGGGAAAAACAGCTATGGAGTTCAATTAATAATTACGTTCTTAAGCATCAGTGCAGAACTATTTAAAGTTGTTTAATGTATTTAAACAAAGTAAAGAACTTTGTGCTCAAAATGTTAAGTTCATACATACCTTGAGGGGGACCTAAACCACCTGCAACAGGAAACATGAAACTGCAGGAGGAAAAGAAGGGTACATGAAAGTCTGCCATCTTAGTACAAATATAAATGAATGAAAGCTACCCCGACTTGCACATCAGCACCACCACCCAAAGCCTCCTGCCTTCTAGGAAGTGCATCCACCTGCTCCCACAGACCTGGCAGAACCCAGTCCCACCACTGGGATAAGGTCACCCCTCCCAGGGATCGCCCAATGCACTGGAGAGTCCTGCCAGCACCGTCACAGGCTGCTAAGCTAGGAAGAAACACATCTTATCCTTCACAGCAGCACTAAAATGGCTTTGACTCATCGACATCACCCACAAGAGAGTTTCGGCACCTACGCAGGTTGGTAACAGGTCAGTTGTTAGTGTAGGCTAGGCCTTCGAGCAATGCAGAATGAATAAGCATCTCCCACTGGAAGCATCTGATTCAGCAAGACCATACCTGCACCAGACAATAGTTCTCAGATGCTTAGTAGTTTTCTGCAGAGGAACAAACCAGCCATGAAACCCCACCACCTCTGCCTTCTCTCTCCACTTTGAAACACTGAGTATCACAAAATAACAGAGGTTCTATTTTCTAAATTAGATCTAATTGCAAGAAAAATCGTGCCTTGGAAAAAATATTCATTTAAATATCAAGGGTGAAGCGCAGCTGGAGGCAGAACTGTTAACATTTCAACCAAAATCATAATGGAAATTACTAGGCCTCACTTTCAAACAGTGGCATTAGCAAACAGTAAAAATAGAACCTCATTTAAATGAGGTTTTGTTTGCAGGCAACTCTCAGAAGCCCTGGTCAGCAGTAATTCACCAAACAAGAACCTCTCAGTATCCCAGGCAGGTATTGCATCAAAATACCATGGAGTGGAAATACACTTATAGGTACTCAATATTCCTCAGCACGAGTGTGGATGTTAAAAAAGAGTAAAGGAGAAAAAGCTATCTCAAAGGACTGCAGACAGTCTTTTAAAACTGCAGGAAGTTCTGAAAGCCAACCTGGTTTATAAATATAAAAGAGCTGTGTAACATGAGTACTAAGACTAAACAAGGAATTTAAATTATGCATTTCTCCAGGAGCAAATGACACCTGCCCAATATACAGACAGCAGGTTACATGGTCACCAAGACAACCCATGTTACTCTCCTCTAGCCCGGAACCTTCCTAATATCAAAGCTGCTTCTTTACTTTGACCACTATGTGCTGAATTCTACTTCCACAATGAACATACACCTACATCTTCTGCCGTGTACAGGTCCCATCATCCTCAACCATCACCATCTCTTTGAAGCACTGTGCAAGCGCACAAAACCTTGTCTCAAAACAACTGCTGGCATTCTCTGGATTGGGGTCTTCATATTAGTCACACAGTGACCAGGGTCCATGCAATGCCTGTAGTCCCACTTGGACATTCTTAATCTACTTCTTCACATACAAATATTAATGTGCAATGACTGTAGTCCCACTTGGACATTTTTAATCTACTTCTTCACATACAAATATTAACATAGTGAAAACAAACAGTTGAGTGAGCATCACAGAGGGACCCAAGACTGAACGCCAGTGCTGGTCAGAAAAGCTGTTTTCTCCACTCAAGGGGTGAAGCCCAGTAAATTAAGTGGATTGTGCCTGCATTTGAGTTCACCTACAGGAACAGTTGTCAGTACACAGTGCCTCCTTGGCAATACACCCCCATAAAATGCGCACAAGTTTCGATGCGTGGTGCTTCGGTTGTAAGCCAGATCTGTGAGTGCAGTAATTTTAAGCACCACAAAAATACACCACTCTTAAGTTTCATCTGAATGATGAAATACTAGAATTTATTTCTGAAAAGTGTGGAAAAGGTTTCGTAGCCATAGTTCCTTTCCTCTAGGGGAATTCAGTCAACAAGTATTCTTCCAAATCAGCAAACATAATATAAATTGAACTAGCACAGCAAAGTACCACTGCTTGTTGGAAGCAAATAAAGGCCAAATTATTAAATATTTATCCCTTCCTACAGAGCTCCTGATTTATTTAGAAGCCTGTTGAAAAAAAACCCAGCAAAAAAATCAACAAAAAACCCTGCCACTAATTAGAGGGCACTGGAAGAACAGGTAGTTAAAAGTAGGAGAGCAAGCTCCTTTAGTACAGCACTCAGTACATGCAGCTTGGATTTATCATGGACCTTGTTCCAAGGCTTAGCTGCGCAACTGCAGCCACACACGCACGCACACAAACCCAATCAACTTATTCTATCAAACAACAGAAACTTTATTTCTGAACTACTTTTCGGAGATTCAAAAGAAATGAAAAATCAGGCATCCAACTGATTTTCCTTGCTGAGAAAGCCAGCAGAGGCAGGTGTTTCCTACATTACCTGAAGTGCTACAGAAAACCATGGGACTCAGTCATCATACATTACAGGAACAACATCAGAAGGAGCTCGCATTTAGAGAAAACATTTTTAAGTTCAGTTATCTCAAAATAACAACACTGACAAGAGAATTAAGAATAAACAGACAAAATTAGAACAGTGTCCCTTTCTTCTTTTTAAGAGAAAAAAACAGATGAGCATGATAAATTAAGCCATCTGTAAGGACCAATATACTACAGGGGGGCTGAAAGAACATTTATAGCCAGCTGAATACACTCCAAAATGAGCAAATGCACTTTCTAGACAATGGAAACTTTTATGACCCCCGATGTTTAAAGTATATAGATTAGTTGACTACTATCAAGCAAGCTATTTAAATATAGTTTCTCCCTCCTTATTAATTCCACAATGGTTTAAATGCAAACATCTCTGTTGTTCTCAACAGCAGAAGCACTTTACCACCTAGGTTGATGCAACCACTCTGAACACTTTGGGTAACATAGGATGAAAGTGTAATATATAGGATACACTGCACACAATAAAATAAAGAAAACAAAGCAATTACTCCACAACAGGTCTCTTACAGTGGCAATATAAATTCCCATCAGATAAGTATCTTAAATATGGAGCTTAAAACAAACAAACAAACAGCTTCCATCATAGCACAGGAGTGCACGGAGAAGGAACTCCTTTTCCGTATACTTCCTTCACTATAAAAGTTCTGCCCTACAGGTAACGTTTTCCTGTCTGCAAGTGGATTTTTAAACACCTTGATTCCTTATCAGTACAACTCTATCAGCACAAAGCAGATTGTCACAGTTTTTCTGAATGGCAGAAATCCACAACAAATTTAAGTGAAACAAGGCCAAGAACCCACACAACCACAGAGAACAGAACTTTTCCTCTACCTCCAGACTTCAGTTTTAAAGAAATCAAGCTACTCACAATAGGAAGCCATAATTTTGAAATCCTTTTCTTTTTCAAAACAATAGCCTGACGACTCCCCATATTTGTTACCTTCCTACTAAATTGCTGAGCAGGCAGTACAGCTCAAAGGGCTTGGATGGTTTAGCCAGACCCTCACAAGAATTGTTTCAGATTTACACGTGTAGGACAACACAAAAATAGCCTTCCCTCCCTTACACAGCATGCAGGGGTAGACCTATACGCTTCAGCTGGTCTCTTCCTAAGTATCCTAGAGGCAACACAAGGCATCACCAACCCAGGTGAAGGTCATCCCGCTGCAGACCTCCCCTCTTCATGTTTCCAACAAAACTGTAGGCTTCAGATATCCAAGAACTCAACAAACTTAAATTCCCTTTGTCAAATCCAGAATTTACCCAGCCTCCCTAGAAGTAGGACAACAGATAAACAGCATGCAAGAGCCTACATTACAAAAATAATTACTAAGTCTTCAAAGGCAGCAAATATAGCTTCCTAACTTTCCCAGAAACACAATGACATGTTCACGCAGCTCATTTACTGCTATTGCCTTCCCCTGACATCAACCCTAAGCCCCCTTCACTGCTGAAGTGTCCTTTGTGTGAAAGTGGGGAAATGAAAATCCCAAAGCAGCGGCCCCAAATCTGCCTGCTGACAATAAGCAATATTTACAATTGCCACCACCCTCAGCATCCACATAGAGATAGTGGAATCCTGAAATCCCTTCCCACCCCAATAGCTGAGATTGCAGCTATGGAACCTGATGGCAAGTAGGCCGCAACTGCCCAAGCCCAGATGAGCTGGGGGATAAGGTGGGCTCCCAAAAGGCAAATACACCCCAGAGAACCACAGAACAACTATGGCTGCCCCCCCAACACCGTGCGTGGGATGCCCATACCCCACCCATCACCCAACATACCCTACCTAGGCCCCCATCCCAGCACCTGGGACCTCACACACCCCACCCAGCACCCAACGTACCCCACCTAGAGCCCAATGCACCCTGCCTGAGACCCCAGACCTCATCCAGGACTCTACATACCCTATCTAGGATCCCTCCCCATCCCGTCTAAGGCCCCCCACACCTCACCCAGCACCCCCACACACCACCTCCCCCAGGGCCCTGGCCCCTCTGCCTCCACATCCCACCTGCACCCTGTGCTCCATGCCCTGAGTCTCCTCCTCACCTCTGCACCCTGACCACTCATGAGCTCCCCCCATCTCTGCCCCCTTGTGACCCCCCAAGCCCCTCTTAACCACTCATGAGCTCCCCCCATCTCTGCCCCCTTGTGACCCCCCCAAGCCCCTCTTAACCCTCCCATCTCTGACTCCTTTGTGTCCCACTCAGCCCTCTTGTATCTTTCAGCCCCCCTATCTCTGCCCCTGGACCCCTCCTTCCCACAATCTCCAATCTCTGGCCCCCAGTGTCCCCCTGAGCCCCCCCATCTCTGCCTCCCATGTCAACTTCAGCCCCCCAAGGCCTCCCAGCATCCCTATCTCCACTCCTGACCTCCTCCTCTCCTCAGCCCCACATCTCTGCCTGCAATCTCTGCCCCTCCATGGTCCTCCAAGTCCCATCATCTCTTCTCCGTGTCCCCTCAGCCCCCCATCTCTGCCCTCTATGTTCCCCTAAGCCCCATCCCTCAGTACCCTCATCTGTCCTCCATCTCTGCCCCCTCATGCCCCCCTCAGCCCTCCATCTCTGACCTTCTCAGGCTCCCCCCCACCTCTGCCCCTCTTGTCCCCACAGCCCCCCATCTCTGCCCTCCGTGTCCTCCTCAGCCCCACATCCCTGCCCCTCATCTCCCCCCTAAGCTCCCCATCTCTGCCCCTCCATGTCCCCCATAGTCCCATCTCTGATCCCTAAGTACCCTCATCTCTGTCCCCCATCCCTACCCCCATGTCCCCCTCAGCCCCCCACGTCCCCCTCAGCCCCATCTCTGCCCTCTCAGCTCCCCATCCCTGCCCCCCATGCCCCCTCAGCCCCCCCATCTCCTCCCTCCGTGTCCCCCTCAAGCCCCCGTGTCCCCACAAGCCCCCCACCCTTTTCAGCTCCTCTGGCTTCCCCCGCCGTGTCCCCTCAGCCCCGCACGCACCTGCCTCCCGCCCCGCCGGCCCCGGGCCGCAGCGCCATCTCCGCACGGGTCAGACGGGCCCGGAGCTTCCGGGGGCGGCGCGGGGCGGGGCGGGGCGGGGCGGGGCGGGCACCGGCGGGGGCTCAGGCGCCTCCCCCGCCCCGCCCCGGCCCCACACCGGCCCCGGAGCCGCCGGACTAGATCCGCGGCCACCCACCAGCCCCACAGACTGGCCCTATGGCCACGGGTCAAGCCCCACGGCCACCGACTGGCCCCACGGACTAGCCACCAGCCCCACACCCATGGCCTTGGTCCCGTGGCCACAGACTAGCCCCACAGACGAGCCCCATGGCCACAGACTGACCCTATGGCCAAAGGTTAAGCCCCACGGCTACCCACTAGCCCCATAAACTGGCCCCACGGCCACCGACTGGCCCCACAGACCAGCCCTACACCCATAGCCCTGGCTCCATGGCCACAGACTAGCCCCATGGCCACAGACTGGCCCCATAGGCAGGCCCCATGGCCACAGACTGACCCTATGGCTATGTTTCAAGCCCTATGGCCACCCACTAGCCCCACAGACTGACCATACGGCCACCGACTGGCCCCACAGACCAGCCCCACACCCGTGGCCCTGGCCCCATGGCCACAGGCTAGACCCACAGCCACAGACCAGCCCTATGGCCAGGAGTCCAGCCCCACAGACCAACCCCACACCCACGGTCCTGGCCCCACAGCTCTGGCCATGGCCCCATGCCCACAGAGCGGCCCCATGTGAGAGGACAGAGGGCTGAATGGGATGAGAGGCCCTGCCTTCTCTTCCAGAACTCTCTTAAAACTAAGGCCATGTGTTGACAGAATCAACCTCAGGCATCTAAAAGCAAATCCTTTTTACCAAAAAAGAGAAACTGCCACCTTTTGGCCCAAACGTCACAGGGTATGCAGAGAACCCACTGCCAGGGCTGACCAGAGACCCAGCTGCTGCTGAAGGTGCCTGGGCTGAGAAATATTAATGTATGGCATGGTCACTGCCAGCCAGAAACCTCAGAAGCTGTAAAATAAGCACTACCAGACAGGGGAGCAAATCCTGAGCAAGGCCACTGTATCAGCTTCTTGATAAGCTACTGATCGGTGTCAGAAATCACATTAAAATTACTAGAATTTATAGACACATAAATTATTAGTTATTTCAAAATTATTTTATAGAATAAAAAGGTAGGAGGTGCAAGGGTTTACTTTCACACAAAATACTCGTGGGATTAGTCTGTTTTTCAAGTGTCCAGGCAAGTCTTTGATAGATGAATTTATCAAGCCTAAGCGTAAGCTTTGTGTGTTTTCTGCCACTGAATCTTCCGAGAGTCTGACAAACCTATTTGAGATGATCTGAACACAGAACCAACAGTATTTCCAAAGAGTAGTACATATCTGAGTGATAGCAACACAAACAGATGCTATTTTCAAACCACTGTTCAGAAACACAAGGCATTTACTGCAAGAGCACACTCTTCAGCTTCTATAAGAAGCATTCAGTAACTCTCCGCTAGTACTACAGTAGAGACTTTCTTGTGTGTAAACATCAATCCTCACACAGAAGGAAACATAAGAAATATTCCTCCCCCTTCCCCTTTCTTGTTATCTTCATTCTCCTGCTCTCCAGCATGAACAGAGGTGTTAGCACCAGCTTACAAGTAGGCAGATGCTGTTCAGCTTTTTGAAACAGCCTGTAATTTACTGTTGGTTTTATCTTCTTTAACTTTCTTTGCCTCCTTAATATTCTCCTTTGTAGTTTTCCTGCAAGAAACACAGTGGACATCTGAACATTATAAATGCAGTACACACCAGTGACACAGACATTAGTTGGTTTATAGTGTGTTAATGCAGCTGAACACAAATCCTTTGGTAGCAATACCCAAACCATGGGCAATGCTGTTTTTTTTCTGACCACTTCTACTATACCAAACGGCTACACGCCAATCTTCTGCAAGCTCCAGCCATTACAACTTACAATCCACTTCTTGTGTCAATACTCCATGGGATATAAGCAAAGCTAGCCCTTTTCCAGAAGAGAAGCAGATGGATTCTGTTAAACAAGAGCTGGGTCTGAACTCTGGCTTCAGGACTAGTGGTTTAAACTCCACTTGCTATCACCTGACTGCGTACAGCAAACTGATGGCATTAATCCAATTTTAACAGACAGATACTGACACCAAAACTTCACCATCACTAAAATCATTATGACTGGGTGGTCCGTTCAAGTTATTCATCATTTTGGAGGAAGTGTGCTGGGCCTTCTCTGGATAAACAGCAAATCTCTTTCCCTCCCATTGATTAAAAACTACTTACATTTTTCTTTTGGCTTTTTTTAAGAAGCACTGAGGAGTGGTACAAATGGACTCTCTTGTCAATGGTTTCTTAATTAATTTCTTCTTTTCTTTGCTGAGAACGACATTTAGTGAAGGAGTAGATTATTTTAAAGGTCAAAAATTGGCAAGCAAAGGAAATAAAACAGAATTTTACTGGTTGTTAGGAATTTATGGGTCTGAATATAATTTTCAGTGTCGTTTATCCCAAGATTAGTTCAGCCACATGATCTCCAAGACATTCAAACAAACTTTATTTTAATATATGACTAACATTTATGGATTTCTCATTTTAGAAATTATTAGGAGTTATGAAAAAGTGTAAAAAAAAGCACTAATTAAAACAATTATCCATATAGGTATACCCCTACACCATTTTTTCTAAACATAACTCAAGAGTGAAGGATTTTCTTTCAAGCATCAGAAGCCAAATCCATGAGTATGGACCTAGGAAGTCTAAAGCAGATTTCAGGGAACTCATAGTAAAATAGTTAACTCCAGGAAAACCTCAAGTGTAGATTTTTTTTTTGTTTCCATTTCTATCTGGATAACAAATTGCCACAATCAGTCCCTGTAAAATTCCTTTTGCAGCTGAACTGCAACTGCATTGCAAATAAGTAGTTCTTTCGTAACCCTTATGCACCCAGCACCACTCATGCAGGTTTCTAAAGCGGGAAACAAACTGGTAAAGTGTTCAAATGAACATACCTCTGCAGCTTGGGCAAGTGTTTTATGTAGTCTGGCACAGGACAGCCAGCTCGCTGAATAACATTGGCTATACTAGAAAGGAGAAGAAGATAGAGATTAACTCAAGTGAGTGCTCAGACAACAGATAAGCTGCTTCTGTGGAAAGAAGCAATCCCCAATAACTGGTTGTTTGGGGGTTTTTTTGGGTTTTTTTGTGTTGTGGTTTATTTAAAGCCAAAAATAAAGACATAAAAGCAAGTGTGAAGTACGGTTAGGAAGAAACAAAAAGTTTAAATGAAAGTAATACTCCCTTTGGACAGTTTAAACAAACTTAAACTCTGGGTGTGTACAGTCTTATAGGACATGAAGAAAAAGCAACGTGCCAAAACAGACAATCATATGAAGTAGTTCTGGACACAAGTTAAAGAACTGATTAAAAAGCCTAAAGTGTAGCATGAGGCAGTCATAATTTCTACGTGGCAACTGGTTCAGGAAAACCAGAGCAGGAGCAAAGTCAGTTGTAACAACTGCTAAACCTGCCCTTTAGTGAGGCTCAAGTCAGAATAACTGAGTCTCACTGAAAGGTGCTACCAAGCAAGCCATCTCATTGTCATTATTGGCAACAGGACCGAGAGAAGTGAAAGGACGCTTGTTTCTCTCAGGCTGCATTAGTGAAAGGCTTCAAAAAGAAACCCTAAAACTGTCTCTCCTGTACTGTGGTACCACTACGCAGTTTCGCCACCTTGATATAGAGTTCTCTCTCTATTTCTAACAGCTTTTTACAGCAGTGTGGGATCTCCGCAGCATGGCAACTCTGTGTGTACAAGGTGTGGAATACCAGACACAACCATATCGTTCAGCAGAGCACTAAACAAAACACAAAAAGCATTTTCACAGTATCATGTTTCAAATTTACCTCCGTAATAAAGGTTTATCATCTTCTGTAAAGAAAGTGACTGCTTTTCCTCTGTGCCCTGCTCTTCCAGTACGACCTGTCAAACACAGATTTTGCAAAGAGTAGAGACTTTACTTTAAATATCTCCTTTTATTCTATTCCTCTTAACAGCCCCAGCCTCCCAACATGCATTACTACACTACCAAGCAACTGACCCCCAAAGATTGCTCCTATTGAATGAAAGCACAGGTATGTCTGAAACATCTAAGTATTTAAAGTTCATAGAAGACTGACAAAAAGTAACCCAGTTTCAGTGAAAGTTGAGCCTAGACAGAACCTAACTCAAGCAGTGTAGAGGTTAATGCTGCAGCAACAGGGGAGGCTTGGCTTCAGGATTTTGCTCACACAAAAGAGCATCTACATTAAGGATCCAGGAAACGAGAAAAAGAACATAATCTGTGAACAATCACTCACCTATCCTGTGGATGTACTCCACTGCACTCGTTGGCAAATCGTAATTAATGACCATGTTCACTCCTTTGAAGTCAATCCCTCGAGCTAGTAAGGCTGAGCAGATGAGCACCCAGATTTTCCCAGATCTGAAATTGTGCACTACTTTATCTCTCTAGGAAAAAGGGAAAAAAGAGACTTGGAAACAGCCTCATTAGCAATTTGAGAAAGAAAGTGAAGTTGTTTCCTGAAAGTCATCATGATGTTAACAAACAAAACTAAACCTCTAAACAAAAACCTTTGGTAATTTACTGTCAAAGTTACCTGAAGTTACTTTAGAAAGAGAGGTAAAGGTAAGAGTGCTGTATTTGAGAAGAAATTCTATCCTCCTACCTGTTGCTGAGTTTTGTCTGCATGGATGACATCCACGTTGATGCCTTCATAAATAAGTTCATGGAAAAGCTCTTTAGCCCTCTCAATAGACTGCACAAAAACAAGGACCGGAGGAGCAAAGCCCTGCAAAACAATAAGGCTTACTATTTTGCATCTCAGAGAATATTTATTTTGACTAGCCAGATTGCTGTGAGTCAGAACTAAGCCGGTTCAGCCCCACTGCCTTTGATTGAATGGCTCCCAACTTCAGTGTTGGGCTGCGATTGAATCCACAGACTCTTTTTCGTACCCAATGTGAAGAACCCACTCATGCTGCCAAGTAAAATCAAGCAGACAAATTGTTTCTAAGCAAGACTCAAATAAATAACCAAGAATGGGGAATGCTCTCAGTTTTCACGAGTAGGTACTTATTCTTCTTCTTGTACAGCAAGTTTGGACAATGGTTTAACATGTGTCACAGAGAAGTCTTTGCCCTTGGAAATGACGAGTCTTTGACAGAACACACAGCTCAGTGCAGTAAAAGCAGTATGAGCTCAATCTCTCCAAAATACCTTTTTAACAAGCTCTCTCATCGCTGTTAGTTTCCCTGTCTCAGATCCAACAAACAATAGCTCTTGTTCTACTGTCTCCGCTGCAGAGTTTCTGAAACCAGAAATACAAACTCTTAATGGTAGCACAATTAGGTTATTTACATTTTCATAAGCACTACACGCCCACTGGGCAAATGAAAAATATTCCACAACAGACTTATTTCACCAGTACACACTTCTAAGATTAATGTTTATTTGATGATAAAGCAATGGGTAAAACAATTTGCCAACTCTTTCTCCAGTATGCAAGGATCCGTATCCCTACACAATGTTTTCTGCAGACAACCAATCTGCAGCACTAAGATGAACAACAGAAACATCTGACCACCCAGTCTGATGGTGTGAAGAAAGCAAATGATTTACCCAGGAAAAAGAAAACAATCACACAAGTTAGAGCAGAACTGTACACAAACCTTGCTCCAACAGACACCAGAATAACGCTGTCAAGGTTGAGCTTACACCACTCCTCCACATCACGTGCAAAGGTTGCGCTGAACAAGGCCCTTCTCACCAAGTGGGATGTGCACGCCAGGAAGATGGAGGCCAGCTGGTCTCGGAACCCTGATTTCCCGTCTTCAAACAATTTGTCCGACTCATCCACCACCAGCCACTCTACGCTAGGAACAGAGAGGTTTGCTTTTCACTAAGAGCCATTCATGGAGAAGGCTAAGTTCTAAGAGACCATCATAGATGCAAGGACGATGCATGCATCTGCTTTTCAGAGGCAAAGCTTGTAGCAAAGCCAGGTTTGATCAAGACTCTCAGTACCTGGTCAAGTCTATTGCTGGAGGATCTTGTTTCAGCAAATAAATGAGTCTGTTTGGTGTAGTAACTAGTATATCTACAAAAAAAAAAAAGGCAAGACATTAAAAAAGACACAAAATTAACAGACACAAAATTGACAGAGCCTGGAGAAACCCAAGTTCCATCCCATTTGCCAGAGGTACAACGTAACAAGGGCCACCTTCGGGCTCACTTCCCATTTCTTCCATGTGAGCTCCTTTTCTAGTGTTGAGCAATAGGTTGCATGTCTTGAGCAGCATTAACCGATCTCTTTAAAACCACACAGGCCAGAAGAGGAAAGTGAGTGACATTTACCATATTTCTTAGAAGACTTGGATCCAAACTTCTTAGCTGCTTCAGTGGCCTTGTGGATCATGTGTATTCTGAAGCCTGTCCCCTCAGACAACTTCACCAGCTCCCGATGCGTCTGAAGAGGCAGCAGCAGAGATCAGGTTTTCACACTGAGCTGATGAGCTGTTCTAACTGAAAAAACTGCAGACAATCCTGAAGACACAGCTTCAAACACCAGCCTGATTTCAGCGCTAAGAGAAAGCTGCCTTGTTTTCTTAGCTTAATAAAATGCAGCTTTCTAAAAGGTATTAGTCACTGGAAAGCTCTCATAGGTCTGACCATCATATTTTAACAATGTAGCCTCCTCTTCCATATAAAGCAAAAAAGGAACTCTGCCCTAAGTTGTTGATTTTTATTTCAGTTTAATAACAAAGCCCAAAATAAAGCTATTTGTAGAAATTCTGTGTTTGGGACAAACAGATAAATCTCTTGGAGCAATCTCAAATATGAAGGTTGGTATTAAAAGCACATTAGGGTCAAGCAGTTTTAAAATATGATCAAAAAATCTCAAGCCTCTCGTCTAACCATCTAGACTAGAGTAAGATGCTAGACATGTCACTATTTCACAGAAAACGAAAGATTTAAAAGAAAAGTTTATATCAACTGGTATCTTAGGGTAATAAATGAAAAAAAAAAACCATTAACTAAGCTGCTGTGTTCCTGATTCAGAGTGAAAACTGTGCAATACATTAACACAACAATTTTTCCCCTGAACACACACCTGGCTAGCAAGCTCTCGGGTAGGTGATATGATCAGAGCTCTGAATCCTTTGTTACGAGGTTGCTTCAAATGTGCTAAGAGAGGAATGCAGAAGGCCAGTGTTTTTCCAGAGCCAGTAGGAGCTGAAGCTAGGAGTTCCCGACCCTTCAAGAAAATAACGAAAGGTGTTACATTTTACTAGGAAAAAAAATAGGAGGGGGGGAAAAAATCACTTCCACATAAATATTAATTCTACAAAGTAACACAAAATAGGTAATATTGGAATGGCTAAGTTTTGACCTCTGATGCAGCTGACACATGTCTAAAGCTGTGCAGCCAACCACAACCCTATGGAGAGGCCGCTCTCCCAGTTTTGCCACACTCCCTGTAACAAAATGCAGAACCGGAAAGCTTACATGAAGCATAACGGGAATAGCCTGCATCTGGATCGGCGTTGGGACCTGGAAGCCAGCAGCTCGAACATTCTCCATGATTTTAGGGTGAATTTTGTATTCCTTTTGAAGCTGATCAAATGTGGCAATGGGGTCAGGAAGATCTGTTCCCTGAACGCTAATCTTGTGTCGATTCCTGAAGCGGTTTATCTAAAAGGCAAAAGACAAACCCTTTCTTTCTTTGACAGCATAAAACTAAGCATATACTGATTCATCTTCTGGTTATTTTCCCCATACTTGGTCATCCCCCTCCAGGCAGAAAGTACCACAAATTAACTTCAATTTTCCAATGAAACAACCACAGAAATCAAGCGATCTGTTATGTCACTACATTAGAATTTCACAGTCTCACCTTTTCTCTTCTCAAGCGTTCAAGTTTTTCTGCAGTAGGTTTTTTGTCTTTTGCATCCTCAAATTTTACTTCCAGAGATGACAACCACTTTATTCCGTTACCTTCTGAAAACTCTGATAAGGACGCTGTTTCAGAAAGTTTCAAAAAATTGAAATTACCATTAGTAAAATACAGTCAAGAATTATTTTATAGAAAAGTCCACCTCAGAACTCTTTTCCTCTCATTCACGCTAAAGTTAATGACAACTTCAGACAGACATGGACCTGTCAGCATGGGCCACAAAAATGATCATAGGCCTAGAACACCTCCCCTGTGAAGAAAAGCCAGGAGAGTTGAGGTTGTTCAGCTTGGAGGAGACCGTAATACTTAAATGTATCTGATAAGAATGATGGGGAAAAACTTTTTAGCAGGGCCTGTAGCAATAGGATAAGGGGTTATGGTTTTAAACTGAGAGAGGAGAAGTTTAGACCAGGTATTAGGAAGAAATTTTGTATGCTAAGGATGGTGAAACAGGTTGCCCAGAATGTTAGGAGATGCCCCATTCCTGCAAACATTCAAGGCCAGGTTGGATGGGCAGCCTGATCCAGTGGGAAGTGTCCCTGCCCATGGCAGGTGAGTTGGAACTAGATAATCTTTAAGGTCCCTTCTAACCCAAACTATTCTACAATTCTATAATACTACAAAGCATGAACTTCACCAGGGGCACACATATGCATATATAATTACCTCGTGTCTTTTTCTTTTTTCTTTTCCCTTTGCTGCTTTCTGTCATTCTTTTTCTCTTTACTGATGCCTCTCCAGCATTTTTCCCTGCTCCATCCTCTTCTTTCTCTTCACCTTTTACCTCTGTGAGCTCCTCGGTCTCCTTGGCAGATCCCAAGGGGGCTTCCTCCTTATGCCCAAAGAAGTCAAGGCTCTCCAGTGAGACACTGCTGCCACTGCCCTTTATCACCTGGGGTGAAAAGAGCATGGAAAATGGTGAAGAAGCCTGGCCAGGCAGCACCGGGGTCATTGCTGGGGTGAAGGGATGGGGACGGAGGGGCCAACATCATAGAATCCTAGAATCACTAGCCTGGAAAAGACATGTTAGAACATCCAAGCATTCCTGTCTGCCACCAAACCACGTCCTTGGGCACTTCATCTACCCCTCTTTTAAATACCTCCAGGGATGATGACTCAATCACCTCCCTGAGCAGCCTCTGCCAGTGCCTGATGACCCTCTCTGTGAAATTTTTTTCCTACTGTCCAGTCTAAACCTCTCCTGGCAGAGCTTGAAGCCATTCCCTCTTGTCTTGTCCCCTGTCACTTGGGAGAAGAGGCCAGCTCCCTACCCTCTATAACCTCCTTTCAGGTAATTGTAGAGAGCAATGAGGTCTCCCCTCAGCCTCCTCAAGGCTAAACAATCCCAGCTCCCTCAACTGATCCTCGTAAGACTTGTTCTCTAGCCCCTGCACCAGCTTCATTGTTCTTCTCTGGACTCGCTCCAGAGCCCTCAACATTCTTCTTGTGGTGAGGGGCCCAGAATTGAACACAGGATTCGAGGTGCGGTCTCACCAGTGCTGAGTACAGGGGCAGAATAAGCTCAATGGACCCAGTTTCTGATACAAGCCAAGATGCCATTGGCCTTCTTGGCCACCGGGGCACACTGCTGGCTCATGTTCAGTCACTGCCAACCAACACCCCCAGGTCCTTCTCCTCAGGGCAGCTTTCTAGGGAGACTTGTTCTAGTCTGTAGCGCTGCACAGGACTGTTGTCCCCCAAATGCAGGACCCTCCGGGAACCCCCAACTCCCTCTCTCCCTCTACCGCACCCCAAACCGCTTGGCGTCTTCTCCGAACCGCCGCACATCGAACCGAGCGCCGGCCCCTAAGCGCCGAAACAGCTCCTGCGCCTCCATGCTGCTCCCCACACCGGAAGTCGGCCGCACTTCCGGCTGCGCGCGGCCAATCACCATGGCAACCGCCGGGCCAGGCTTCACTCGGCCCCACGAGGCGCTAGGCCGCAACAGGCAGGGGCGCCGGGAGGAGCGGGAGCCTCGTCCTAACAGCCCCAGGGCTTCTTGGCAGCTGTGTGGCTGTGGGTTCCTCCTGGCTGGCCCCTTCCAGACCCCGTACGGGGTCTCCAAAGCTCCAAATTAACATTTGACTGCTGTGAAGTTCATAACAACATTAAAATTAAGTCCTTGTGAAGTAATAGAATTCTGGGAGAATTTATCCATATGAACATAGGTGAGAAAGCTGTTCCCAGCTCTTGTCTTACTGCACATGATCAATAGAGATCACTCCCTTGTATTGCCCACATCTGACAAAAGGTCTTTGCTTTCTAAAACTCCACGTCTTAGAGAGTTTTATTTGCTGGCATTTTTGGTATTACCCTGTTCCCTTTTTTCCTTTGGCTGTTTTGGTGATTTACAGTATCATTAGTTGTCTTGGAGGATGACCTTTATCCATCACAGCGCTGTCATGTGGAGATTACCAGCTCAGCTAGGCACTACTGCTGTGCCTCTCAGAGATGTAAATGTAGGCTTGAGGTATTTCTGAGGAGGTGAAACAGCAGCTTATTAGCACTTTTTATTGCCTGGATCATAGAATCGTAGGATTAGAGTCATAGAATGGTTTGGGTTTGAGGGGACCTTAAAGCCCATCCAGTTCCACCCCCCACCATGGGCAGGCACACCTCCCACTGGATCAAGTTGCTTAGGACCTCATCTAACCTGGCCTTGAACACCTCCAGGGATGGGGCAGCTACAACTTCTCCAGGCACCTATGCCACTACCCTCCTGGGAAAACATTTCTTCCTAGTATCTAATCTAAATCTCCCCTCTTTCACCTTAAAACTGTTTCCCCTCGTCCTATCCCTGCTCTTCCTGAGAAAGAGCCTGTCCCCAACTTTCTTGTAGCCCTTTTCAGTACTCAGAGCTGCTATATGGTCTCCCTGGAGCCTTCTCTTCTCCAGGCTGAACAAGCCCAATTCTCTCAGCCTGCCCTTGTATGGGAGGTGCTCCAGCCCTTGGGTCATCTTCATGGCGCTCTTCTGGACTCGCTCCAACAGATCCATGTATTTACATCATCCCATGGTTTATAGTCTCGTCGTGACAGGGAGTTCCGTTTGTGACCCACAACAAGCAGCTCTGCCTTTTCTTGTGAACACACAGGGATGTTCTCTCTTCACTTCACTCTACCTCATTTTGTTAAAAATTACTTAGGGCTCAATCCTCTGCTACCCTCATGATTTTAAGACGAAACATGTCAGCATGTTTGGTGAAGCCAGTAGGCAGTCCCAGTGACACCAAAATTAAAGTCAGGAATGTGCCTGGTTAATTTATTTAATCCCTGATTTCCTTTGATACAATCCAGTCTCACAACTGCACTTGAAAAAAAAAACCTGCTAGAGGCGGTGGCAGGAGCAACCCAGGAACTGGCTCAGCTTCTCCGAGCCATCCAGAAACTGCACAGATTGAAATCTGAAATTATTTAATTCATGAGTTTATTCATTACGATAAACTGTGAGACTCCGTAGTACAGGGAACTCTCCTACTCTGTATCAGATCAAACAATATTGACATTTTTTCCTGGTTTTCCTAAAGTAAACCAAACAGAAATCCAATTAAGCAACAACAGCGTTACAAACCCTGTCTTCTGTAATAAAAGTTTCAAAGGCTAAGCATTTACATTGACAGAATCTGAGCACCCTTAGAGATACAGGCAATGGCTCTTCATCCTGCAACACCTTCTACTTTAATTACAGAATTTGAGATGAAAAATAGCACAAATGCCAGCTTCCCTGCAGCCCCCTTCTGCCTGATTTGTAGCGCTGTTTCTTTGCCAACCTTTTGTCTTCCCAGCAGATGGGTGGAAGCAGCCGCATGGAGAGCTGGGTGGGTGCCGAGCACCGCGGCGCTGGCGTTTCCCTCGTTGGTGTCCCTGATGGCATATTTACAGCAAATAAAGCCAGTACAGGAGACAGACTTGATGCCATGTCCTTTGGGCTGTTCCCTTGCTAAGGTTCTTGCTTTTCCGCTGGGAAAAGCGACTGATGGTTGCTGCGAGAGGACGAGGAAGAATGTGGAGGCATTTGTGTAACAAAGAACTATAAATCATCTCCAATATCCATCACTCACCAAGAAATGCTGTCAGCAGATTCAACAGTGAGGAAACAGGATTGTTCTCTTCATCAGTCGACTGGGAAATCCCTTTGTGTAAGGAGCCTTGCTCCCAAGGCGGCAGCGCCAGGCACTGACTGGACAGCAATTCGTGTGCCAGGAGCGTGGGACTCTCTGGCGGGAGCAATCCCTGGCAGTACGATCCTATCTTCCAGCACGTGGGGCCACGGGGGCTGAGCTGCCTTATGCCGAAGTCATCTTCCCTGGAGTGGTCGGAGGGGCCAGGCTGTGAGGGGTCATGTTCTGTGTCAGGGTGAAAGGGAGAAGTCAGTGAAGTTAAAAAATGGAGCAGCTGAATTTAATGCAAAGCAAAACCGCTCTCATCATGGCATCAGGCTTATCTTTGCCTCCCCTGTGCTGCTCTATCAATTACTCAGCGCTAATTGCCAAGTCAGCGCTGACACCAGATGACCAGTGAGGCTGTTGCAGGGTTTGGTGGTGGAGGAGCATGGGCCATTCGGCTCAGCCCAGAGGTGATTAATGCTCCAGCAGCCTGATGTAACCTAGGCAGTCCTGTTTTATTAGCAGTGCTCACCAGGCTGGAGCTCGATTCCACATAAGCAGGCTCAAAACTGCACCTGACCTCCAAAACTCTATCTGGATCGACCAGAGCTGATTCTGCTCTTTTTCTGTGTTGCTCCTGCTTTGCTGAGCAAGGTAACCTAAAGGCTCTCAGAAAACAACCCCTCTCCGGTGCACACTGCAGAAATCCCACAAGGCAAAAGGTGACTTGCTTTGTTCCCTATAATTGATCCAAACCAGCAAAGAGCAAGCAAAGTGCTTCCTGCCAGGGAGTTCTTGCTCCATCTGCACACCAGCAAACAAGAGACAGCTGCCTGTGCCAGCTAAGGGGGCATCCGTGCCCCACAGCCGCAGTCAGATGGAGTGAATGCAGTAGTTATTGGACCATCTCATGGTCTTCAGGTTACCCCCCTGCACCTGCTTGTACGTGCTGGGGAACACGGTGCTTCCGACGCACTGGGGCTGGCAGAAAATTATAGCAGAGGAGGATGAGCATGAGCCCTGTTCCGGCTGGAGCTGCTGGCAGAATGCCTGCAGACTGGACTGGGATGTGGGGGAGAGCTCAGACTGTATGGTTTTCCCCTTTCATTTGTCACTCTTGGGAGACAGACCCTCGGACTGCAGGAGGTGCAGATAGATGGTGAATAGCTCCCAACCCCGGAGCAGCCCCTGTCCTGCAGCAGCACTCAGGGCACCTCTGTAAGTGTGAGGAAACAGCCCAGGGGAGATCATAGAATCATAGAATAACCAGGCTGGAAGAGACCCACCGGATTATCGAGTCCAACCATTCCTATCAAACACTAAACCATGCCCCTTAGCACGTCGTCCACTGGTGCCTTAAACACCTCCAGGGAAGGTGACTCAACCACCTCCCTGGGCAGGCTGTTCCAGTGCCCAATGACCCTTTCTGTGAAAATTTTTTTCCTAATGTCCAGCCTAAACCTCCCCTGGCGGAGCTTGAGGCCATTCCCTCTTGTCCTGTCACTTGGGAGAAGAGGCCAGCACCCTCCCCTCTACAACCTCCTTTCAGGTAGTTGTAGAGAGCAATGAGGTCTCCTCTCAGCCTCCTCTTGTCCAGGCTAAACACCCCCAGCTATCTCAGCCGCTCCTTTCTAGCCCTTCACCAGCTTTGTTGCTCTTCTCTGGACTCGCTCCAGAGCCTCAACATCCTTCTTGTGGTGAGGGGCCCAGAACTGAACACAGGATTCAAGGAGCGGCCTCACCAGTGCCGAGTACAGAGTGGGGTTAGATCATTGGGCCGTGCCTAACACATAGGACTGAAATAAAACCCCATAAGACTGCAAAGCAAATCTGGTGGGTGCATGTATTAATTTCCTTACCCATGCAATCAGGTCAGAGATGCTCACCTGAAGCTACAGGCTTCCCTCCCAAGGAAAGCAGCTAAGGCCAGCATGCTTTTTGTTTAGCAGGTGTAAGACAGGAATTACAGGACAGCATTGTCAGTGGAACTTTTGCATATCTGCTCCCCATGTCCCACTATCCAACTGCATTATCATCACTAATATGCACATAACAGTCAATTAGCCCAGCTGAGTGCACTCATGACCTCTGATCCCTGCTGTGTCCCCCAATCCATTAACAGGCCCTCATCCTTTAGCTCTCAGTATGAATTGATGTAGCATCCATTCTCTTTTGGCAGAGAAACATGCTTCCTCATTCATCTGTCCATTTCCACTTTCTGTTCCTTTGTCCTCCTCTTCTGTTCCCTGTGTTGCTAACCTGGTCACAACTTCTTGACCCCAAGTCCTTCTCCCTCCCAAGGGTGTTGTAATCCCAGCCACTACCGAAAAACTTTTACTTTTTTTCCCCTTTACCCACATCTTATTTAGCAAAAATGGTTTCCAGCAGTGTGGGAGCTTTGATCCCCCATTCAAGAAATCCTTGCACTGTTTTTTTTAAAGACTTTCTTTCTAAGGCAAATGAATTCTTCATAAAGGGGGAAATGGTGTGCTAGTTGGTCTCTGTTCATCTAAGGAAGACAAATGATCTCTTTTATTACTTGAAAAGCATAACAGCTGAGTGTGTAGATTTGTGATTTATCTGTAATTAAGAATCCATTTGAGCAGCAAATTAATTACAGAGATGTGAATTAATTTTGCTGAATGTAAAGGTAAAAATCAAAATTCCTGGAGTTAGAAGATAAAGTGAAGTGCCTGAGGTTCAAGCTTTGTGTGGCTCTGTATTACATGCATACAGGGATGGGACAACTCTTTAGTGCACGTGTGAGTTTTTTTGATTCACTGAGTCAGAGAAATGAAGTCTAGGGCGTCAGAAACCTCATTCCCAAATGCTGATGGCCCCCACAGCACTCCCATTGTCAGCTCGTGCACCTCATCCCCTTCCTTTGCCCCAGTGCTGCTGCAGGACCTGATGGCCTTTCACCATCTATAGAACAGGAGAATTACCCTTCAGGATTAAATGATTGCCCAACCCCCAAGTGCTGAGGGGAGCCAGACTCTAGGAACACTGGCTATGGACTTGTATTTAGCTGTTCACCTGTCTACAACGAGGAGTCGCTATCCCGGCTCCCTGATGCATGTAACACAGCCTGTGGCTTAGTGTTCACACTGGATGTTTAACCTGGCCACATGTAGTAAAACCAGACCCCTTCTCTGAAGGGTCCATCTTTCATCCCCAAAGGACCCAGCACAGTTGTCTTGTGCATCTCGTCTGCACAGAAGATCTCGAAGCACTCACAGTGAGAAAGGAAGTGAGCAACTTCAGCATCTGCCTGTAAAGGTCCTTTGCAGAGCAAGCAGTGTGAGGCATCCCACAAGGTCTGCTGGCTAGACTGCTGTTCCCGGTGTGCAGAGCTGCAGGGGTGGAACTGGTGATGCTCGCACCTAGAGGGGCAGTCCTGGATTCTCCAGTGTGGGATATGGAGCACTGCACATGTTGGCAGGAGGATGGTGGGATATCGAGGCTCCCCGAGATCACTGGGTGACAAGCTCTGGTTTTGCACATCCCTTACCTGTTGGTGGGAGGTCAGTATGGAGCAGCAGCTGGAGCTGCCTGAAAAATCAGAGACAAGCTGGAGCAGGCAGAGAGTAAGGCTATCTCCAGGTGTGGAGAGCACGCTAAGGTGCTTGGCAGCAGTGCATCGGTTTAGGACAGTAAGCTCCTATGGTGCCACTCTCTGCTGCTGCCAGTCATTTTAACCTGCATCTCTCCCCCATCAAACGTTTTCAGACTTGCAGACCTCCTGCAGATGCATCATTGAAGCCTCATGTCAGCAGGGCACAGGGTCAATGTAAGCTGCCACCCGCCTGGCGTGGGGACCCCTCTGGCTCTGTATACCTGCTCCAGCAGCCAGACCACAGCGCAGCGGGGAGCTAGCAAAGTCTGCAAACAGCCCAGCCTCCCAACACAAGCACTTTCTGCATTCTTTTCTGTGTACTCCTCAAACTCCACCACCAGCCCGACCAAATCCACTCAAAGGCTTCAAAGGGCAGAGCGTGTTTGCTGTCCACAGGGGACGGACAATGCTTTCCCTTTTGACCCGTCGCACAGGAAGGCAGCGCTGGGACCACTGGGCAGTAGTCCATGGAGTGCAGGCAGCCCCGGTGGGGAACGCAGCCCCAGCAGAGCCGAGGCTCTGCACAGCCCCCACACCGCTGCCGCTGGTTTTCCTGCCGAAATTTCCAGCAGACCAGGCCATCTGGCTGGACTGGCAGAACAAGTCTGGAAAGGCTGCACAGTGGAGCTGAGTGCTGTTGTGCAACTGCGCATTACATTGACATGCGCGCAAAATGACATATTTGAAGTTACTGAAATAGCATGTCTGTATTTCTGTATCCCTGGAGAGGCTGTTACCTTTACAGACAGCAGGATGCCTGCTTCTCCACAGGCTGGACCTGGGCTTTCCTTAGGATCCACATGCTCAATGCCAGCGGATGGGAGCTGGACTGGCCACAGCAGGACCAGAGGCTGGCTAGCACTGGGATGGCTGCTGAGCCCTGCATGGCTCCAGTTTTGAGGTCTGCTTCACCACCAGGCTGCCAACGTGCACCGGCGCGTGCAGAGCCCAGCACAAATATATCCCAGCCCTTCATCCCGCACGCAGGGTTTGGCCCTAGATGGGGTTTCCCTGGCTCCATTTCTCCCCACAGTTAACAGAGATGGTAAGCACCAAAGAGCCCTGCTCCCTGGGGATGGCTGCAACCCCACACCAAGGGCTCGTGTTTGCAGTTTGATAAAGCCCTATTGCAGCTCTGGGGCAGGCAGCGAGGGCGGTGCTAACCTGGTTTTGACCCAGTGACTTCACTGGTGGCATCACTGGTGCTGCAGTGCAAATGGGAGGCAGCCAGGGCACAGGATTTGCTCATCTAAGCAGGTGTCACCAGGCTGCGCTCTCCTCTGGAGGTAAAGGAGAGGTCACACTCCTGCCCAGACCTCCCACATCCCACCTCCTCGCCTCTTGGGGCTTCCCCATGCCCATCCTGGCTGGGGAAGGATCATCAAAACAGAGTGAGCTTTGAGCAGTTACCCCCCTGAAGAGAGCAGGTCCTTGAATCGCAGCGAGCCACGACAGCCTTGACCTTGGTAACACTGGGATTTCAGGGATTTTCCCTTTCCACCTACACTTGCACTTCAAATTAAATGCAGCGGTGTCCCTGTGCTCTGCCTTGAAGGAGGTTGCAGTTTGTTATGAACATAAAAAGGAACCAATAAAGCCTCATGGCAGTCTGCAGAACCTCACGTGCAAGAAATTCCCTCATGAGCAGCTTTGAACTGCAAAATAATCACCCAGCCCTGTAAAACTGTACTGGTCATAAATGACCTTTGTCATGTATCTGTTAGTTTCTTTGCCCCATAACAACTGCATTGCCAACAAACACAACATGCCCAAGAGCAACAGGAGAGAAAAAAAAAATACCTTCCAGGAGCCTCATTTGGCATTACATTTTCTTTTCCAACAACTTGATGAGGCAGCCAGAGCATCTACAGGAACAAACGTCCCATCCAGTGCTTTGCTCATGCAAAGTGAAGTCTGGGCAGGGACAGCCCCAGCCCAATTACTCAGGGAAGCAGTTTTGGGTGGTGCTTCTCTGGGCAGAGAGGTTTCCTCAGCTAGAGGTTAAATCCAAATCAGAGGAACCTTTCTCCCCATGACCATGTCAGGGTGTGTAGCATCTGCAGCATCCTCAAGCAACCCATCATGCTTTCTGCCTTCCCGTCTCCTGCTGCCCAGGAGCGGGTGCCAGCACACATTGAGCAGTTTGGCAACTTCATAAGTTCATATATCTTGGGTAAATACTATCTTTTCTTAATGATTTGTTCTGTTTGTATTATTGACTTTAGCCTGCCTGCTCTACCACATACTCTTTGTTCTATGGTAGTAACCTCCATCAGTATCTTTGTTAGGATGCCTTCTCCCACCAGCCCCAGTTTTCTTTTGGTTCAATCCCCCCTTCCCTCTCCAAGTCCCTCTCTGGTGGGGCTGCATCTCAGCCTCCTTCCCCCAAGGTTCTCTCTTACCTTCTCTGCAGGGCTTTCTGGAGAGCAATGTGGAGTCCAGGCCACTCACTGAGCAGCACTTTACACAGTTTTCACATCTCAAACCCCTCAATCCATGTCTGTCTTAAAGCCAGTGCAGAAATCAGGCCCCAAAAGGCACTGCTTCCCTGAGAGAAGTCATTCAGATGCAGCAGGTTATATGGTGCCTCTCTCTCCACTTCTGCCTGCTTGATCACCCATCCTTTTGCAGGATCATTTCGACCCGATGCTGGATATGTATCAGCTGAGGAAAGCTTTGCCCATTCAGCTTCATGAGACCCTCACAGAGCAAAACTCTGCTAGCATTGGTAGAAGAATCCAAGTCATTTCCACCCTGTCCAGTAGAAATGCAATATTTAAATTTGAAAAGGGCTCAGCCTGGTGCTCAGCTGTGCTGGAAAGGACTTGCTGAGCAGCAAGGTGTGAAGAGGATCTCAGACTAAAACCTGCATGTTTTCTCCCCAGATTTTGCTAAAACAGAGCATCACTTCTGAGTCTGCATGGAAGGCACCGAGAAGTCTTCATGCCTCCCAGCCTCTTTCAGCTTTGTGCTTCCATTTTTCCTCTGGGGTACTGACAATCACATAAATAAGGGAACTCCTTGGAAATGTTTTTATCAGGGTGTCCTAACCCAGCTATAAAGGTAAGCCCCAGATTGCTGCTCCGAAACCTTGTCCCACAACAGCCTACATCTAACTTCCAAAAAATAAAAAAGGAAATGGGTGCCAAACCCAAACCAGGCATTTCTGAAGGTGATTAAAACCAAAGCCCCACACCACAGTGCGCCTTCAGAAGGGCCACCCTTTCTCAGTGATGTGCTCCAAGTCACTCATCTATGCCAGCTCATTGCAATCAAAGATCTCCAAAAGCAACACACCCTCCTGCCTCACCCTTGTGCTTTACTGACCCATGGGCTCAGTATCCAAAATGGATGGAGTTTGGCTTTGTCTGGCAGTCAGCTCCTAATTGGTTTGCTTAACACTCAGCTGCTAAAATTAGCAGAGGATGAGGAATAAACTGTGCTGGACTAAGGGCAACATCATTAGCATGTCATTAGGAGGGTGAGGACACGGGTTTCCTAGCTTCCTAAAGCCTCTGGCTATTTTTCACTGACGCCTGGGGGTTCATATGAAACACCTGACTCACCACTATGTTCAGGCAGGTAGAAACCTAGATCAGCATTGCGAGGGAGAGCAGGATGGATGCGTCGCTGCCCCAGCCTGCCTCCCACTGCCTGCTGGACCAATGTCTGCCAACCCATGGCAGACGAGGACTGCACAAGTTACAGAGCACATGGCAGCAATGAGTCAGAAGAAATGGTATTTAATTATGGTATACATTAAATTAGATGTCATTCTGAATATTGGTGTCCAATTCATGATGACTTATTCACCACAGGGTGACTCTTATTAGTCCCAGCAAGGGTTAGGGTCCCACTGTGCTAGAAATTTTACAAACACACAAAAAAAAAAGCCTTTCTTGCCACAGAGAAAGCATCCAGTGTTTTTCTTTTTAGTCACTGGGCTAGTGGTCATCTGTCCACAGGCACCTCTGCTGCTCTCCACCTCTAAATCACTCTCAGCAGTTGGTGCATGCTGCAAAATCTAAGAAAAATGTACACAGCTGGAGAGTACTGGATCCATTTCTGAAGGGATACAGGTATGGAGTACCTTGTGTCTCACAGGAGAGGAGATAACGCCTCTTACAGCTTTCGCAGCTTTGGGAAGTAGGACTTGGGCACCTAAAGCACTTTAGGGCTCTGGAGAGCTTGGAGTGTGGTGTCCTCAGCAGGTGCCCAGCTGGGATGTGTCCTCACCACAGAGCTGGGCTCATTCACAAGCAGCAGATCTTGCTTTAAAGCTTTTCCTCCAAGAACCACTGCCAGGTGAGACAAGGTAGGCAGCCAGTGGGGCCATCAACCAGTGTGTTCACATCACAGCCTAGCGCCCATCCATCTGTGGCTCAGAGGAGACACCACAAGGAGGAGAGCACTGTGTTTCTTGATAAGGGTGGAGCCACAAGGCTCATCATCAACCTGCTAATGGTGAAAAATAAGCCACCTTTACTGGCCATTTACTGGGCAGAAGATGAATCAGTAACTGGACTCCCAGTCCCTTCCATACCCCAGGGAAGGGAGAAAAGGGAGACAGCCTCTGAATCCCTTTTGAGGAAGATCAACCAGAACTTTCTTGCAGCCTTGTTTACCTTTGTAGCAGCAAATGCTACTGGCTCACCTGAAAACTGCCAATGCCAAACACTTCCCAGGGGCTGGATGTGTCAGCTGGGCTGCTGAGTGCTTCCCCACCCCACCACAGTCCATCTCAGAGTCCCCAAAAGCAGAAGTCTCCATGATGGCAGTTGTCCTCATGTGGATCATCCAGGTCTGGCTGGGGCTCCACTCAGCTCATCCCACGCCTTTCCTTCACGTGGGATCTCACCAAGCAGAGGGCACGCGTGTGCCTGTCCTCCCACAGAGCAGAGACCAGTGCTGCCCAACCAGTGTCCTTGCATAGGCCCAGGTCTTTGAATTAACTCATTTAAAGGAAGAAGAGAAATACAAAACCAAACTCATCCTCAGCTCTGACCTTTACAAAAAAAAAAGATAAAAATAGGGAGAGAGAGAGAAGAGATTTGGGAACAATATATACAGATGGGGGAATTGCACTTAATTACAGTAGTTTACATCCATTTGACAAAATTTACTTCTTTTATATAAATCTTTATGTATAGGAGCGGGGAAAGGTGAGGATGGAGCAGACTGTACCTCTATTTACAGTTTAATTGGCTCAGTTCAACAGCACATGCAATTCCTCCTTCCAAACACCAAGTAACAGACCCAAGTCCCTCTCAGTCCGTCGGGTGGAGGAGTATAACTTAAATATTATCCATCTTCCCCTTCTGCCAGTTTCCAGTACAGCTTGTTCCTTGTTCTTCAGGAGAGCCAACGGCTTCTTGGAAGGCAAATACTTAAAAAAATCCCCAAGACGTGTCTTGGAAATACTGCGTGGAGAGAAGGAGAGGCAGGGTCCCAAGCAGGCACCCCGCAAATCCGGGCTCATCCCCAGCGAGGCACGGAAGGGCGATGGGGAGTCTCGAGCCTCCAGCTCCGTTTCAGGTTTCTGGGCTCCTCGCTGTGGCACTGGACTTCGCTCTGGCGACTCCCCGGGCTCAGCGTGCGGGTCACCAGCGGGATGTTGTGGAAAATCAGATCCCGTTGCTATGTGCAAAAGCAGCGAGGTGTGGAGCATCACCAGGCTTGCAGAGGACACTGGGGAGGGAGAGAACAGCACAGTGACCAGCAGGCAGAAGGTGTAGGCAGCACTGCAAGGGGATCTCCAAGGGCATTGCAAAGCATTTGGAGGTATCATTACCTGGGACGGTGGTGGTGTCACACAAGCCCTGCTTGGCCCCAAGCCCTCCCCAGCATCCCTGAGTGGGAGGCAGTGGAAAAATACTTTTGTGAAGTGTGAAGATATTGTGATCCCATAATAATAATAGTAGTAATAATAATAACAACAACAACAGTAATAATAATACCACCAATACAAATAATAATAACAGGGCTTGTTTGTGCCCAGGCCGCTGCAGAAGTTTTGCCACGCAGCTCAGCAGCGCTGCCAAGAGCAGCCAAGCATAAGCCTGAGCGCAGGAGCTTGCATTTGGGTGAGAGTGGGGCCAGGGACCATGGTCATCGCTGTCCCCTAGTGTTGCCGTCACCGCCAGGGAAGGAGATGAGCAGCCACTGTTGCCTCATCCATCCCACCGCAGCAGCCCCTCCGCGTGGGTCCCCCACCCAGGGTCCCCTGGTCACTGTCGGGGTGGGGGTCGGGAGCTGTGAGTGACCTTGTGGGCTGGAGCGCACGGCAAACATCGTAACCCAGAGATAAGGAGACGCCAGGAGCCTCCCATGACATGTCATTAGGGCCGGGCCGCGGCTATCAGGTGTTTGCTAACGTAATAAAAATGGTGGCTCGGCCTCAAGCGTTGTCAAAGGAACCAGGAGGTATTTGCCCCTTCCAGGTCTAAACAACAACATCTGATAAGCAATCTGCAGCATTGGGTTGTGAAGGGGCAAGTTTTGGGGAAGAGGGACATCCTTCCAGCCTCCATCCTCACCAGCAGGACCAGGAGCAGCTGGGCTTTGCCACAGAAGAGGGTGAAGAGGGAATGGCGGCAGCTTTGCTTTGCAGGAGGAAGCCTCTCCTCTTGCAAAGAGGAGGTTGCTCAAGGAGTGCAGCCCACAGATTTGTGGTTTCATGTGGGCTGTGCACCCCTTGGATTTATCTCTGCACTCCCACCAGCTGCACCTAGCTCTCATCCAGCAAACTGTGCTCTGAAAACTGCAAATCCACTGGGGATCCAAGGGACTTTCTCGCCCTTTCTGTCCTCCTCTGCAGAGTCCATCGCTACCAGGCACCCTCATGCCCAGTGACGCTCACCTTACAATGACCCAAAGTGTGGGGGAGCCAAGGGGTGGCCCCTGTTAGCCTCAGCCAGCAAGAGAAACCCAAATCCCCATGAACACTAAGGCATTTCATAGAACCATAGAATCACCAGGTTGGAAGAGACCCACTGGATCATTGAGTCCAACCATTCCTATCAAACACTAAACCATGTCCCTCAGTACCTCGTCCACCTGTCCCTTAAACACCGCCAGGGAAGGTGACTCAACCACCTCCCTGGTAAGAGGTTTGAGCTATTTGGGGAGCAAGTACCATTTGCAGGGCCCCTGTGCTGCCTCTGTAGTACTTCATTCACCCCTTGCTAATGAAACAAGAAACGAGTGGCAACAATTCTATGATTCTATGACTACAGAGAAAAAAAATATCAATGTTCAAGCATAAATTTTTCCAGCTTTAGCTTGAACATATACACAGGGCTATTAGGGGGGAGTGTGTTCCACACCCATCCGCCACAGCAGCTGCAGGGACCCAGACCCATCTCCCCCCTCATGAGCCTCAAGGCCTCCTTCTGTTTTAATTAAAGTGCAAAAGCATGATGGAGTAGGAAAATTGAGGGAGCCGCCGTCACCCCAGGCAGCGGTGGCGTCAAGGTAGGCTGATCGCAGTGGCTGGCCAGGCAGCGGGGCTGACTGGGCAAGATGTCCCTGCCAGGGACATTTCCTGCGTGCCCAGAGCTCCTTTTGGCGAGCCCAGCATCAAAGGCTGCCCGTGATGGGAGAGCACGATTAATCAGGGGGAGTTCGGGCTGAGCGCACAGCAGATGGGCTGATAAAGCCACGCGGAGGAAATGGTTCTCCGAGGAGCGCGGCCGTGCCTGACCACCTCCCGGACAGAGATGCACGGGCGGAGATAAATGGTCACCCCAAGCACTACAAAAAGTAGGAGCTAGACCCAAACCAGGAGCGGTGGCATTCCTCACCTCTTCCTGGGCACCCCAGTCCTGCCAGGAGCCACTTGCTTGACTTCTCCCCTTTGCAGCCCCAGCCCCTTCCTTCACACCCCCGGCATCCCTGGGCGGGGGTATCTCGCAGCAATCCCACTTCATATTTACTCTGTGGTCATTGCAGACATTTTTTTCCTGTTCCCTGTCAAACCTCGGTAAGAAAGTTTATCTGAATGCAAGTTCAAGGCTCTCTCTTATTTATCTAGCAATCAATAAGGGCCACATATTTCCCACAGTCCCCAGAGCTGCCTTTTAGAAAGAGACTATTGTCTGAGAAGGCCTTGCACACTTGATCTGAACCAGGGTAAGTCCTGACTTATGCCGGCACCGGGCAGAGGATAAAGGTTTATGGGCTGGAGAAGTTGAGACACATCGGAAACTGGCTCCTCCATCCAACTCCAACTACCACTGGTTCACCCCAGGCACAAAGGCAGCAGAACCTGCTCGGTCCTGAACTTCTCAGCCCAATTTGAACCCCAGTAGGATGCTCCAATACTGATGAAATTGCCCCAGGGATGAGCACAGCTCAGCTGCCATCACCATGACAAGTCCAAATTGTCCAGCACAGTTGCACCTTCACCTAAATCTCCATCATGCCACCTGCAAGCAGGTTTTTCAGACCCCACGAAGGGGCTGGGACAGGGATTTCAGTGCTAAAGGGCTCACCCCTGCCAGCCACATGGGTTCAACTCAGACAGCAGGATGGAGTCTCTGCTACACCCTCCTCCAGCCCCATCTCCAAGGAAGAAAGAGCCCTGCTCCTTCTCCACACACCCACCCCACACACCCTTGGCCACCTCTGCTTGGCCATTACCTGCTTACTGGAAGACATATTGGTGAGCGTGCTGATGCTGCTGGTATCCGTCACCACCATCGCCGAGGGGAAGCGCGAGGTGTGGGAATACTGGGGGGGCTCCTGCTTGTGTGTGTACACTGCAGAGAGGAAGGAGACAAGCAGCCGTCATGGAAAAGCCACCCGCAGCCCTCGTGCCGGGGCAAAGCAGCCAAGTGCTGAGCTACAGCAGGTCGCAGGGGTGGAAATGAGCATCACCGAGAGGCAAATGAGATAAAACAAGCCATGGAAAGCAATACCACCTGCCTCTAAGCCACCACTTTCTCAGCTATCAGCTCGCCCAGGGAAATCAGCAGGGACCGGGGGCTGTGGCTGGATCAGACACCAGCAGCTCTGTAACCCCTCTGCAGCAGAGCCCGGTGCTGGAGCAGCACTGGGCTGATGGATAAACCCAAGGGGTGAATTCTGATCCCATCAGGGCGCAGTGGGCAAGCGTTTGCTTTGCAGGGAGTGGAACAGGCCCAGCCACCTCCTTTGGCCAAATACATGTTTTAGCAATAAGAACACAGAAGGAAAAATAGAGTAAGTACGAAACACAGGCGGGGGCTGCAGCCCACCTGCAGGGCAGCAGTGGAGCGCTACGGGAGATGCAGCACGGCAGGTGGCGTGGGGGAAGGACAGGATGGGGCAGGATGGGGCCACCCCACACTGCCCTGCATCCCGCTCCCAGCCTTGCACCAGCTGGTTCTGGTGGGAGAGAGGCGGAAGCCAAGGGCACGAGCTCGGGCAGGGGAGCGCAGAAAGAGAGCATGAGCTTGTTTTCCATCTGAACTCATTTTCTGGGCCCTTCCCTTTGCAGCTACCACCTGGACCCTTACTGTGCGAGTTCTGCAGCTGAGTCACGGTGGCCATAAAAGGCTGCTGCGTCATATGGCTGGGCGACTGCTGCATCAGAGGCTGCTGGTGTGGGCTGTGGAGCTGCTGGGAGAACTGGACTGGCTGTAGAGCTGCCAAGCTGCCGGTGACGCTGTTGATAACAGGGACGCTCTGTGCCTGCGAGGTGTTCAGACCTGGGAGGGGGGAGAGGGCAGAACAGGGACATCAGCACCGGTGCAAGCAGTCAGGGTGTCCTCCTCCTCATCGCTGGAGGGAAGGGTCCATGCAGGATGTGGAGATCAGCTTGAAAATCACACTTACTCTGCGCGATGGCCATGACTCCTGAGAGCGGCGTCATGATGAGGTTCTGGGACTGCTGCGGGTTGTGGTGGGACAAACTGTGGATGTTGGTCAGGGTGCTGACTGGGGGCAGCCCACCCCCCGAAACAGAGATCTGCCAAGGAGCAAGACCAGAGAGCCACAATCAGAGACGTAGCTGGGAGGGCTCCTGGCCCCCTCCCCTGTCTGCTTCCCT
The DNA here is from genome assembly GCA_033459285.1 of Clamator glandarius. NCBI lineage: Eukaryota > Metazoa > Chordata > Aves > Cuculiformes > Cuculidae > Clamator > Clamator glandarius. The sequence continues at coordinate 106,560 of JAUNZM010000188.1, read as the reverse complement.
GGAGGCAGCGCAGGGGGCACCAGCAAAGTGCCCTCCCAAGGAGCAAGCGGCTCGCGGCCTTGCTGGGCACGCAGCTCCCACTGCCCCAGGGCTGGAGACCCCAGCTGGGATGCCTGAACCTCATGTTAATAAATAGCAAAGCAGCGACAAGGGAGGATGTTGCTGGCAATGGCTTCCAGCTCCACTGGAGCACAGCGCCGGGACGTGGCACATCCCGAGCCTTTCCCATTCTGTCCCCCAAGTCCAAGTTCCTGCCCTTGGTGACAGCTGAGGACTCTCAACACTCATTAACTTATTGTCACGGTTGTAGGGGAAAGTGGGAAATAGAAACACAGGGAGGTAAAGAAAAAAAGACAGAAAGTAGATAAAAAGGATCTCGCAACAACGTTCCTGGTCATCGCTTTTGCAGATGGACAGGATACTGGTGAGATGAAGTCAGGGCGCTCAGCCACAGCCAGTTCCCAGGATTTTGGGTAAGTGTTTAGGGATCAGACACAAAAGAGCACTCGGAGTGTGCTGAAAGGACCGGAGCTGGTCCTCCAGGACAAAGAGAGGGCTAAATGTCTTATTTCTTCAATCACTGGACTTTCTCCTAATCCTTCTCATTAGACCTCTTGCACTGAGCAACCTCCACCCAGATTCAGAGCCATCTTTTTGGCTCTTCATGTGACATTTCTGGACATCAGTCTGAGCACCCTGTTTATTTTGCACGTGTGAGTTGGAGATAGCCTCATTGCAACTGAAACAAATGCATCAATAAATTCCAAAGCCCGGGAGTGACTCATATTTCCTGATCCGGTATTTTCCACTTTCAAAGTTTCTTCAAGGCCAGGTCACACCACACTCAGCTACACAAGCCAAACAGCTCATGCTGTGAGCACACACTGCTCACCTGCAGCCCAGGCTCATTTTGCGGGGGCTGAGATCCAAAGTGCTTGCACCTAAAATAAATACTCCGGAGACTGCACGACTGGAAAAGACCCTACAGACACTGGATCCTTTCGGGAGACCCTCTGGCACCACTACGGCTAAGGACAACACCAGAGCATGGGAGAGTGAACCATCAAAGCTTTCTGCAGTTTCTATAATGTCCCTCCCTGAAAAAAATAGATTGCCTTCCCATTCAGCAACTTCCTTGGCAGCTTTTGGTTTCATGTCAGGTACTAAAGGCACATGTTTACTTATTAGAAACCACAGCCTACAGCATATTTTTATTAAATCACTAGCAAGCACTTGCTAGCCCTGCTTAAAGATCAGAGATAAGCTGGCAGAGCCGCATGCTGCTGAGGACCAGAGAGGTCCCGGACGGCACCGTGCAATACCTCTGCAGCAGGGATAATTCAGCAAGGCTTTCCCTGCTGCACGCCTCTGCCTACTGCACCTCAACAGGCTGCTTTTCCCAGTTTAATCTGCTGCATTTCCTTGCTGGCAGCCTCTGCCACCGAGCTCAGCAGCACTTCATCCTACAGACCCCCACCCTGGGCACTCGGTGCCTGCCGCTGCTGCTGCCTTTATTCCTGACTCATTTTATGACTTCAAGGCTCAGGGTTATAAGGCTCAACACACCCCTGGGGATATATGGGTGCGTTCAGGGTGGAGATAACGTGCTGGGAGGGTTGGGGTTTTGCTCTGGAATATCTCGCCTGTTTGATGGGGGATGCATGGATTTACAGAGTCAGCGCCTGAGCCCGAGGGGCTGCACGGAGACCCTCGTGAGCCAGAGGAAAGGCAAAATTAAGGAATAAATAAATAAATAAAGGCACAAGGAAAGGCAAAATTAAGCCATGCCATAGCTGAGGAGACACCAAGCCCCTCTGCAGCCACCCAGCTTTGTGAGGAGACCGACGTGACAGCCCAAGAACGTCAACCCTCCGAAAATGGAAGTGAAAACCTGGGAAGAGAAGGCTTGGCCCCGTCGCTCAGTGCCATGTTTGACTTTCGCTTTCAGCTGAAAAACCCTCCTCCTAGAAGAACAGTGGCCACATGCAAACCTCTGCCAGCCTGCTCCAGGGAAGGGCTGTGCTCTCCTGTCCCGTCCTGCCCCGTCCCCCTGTGCCCTCTCCTTGCCCCTCTCCTTCACGCCCTCCTCCAAAGGGCTTTTCACCAGCCCAGCACACAAAAAAAGGAGCAGCTCGAGCGCTTGGACATTAGAAACCAAACCCAGCCCTGCATTTATAACTGCTTTTTTTTGCAATGGCCCTGCAGCACGTGGCACGGGGAGGTGCCAGGCACCCAGTGGGGATGCTAGTGTCCCATCCCTGCTACCTGCCAGCAGTGGCGTTTGCAGCTCTGCCCAGCAAAGCCCTCAAAGCAGAGCCCTGGGCATGGGGGGAAGGGGCTGGGGAGATGAAGGAGCAACAGGGCCCTGGTGGATAAGACGCCCTGGGTGATGCCCTGGGATGAGGAGGTCCCTGTTTGTCAGTGAAGAGCTTCCTTGGCAAACTCCAAAATTTGGGAGGGTTTAGGGAAAAAAAAACCCGAATGAGCATTCTATCAATACCCATGTCGTTGATAGGAGAAAACAGCAATTCTCCCAGTGCCCACTCATAGAATCAACAGGTTGGAAAAGACTCACAGGATCATTGAGTTCAATCAATCACTAAACTGTTCCCCTCAGCACCTCATCCACCCGTCCCTTAAACACCTCCAGGGAAGGTGACTCAACCATCTCCCTGCGCAGCCTCTGCCAGCGCCCAATGACCCTTTCTGTGAAAAAATTTCTCCTGATGTTCAGCCTAAATCTCCCCTGGTGGAGCTTGAGGCCATTCCCTCTCGTCCTGTCCCCTGTCACTGGGGAGAAGAGCCCAGCTCCCTCCTCTCCACAACCTCCTCTCAGGTATTTGTAGAGAGCAATGAGGTCTCCCCTCAGCCTCCTCTTCTCCAGGCTAAACACCCCCAGCTCTCTCAGCCGTTCCTCATAAGGCCTGTTCTCCAGCCCCTTCATTCAACCTGCAAAGCGTGCGATCGATACAGGGCTCCATCAGATTTATGGGCTGCATTTGGGAAACATGCTGTTGCCCGTCAGGGAGCGTGGAGGGGGGGGTCAAGCGCCACCTTTGAGGCGGGTGGCGGGGACAGTCGCGCGCCCACGCCGTGGCCCCACAATGCCCCATTGTTCAGCGCGGGCCGCGTGTGAAACCCGGGGAAAGCGTGTTTGCTTTGCCCGCTGGGCCCTCTTATCTTATCAGCGCCGCCGCCACAATAGGCCAGGTGTACTCACCATTTTACCGTCGGGTGAGAGCAAACTGTGGCCCGGGTCCAATCCGGCTGGAGAGACCTGCTGGAGGACCGCCTGGCTGGTGGTGACCATGGCACCGCCACCGTGGTGGCTGATGGTCCCGGAGGATGCCGCCTCGCCGCTCGCCGCCTGGCTGTACCGGACTCCTGAAAAAGAACACCAGGCACTGACATCACCCATCACCCTGGTGAGGGTGTCCTGGCTGTGCCAACGCCTTCCGAAAGAGTCCCTGCAAACGGACCTCCCGTGGTGAGTGTGAGGGTGCGCAAGCTCCTCAACAGCACCCTTGAACAACAGATCATAGAATCATAGACTAATAGAATCACAGGTTGGGAAAGACCCACCAGATCATCGAGTCCAACCATTCCCATCAATCACTAAATCATTCCCCTCAGCGCCTCGTCCACCTGTCCCTTAAACCCCTCCAGAGCAGGTGACTCAACCACCTCCCTGGGCAGCCTCTGCCAGTGCCCAGTGACCCTTTCCATGAAAATTTTTTTCCTAATGTTCAGCCTAAACCTCCACTGGTGGAGCTTGAGGCCATTCCCTCTCGTCCTGTCCCCTGTCACTTGGGAGAAAGATGGAAGGAAAGGCACTGGACAATGTGCTCCTTCCCAGCTTCTCCCAGACCTCGCCTTCTGAAATTTTACCAAGTAGTTTACCGGTGAGGGATGCTGATCACCCAGCCAGGGCTTGCAGCCTCCACGCAGCCCTGATGCTGTGGGATAGAAAGGGTTGCATCCAAGGGAGCCCAATCCAGACCAACAGCTCATACACCCATCGGCATTGCTTATGCTTTAATATGCACAGTTTCCATTCATCATGCAAATTCCTGTGATGTCCCCTAAGCTCTCGGACACTGGCCTGGAGGCCCTGAGCCACAGGGAGTGACTCTGCATCCTCCAGCTCTTCCATCTGCGAGGCTGGCCTTGCTCCTTGCAGCCCCTGGCCAGCCCAGTGCTGCCCCACTCTAAACAGCAACAGCTCTCACTTATTTCTTGGGAATTTCTGCATCCGATTTCCCTCTCAGCCAGTGTATGATTAACAGACTACTGCAGGAAGACAGAGGGACACACAAACCTCCAAATCAGACCACAGCCCACCTCCACCAAGGGAAATCTGGCTCAAGCACAGGTCTTCTGTACAAATATATTTAATTTGGCTAAAATGCCCTGCACTGATAACCATATGATCAGCCATGTGTCATGGAAAGGCATCTACAGATCACAAATAATTAACCAAGGAAAATCCACGGGAAACAAAAGCGTCTTTTACAAGGCTGCCTTGACAACTACGGCGAAAACCCATTTATTACAAGGAGTCCGACACCGTGCTTGTGGCTGGGTTCACTGAACTGCCCTGGGATCGAAGCAGTGGACAGACAGACAGCCCACAACTCTCCTGGGAAAGAAAACCACAGTGGCTAAACCCAACCCTAACGACAGAGACCACCAAGAGCATCATCTGCCCATGATCCCCACCACCCCACAGGGGCAATGAGGACGGTTCCCCAAAATGATCACCTGCAGAAGATCCTGGTGGCTTCTTAGCCATCCCAACACAGCACAGACACCCCCAGCTACAAAACCTATGCTGGATCCCTCCTGGGATTATGAAATCTCCTTCTCCCAGATGCCAAAGGGAAAAGCTGATGCAAGCTGGCTCAGCAGAGGATGCTCAAAGGGCTACCCTAAATGCCTTTGAATCAAGGAAAAGGAAAGAAATTATAACTTGAGTCCAGGAGCTTTCCACAAGCTCCCAAAGCACCTGCCAAAGTGCAGATGGCTAGACACACCCTCCACCAAAACCATGGCAAAGTCACTCTTCAATCGCCTCCAAATTTTCCCCATCAGCTGGTTAAACACATCCCACAGATAGGAATCTCCCCACGATGTCTGGTTCCTGATCATTTCCCAGCAAACTCCTTTTATCCCTGATAATAAAAGAATGTCCTCTGGCAGGTGGATATTTGCTGGTCCTAGTGGATGTCCCTGCCGTGAACAGGGTAAACATTACTCAACCAGGGCACTGTCACACACATTCTTCCCTGTGGTCCCGGCCTCGTGCAGAGTACGCTTCAGCCACTGCCGGTCTGAGATCCTGCGGCGCTGGTTAAACAATGGGAGGGGAGATAAAATAAAGCCCTTTCTTCTAAGTATGATCTTAAAGATAGACGAGGAGCACAGGCGGCTCCTATTGGAAAGAAAACCAGAGTTTCTGCTCAATCTTCAATCTCTTTTAGGTTTGGTGAAGCTTTCAGGAAGGAAACAAACCTCATTTTAATCCCCAAATCACAATTTACCCAGCTGAGGATGCTTGTAACTCATGAGCCAAGATGCCCAGAGTCATGAAATCATCTTTAAAAACATATGAGAGGTTAAAAGCAAGCTTTTCCCTGCAATCCCAAGGACAAGACTTTTATTGTTTGAGAAACAATAATCAATGCTGAGATTTTCAGATAGTCTGGTGACTGAGATTTTGGGTCTCTAGATAAAACCGCTGAAGACTCTGAGTCTTGATGAAGATTAACTCTCCCGAGGAGGGCAGGGTCAGACTCTGGGAATGGTGACAGTGGTGTCACCGGCCAGCTCTGCCGAGAACCTTGCTCCTGCACAGGCAGGGGCTGCACTGGCAGGGAGTCCTGCATCCCCAAAGCCCAGACACTTCTTGATAAAAGCCTCCTGTTAAGGTTACCTTGAAGTCCGTTAAGAAGCCACCAACTATCCTGGGCTGAGTTTTTACCATTCCTAGAATGGGATGGGTATTCTTGTTACTTACGCACTCTCAGAGCTGGGTTGGATTTGGGTAGATTAGAAAATAAATACTGGAAACTAGCACAAGGCATTGTCACTGTTGTCGTAGCTAAAATATACAGAGCTCCTCGATGATGTTGGGTACCTTTCCTCCTGGCACCTTGTCCCCATCAAGCTCCAGCCCAGCCTAACCTAAAGCATCTACCTGGGTGACAGTCATCTAGGCTTCTTCCCCAAGTGCATGTTACTCCTCCCCAGCTACTTCCCTGGCCACCGTTCTCCTGGTTTTGGGCTCTGTCACAGCAGCAGGTCTGTGTTCTGCACAGCACCAGGATTATAGAACAGTTTGAGTTGGAAGGCACCTCAAAGTCCATACAGTTCCAACTCCCCACCATGGGCAGGGACACCTCCCACTGGATCAGGTTGCAAATAGCCTCATCCAGCCTGGTCTTGAACATTTGATAGGAATGGTTGGACTCAATGACCAAGTGGGTCTTTTCCAACCTAGTGATTCTATGATTCTATCTTGGGATGCTGCGTGCTGCTGCAGGGCAGCTAACCCACGCCTGGGCTTCCCACCAAACCCTCCTCGGCACACTCTGCCAGGTGGGGCCAAGCGCTGAAAGCACTGGGACATGAAGTTTTCCTCCCAGCATGAGCGAGTGGGGGGCTCTGCAGCCCCAGGGTTTATGAGCAGGGGCTCAGACAGACATCGAAGTCCGACGCGACTGTTCTCCCGCCGCTCTCCTGCGCCTCCGCAGCTGGAAGCAGCTCCCGTGCAAAAAGATTTATTCTTCCTCGGCCTCTCCCTGTGGCTGCCCGAGAAAGGAGCCTGGACGGGGATCACAGGGAATGGCCCTGGCCGCTGAGCCTGCCCTTGTTAAGGCTTTTTTTTTTTTTTTTTTAACTGGAGCTACAGCCATAATATAAAAGTTTGTTTATGGGACCTGGCTATTGTGTGGGCCCTGAGCTGCACCGCCCGTGAAATGTTTTACTGCTTTCCCATGTTTCCAGACAAGCCGCGGGGTCTGGCTCTCGTAGCCTTAACCCCACGTTTCAGCTGATGGGGACAGGCGGTGTGCCAGCCTCCAGGGCACAGAGGGTCCCGTGCACCCAGGCTTTTCTGCAGCCAGCCCCAACACCCCCTGGCTTCTCAGGGGTGCCAGACCCATTCCCCAACCTGGGTCTTGGGGTGGGGTTAGGGCAGCAATCGATATCTGTGCTGTTTTCATCACAGGTTTGTGCCGTTTTCTAGGTACACGCCAGTCTTGCATCTTTGGCAATGAAAGCCACTTGGTTCTCCCCTGCCTTAAGTCATGTTGACACGATTTTTTACAAAAAACCTCACCGTACTTTTAGAAGTATTTCCCATGCAGCAGGAGTCCCTGCACAGTACACCCCACCTCCTCCAGCACAGCATCCCAGGACCAGGCTGTGCTTTTGGCTGGAGTTTTGCAAACATCCTGCAAATCACAGACAACATCCAACCCCAAAACACAGACGGATCATCACTGACTCCAGCAGCAACAAGGATTCAGCCTCCGCTCTACCTGGTCGTAGGGATGCAGCCGCCGGTGTGGACCAGGAGCCCAGCAGCCGGGGGAGAAAGGCAATTTTTGTGGTCGCACTGGACTCAATGATGCTGCTGCTGCATCATGCAAGCATCTGAGTCAGTTAAGGACCATTTCACCCTCCCAAAGGCAGGTCCAGGCAGCACTTGAGGTCAGCTTTGATTTTTGGGCTGCCACTCAAATTGTCCCTAAAGTGTTAATCTTGCTGAGTTACAGAGGTGCATAGTTTATATCCATTATAAACCTGTTTATGGGGACTGGACCCTCCCATTTCGCTGCTGTCATAAAGTCCTAATTACCCCCCATAAAACCGGGAAAAGCTCCTAACAGCGCACTGTACCCACAGAGCCCCACAATGCGCCCAACAGTAAAATATTACAACCACTGGCACCACATCCACAACCAGAACCAGCACATACTCCAAGGAAACAACATGTAGGATCCAGATATAAACCGCAGAACCTCTGGACCGAGGGTTTATTGAAGGGCTCTTCTTTAAGAAAAAGTTAGAACATTTAAATTGCCCTTTAGGTTCAGGAAGAATCTCAGGGGTGGCACTGAGTTATTATGTTTGTTATCTATGGCTGTAGAGATATCTAAGAATATATAAATAATGTACATTCATATATATATATGTATATATATATGATTGCTCTGATATCACTCTGCTACTCTGATATTTGCAGAGCAGGTACTGATGGATGGATGAATGGAGGGGTGGATGGACGGAGGGGTGGATGAACTGACTACTTCTTGGAGCAGGATACCCACTGCTCCCTGGGGTGGAGGTGATGCTGGGACCCCCAGCCGTGGGGACGGGGCTCTGCGGGGTCCGACGGGCGCCGACCAGCCCTTTGTATGCAGGGTGGGAGGTGGGGGGCGGCTGGCGAGTGGGGTGGTGCGTCACCTAATCTCATCAATGCGCTGATTGTCTTCAGGGCTCTTGAAGATAAAAATGGCATAAGCCAGAGTCTACAGCACCAAGATAAAGCCTCGAGTGACCTTCAAATCAAACAGGGAACCAAGATTGCTGATAATACCCCATAGGAAGGGAAAAGTCCAGAGTCTGAGAGAAGCCTCCTAGATAGACAGGCTTTAAGTATTTACCTCCAAATAGTTAAAAAGTATGACTTGAGGCTTGACAGATGGGTCCCCCAGAAGAGGCCGTGAGGATGTTTGACTTTTACAGCTCTTATCCCTGCCCAGCCATCATTACGCCCTTTCGCAAGACCCCATTGACATCCTGAGGGGCAGGCGATCTCTCTTTGTCTGAGGGCACGGGAGCGATTTTGCAGCTACCCCATGCTGCCAGCCCCATCGTTTCCTGCCGGGGACATCACGGGGGACGGGGCCATGAGGGGTTAGGACACAGGCAGCATCCCAGCGCCATCATTAAGCTGTTAAGGCATTGAGCGCTCCAGACGCTGCTGTGCACGGTGCAAGGGCAGTTCAAATCCCAGCATCCTGTCGAAGCAACGGGTCCCCAGATATCTCTTGGAAGAGTTTTAAGCAGCAACAGACCCAGCGATGTTTCAGGAGCTGCAAGCCTGCCAGACCCAGCGTAGTTCAAGTGACTCTGAAGCAAGTCAACCTGAAAGGAGGTTGTGGAGAGGAGGGAGCTGGCCTCTTCTCCCAAGTGACAGGGGACAGGACGAAAGGGAATGGCCTCAAGCTCCACCAGGGGAGGTTTAGGCTGGACATTAGGAAAAAAATTTTCACAGAAGGGGTCATTGGGCACTGGCAGAGGCTGCCCAGGGAGGTGGTTGAGTCACCTTCCCTAGAGGGGTTTAAGGGACGGGTGGACAAGGTGCTGAGGGGCATGGTTTAGTGTTTGATAGGAATGGTTGGACTTGATGATCTGGTGGGTCTCTTCCAGCCTGGTTATTCTATGATTCTACGATTCTATGAAATCACAGCTGGGCTCCATCCCTGCCCATCACCCCCAAGCCAGCCTTACAACCCCCTGATGGCCCTCACCATGCACATCTCCTCCTCCTTGGCCAAGCCAACTGATACGAGCACCGGCCACCAACAAATTCCCGCAGCCAAGCCCTCCTGAGCCCTCTGGAAGGGCCCTTCGCCGCTGTGGCCATCACTCCTGCCCAGCTCAAAAGCCCCTCCAAATAGGCTGTCATTGGCCCTATAGCTGCGGCCGGCTCCTGCTGGCCACTGCTCCGATGGGGAAAATAAAAGTTGGGGCTTAACGGCCCTCCAACCCCAAGATAAATGCCCGTGGTTACAGTAATTGCAGTCCCCTAATAGAAGAAAACAAAGGCTCTCGTGGGGTGCCTGCATGCGCTCTGGCAGGACAGGGACACATCAAAGGCAGCAGGGTCCGTTCAAAGCCCTGGCTTAATTGTCAATTAAGCATGCACGGGGAGACAACGCCATGACAACGCGGGGCTGCATGCTGGTGGGTTATTGTAAAGCCCGCCAGTCGACACTGAAAACAGCTGATTTTGCTGACAATGTGCTTGTAGGGCACCTTGTAAGCAATCAGCCGGTGACAGGAGGGCAAACGTCCTCCCCGTCCCGCCATTGTGTGGGGCATTCCTGGGGCAGGGTCACATTTTGGTCACTGCTGGCTGGCCCTATGGGAAGAGCAGGACCCAGGAGTTGGGTTGGATGCTGCGTTTCCTTCTTGTGGGTGAGCGCAGGTCAGATGCTGCGCACATACCCGGGGCTGGTGCATCCCCTGGGTACCACTTTGGGGGATGCCCTCCCTTGTGGTCGCCCAGGGATCAATATCCAGCCACGGGCTGGCACCGTCCCCAGCTCTCAGCCTCCTTTCCCCAGGCACCTTGCCCTTCCCGCAGGGACACTCTGCCACATGGGTTTCTTTTAATTTACTTTTCTAATGAGCTGGGTGTGTGTAACAAGCCAGGCAGGGTCATTTCCAAGAGGTGGTTGGTTTTAGCCTCTCTGTCTGGACTGTGCTGGTGCCACAGCTGAGGGGGGTGTGGAGTGACAGGGACACAGCCCCCACGCTGACCCTGCTCTTGCCTGCTGGGGGGTAATGCTTTGGCTGCAGAGGTAGGAGGACAATGGAGATTGTTCTCCAATAATGCTTCTTAACCCATGCCACCTCCGACCACCCTGATTAGCCTCTCCAGGTGCGCAGCCCTCTCCGCAGTGGTGTTATCTCCTGCTTAAATCCCCCAGGAGTTTTCGGTAGGTCTGCTCTTCCCCTAGCCAGCTCGTCACTATATACACAACAAGGTCAGACTACGGTGTGGAGAAGTGGAGGTCGCATTTTGCTCTCCCTCCCCTGATCAGCTTTCTCCATCCACCTCCACCTGCTCCAGCAAGGGGACGGTGCAGTCCCACACACCCAGCCTGGGCCAGCTCCAGCCCTGCAGCCAGGCCAGGATACGCTGCCACATCTTCCTCTGGGCTTTGCAACATCACCTCCACATCCCTGCTCCAAAACCAGTGCTCACTGTGGGTTGCGTCCCAAGACCCATGCACAAAGCAGGCTCTCCTGCCAGGCACAGCCTTCCCCTGCCCATCCATCCTGCACGGGGACTCCGGTGAATTCAACCAACCAAGCGAATGCCAATTTATCCTCAGTAGGACAGAAATCCAGCCCTCGCCATGCAGCTCGTCTGACCACAGCACTGCAGCCACAGTGCTTGCTCCTCTCCACATCTCCAACACCTCGAAGTGGCAGCAAGGACTGAGGTGATCGTCTTCCCACCTAAGGCTTCTTATACATGGTCCTGAGTGCTCAGCACCCCTTTTCCCAGCAGAATAGGTAGCTGTAACTGCTCCAACATCACCGCCCGAGCACCTTCCATGAGTGCTTACCTGGCATTTTGCTGGGAGGCGAGGCGCTGGGCTGGTTGTGGTGTGGGGAGCCGTGGGACAGCAGCAGGTTCATGCTGTGCGGGGGCTGGCCCGAGCTGTAGGCGTCCATGGCCAGCTTCTGGCGGAAAGCCTCCTCCTTCCGCCGGTTGGCAAACCAGTTGTAGACACGGACCTCCGTCACCAGGTTGGAGCCGAGCCCGTGCGCCTTGGAAGGAGACACCCCTCGCTGCAGACACTCGGCCCTGCGCGTGCAAGGGGACACGTTGGAACAAGGGTGCTGCTTGGGGGGACTCACAAACTTGAGGTCGTTCAAGTCCTTCCTACAAGCCTGCCTGCTCTTTCCAACCACATCCATGCTGCAAAAGCCATCCCACCTCCAACGCTGCAGTATCCCCAAGGCGTTCCTGCCCCAGCAGAGAGCTCGCTTGGCCCCAGCTGCTGCCCACATGGGCAAAACGAAGTAAAAAGAAGCCAAGCAGCTCAGCAAAGCCACACCACAAGCTGGTAAAGAGGCCAAGCAGCTCAGCAAAGCCACACCACAAGCTGGTAAAGAGGCCAAGCAGCTCAGCAAAGCCACACCACAAGCTGGCGGCCAGAGCTACGAGCCAGGAGCCCAGCATTGCACGCAGTTTTTGAAAGAAAGGCTGCAGTGCAGGCGAGGAGGTGGCAGGCACCATATTTACCTGTTGCATTCCTCCACCAGAGCCTCGCGCTCCTCCTTGCTGGGGTTCTTTTGGCGGTCGTAGGCTTGGTACAAGATTTGCTGGGAGGCCGGCCCCCACTTGAAGCGATTGCGACGCATCTTCTTGCTAGGGGTTTCGGAGCAGGCGTCGTCGAGCTGGGCAGCCCCCTGGTTCTGCTGATTGAACTCTGGAAAGAGAAACAGCAGCTGATCCTGACTGCTTTTGTCTGTCATATTTCCACAACCCTGGACTGTCTGGTTGAATTCTGAAAGAGAAAGGAGCAGACGTGAGCTGGCCTGTAGCCGCGGCTCGGAGTCACCGTCCCGCGCAGAGGTGGCCCCCGTGCCCCAACCCGCAGCACCCTGAGCCCATGGCAACTTTTCTGGGGGCTCGGTGCACCCCAACGCTGGCTCCCTGCTGCCCTGGAGCTGTGCAAGCCCAGGGAAGGGGCCAGCCTTGCACACCGGCGCTGGAGTTATTACCACCCCTCAGGGATGGTGTTTAATGGGGAGGCATGTGCAGGGCATGCATATTCATGGCCAGGGTCTCTGCCGGTGTGCACTTGTTCCAGGAGGATTTTTGCAAGCTAGGAGCCACGCAGGACAACTTCAAAGCCCCCAGAGAGGTCTCTTGGCTTGCCCAGAGCTCAGTGGTGGGATGCCAGCCCCGTGCCCAGGCAGGCACCAGAGGTGACCTTCCCCAGCTCGCCTCAGACCCGCTGCTTGTCACCACAGCAGTAAAAGGAGATTAATGGGAGGGTTTTATTATTCTCAGTTTTGCAGGGGAATTCTCCCTCCTTTTATAATGGCTTTTCCCCCTGTGACGCAGGGCAAGGCTGGAGCAGGCTCTGTTTGCTCTATCATCTCAAGGTGTGTTTTCAAAGCAATGGTATTTAGTGCTAAACCCTTTTCTGCACTTCCCATCTGCTGGATGTCGCATCCTTTAGGAGGAGGGGAGCAGAGCCCTTTCAAGGGGGTGTCAGTGCCCCAACCTGCAGCCCAGCCGAAAACAGGGTTGCTTTGAGCCACAGGGCACCAGCGGTGGGTAGGAGAGGTGCACAGAAGCAATGGTCTGTGCATTTATTCAAAATCATCCGCAGTTTAAACAGCCCAAGGCAATAATACAAATAGGAGCGATTCGCATTATTTTTTTTCTTTTCTCTCTCTTAACATGTTTTGCAAGTTGTTGCAGAAAATGAGCAGTCTTGAGAAACAGAGAGAGGAAAAGGGGGCAGAGGTGGAAAAGGCATCTAACTGTGTGTAATCATTAATTGCCTTTCCAGGTCTAATGAATATAAATATACAAAAAATCAGCTGTGCAGATGGGCTTGCGGAAACTCACACGGTGTTACTGGGACCAAGAGGGGCTCTCGCCCTGCTTTCCTGTGCCTTAAATTTGATTTGTAAAACCATTTTGGTGAAGATTCTGGGCAGCCTGCATTCCGGAGGCTCGGCTGGGGGAAGAGGGCAGGGAGCTGCTTCTTGCTTGGACACGGTGGGTACCCTCAGACGGATCAGGGATGCGGGAACCCCAACTCCCCCCAAGAGCCCCGAGGGGTGAGTGCCGGCACGGGTACTTACGCCGGAGGATCTCCCGCTGCTTGCGGACGTACCACGTGTAGAGGGCGGCTCTCTTCTGTGTCTTCATGGGGGTGCCCTTGTTGAGGTGCTGGGAGAGGTGCGACTGGTTGAGGCCGGTGACATCCACCACCTCGCGCTGGGGGATGTTGTGCTGCTGCATGTACCCCTTGATCATCTTCGCCGCCCGCCACGGGTCCTCACTGTGGGGAAAGAAATGAAAGGTTACCCTCTCCTGGTGGGGAAAAGCAGCCAGTATTCACTTCTTCCCATGACAGAAATCCATCATCATCATCATCATCATCATCATCATCATCATCATCATCATCATCATTATTATTATTATTATTATTATTATTATTATTATTATTATTATTATTATTATTATTATTATTATTATTATTATTATTATCTCTGTTTCAGAAGGACACAAGATCCCTCGGTTGTAGATCCTTCCCGAATTGCCATCCTGGACCCCCAAAGTCATCTGCTAGGAGAAATAAAGAGGATCGCAGTGTCCTTACGAGGCACATGCAGGTCTTATTAACAGTAAAGCACCTCCAGATCCCCCAAGGAGAAACGCAGCCCATCCATTAATTGCTGCTGGTTTACACTCACTGCAATTTCTCTGAAGATAAGCACACGTGATGGGATGCGGAAACGCACATGCAAGTTTGGATATAGGAAGCCCCTATGGATATTTCTCTGAAGAAATAAAAACTGATAGTTTGGAGGTGGTGGAGATGCTTTTCGTGCCCCGTTCCCAGGTGTGGTACCGACACTGTGTCCCTGGCCAGCAAGGACTCCTGCACGGCCACTGAACGTCACCCACCACACTTGCTGCTTTATCTTCTCCTTTCCAGTCCCGCAGGGATAATTATCTAAAAACCTCGATACGAATTTAAAAGAGAACCTATTTCCATGCTCCCGCAACAGCAAAGCATACGGGCCATATGCAAAAGGCTGAGAAGTGAAGGTCAAACCACACACACAAACCCAGGCAACTCCCCAACTGGAAAGCTAAAATCCACCTCCCTTCTGATAATTTTAAGTCACTCTTAAATATTTTTATTAACACTTGAATTTGGCTCTTGCAAGATCCAGGTGTAAAAATGAGTATTTCCTAAATCTGCATTACTTTGGTGTCCTTGGGGTAGCTGACACCGGTCTAGGGAATAAATAAAACTACAGGCAAAAACCAAAATGCTGCCTGTGTTTTTCAGCTCCAACGAAAGCTCAATGCGATGGCAGAGGAACAGGCCAATACGGCCGTGCTGTATTCGAGACCCCTGGGTTTATCCTGCACTGCAGGAGGACGCTGGACAAAAAGGAAGGGCTTTAATGCTGAAAAATCGACGTGGAGCCTGAACCTGGTCACAGTCGTGCACTCAAATAATGCGATACTCTAACGTTGCACTTGGAATAACCGTCCGACTGCTTTCCCAATTCATTACTTATTTTGGATCCTTCAACTTGTCATGGGAGGAAAAAAAAAAAAAAACCAACAAGTAGATTTCTTACTTTTTGTCCTGAATGCAGCGTGAAAACAAAGCTTGTTGGATCCAAAGAAAAAGTACCCGACTGGGGCCAGGGGCTTGGTCAGACCCTGGGAAGGAGCATGGAGTCATTCCAGAGATGTTGTCCATGCACCCAATCCTGTATCCTCCAGGCAGAGGAACCGCACTGCGCATACAGAGTCCTCTGCACGGCGATGGTCGCACAGACCTGCACGGACACACGCCGACTCCAGTTCTCCCAGCAGCCCAGACCCCTGACTGGGATAAGCAAGGTGCAAAGCTTGTTCCTGACACCAAACCGTGCTATGAAGCCATCGGCTCCACAGCCCCCACGGAAAAAGTTGGTGCCGACAGCAGGTGTGGGGAAGGCGATCGGCACCGGGAATTGGCAGGAACGGTGACGGCGCAGGGGGATTTGGGGCTCTGGCTCTTCATCCTGCCCCAAGAGAAGGTGGGAGCCAATGAGAAGGATGTGAAGAAAAGGTCCTTCCACCACAGCTCCTCTCCACACGCTTCTTCCCAGCCAGGAAGGTGAAGCAGAGCAAAGCCCACCGGCTGCTGCGCCCAAGCCGAGGGGCTCACACAGATCTTTGAGCAGTTCATGTCACCTAACTGATCCTACTAATTACTGATAAGTAATAAGTTAATGGGATAGAGCTCATTATCATTTCTAATAGCAGTTTGGTTCACAACTAAGCCAAGAGCACCATTTTCCCCAGAGTTAAATCCTGAGCAAGTGCAACAGAGCACACTTTAAAAATGCCAAACAAATAACTTGGGGCTTACAGGGCATGATTTCTGAATTTAAATACAAATTGCAGTGGTTTAGGTGGAAAAAATATATGAGAATTGGGAAAAATATGAGAATTGGGAAAAAAAACATGAGAATTGGGAAAAAAACCCATGAGAATTGGGAAAAAAATATGAGAATTGGGGAAAAAAAACATGAGAATTGGGGAAAAAATCCAATGTTTTCTCCATTTAATTATTTTAAGGAAGGTTTCACCTTGATATTTCCAGCATGTTTCGCACTTACACTTTCAAAACAATTATTTGGCTCTTCATTTCTCAGCCGCGATTTTTCTTTACAAATCAACTTGACCGTATTCAAAAGGGTTAAACAACCTGAAACCAAACCCAAACATTTTGTTTCATGTTAAACAAAATGTTTGGACTTGACCCAAAATGAAACCTTTGAGTGTTTGTTTGGCCTTTTTTTTTTTTGTTCTTTTTTTGGTTAACCTAAAAAGCCAGAGGAAAACTTTTTGATTCAACACAAGCTCGTTTTTTTTATTTCTGTCACCGAAATAAAAAAAAACCCCACACATTAATTGTCCAATCTTCACCAGGACTTTACATGAAAAGAAAAAAAGAAACCAAACCCAACCCCAGAGTGCTTTGTAATACTGGAAAACCAGTTTAAAGCCCTGGCTCCGTGGTCCTTCTCCACCGAGATCAAGGAGAAGTGGGTTTTTCTTGCACAAAATCAACCCCAATGAAGCTCAGCTGCCAACACCGAGTGCAAAAGACGCATTTCCCACCCCAGCCTCATACCCAAGCGAGAGACAAAGCCTGGCCCTCTCCCCAGGGATCCCTGGACGCTCTCACCCCCTTTGTCAGCCTTGAAAACAGGTAAATACACTCCACATCCTCGGAGAAATATGCCAAGAATTTATACAGATGGATTATAAACCGGGCTCCCTACAGAAATGATCTATCTAATCTACATCTCCCTGTGCACACAGGGAATCAGCGCGGGGAGCTTTGCTGCACCCACCGCTCCCCACGCCTTTTGCAGCAGCTTTGGGGCATCCAGCTGGGTCCCCAAGGGTTGGTGGCTTTCTTGTGGTCCCCAGAATCTGGTTGATCGCGGGATATATTATTTCCCCAAGCGGGGTCTGGGTGGATCGGGGCAGGGAGGGGAGCTGTGGGGCGTCTCGCCCCGGCGCGGGGCTCTGAGTGCTGCTGGCACCCCTCTGGCCGGGCTGGGCAAGAAACAGCGGCACCAGCACCCAGAGCAGCTGCTCACGGGGTGGCATGCGGCCCCTCTCCCACCCACGCCGAGGAAAGCCCTTTGGGAGACAGGAACAGGCCCCAAGGGAATGCAGCCAAGGCAAAATGCTTGGGACTACAGCACCGCAATGGGCAACTCTAGCCTGCGCCATCCAAAATTAAAACCAACCCCAGCGACACGGGAATATCCCGAGACCAAGCCTGTTCCAGGGTCAGGACGCAGACGCCGGGGGAGTGGGGAGCAGAGGGGGTTTAGCCCCAGTGTGTGGCTGCAATAAATGGTTCCCGACTGCCCTACCTGGCTCCCTCTCCAAGTACAAAGGCCTCTCTTAGAGCAAACACGAGCTCTTTGCAAAGGCTCCTCGGGGACATGTGCCTGCTCTTGTTTGCACCAAAGGCAAACTTTGCACAGAAACACCTGTGGGAGCGCAGCGATGCCGGGGCTGAGCCTCCTCTGCACCCCCACTGCCGCCCCGGGGTGGACGTAGCAGCCGGGGAGGGGGACAGGGGACAGGCAGGAGCACCCAGAGGTGCTACGTGAAAGGGATGGGAATAGGAAAAGGCCTGCAATGATTTCTCCTTCACATGGAATCATAGAATTGTAGAATCACCAGGTTGGAAAAGACCCACAGGATCATCAAGTCCAACTGTTCCTATCAAACACTAACCCACGTCCCTCAGCGCCTCATCCACCCGTCCCTTAAACCCCTCCAGGGAAGGTGACTCAACCCCCTCCCTGGGCAGCCTCTGCCAGTGCCCAATGACCCTTTCCTTGGGCACTCAGCGTGACCCAGCCAAGCCCCATGGGAGGCACAGGTGTCGGCAAAAGGCACCGTCTTGGTCTGCTCGAGTGGCACCGGGGCCGGCTTGGAGCTGGGTGCACCGCACCCACCGTGGTTGTGTCCCCATCCTCAGCTCGGGGCTGTTCCGGGGCAGAAGCCGGGGCCGGTTGGGCTCGGGGGGCTGGCAGTGGGTACGGGGCCACCCCGGGGGCTGAGCCCAGCGGGCAGGATGGGTGCCGTGCTCCAGATCAGGAGCTCCAGGCATCAACACAAGGTCGGAAAACTGCAGCGTGAGAAGCGGGGGCTGCGGCAGCACCCCCTGCCCCACGCCGGGACGTTCCCTCGAGGATCCTTATTCCATTCCCGGGGGAACCACGATTGCCCTGGCACGGGGAGAGCTGACTGTGCCTCGATGGGACGGGCACCGCAGAGCCCAGGGCTGCTCCACCGAGCCCCTCCGGCAGCCCCGCGAGCGGCACAGCCCGGCTCCGCGTCCCCGGGGCGGGCAGGAGCCCAGCTCGCCGCCGCCGTCGGGGTTTTCCTCCTTCCCCGTCCCGTTTATAGCCCCGGCAATGAATAACCCGCCGCCCTGCTCGCCCTCAGCGCGGCCCTTTGTGTATCTTTCTGTTGATGATTTATAGAAATAAATTAATAACAGCCGGGGCTCCACGTGTTGCAGTTTGTGTTTCCTCTCTCGGTGAGGAGGGACCCGACGGGGCGGGGGGGGGGGGGGGGGGGGGCTGCCGGGGGCTCGATCCCTGCCCGGTCTCCGCCACCGGGGAGGGCACGGAGGGCAGGGGACACGGGGCTGGGAGCCCCGGGAGCCGCCACCGGGCAGGGGACACCGGGATTCAGCAGCGGGAGTCACCGTGCGGCAGGCACGGAGCTCCGGGACCTGCCACCGGGATAGGGAACACCGGGACCTGCCACCGGCTGGGACACAGCGGGACTAATCACGGGGCAGGCAGGGAGCACCGGGCAGGGAGCACCGAGAGTAAGCACGGGGCAGGGAGGGAGCCGGCACCGGGGGGGACACAGCGGGCAGCGAGCCTTGGGACCGGCCACCGGGCAGGGAACACCGGGAGTAGCCACGGGGGGGGCAGGGAGCCCCGGGAATCGCCATCGGGAGGGCAGGGAGCCCCGGCAATAGCCATCGGGAGGGTAAGGAGCCCTGGGATTCTGCACCGGGAGGGCAGGGAGCCCCGGCAATAGCCACCGGGCAGGTAGGGAGCCCCGGGACCCGCACCAGGTGGGACACACCGGGCAGGGAGCCTCGGGATTCTGCACCGGGAGGGCAGGGAGCCCCGGGAATCGCCACCGGGAGGGCAGGGAGCCCCGGGACCAGCACCAGGTGGGACACACCGGGCAGCGAGCCCCGGGATTCCGCACCGGGAGGGCAGGGACCCCCGGGGGGCACATCCCGTGCCCGTCCCCGGTGCGGCGGGGCCCTAGCGGTACCTGATCATCCTGTCCACCTCCGCCCGCTGCTCCACGGCCTCCTCCGTGTTGAGCGCCTGCAGCTCGCGGAGGATTTGCGGCGTGTCGAAGTCGTCGCCGTCCTCCGAGCCCTCGTCCCCGGACAGCTTGCCCTTGCCGTGCCCGTTGGCGAGCGCCGGGAAGGCGCTTTTGCCGTCGGGGGCCCCGCCGGGCGAGAGCGGCAGGTTCTCCAGCTTGACCCCGAAGCCCGCGGCGGGCACCATGTCCTCCAGGGCTCGGATCAGCCCTTCCTTGGTGGCCCCGGAGCTGAGCAGGGCGCCCAGCAGCTCCCGTTGCAGGGCGCTCAGCTGGGACACCATGGTCCCCTCGGCCCGCGCCTCCCCGCGGCCCCGGCCGCTCCGCCCTCGCTAACAACCCATCGCCGCCTCCATTAGGGCCATATATTATCTCATGCAAATCAGCGCGGCCCAAGCCTCTCCTCCGGGCCCCCGCCCCGGCCCGGCCCTCAGCGCCCGCCCGGGGACGGACTTTGCCCGCGGGAGGAGCGGCGGCGCGGAGCCTCGGACCCCGTTACGGGCTCCGCCGCCGGCATCGCGGGCATCTGCCCGCACCCCCGGGGATGGGGACACGCTCTGCCCTCTACCTGCACCCCAGAGAACGGGGACACGCTCTCCCCTCCGGCATCACCCCTGTGTCCGCACCCCCGGGGATGGGGACACGCTCTGCCCTCTACCTGCACCCCAGAGAACGGGGACACGCTCTGCCCTCCGGCATCACCCCTGTGTCCGCACCCCTGGGGATGGAGACACGCTCTGCCCTCTACCTGCACCCCAGAGAATGGGGACACGCTCTGCCCTCCGGCATCACCCCTGTGTCCGCACCCCCGGGGATGGGGGCACGCTCTGCCCTCTACCTGCACCCCAGAGAACGGGGACACGCTCTCCCCTCCGGCATCACCCCTCTGCCCGCACCCCCGGGGATGGAGACACGCTCTGCCCTCTACCTGCACCCCAGAGAATGGGGACACGCTCTGCCCTCCGGCATCACCCCTCTGCCCGCACCCCCGGGGATGGGGGCACGCTGTCCCGTCTGCCTGCACCTCCAGGGATGGGGGCGTGCTCGCTCCTCTGTCCGCACCCCCGGGGATGGGGATGTTCTGTCCTCTCTGCCCGCATCCCTGGGGATGGGAACGTGCTCTCCTCTCCGGCATCACGGGCATCTGTCCGCACCGCCGGGGATGAGGATGTTCCGTCCCCTCTGCCTGCACCCCAGAGGCCGGGGAACAGTCTCCCCTCCGGCATCACATGCATCACCCCTCTGCCCATACCCTCGGGGATGGGGACACCCTCTCTCCTCTGCCCGCACCTCCAGGGATGGGGATGTTCTGTGTCCTCTATCTGCACCCACGGGGATGGGGACACGGTCTCCCCTCTGCCTGCACCCCCAGGGATGGGGACACTCTCTCCCCTCCGGCATCATGGGCATCACCCTTCTGCCTGCACCTCCGGGGACAGGGATGTTCTCTCCCCTCTGCCCACACTCCTGGGGATGGGGACACACTATCCCCTCCGGCATCACAGGTATCACCCCTCTGTCTGCACCCTCAGGCATGGGGGCACCCTCTCTCCTCTGCCCACACCCTCGAGGATGGGGACATGCTGTCCCCTCCAGCATCACGGGCATCACCCCTCTGCCTGCACCTCCGGGCATAGGGATGTGCTCTCCCCTCTGTCTGCATCCCCAGGGATGGGGACACGCTGTCCCCCTCTATTCATACCCCCAGGGATGGGGACACCCTCTCCCCTCTGTCTGCACCCCCGAGGATGGGGATGTTCTGTCCCCTCAGGCATCACAGGCATCGACGGCCCCAGGATGGAAATGGGGATCCCTCTGTCTGCACCCCCGGGGAATGGGATGTTCTGTCACTTCCAGCATCACAGGCATCCATAGCCCAGGGGTGACAACAGGCACCCCTCTGCCTGCACCCCCGGGGATGGGGACACTCTCTCCCTTCTGGAATTATAAGCACTGCCTACTCCAATAACCCCAGGATGGCATCGGAACCACTCTGCCCGCACCCCCGGGGATGGGGATGGATGCATCCCTCTGCCCGCACTCTTGGGGATGGGGAAGCACTCTCTCCTTTGGCATTGCAGGCATCGCCTGCCCTGACAGCCCCAAAACGCCAAAAAGCATCCCTCTGCCCGCCCCCTCGGGGATGGGGATGTGGTCTCCCCTCCAGCATCATGGGCAGCGGCCCTGGGGGGGTAACCGGCACCCCCTGCCCACACCCTGCAGTGTGCCCGGCTCCCTCTGGGATCATCCCCAGTGCTGGAAGGGGGGCCAAGCTGAGAAAACTTCCCCCCAGGCCCCACTGGGGATATATCTACCCTCAGCATCCCCCACCGTGTGATGTCCCACTGCCCGAGCGCCCGGCACGTAGCTGGTGAGGGTCCAGGAGAGTATCCCAAGCCAGGGGTTTCCAATGGGATCTTGGCCCCTGCTGCGGGGCTGTGTGCGGCATGGAAGGACTCTCAGCAAGCCAGCAAAAGGGACCCTGCAGCCTCGATGGGGGCTTTGTGTCCCCCAAACACCCCATCGAGTCTTGGCAGCTGCTAGAGGTGGAAGCAGCAGCAGAAGACACCCACACTGAACTCTGGGATCCGAGCACAAACTGCTTTTCCTGATGCGGTAAGATGCACTGAGTCCCCCACAAAATAATCAACAAATACACTTAAATCAAAGCTGGCCTGAATACGAGCTGGGGGAACACCGCACTCATAGCACAAGTGGAGGAGCCTGGGAGTGTGGTGGTGCACTTCTCATATTCAAGTCAGCTTTGATTTAAGCCTAGTCCCTTGCTGCTTTTGGCTGCCACCCAGACATCAGCCCTGGCAGAGGATGACAGCTCTAAACCCAGCATCTCCAGCCCAGATTTGTGCTTTTACAGGGTACCCGGAGTCGTAGCTGACGTCCCATCTCATAATCCCCCAGGAAACCCTGTCAGCCGCCCGCATTCATGACAAACCTCAAGCACTTTGCGGTGCAGCCTTGGAGCCCCCCAGGAGCCCGGCTGCAGGTATCTGCTGCTGTGGGTCCCTTTCCCAGCAAAATGCTTCCAGCAGAGCCAGGGAGAGGGAAGGGAAAAGCCCCACAACCCAGCTGGGAACAGGCTGCATCCATCTGTAGGAGCGAGCATGTTAGGAGCGGCACAGGAGCTGGTGTGAAATGTGATCAAACCATTCCTGCTGCGTGGAGCTGGGCTGCAGGCATCCCAGAGGGAGCAGGAAACTTGGGAGGGAGTTTGTGGATGAGTGCACGATGGCCATGTGTGACTCTTCACAGGCTCATGGCACGCTGAGCACAACCTATAGAAGAGAGGACTGAAAAACCCTCCAAATTCTCCCTCGGGCTTCCAGTGTGGAGCCCCCAGCCCAGCTGAGCATCTTCCCCAGCTCTGTTTCTGCATGCTTGGGGCTGCACAGCCATGGAGACGAAGGCCCCTTTGCACTCATCCTGCACCAGGTCAGCTCCTGCTCTGCTTGTACCTGTGGCGAGGGCTGAGAGGCTCCCAGGCTCTGCTGAGCCCAGCACCAGTGGTTTGATCCTCTCCTGATGCCAGCCCTGCTCAGGTCAGACCCAAAGTAGCCCGGCACCCAAATGGATAAGCCTACCTGTGTCTATAGGGTACAGGGACCAGGGTGCTCGGGCTAGCGTCTAGGCTGTGCCCGGCTTTCCCATCCATGAGGACAAGTGAGCAGTACCTGCCCACAGCGTCCCTCGTACTCGTAGGCGCTCTCATCCTTCGCTCCACGGCAGATCTCTGATCACCCTGCAACTCCCCATATCCCAGGTGCTGGGGGAGATGCCAAGCCACCCACCTGCCTTTAGTGCCAGGGCACCACGCAGAGCTGCTGCCATCCCTAAGCAACAACTTGCTGCCACCAGGATGAGGGCTTACACCCGCTGTGCCCCTGGGCTGTCCTCCCACAGCTGCCCCTCCACAGAATCCTGCCCAGGACAGAGCTTGAGGGAAGCTCCATAGGTGCCAGGGGTGAGCAGGATCCAGGCTGAGTGCCCAGACGCCCTGGCACAGGCTGTGCCTGCTTGCAGATAACCCCCACCCTGCCACGAGCCTGGGAACAGCCTGGCTCTTGCTCCGAGAAGGTCCCGTCTCCCTTTCAAGTGGGCCGGTGAGCTTTGACTTGGTCTTTGCACGGGCTTCATGGCATCGCATGATAATAATGTTCTGTCACAGTGGGTGACCTGGACCTTGTCCTGTTTCCACACATTTGGAGCCACCTGGCTAATGAAGTGGATATCGTTTTCTGGTCCATCTCTCTCACCCTATTGCTCTTCCCCCTTCCTCCATGCCCAGATTCTCTGAGCAGTGTCAGGAGCCTCACTGCAATCCGCCTTTTCCCATCGTTGTCCGGCACAGCTCATTAACTCCTCTAGCAGAAGAGTGTGGTCATTACTGCTCAGGGGGCCGATAGGTGCCCTGCAGGGCTGGGAGCACATAGTTTCCCAGCCTGGGGAAGGCACCAGCCCAGTGTGAGCATCAGCCTGAACTTTTACCAGAATGTGACCATAGCTGGGAACGCAGGACAGCTGCACAGGGTGGGATCTTCTTAAGCTGAATCTGCTCTGCTCTGCCCCC
The DNA here is from genome assembly GCA_033459285.1 of Clamator glandarius. Taxonomy (NCBI): domain Eukaryota; kingdom Metazoa; phylum Chordata; class Aves; order Cuculiformes; family Cuculidae; genus Clamator; species Clamator glandarius. The sequence continues at coordinate 82,522 of JAUNZM010000188.1, read as the reverse complement.
CAGACCTCCAAAGCCACACAGTTTGCAGCCAGCCCGTGTGTGTTGCAGGAGGGTCTGGGTACCCGGGGCTGTCCATCAGCTCCCAAGGCTGGAGGCAGCCTTGCCTCCTGCTCCCTCATCACTCGCAGCACCAAGAGAAGCTCGCCGACACAAAACTAGAAGCCCATCACGTCACCAAAAGGCAATAACCATGCTGGCACAGCAGCCTTGGCAAGACAATCCCTTGCCTGCAGCCACAATCTCCTGCATCACCCACAGAGGAACTGGCAGCACCGGTGCCCGTCCTGCACGCAGTCCCTTGGCCAGCCCCGCGGGGTCAAGCACGGGCAAGGCTGAGGCACAGGAGACTTTGCTCCTGGCACCGTGAGGCTGCGTCTCGGGCAGAAGGAAGCCTTAGGGCAGGTGGGGGCACCCTGCCAGGCACCCCACGTCCCTGCCAGCACAGCCTTGCGCACACCCTCTCTCCAGGCAGGGCACAAATGGAGATGCCAAGGGACCTGAGGACCGGTGGGGATTTCTCCCCCAAGCCACCACAGTGGGCAAGCTGGACACAGAGCTGTGACTCACACGGCACCGGGGGATTTCTGCCACGGACACGCTTACGCATTTTGTATGTGCGTCTCATTTTTTTCTGCAGTTTCATTTAACGCCTGAGCGCGTGCAGACACACCGCCTCTGACCTCGTAGGCAGTGGGCAAGAGAGTTCCCACCAAAACAGGGCCATTAAATCCCCTCGCTGATATATTTTCTCCTCTGCCCCCACTTGCGCTGAGATTTTTGCATTCCCTGCCTGCCTCCGCCTCTCCCACACCAAGGTGACGTAATGTTTTGAAGCCTTCTCCCATCCCCACCTTTATTAAATATGACCCGCGGTTGATCCCCGTGCGGAGCGAAGGGAAGCTGTGGTTTCGGGAGGGATCAGACATGAAAGGGAGAGCTGCCCGCCCTGCACGGAGCTTGCTCTGCAGGGCTGCGGGGAGCCCTCGAGTCCTGGTCACCCCAATATCTGCAGAAGTGGCAGGGACAGTGGGGTTGATGTCACTTCCACTCCCCAAGGGTGGCTGGGATGTTGGTGCTTTCACAGAATCACAAGGTTGGAAAGGACCCACTGGGTCATCGGGTCCAACCATTCCTATCAATCACTAAACCATGCACTTTGGTTTTGGATGTAAATGCTCTTGCTTCTTGTCTTGTCCCATCCAGATGATGGACAGAGCCAACGCTCTCCTCCTGCAGAGCTTAGGGGACAGAGGCTCAGTTGCAGGGTTCTGGTGGCCCAGCTCCTGTCTGTTGGCCTCCAGCACGGAGACCCCACCAGCACCAACATTCCCCTCAGTACACAGGCTCCGAGGGAAGGGATGTGCCCAAGGGGTCATGGAGCAAGGCAGTCAGAGACAACTCTTCTCACACCCACTTGCCCCCCAGCTCCAAGAAAATTCTGGGCAAACCTGGCCTTCTTGGGCACCTGGGATGACCCAGGCTGCTGTGAGGAGAGATGCTCCCAGGCTGCTCAGCTGCTTCCAAGTTGTTGAATTTCTCCCTGTCCTGTTTCTCACCCGACAGGAGCACCTGGGCAGGGCTGGGGCACCAGGTGGGCTTTGCTGGCAGTCCTGCTCCCAGCCTTCCAGCAGAGCATCAGCCCCGGGGACACAATGGGGAACCTCCCCAAGCTGTCCTTCTAGCTGCAGCAGCCGTGTGGGTGCTCTCACCCATCAGAATTGTCCCACCACCCCGAGCTGGGCTGGGATGCAGGTGCTGTGCTGCCACCCAGCACTCTGAGCCCCAGATGGAGGGGAAGCAGGTAGGAATTGGGGACAGCACGGCAATAGGGACAGCAGCGCTGGTGCCACCTGAGGCTTGCTGGAAGCTGCGGAGATGGGGCAGGGGGCTGGGCAGGAGGACACCGGCGGCAGCGTTTGTCTGTCACTCCGATAATTAATGCTTCTCCCTTACACTTTGTAAATAACTCACAACTCTCTTTGTCTGGTGATAAATGGCTCCTTTGAAGTTTTCCTTTCTCAAAAGCAAAGCAAAGAAACACTTTCATAATCCAGCTTCACCTCCTGTCCTTTGCTGGGGCTCCGCTCTGGGCAGGGGGGGCACAGGGGAGCCCCTCACTCACAGGCAGGACCCCTCCGGCTCTCTCTGCCAGGGGGACAGGTGGCAGAGCTCTGCGTGTCCCCATGGCCATGGCAGCATGTCCTTCTGTACTGGTGGCCTGGCCACTGTGTTCCCTCCCTGGCGGCACGTTCCTAACCCTCTCTGAGATCCCTGCCAAACCCTGGACCCCCATTTTCAGAGCCAGGGAGGTCAAGAGAAGCCCCCAAAGTCTCGAGTGCCACAACCAAGTGACCGTGAGGGAGCAGGGCCCTGCCACGGGGAGTGCTTGGGGATAGGGAGGCTGCAAACGTGACCCAGCACCCACAGCGAGCCACACGCGTGTCCCCCTGCGGCTCCCAGCCCACACTCGGGTTCTGCATCACTGCCACAGCAAAACAAGTTCTACTGGGCTATAAAAAGGCCCTGGAAGCAGGGCAGGCTGGGAGCCGCAGCTGGAATCCATGCCAGAGCTCTTGCAGGTTGTCACTAGCTTACGTGTCAGGGCAAACAATGCTATCTGCCCAGGAATCGCGGCACAAAGAACACCACAACAGCAGCCCAAACCCCAAACACGAGGTCACGGGGCAGAACCCGCCAGCCAGCGGCTCCTCGAGAGGAGCCGGGCTGCCCCATCCATTCCATGCACGGTGGTGCCAACGGTGCATGGCTCCAGCGCGGCATGGCTTCTCCTGCTGCCTCGTCTCCCCACGCGAGGCTGGCATTTCGCAGATGCCATTCTGCTTTACCGAGCAGCCGCCCGTCTCTCTGACTTTTGATTAGTTTGTAAGGCGAAGAGGAAGGGAAGCGAGCTGGAACCAGCGCGGGAGGTGGGGTTGTTTTCTGGGAAAACAAAAGCAGCGTGGCGGCATATTGTGGCCCTGGAGATGCTCGGGGCTGGAGGAGCTGCCCCCTAACCAGGAGTCCCATCCCTTGGGGGGAGCTTTTTTGTGAGCTCCAGCCGCACCACAGGGCTCAGGTACCCCAATCCCATCCCTGGCCAGTCCAGTGTCTCACCCCATGGTTACAGGTGTCCATCGTGCATCACTCAAACCTTTGATAGGAATGGTTGGACTCAATGATCTGGTGGGTCTTTTCCAACCTGATGATTCTATGATTCTATGACTGTGCATCCAGCCAGGGGTCACCGGGCTCCCCGGGCTGAGGGCGAGAGCTGCCACAATGGAAAAAGAAAACTGAACCCCAGCCCTCCACAGGCAGTGCTGTTGGGTGAAGCTGTGGCTGTCGCTGGGAGAGAGATTTTGGAGAGAAGCAAAGGCAGTAGGAGGTTTGGAAAAGGCTTCACACTTGCGGTAAGGGCACAGCAAAGCACACCCAGCCCTTGCTGCAGGTGGGACCCCTACCCCAAATTCATTTCTCCACTGGATGCCCTCCCTGGGAGGGTCCAGCCCCTGGCGGTGTCTGTGCTGGGACGTGGGGGGAGCTGGGAGGGCAAAAATCAAAAGCAAAATTGCAGGAGTCAATGGTGCGGAGCCGCGGGCAGCCTCAGTGGCTGCCGTGTGACTTTGATTCCCCTATCATAACCCTGAATTAAAAATTCAAGCAATTACTTGCATGGCTTCCCTCCGATTAGGTTGGGCCTCGCGTTCATTAATGCGAGCGCACATAGAAAAGCCATTAGAGCGGGTGGCGGGGATGGTTTCGCTGAGAACAGTTCCGCTCCAGGAAGGAGCAGGGCGAAAGCTGAATTTCACACATCCCAGAGGCCGCCCAAGCACGGCCGCTCCCTCCGGGGTCCTGAAAGCCGCCTTTGTCCATCCCTGTAGTCCCTTGGGACGCCGAGGACCATCACGGGGCAGGCAGGCTGGTAAAAGCATCAGCCTGGTGCCCGCAGCATCGAAGGATGGGACTGACCCTCGAGTCACCGTGACGTTTCCGGCAGCACAGAGTCGGTCGTGCTCCCCAAAGTATTTACCCAGCCCAACCCTGCCAAGTGTACGGGACCGTTGCTGCTCTTGAATAAAGCTTTTCACGCAAGCCTGTTGCAGCCCTCTGCAGCCCGGGCCAATGCTTGAGCAAGATACAGCAAGTTTTCCACCCCACAAGCCTGGTTTTATGAGGGAATTTCAAGTTTTACATAGTTTTCCCTCCCCTTGCAGGATAAATGTTTCTTCTGCCTCCCTGAGAGTGGGTGTCGGGAGCGTCGGTCGCCTCCTCGCTGGCTCCTGGTCCCCTGCGGCGGCAGCAGGGCTCATGCCCAGCCTCTACCCCCCATGCCAGCGCGCCAAGCGTGCTCGTGCTTCACCACTGGGCCATCAAGGAAATTTGCTGGACTGAAAAAATACCAGCACGTCTAGACTGAAATACCAGTCTGGACTCCGGGGGAGCGGGAGGACCCCCCAGGGCAACGCGGGCTCCCTTTCCCCTGGGGTGGCACAGGGAGAAGAGACCCAAGGATGTCCCCCCTCTCCCCAGGTCTTGCCAAGCCTCTTTTTTCCTCTCCATCCTCATCCCCACTCGGCACAGCCCATGCCTGGGGCACCTCATGGTTTCCTTCTGCTCTCCTTCCCCTGTTGCCTCCACCTTGCCTGCTCTGATCCTTCCCACAACCAGCTTCCAGTCCTAGGGAAAAGCATCTCCTGGGTCTAGAGGTTGGTCCAACGCCTGGGTCAGATCCACTAGAGGGGTTCGGGCTGTGCTGGAAGCCCCCTCGCTGGCCATTGCCTCCTCCACGCGGGCACTGCCGGGGGCCATCCATCAGCCTGACCCCAGAGCCGCCCCGAGGAGGAGCGGCAGGAGGTTGCGGAGGGGAGAAAAGGAAAACAGACGGGATAAAAATCACTGAATTAGCAGGTCCTAGGGAGGGATGGCCTGCAAGATAGCACGGAGCCATTTTTTATGGGAGAGACAGCAGGCATGAACTGAGGATCAGCCTCTCCCCTCTGACCCAGCCACTGGAAGTCACCCCTACCATTGCCACCCCATTGCTCATGGACCCTTGTGCCGCTACTGCCGCCCCCACCACTCTGGTCCCATAGAGGGGCCAGGTGAGAAATCCCTCTTCCCCTTGCTTGGGGAGGTGGGTAGCAGCGACCACGTGCGGGTTGGGGCTGCCCAGAGCACCCAGGTCCCAAGGGGCACCCTCCCAGAGGCTCTCCCATCACCCAGTCGAGCTGGGACGATAATCATCTGCCCCACCCAGCGCTGTGAGCTGGGAGAAGAAAGGTTCGGTTTATGGGTGAACACGCCTGCGCACCCCTCTTGGATGTCGGAGGGCAGCTCTCGGTGTGGCCTGTGGGTGCTGGAGCCCTGGGGGACCGGCAGTGGGAGTGCAGGCAAGAGATATCCACGGTCTGCAAGAGGGAGCCTCAAATACCTTGCAAGTGGGAACACACGACCCCTGTGAACCCCACAAGAGGGACCCCTGCAACCTCTGGGCACTCTGGAAGGGGGACCCCCACAACCCCAGGCACCCCGCAAGTGGGAGCTCCATGATCCCCAGGCACCCTGTAACAGGGACCCCCACGTACCCTGCAGGGGGGAGTCCCACTACCCCCAGGCACCCTCCAAGTGGGACCTCACAACCTCTGGGCACCCTCCAAGGGGGAGCCTCACGATCTCTATCACTCCCATGCACCCTGCAAGGGGGATCCCCATGCACCCTACACACGGGATCCTCACAACCTCCGCACACCCTGGAAGGGGAACCCCCACAACCCCCAGGCACCCTCCAAGCAGGACCCCTAAAACCTCTGAGCACCCTCCAATGGGGAGCCTCACGACACTTAGGCAGCCATCAAGGGGGAACCCCCTGCATCCTACAAGCAGAATCCCCCCCAACCCCCATGAACCCCACAAGGGAGACCCCCATGCACCCCATAGACCCCATGCACCCGGTAAGAGGGATTCCCATGACCCCCAGTGCCCTACAAGGGATACCCCCACCTCCCCCATGACCCCTATGCACCCCACAAGGGAGACTCCCATCCCCTCATGTGCCCCACAAGGGAGACCCCCACTCTCCATTACCCCCATGCACCCCACAAGGGGGACCCCCACACAACCTATGAATCCCACACACCCCACAAGGGAGACCCCTCCACCCTCCATGACCCCCATGTGGTCCACAAGGGAGGCCCCCACTTCCTCCATGACCCCCCAGCCCCCATTATCCCCAAGCACCCCACAAGGGAGACCCCCACACCCCTATGCACCCCGCAAGGAACACCTCCACCCCCTCACGCGCCCCACAAGGGGGACCCCTATCCTCCATGACCCCCATCCACCCCACAAGGGGGACCCCCACACACCCCATGCGCCCTACAAGGGAGACCCCCACCTCCCCCATGACCCGCACTTCCCATGACCCCCATTCACCCCACAAGGAGGAACCCCACACACCCCACAAGGGAGACCCCCACCTCCCCATGACCCCCATGCGCCCCATGACCCCCCCCCCCATGTCCCACAAGGGAGACCTTCCCCCCACAAGCCCCTCGGTCCCCAGGGTCTGGGCGCCCCCTGGCGGCCGTCGGGGCCGCAGCTCGGGCCCCCCCAGCCCCGGGGTCCCAGTCACGGGTGACCCAGGCCCCTAGGCCGGGCTGTGAGGGCAGCTGGGGGACGAATGGGAGGAAAACACCGATCTCTACGCGAAGGCAAGGGGACATGGGCGATTGCCCTCCTACTCCATCCCCCCAGCCGGGTCTGCGGCCTCCGGGGAGGAGTTTTGCCCAGAAAAAGCAGCAAAATGAGCCGGTTGGGTTCCCAAAGACACCTCCCACCCAGGGCAGCCCAGTCCCGCCGGAGGACACGTAGGAGCCCCTCGAGCATCTCGGCTGCAGGTAACGCGGTTAAACAAGAACTCTCCAACCTGAGCTCCGACCTCAGCTTCGGCCTCCCTGGGCTGCTCCTGGCTGGTTGTGCCCATCGGAACCCATGGGGCTGCCCAGGGAAGCGTTCTCGGTGGGGTTCGGCAGCTGGAGACACCCCAGTGCTGGGATGGGACAAACCGAGCGTTAAAGCCCTTTTGTTTCCCCCCCCACTCGGTGACCCGCGTGCAGAAGAAGGGGCAGATTGTCTTTCAAACGGAGCCGGTGTGGAGCCTGAATGTCCCTTGCCACCTTGGCTATAAATCATCCTGCGTGTGATAAGGTAATTACCTTCGCCTTGAAACTATTCATAGGAAAACCTATAAAGCGCCTGGCTTGTAAACACCACACTAAAGAGTCAGGACAATAAAACCTTGGCCGGGGTGGGGAAGGTGCTGCCTTTCGCTGGCCCCGAGCACCTCGTGCTTCACCAGTCCACCACCAAGGATGGAGGCTGCATCTGCCCCGCTGCTCCACCAGGCACCAAAAATGAACATCCGACACTCAAGGGACACATCAAACCATCACTGATCTTGGGATAAGGTAGGAGAACCCATCCCAGCTCTGCTCCAGCAGCCCCAGAGCAGCAATCAGGTGCAGCAAATAGCTGGCAGAGCTGGGGCCAGACACAGCTGCGTCCCATGACTAACCTGGGTCTCCACTCAGCACCTTGTTAGTTGTTGCCCGCAGAAATGAGGCCTGAAGCTTGGTAGTTGCTCCCTCCACCCTCCTATAAGGGGTCCAGCACTGCTGGATGTTGTGTTCGTCTCATCTTCAGAAGATGCTGGATGGAGTTCCACCAGCCAAAGTGAAAACCAGCTTCTGCTTGTCCACTCTCTTCTGTGCACACACTGTTTTTCCCCAGAGGATCAGGGTTTCCAGAAGCCGGGGGAAGAATCTTCCCACAGGGGAATGAAAAGCTGGCATCAGTGCAAGACCTATCTCAGGTTCTCCCTGCATAACACTGCTCTACAACTACCTGAAAGGAGGTTGTGGAGAGGAGGGAGCTGAGCTCTTCTCCCAAGTGACAGGGGTCAGGATGAGAGGGAACGGCCTCAAGCTCCACCAGGGGAGGTTCAGGCTGGACATCAGGAAGAAATTTTTCATGGAAAGGATCATTGGGCACTGGCAGAGGCTGCCCAGGGAGGGGGTTGAGTCACCTTCCCTGGAGGGGTTTAAAAGACGGGTGGATGAGGTGCTGAGGGACATGGTTGAGTGATTGATGGGAATGGTTGGACTGGATCATCCAGTGGGTCTTTTCCAACCTGGTGATTCTGTGTGTGTGAGGTGAGGCCACAAAATCCAGACTCTAACCAAATCAGCGTTTCAGTGCTTATTGCTGTAATGTGGCGATGGGTCACATCAATGTCTGGGACACTCGGAGTCTGCGAGTGTCCACAGGGAAAACAACTATGGAAGGGAGCAGCAAAACCTGACCCAGAGCTAATTCAGCCCCTCTGCAGATGAACACAACTCTACCTGGCATTCAGATGCATTGCCCTATTCTTGTCTGGTCTCAAGGGAAAGTAGCCAGATAGTGGAAGAAGCTCAGCATATCAGAAGGTGCTGAACAGCTTCTGCTTTAGCATCTGTTTATGGGCTGGGCTCACACAGAGAACACCACTTACATCGCCATCAGTCAAGGCTACCAAGAAACTACTTTTGCTTCCAAAGATAAAAAATTCCATGTTCCTCCCTGAGAGAAGTTGCAGGTTCCCCTACATGGGCTGAAGTACTGGATGTGGTCATTTAGAAAGGTTCAAATGCCAAGCAGGCAGGCTGTTACCAAGCTCAGTGGGGACACCTGCTTGTGTTTTATTCTACCACCTGAGCTCTGTTTGCCTCCACTGCACACTCAGTGCTGCTCAGAGCACAAGTCCACATTTCCTCAAAAGCCATTTGGTGTTTCAGCAGATAGGTGAGACTTCACAAAGTTTTTTATTAAAACAAACAAAAGGCTTGCCATGCACTATTGAGAATCCCAGCAGCTCCCATTAGCTTCTTGGGGTGCATAAAACCAGCAGTTTCTCCATTCGGAACAGCCTGACACTGGGTGCTGGCTGCTGGAGCAGACACTCAGGAAGGGTACACCCAGTGTCTGCTGCTCAACCACGCGTTGGATACAGAGTCCCACAGCCTCCACACCACCACGATTTCAGCCAGTACGGTATGTAGGCAGCTCTAGAGATGTCAGCAAAGCTGGGCAAGAAATCCAGGCACAGTTGTGTTTTAAACGGTAATGGGACAGATTTCTTCTAGAGGCAGAATATAGATGCAAAACGCAGGCTTGTTTCAGATGGTGGAAACTCAGAAGATGGGTCCAGGTACAACGGCAGCAGCCAGAGCGAGACAAAAGGAGAAAGTGGCATCCTAAGTTCAAATCTGCAACTTAAAGCATAGCCGGGGTGCTCCAGTGCTCCTCGCCCCAGCAAGGGCAGCGGTGGTGCTGGGGCCTAGCAGTGATGCTCAGCTCTGCTGCTCTCTTCCTCAGCCTTTCAGAGTGCGTAGACACGCCTGAACATCTGCCAAACCTTGGCAGAGCTGCTCCTGCCACAGGCTATCACAGCGGGAGAAGTCATCTCCAGTGAAAAAGGCTCCATCACTCTGAAGGAGTTTCGGGTACTCGCGCTGCTTGAGGCCCAGTGAAACCAGCAGCGAGGATGGAAAAACAAAGCAGCCAACTGTCGTATCCCAAAGAGCTTTTACAACAGCCAGAGCTTGCACTGAGCTCTGTTCAAACATCCACGCTGAGGTTAGGACAGCAGGCACTCAGCTCTCAAAACGCCTGCAGATTGGCTCATTCCTGGAAGCGCAGAGTTGTCCCCAGCAACGCCAGAGAGCTCAGTCCTCCGCCGCTATCAGTGCAGTAAGCGCACAGCAAACACAAAGCAAGTAACAGCATCATGAATGAATGAGAGAGAAGGCGACAGAGCTTCAGAAGCAAAACCAAACCCACACATACTTTACATCACTGAACCTCCCCCAGAAAGGCGACGGCCCCAGGCATAGCGCTACTTGAAGAGTCAAACCTCCAGCCTCAGAGCACCAACTTTGAATTTTCTGACTGGGGCAGCACAGTACCATCCCCTTGGAAACGAGGAATTCTGAGGATGAGTGAAGGCAGCAGGGAGGTGCGGGCCAGGTGTTTGACATCAGGAATGCAGACAGTTAAAGACAAAGTGTGTTTGCTTCAAGCTGTTATTCAAATATTGGCATATTTGGGTTTATTGCAGGAACAGAGTGACAACATTTGCAGTGCTCAGAAAAACAAAATTCTTCCAGACCCCCTCCTTTAAAAACAAGATTTTGAATACAGTGGAAATAGTAACAAAACACTTTTAGATAAGCTAAAAGTCTTAAGCTTACAAGTGTTATGAGGAGTGGCTGAAGAAACGGGGATTGTTCAGCCTGGAGAAGAGGAGGCTGAGGGGTAACCTCATTGCTCTTTACAACTACCTGAAAGGAGGTTGTAGCAAGATGGGTGCTGGCCTCTTCTCCCACATAACAGTGATAGAACGAGAGGAAATGGCTTTAAGTTGTACCAGGGGAGGTTTAGATTGGATATTACGAAAAATTTCTTTGCTGATGATTGAGCATTGGAACCGGCTGCCCAGGGAAGTGGTGAAGTCTCCATCCCTGGAGGTGTTCAACATGCATGTAGATGTGACGCTTCGGGACATCGTTTAGTAGGCACAGTGGTGTTTTGTTGATGGTCAGGCTGGATGATCTTAGAGGTACTTCCAACCTTCACGATTCTATGACTCTAAGCTCAGAGAACAGGCTGGTTTTACAAAACAAAGACAGCAAAGACGTTTGTTTTCCAAATGGTGACACTGTACAAACAAAACCAACTGAGGGCAACTTCAGAGTTCACTAAACACAAAAATAAAAAAATAAATATAAAGACCTCCAGATCTTTTCCTCAGGCATTATGAGTTATTTTAATAAGTTTGAAATAAATTGTTTAATACCTGCAACAGGAAACTTTTCCCCTGGATGCCCTGTGTATATGAAAGCAGCGTGTTTTTTGCCTGTGCCCAGTCAGAAGTGTAAGCACTGAAACAGGTGCTTCTTTCTAAGCCTCTGTTAATTCTGTGGCATTGGCATGGTTCATCAAGACATCGCCTAGATAACCAGACACTCTTACCCTGGCTTTGCCCCCCAGCTGTTTCTCTATCCCACTGAGATGTTCGATAGCACCTTTCAATGCTCTCTCCCTCTCGCACAAGTCCACGTGTGTTCCTGCTTCATTTTCTTCAACTCCCGCTTTCAGAAATTGCAAGAAGTAGGTTTTGATTGCGTCCTTGTTTTCTGCTACCATTTCCCAAATGGCTGGCAGGTCTGTGCTCTTTGCCAGACTTAACAAATGAAGCAGAGCCTGGCAGATCTGCGTCCTGAGGCTGGCACTGTACTTGAATTCCAGAAAGTCCTCGGTGTCTTCACTTTTCTGCAAGGCCACTACCAAGGCACTCCAGATTTGGCAAAACTGCTCAGTGGAGCCATAGCATTCCCTCTTGCTAGGGATGGAGAGGGCCATGGCTGATTTGATTCGGACTTTAAAGTTCTTGCAGGACTTCACTACTGAGGAAAGTGCACTATAAGCTTGCATGCTCCAAGGAGCCTCTCCTGAAAAAAAAAAAAACCCAAACCTGCTTTTCAATCAGTGAAAATATACAGAACTGTAAATATATAGTGGTCTTACATTTACTGTATTTATTCTGGTCTAAATGAGAAAATCAGGGGTTATGAAATGAAAAACTACTTAAAAAACGGTGGATCTTCTCAAGTTTTGTAAGAGAAAAAGTGACATTTTGCATCTATTCACAGCTATAATCTCATCCTCATGCTCTTTTCTAGCATGACAGATCCAACTGAATACAGCACAGTTATCCCTGTATTAGCATTCACAGGATCTGAGCCTGTTTCACTGGCAGGAGTTCTGGGAAAGCCATGACAGCAAGATGCAAACCGGTTTGCTTTCTCCCTCCTCCCCCGACACGTTTGTAACAGGGACCTTCTTATCAAAACCATAACCTGCTGTGCAAATCCAAAGCCAGCGGACAATTTACTCACCAAGTGGCAAGGCAGGGTTCTTAAATACATTCCCCAGCGCGTAGCAAGCATTCCAGCGCACTTTCATAGTGGCCTCACTCTGAACAGTGGAAATAAGGGCCTGAAGAGATTCCTCGATAGCTTCCCTAAACCTGGGGTTTGCTACGTGGCAGGGCTGAAGGAAATGAAGCACATTCCCAAGGGCTCGGACTGCATTACTCTTTACCTGGAACACACATACAGAAAAGACACTCTAGCTTTCAGCTTATAGGCACATTTTTTTTTGTCAAGCCTGCTACAAAATCATGCTTGGAGCCAACACAGAGCTCATTTTGAATCAGACTGGTGTCTTATCAGATGGTATCTTCCTAAATGCCACAAGAAAGATCGTTCTCTGCAAATGCTCATCCTGAAAAAAAACCACAAACACAAAACCAAAAAGACTCACCCCAAACCCACCCTGCACAGTGGAAAAGCGCAATCAAACGCTCTGCAGGTTAAACAACATAGGAAACCTCCAAACACCAGCCCTCGAGAGAGTTTGCTGAGCTGCAGCTCCCTGTCCATTTGGGCCAAACACCCCACAGTAACAAGTGCCTTTTACCCTTTTTAAAAATAAAAATGCAAGAGATAACTACACTATGGTAACTCCACCCTCCTCCCCCTCAGTCATACCTTATCTCTGTCCTTTGATGCTTCAGTCGCAGACCGCAACATTTTCAACAGCAGGAGATCAGAAAATTCCTCTTGAAAGCTTTGTCCCATCGTTTCCCTAGCAGAAGGATCACACAGTGCAAGGCCAGCTCGGATGATCCAACCCCAAAGATGCGATACAATCCCTTATAAAGGCGTATGAACAACCTTCACTCTTTAGAAGGCTAATATGTAAGGCAGACCTTACTACATGTGACCTCTATGTTTATTAATTTAAAACCAAACTATCAATGCAAGAAAGCCAGTTAGCAATGCATTAAGTCTGTAATAAAAAACAGAGGGCAATGAATTGCTCAGAGGCAATTCTGTAGCAGGAATATATGATAACTATTTCTCCTGTTAAAAATGTAACAGTAGGTTAAGATTTCCTTCAGCCTTTGATTTGAGGAAGTGTTAAATATTTATTAATTTTACTTCTGTGTTATCCTGAAAGTAAATTAACCAGGGAACATGCAATTACACAAAGCGATGTATGAGTAACAGAAAACTGAAGAGTAAACTTGGAATATATTCCAGAACTAACGATTAGAAAGACCCAAGCCCAAGCAGTTTAGTAGAACTCAGCCCCAGATGGATATGGGATACTTATAATACAATGTCACACACTGGTAGACACAGTTAAAAGAAGCATCCAAACTGAATTAGGAATTCCACGGGCCAAGGAGCTCTTACGTACATGTTGATGATCAGCGTGTCTGTAAGATTGCCCAGGGACCAAGCTGCTTTGGCACGGACGTTCAGAGACTTGTCATGGAGGGAATTCAGAATAGCGTTTGCTGTGTCTGCCACAAACATCACGTCCTGTAAAAGTAAAAGTGTCTGCAAAGTTAAAATAGGTTTAAAAACTCAGCTGATTTCCTTAGTAACATACACATTCTGGCCTTTATAGGGAAAATGATTCCTGCACAGAGACCTGCTCTATTAACACAATCTTCTTTTTCAGATGGTAACTTTTAATGTGTTTATGGTGCTCTCTGTACAGCTTTGTTTGATCTTTAATTAACATCTAAGCCTGAATGCTGGCTGACTTCACCACTCTCTCGGGTAGCTGTTGCTCAAAGCTTTCAATGCATTATTTAATTTCATTGGTGCTTTAGTTACTTTAGATTTTAACATAATTAACTGGACTGCCAATCTTATACTCAGCAAATCCCACTCTTAAGAAAGCACTTGCTTCTCCAAACTCCCCGTTGAGCTGCCTAACCTTGTTTTCTATGGTGCATTACATTTCGTTTTCACTCCTTTGCTTATGGTAAAAGATTTTCTTTCAAAATATTTTGGACTCAAATCTCAACATAAGCTACGGTGTACATTTTTTATTACAATCACCCATTTAAGGCCATATTGCAAAACTACAGAGTATTCCAGCTTAGCCAAGCTAAGGTAATTTTTTTGTTTTTCTGGAAACAAACCAGCATGTTTTGCTAAACAAGCTTTACTTCTTAGCTTTAAGCAAAACTGAAGCCCTCACATTAAAAACTTGTTAAAATCTACAGAGCGCTGTGCAACTGTTCCCTTCTTCCCAGCATTATCTCATCTCTCCCAGCTTCTCTGTGCTACCCTAGCCTTTCCCACTTCTGTCCCTGATAGCTTAGAGAAGATCCTGACCTCCCTCCTTTCACTCTCACTTTTGAGGCGCTCTGGCTTCTGCTCCATCTCACTTAAAACTGCACCGGTTCTATTCACCACACAGAAGGCAGAAGCAGGTCTGGAGACAGGAAAAAAAAAAAAAAGCTATATACACACTACAGACCAAAATCAAGAAGGAAGGCCAACTCATTCCAAAAGAACTCATGTTCCACACCTTGCGGTTCATCAAACCCATTATAAAATGGCTCAAAATAAGAAAAACGGGCCAGTTCTGACCTGCCGAAGGCAAGAGAAGAGGATGTAGACTCCAAGCGCACGTGCGGCAGCAGCTTTTACCAGGGGGTTCTCGCTGTGGTTCAGGCCGAGCAGCAGAGTGATGCACAGTATCTGCTGGTCATTCTGCAATGACAAGTAGCCACGGCAATGGAGAGAAACTGAAAAGATCTTTGTCCCACAGAGATGACTCACAAATACTCTGAAAGACCTCAAGATGTGGAATCTAAAGAAGCTACCATTCAGAGCATACTCTTTTCTTCAAAGTAAGCTGACTGGCATTTCAGGATGCCACACAGGAAACGGGAATGTTTCCAGCAAATGTGATCTTGTTGCTGTTAGATAAGACCACAAAGGAAACCAAAATATCAACTATCATCCAAACTCAGAAAGCACGGCCCATCAGAGGTAAAACAGACTGGATCTCTTGCTTTTTCCTGTCTTACTTCACTCTTCTCCCTTCATTAACAAGGACAGCCAGGCAGAATAAGTTCACCTCGGGCAGATTGTCAGTTTACCAACCCATGACAAAAATCTTTGTTTCATCACAGCAAAGGGTCAGAGTGGGCACTGACTTGACCCCACGTGGCCACAGGGACAAGAGTGTGGGGGATCAAAGTACAGAGTGATGAAGTACATGCTGTACTTCGAGAAACCAGAGGGAGAATTCCAGAGATACTGCTGTACTGGCAATTCTTGGGCAACTGAGATCTGGCAGAGTACTCCCCATCAAGAAGGGCACAGTGACACAAAAGGAGCTGCACAATGCAGCGGTGATACTCTGCCAAGGCTTTCATGTTTAAAAGCGTATTTCGTGTTGCAAAAGGAGAGTATGGCCAACACATTTGTGTTCTTCTCCCAGGGCAATCACCACAATTTAGTGTTCTAAAAACCAGCCAAAAGAAAAACCATGCATGCAAATTCATGAACAACGTCAGTCCATGGCTGTTAGCTCAGCTGCCTCTTCAACCACTTAACTAGCAAAATACCAACGCTTCACCCCTCCCTCACACAATGAAATTCTTGCCCTCCATCTCCCATGCATCATCACCAAGGTTGAGTATTCATGGCAGGGCCAAAGAGCTTCTGTGACCCACAGTTCAATTGTTCTGACAGACTAATTACTCCCAGCATTGCCTTTTTGCAGTCTTCAATAGCCACAACTTGTTTGGAATATAAAAAAAGATAATCTGGAAGATTCCTCTACCTTCTCTTTATAAAAAGCTTCACACTGCTGCAATCTGGTAGACAAGCACAAAGCCTCAATAGGTAAAAATGCTCTTACCTGCAGGCTACTGAAAGCTTCTGGCAAGATAGAGGACAGGGCATCACAGGCACTTGTCTGAAGAGTTGCGTGGGGAGAGTTCTGAAGAGTACCAGGTAAAGGGCCATTTAGCATCATGGTCCAGAAAGTTACAACCTACAGAGGAAACAGCCAGGTTTGCCTATATAAACTCAGCAATTATGTGCAAGTTGTATAATAGGTTGTCTTTTCCTAGGATCATCTTTAAGGCATACTCACAGCAGGTGGCATCATCACACCTGAAAGCGATTACAACTGTTTGGAAGCTAAAATACTTCAGATTCAGAAACATTTTCAAGACGCTTTAGTACTGCTGTTAAGTACTTATTCACCGAGTTCTGTTTGTTTCCCTCTCAAGGCCACACACACTCAAATGAGATGGCATTCGGTGGAATTACAATCCCATTCCTGAATCCACACTGCCTGGTATTTTCATTTGCCTGAAAATTTACATTCATATCAAGCAACAGGAACCTGGTGCTCCTGGATACGATTTCTATCTTGTAGGGTCACTGGTGACTGGCTCAAAACTTATGCCAAAGAAATTGTTTAGCTTGTTTTCTGTTCACAGAAGCAGGACTTGAACAGGCCGCTGTTACTACTAGACTGCCAGTTCCTCAGCTTCCACAAATTCATCCAACAAACAGCCTCTAACAATACGTTTTTCTGAAATCACATAGATTGTGGTTCTGGCCACTCCCTCTGCACTCGTGAACAGCCAGAACATGTAGGCTGGCTCTTGTAACAACGCAAAGTCACCAAAACTCTAAATGCATATTTCTAGGTTTATACAATAGTAAAAACACATGCAAAATTTGTGTATTCTTCCAGCTTTCTGGCTTACAGCAGGCAGGAAGAGGAGGGATAAGGAAAGGCAGAGGGGTACTGTTAACGTCATGTAGAAGAAAAAACTCACAACACCCTGCCTACAGACAAAACCACATACCATAATAATGCAGGAAGTCCACAAAACCTGTACACATCAGCACCTCTAAAGCCGCAAGGTACCGGATCCCTTTCTGCCTTCTTGCAACTGATTTATCTCTCTCCATGCCAGCAACTTCTTGAACTCAGAGTTTAAGAAAGGAATCCCAGGGGCAGCTCACACACTTACCATGCTGACTGGTACTCTCTGATCAGGGGGAACAGTGGAATCGGGTTTGTACTGCTGCAGCACACCTGTGCCCAGCTCCTCCAGAAGCTGCAAAGAAACAAAAAGCAACTGGGTCTTTATCAGGAATGACTCAAGTATCATGGAACTATAGCAGCCTTTACCTAGGACTATACTTACTTACCCAGGGAACAAAAATAAAAGATTCAGTATTGTTTTGGACACTATTCTGTCTGTGCTAGTGAAGAAATTGGAGAAAAAGCCTTTATTAAATGAAGTCTCCAGCTAGGACAGCATAACAAACTGCCATGCAAGAGTACATCTCTCTGAGCTTTCCTTCAGGGGTTAGACTACAGTTCCTCCACCAGCTGATGCTAAGTCAGGGGAGGACCAGTGCTATAGTCTCTGCATTTCCCAGGCTTTCTAGTGACTCAGCAGAGCAACAAAATTCTGCTAAGAATTCAAGACTGGAAGCAGGAGACGCATTTCTCCGAGTGTCAGGGTACTGCATTTCCCAAAACAGGCACCAGCTCTTTACCATGTGCTACATCAAACACACAAAGGTGCTCTGAATATTCATCACTACTCTGTCTTTGCAAAGTACACTAACAGATAAAATGGGCTTGGTAAAATAATGTTGATGTTTCCTCATGCTCTTACTTTGGCTCCATGAAGCTGAATGGATGGATCCATTTCTTCCATGCATCTGCAAGCCACTTCTCCAAGTTCTAAGAAATGGTTCTGGGCCATAGAGAAATAACCTTTTACAAGAAGGGCCAACACCTAAACAGAAACAAAAGAAATTCCATTCAGTGTTCTTTCTTTCTTTTAAACCAAAATACTCTAAACACACACAGAGATGATGTCAACTGGCTAATTGACACTGGGACTAGATACTAAACTCTGATGTAACAGATACACTTTGCAGCACAACTTCTAGAACACTACAGCTAATCAAAAACCTCCCTATTCCATTATCTTGTTCAGAAAAGGGCCACAAAAGCCCTATCAGGTAGCAACACAATGAATTATTTACTGTAAGTGAGGTCTCCTGTAGCTAAAAAACTAAGCAAGAGTGCCTGTAAGAGCAGCACATTCTGCGCCACCTGCAAGACTGCTGCTGCGTTCTGTGAAGCTGGATTTAACAAGTATCCATTGTTCCAGAAAAAGAGCAAGACTCCTTGGGCTGCAAGTCACAAAATCTTATTATTTTCTGTGATTACATGCACACAAACAAGGCCAAGTCTCAACATGCACAGGTACTCCTTTAGTTGTATCAGCGTCACTCCATAGCTCCCTGCAGACTGTTCTTTGACTGCAAACTTCTACCACACCATTGCCTAGCAAAATTTTAATGCGTGGAGCTTAAATGGAGAAGACTCTCAACCTTCACCAAATGCCAGCACACACAGCCAAATAATATTTAAAAATAATGACGGTAACAAAAGTCACAGGCAAATGAACTTGTTGCAGCAGGTTTACTATGGGACAGTTACGCTGCGGCCACAGGCACAGAATCAAAACTTTACTGCTCTTTCAGCCACAGCAGCTCAGACATGCTGTGCTAGCAAATGCTTTAGCCTAAATCTCACTGCAAGAGCTAGGAGCAAAGGCAGCCCCCAACTGAAGCTTGGTTGATGTGAGGCAAGTTGATACTGTACCAAGCTGTTAATTTTACAAGCTAGCTGTTCATCCCCACCTGTAAGGCTTCCAGGCGAAGGGGACACGGTTCATAAACACTGGAAAATGATGGAAAGTTAACATCGCTGTCAGAACAGGAATCCTCTCTGGGCAGAACAATGATGGTGACACAGAGACGGAGAAGCCAACATGGTTCTGAAGATGTAGATCCTGATGGATTATCAGGAGGCTCCCCTTCTGAGGGGAGTGCTTTTCTCCACTGCTCAGAAGAATTGGAACGGTGAGGGGTTGTGCTACCACTGTTGTTTTGCCCTGAAGAACTGGGCTGTTGCAAAAGTAACTGCACCTCTGGTAACGGCGCTTGGACAGATACCATGGCCCCTAATAACGTGAGACTAGAAACGCGAACATTAACATCTGCAGGGGAAGAAAAAGTCAGTCCGTTAGCATCACACTGACACGTCAGCATACTTCTTCAGCACTTTTCAGGCAAGACAGATCACAACAGAATGCAAACCTTTATGATAAATGTATGGCTTTATCTGGTTCCAAACTCTTGTCAGCAACCCAGGTTTTAAACGGTTGTATGGTGCATTTGAAACCAAATTTGCAAGGCACTGAAACACACAAAAGAACATACAAGGAGCAGTGGTTACAATGTCAGCCTGGCCTCCAAGAGATTTGTTTTTACACTTGCAATTTAGGTCATTTAGACAGCTAATTATCTGAAGGCACCTGAAAACAAATGCCCAATTATCTGCTGTTTGAAAACTGTGGCTCTTAAGAACAAGTATCTAACTACAGTGACCTGGCATAAAGGAAATTCAGTAATCCATGGAAAGCTTATTTCGGCTAATCTGGATTCCAGTTTTAAAGCCCATGTGAGTTTTCAGAATCATTCTATCATCTCACTCAGCTCCCAAACAACTACATGAAAGAAACACAGGAGTAAGAGATTTGTGCTGTAAAGAAAAGAAATCCTTGGATTCTGTAGGAAGACTCAGTCAATGAAGCCTTGTGAGAGGACAACAGTATTTGCCCCCAACACCTCAGTCCTCAACAGCTAAAATAACTTCTGTGCAATCTTTCTTCAAGACTTAATCTAAATAACAATATCATCTCATGGGAAGCAGCTGAAACACTTACAGTACAGTTACCTTGACTATTTGTGTCAGTGTTTGAGAAGAGGACTCTGCCACCAGGGCGAGCAGCAGGCAGCGGTGCAGCTCCCGGATGCTGGAAGCAATAGTTACAGAGAAGGGAGTAAAAGCTCTCCTGTGATCATTAGCATCTTCAGCAACAGAAAGAAACTGCTTTGAACCTTCCAGGATGGCTGAGAGAACTTGCAGAGCACAGGCACGGGTCTGAAATGATAAGACGTTTCTGTTACCCACTTTTAACACCTCCTTTGAGCTGACGGAGAATTTTAAAATTTATGAAAGTATCTTTCTCCAGCAAAAGAAAATTCAACTCCAACTATCTTTTCTCCTAACTTTAAGCAACAAACAACTGATTCTTTGTTTCTATACTCAACACCTCCTCTTCTATTTCTTGCAGCACAGTGACCAAGCAACACAGTAAAGTACTTACTGAAAGGCAGAGAAGACAAGGGGAAAAGTACAATAGTTTTTATACTCAGAACTGCCTCACCTTTGGAGAAGGGTCCTTTAAAGCAATAGTCATCAAGGACACTGACTGGGGGCTGCCAATACCAGGTGCATCAGGAACAAAAGCTGACCAGTAGCCATAAAGAACTCTTTTTTCCATTGATTTTATAGCAGAGAGGAAACAGGCTAGAGCACCTTGACGAACATTGGCTTGATAAGATCTTAAAAACAAACAAAAGGATTTGTGAAATGGCAGCAGTGAATAACGGACTTAAACTCTTTCACTTATATTTGTGCTGGCTGTGAGAAGAAATCGAAGGGAGAGAACAAATTTACTTTCAAACCAATACAAATTACCGCCTTCCAATTTTCTTGTGTTACCACATAAATCAAAAGAGAAAGCAATTTCCTCAACAGTTTTGATTAAGAACAAAGCACTAGGATCCTGTGGAATGGCAAGAGTCTGCACACATATAAAATTTGTGCCAGATCTACAGGAACAAAAGGTATCCTTTAACATGATATAGAAGACTAAACTGTTATGAACAATAGTACATTCTGCTACTGTGCTTTATATTTACATGAACAACAATCACCTGGTTTTGCTTTGTATTCCGCCTTCAGCATCAGAATATTCTGACTCACTGCTGCTGATTCTTTTCCAGCCAGTAAAATGTGAAGACAAGTGATCCTTTCCAGCAGGCGTGTATGCAACGTCTGATGCACGAGCCCAAGGATCCGAGCAAGGACTGTTCTGCACATCCCTCAAGTGCAGTTTCAGCATGTCTGCTCCAAGAACTGATTCATTTCCCACATCACCCACATCTCCTCTTCCTTCTTCCCCAAACTCTCCCTTCTTTTGTTTCCCTTTGGACTTTTTTCTTCGGTTCTGTTTTAAGATGAAAAACACTTTTTTTTAAAATCTTCTAAAATAATGCCTAGAAAGATGTGCAAACATTTCATAGTTGTAAACTAAGGAAATAAAGTCTCATCTGAAAACAAAATTAATTGCTAATCCAGAATAAAAGCAGAGTTTAATCTAATAAATCATGCCCTGTCTACAGTACATCAGCATCAAATTATACAACTTTCTAAATGAGTCTTCAGATGAGAGTTAGATTAACCAAGAGTTCTCACAGATATCTAGCATCTTCTGATGCAACAACCCTGCATACAAGTGCAATTAGATGTAGGTGCAATATTGTACATACAGAAACAAACACTTCTTTAGTTTGCAATCTGTTTATTGACAGAGACAGTAACATCAGTATAGTAATACCCTAGTGTAAGTAATTTATGTCTGAATAGCCTCAAAACTTAAGCTTTGGTCTCTTCATCAATAAGGCAAAAGATTTCCAACACAACCTTTAGTTAAAAACCACATTTCATACTAAAGTGATTAAAAAAGAGGAACAGTAAGCACTGTTCTTTTAGACTTAGAGTAGGTATTTAAAAACTGAAAAGGAATGAGTCAACATGAGCACACAAATTTATTTTCTCTAATGCTTTTTAGATAATCAGTAATCCAAAATGTTTACAGGGTTAAAAAATAACCTGTAAAAGGATTGAGCAGAACAGATGGGAGAGGGGGGAGGAAATCAATTGCTAGATGAACTTGACTTCCCTAAGAAACAGTCAAATGATTGTGCAAGCATTAGAAAATGTAACTTATAAAATAAAACGCTCTGGGTAGTCCACAGGCACCAACCTCACATCCGCAGGCCAAGAATTCTTGGCTATAGATGAGTAAATGATGCACACAGCTTAACTTGGGAAAACTAATCTCAGCAGAGCCATTTGTTCTCCTCATCTGAGTTTACAAAGCAATTTTACTCAGTGCAGAGATTTATAACCAATACCTTTAAGCAAAGAATGTGAAATGTATCACATCCTCAGAACACAAAGAGCCTGTTAGCTGCTAATATCACATCAGGTAATGTACAACTGCAACAAACATGCACACCATGAGCATGCAGGGGAGTCAGAATAATTTCACCTTACCCCTGTCTGCTTAAAGGCGGTCGGTTCTGATTGTTCCTGTTTGACAGGTGACCTTTTATCATATTGAGGTAATGGAGCCGGATACAATGCTGAGGGCGTTTCTATGCTCAGTCCTGGCAGTCCGTGAAACATACATTTCTACAACGGCAACAAAAACGTTAGCAACCTTTCCCTTTTTGATGCTTATTTACTCAGGTGTTCCTCAGTTTTCAATTGGGATGTGATCCTTCCCCCAGGTCTTGCCCCTCCCTGTGCAGCATAACAGCCTTGCAACATTTGAAATTCAACTGTCTCTAGAAGGATTTTAAGTAGGTCCAAAAGAATAAGCCTCCTATCTTTCTCTCACATTCTTTTGTGGGAAGTGCAGTTAAGATGCTGTGAAAGAAACTCAGTGTCTTTTTATCTCATGCTACACTACATCTCACACTCGGGCTCCTCTGCTCCCTCTGTCTCATCTTCCACAGTTTCCCACTAAACGAGCACCTAGAACACGCACCTTTCAGTGTCTGCCTCTTTCTCAAGGTGAATTTATGTATTTACCTTTAATACTGCAAGAAGAGATCCAATTTGGTCAGTTTGCATTAGTTTCATCTTCCCACCATTCAGGAGCGACTGAATACCTTTCAGTGCATTTTGCAGTAACTGAAAACCAAACCACAGAATTACTTTTCCTTCTCAAAACGTTAAGGGTTCACACCTTGCAAGTGACCTTCTGGGCAATTATGGTTTTGCACAACTTAATAACTGGGACAGTTACTTATGTTTATTAAAAAAATAAACTATTTAAGCAAAATCTCAGTTGACAATGTTCCAAATTTCATACGTTCCAAATTCCAATATTCCAACAGCACAATCTTCAAATTATTATGCTGGACAATCAGACTTACACTTACCATGCAAAAAGTGATGTCATCTACATCAGAGGTTTTTGAAGACTGCAGAACACTTAAAAAAGTGTGAAAACAGACAGTCCTGTAGGACTCATCCAAATATGGCTGTCCAGGCACACTAAAATTAAAGCAGGAGGAGAGAAATGGTTGGTTTTCAGTCTGTCTTACAGCTTTGTAAAGTTACGCAAACTCAGGTCCAAGCCTTCTGCTAGACAAAGGATCACAGCCCCAGATGGCTGGATGGCTCTTTGAAATGATCAACTCTACCTCTGTAAACAATAGGAAGACTTTGGCACAAAGAGCTAGTACAGTCAGAGTGTGCCTTACACCCACTCTGCTTTTGTGGCCACCTTCTCAATTACAATGACTCCCCAAGAATAGTTTAATAGGCCGTCATGCTTACAAATACTTTTTAGGCAAAAACTGGCATTGAAAAGGACTGGGATGACTTTTGCCACGTCCTTAGTTTCCGTGAAGTCTGGACACTCCATCATCTGAAAAGGCTTGTACGCACCTGAGACAGAGGTTTGCCATGCCACGTACCGCTGCCCTCCTGAGTTCCACGTCTGGCTGAGTGGAATCGCTGAACTGCACCAAGAGCCCGTTCTTGCCCAGCAAATCCGGGAGATACTAAAACAAACCACCAAAAGTTATCAGTGCTCATCCCTCAGCCACTTCTGTTTGGAAGCTAAACTTATCCATGCTACAAAAGACCATTTGTCAGCTGCTATTTCAGATTCCATAGACAGATTATATTTATAAAAAGTGACATGAAAATATTAATTTCCAAAGTTGTCTTGTTTTGTATTAAGAAAGTATCATGCATGAGCATAGCTCAGACTGAATCCCAGTTTATGCTTTCTTCCCAGACACAAAGCTAAGTTAGTAACAACTGCTGCACCAAACTGTTGGATTATACAGGCTAAAAAACCCTACAAGCTCTCAGCTCCAAAACTGCTACTATCACTGCCCCATGCTCCAGCCCAACAGCAGAAACTGCCCTGCAAGCTGCCAAGAGCTGGTGACAGCAGGGGAACTCAACATACCAAACACTGCCAGCCATGCTGCAGCAACAAGGAGCCTCGCACATACCTTCGGATTGATAAGCTGTCAGTTTGAGACAGCTCCGAACATACCGCACACCACAGACCTGATCTGGTTACAGGATAAATTTCAGGAACCTCAATGGAGCCTGATGAGCAACATGCAATTTGAAGCTCCCTGTATTCTCCCTGCCTGATACACAGGCATAACAGCATGGCTAGTCCGCAGGCTAAGCCTGGTGCCCCTCTTTAATAGCATGCAGCCTTTGGCTCAAGCCAGGGAATAGTTAGTCTCTACAGCTACAGCCTGCAGGTATAGAGATATTCAACACGGGGAGAATCTTGTTATGTCCTGACTATAAGTGTACATACCTATCGCACCCGAAACTCAACCATTCCACAAGTATCAGTCACTAAACAGGATTATTCTTAACATAAAAGGTGTGATGATTTGAGAACATGATACTTTTTTATTCTTTCTTTTTGGGGAAGGAAAAAAAAAGAAAGTAGCAAGAGCAAAAGGGTGCAAATATTTTTGTGGTTGCTTTCTCTTAGCTTGGAAACTCACCTTCTGACATTTAGGTACATTATTGTAAACAAGAGCTGCTAAGGCTTGCAGAATTTCAACATGGGTCCAAGAGCTGCACTGCTTAAGAGCAGAGATGCAGTAGGAGAGAAGAACATTCAAGTTCTGTTCATCAACCATCACCTGTCATAACAGAAAAGGGTTGTGGTCAAGAAAACATCGTCATGTGCTGCTCAAATATATTGGTTAGAGACTTGGGTGATCTGGCTGTTAAAGTTACACGCTGATAAGAGTATCAGCAAAAACTTAAGAAATGGATAAATCAATACATGTTACCACGAGTATTTGTGATGGTGCATCGATGAGAGCTGGTTTTACATAAGCAACCATACTAATGGCACAGATCAGAACCTCAGTTAACAATAAGTAAGCAATAGAGTGAAAATCTAAGAAATTCCACACGAAGTTCAGCCCCACAAGCCCCATAAAGAGACAAGAGGCCTCCCTGGCTCAGTGTGGGCCCACAGGAAAAGAAGGGACAAAGCCAAGATTTCCATACCTGAAACCTGTTTAATAAGTGATGGATAAGCTGACAAAGTTTGTTGACAAGATGTTCCTGATCAAGTTGAACCAGCTGACAGGCTTGGGCAAGCAAAGCACAAACATCCTGGAAGAGAAAGCCTCAGTTCATTAATCGGAGCCTACAAAGCCAGGGTGGAAGCCATATAATCAGCTAAGACTTTGATCACACAACCAGATCTGTGTGCAGATACCAGTAACATCAATATCCATGGATAATGGAATGGAATGAATGAACCTACACTAGAGAGCTTCCCCTCAGCTATCTACAGTCCATCCTGCTGCTGGGCTACGCTGACAGGGATTCACATTGCATTGCTGCTCAAACAATACCACTTAAACACTAGAGCAAAAGCGAAACTAATAACAGCAAAAGAAAAATATAAATTTAGATCTAGGAACAAGTACCGTCCAAAAAACCCCATTAATTCCAAGCCTACTTGGGAAATAAAATGAAGACCCCCAGCTCAGCTCCACATCCTCAGCCCCAGATCCCTGGCCCCAGCCTATCTTCATCCCCAGATACAAAGCCCATCCTCATCCCCAGCTCCAGATCCCCATCCCCAGATCCCCAGCTCCAGATCCCCATCCCCAGATCCCCAGCTCCAGCTCCAGATCCCCATCCCCGGCTCCCCAGCTCCAGATCCCCATCCCCAGCTTCCCAGCTCCAGATCCCCATCCCCAGCTCCCCAGCTCTATCCCCAGATTGCCAGCCCGTCCTATCCCCATCCCCAGATCCCCAGCTCCAGATCCCCATCCCCGGCTCCCCAGTTCCAGATCCCCATCCCCAGATCCCCAGCTCCAGATCCCCATCCCCAGCTCCAGATCCCCATCCCCAGATCCCCAGCTTTATCCCCAGATTGCCAGCCCGTCCTATCCCCATCCCCAGATCCCCTGCCCCATTCCCAGCCCATCCTCTTCCCACCCCTATCGCCCTCCCCTCCCGGCCCCGCGGTACCTGCGCGCTGGGCGCCGCGGCCGGCCCGCAGCTCTCGGAGATGAGCTGGTCGAAGAGCAGGTGCAGCTCGGTGCGGCGGCCGCCGTCGGGCCGCAGGGCGCCCAGCCGCGCCAGGTACGGGCGGAACGAGCCGCCCGGCTCCCCCGGCGCCGCCATCGCCCGCCCCGCGCCGCCCCGCCAAGCGCCGCGCTTCCGGGGCCGCGGCTACGGCGGCCGCCACGGGCCACGCCGAGAGCGCGTTTGGGACCCCCGGGGCCTCGGGGCAGGGCTTGGTAGGGACGGTGGGGAAGGGCGGGCGGATGGGGTGAGCTTAGAGGCCTTTTCCAACAGTAGCAGTTCTATGGTTCTATCACAGAATCACTAGGGTGGAAAGGACCCACCGGATCATCGAGTCCAACCATTCCTATCAAACACTAAACCATGTCCCTCCACGCCTCGTCCACCCATCCCTTAAACCCCTCCAGGGAAGGTGACTCAATCCCCTCCCTGGGCAGCCCGTTCCAGTGCCCAATGACCCTTTCTGCAAAAAAAATTTTCCTGATGTCCAGCCTAAACCTCCCCTGGTGGAGCTTGAGGCCATTCCCTCTCGTCCTGTCCCTTGTCATCTGGGAGAAGAGGCCAGCACCCTCCTCTCCACAACCTCCTTTCAGGTAGTTGTAGAGAGCAATGAGGTCTCCCCTCAGCCTCCTCTTCTCCAGGCTAAACACCCCCAGCTCTCTCAGCTGCTCCTCATAAGATTTGTTCTCCAGCCCCTTCACCAGCTTCGTTGCTCTTCTCTCGACTCGCTCCAGAGCCTCAACATCCTTCTTGTGGTGAGGGGCCCAGAACTGAACACAGGACTCGAGGTGCGGTCTCACCAGTGCCGAGTACAGGGGGAGAATAACCTCCCTGGACCTGCTGGTCACACCGTTTCTGATCCAAGCCAAGATGCCATTGGCCTTCTTGGCCACCTGGGCCACTGCTGGATCATGTTCAGTTGCTGTCAACCAACACCCCCAGGTCTTTCTCCTCCTGGCAGTTTCCAGCCTGACTTCTCCTAGTCTGTAGCTGCACAGGGTTGTTGTGCCCCAAGTGCAGGACTCGGCATTTGGCCATGTTAAACCTCATCCCATTGGTCTCAGCCCAATGAGACACTCAGAGCCCTGACACACTCGCAGCCTTGACACACGACCATGACACACTCAGCACCCTGACAGCTGTAGCCATGTCACACTTACAGACATATCACACTCACAGCTCTCACACTCCCAGCTGTGTCACACAGCCACGTCACACCTACAGGCATGTCATGCTGACAGCTGCTTTCATGCTCGCTGCCATGATGCACTGAACAACCCACACTCCATCCACGACACGCTTACAGCTCTGACACACTCACAGTGGTGACACGCTCACAGCCATGTCATGCTCCAGCAGTGGCACACTCCAGCTGTTGCACACTTACAGCTGACACATGCTGACAGCCGTATCATCTCACAGCCATGACACGGTCCAGAGGTGACACCCTTAAACCCATGACATGCTTGTGATGGTAGCACCCTCAAAGCCACAGCACGCTCCCAGCTGTGTCACGCTCCAGCTGCGACGTGCTCCCAACTGTGTCGTGCTGACAGCTGGATCACTCTCACGGCCGTGACACGCTCCAGCCGTGACTGTGACATGCTTACACCCACTTAGCCTGAGGGAAAGGATCTTTTGTGGGGCAGGTCAGTGCGAGAAGCACAGATGCCTGCCCTGGGCAGCGACCCACCACCTCTCCACCCAAGGCTGGGGGTGCCAGGAGGTGACAATGCCCGCCCGCACTGGTGGCTGAAGTGCCCGGAGCGATCCTGGTTGCAGGTGGATGGCTGGGGCAGAAGCGCTGGACCTGGCTCCTTGCTCAGTCCCGCATCCTTGGGGAGCAGCCTGCCGGGAGACACTGTGCATCTGAATCATTGTGGGCATTCAGTGTTTCTTTCGAAGCCACAGTAAGTGATCCATGTAGCGATCACTGAAATAAGAGCTGCTGGCCTCTAACAGGTCGCTCCTGTTCCAGAGCTGCTGTACCTGCTTTAGGACAGATGCCAGCACTGGGGACACGAGGGACTGGGCTGGGAAGAGAAACTGCCTGCCTTAAAGACAGCTCTGATCTCCTCTAATTAATTTCTTGCTGAGGGGCAACATCAAACTGACTGATGATGTCCAGCCATTTCCATGTGAATAGGAGCCCAGGATTGAAGCCAGGGGCTGAAAGGCCCCAGTCAGTGGGGAAATACACTTGAACAGGGCTGAGCCAAGCACCACTGCCCTGCTGCATGCAGCGATCTGGATCACCCAGAAAGGAGCAGGAGGGCTGCAGAGTTGGGGAACGGCGTCCTCTCCTTCCATGTCACAGCCAGGTGAAGCCAAGGTCTGGTACCTCACCCAGGAGACTGTCTTACCTCTGACTAATCTTCCCTTATCAGACGGAGCATGTTGAGTAAGAAAACTATGTGCTGTGCCACCCCCTTGGTTTTCCTCTTTGCCCTGGGCTGTCTATTTATGGCTAATTGCTCTCCTTCTTACCTTTGTTGTCCCATTTATTCTTTATTATTTGTTCCCCCAAAGTCCCTGGCAGGCCTCTGAGGCAGGCACAGCGAAACACATAGCAAAGAGACAGCCTCGAGCACACTAATATTGTGCAAGGATGATTTTAGAGAGCTCTCTGCCATCCCAGCTCAGCCATCGCTCCAGGGAGAGCAGCTGCTTGACATCCCGTAAGTGCTCTGGGAGGCAGGACGAAAAAGAGGACACGTAGCCACCTTCGAGCCTTTGTGCAAGGGTCTCATCGCTGACAGAGGAAATGCAGACCTGGTTTTGGTGGGAAAGCTGGGTAAGCACTGCCTGGGAGTTGCACTGGACTGGTTTGAGCCCTGCTACTGTACTGGCCAGCACCGGAGCCTGGGGTGAGATGGAGAGTGAGGAAACCCCGTCACTCAGACTGCGATAGCACCTGCTGGCACTTTACTCCATCCTGGAAAGCCGTTCTCACTCCCACAATGTCAGTGGGTTCGATGAGGTGGCCAGGTCAGAGCTGGAATCTTGGCTGCTATCCGCTGCTCTGTGACTCTGCAGCATTTTGCAGCATCTGGCTCAGGTGGAGCTGTGCTGGGTTTGGAATTTCAAAGTCAGAAATGTCAGTGTTGCCTTCCCAATTTCTCTGGTTGGCATAAATGTCTACAAAACCCACACTCGGGGACCTTTTTTGGTTTTGTTCCTTTTTGTCACCATTTCATTTTGAGATTTATTATTTTTAAAACATCTTAATGCATATTTAAAGCTCTTCCTTTCTTCTTGTCCTCTGTTTTTAAAATGGTGCCAAAATGTGCGTTTTGACAGCAGCCCCCACTTTTGTGAGGCCCTAATCTGTGACTAAAAGCAGACTGCCACTGCTGCATGGGTTTATCAAGCAATGAAACCAGCTGAGAGCTGGGTAAAGAAGCCATGGATTTAGGGAATAACTCCACTGGAACCAGCAAGGTTACACCAAGAAACATTTTACCAGTGCCTGGTAAGCCTTCACACTTCCTCACCCCTCAGAACCTCCAGATAAGAGCAGACATCAGTTTCCAGCACCGGCCATGAGGGAAAATCGAACAAGTCCATGGCTGTTAAACATGCTCTGACACTGTCATGCAAATACATCTGGCTCAGCAGCTCAGAGACAGACTTCAAAAGAGAGAGGAGTTATTAGAATCACAGTTCAAAGAAGAAAGTGAGCAGCTGGTTTAGGCCATCTGGTAGGGGACACAAAATGGTCTCTTTCTTCCCCAGTCTGCCTCTGAAATTTTCATTAATTGTAGGAACATCTTCTGACATTAACCAACATAATACTGTTAAAAATGTAGATCTTAATAAATCATTAAAACTCCTGTCTTAGGAAAACAAGGTAGCCACAGTCCAGTGGGTCCTTCCCTCTCCTGTAATACAGTGTGCCATAATTACAATTTTAGGTTGGTGTTTTTCAGGCAAATTAGTGGGAATTGGGTTCCTCAGCTTCTTTGAAGGTCCCAGGGTAGAACGTGGACAGGATATTTCCTCAGGCTGCAGAAGCATCGCCTTCTCTATTGATTTAAGGAGCTGCATTGGACTTAAAAACGTGGATAGAAAGCGTTCTCCCTGGGCTGCATCACTTGAGTTTTTTTTTCCTGTGCTGGGTTTCACCAACTGGGATGTAGCTGGGATGCAGGCTCAGCCCCAGGACAGCTGAGCACCACGCTGTGCTCCTGGACAGACAGCAGGAGAAGCTGCTTAAACAAAACCTCACCTCCCCACAGCTCTCCCAGCCAAGAGCAATCCCAGCTCTGGGGGTGTAAGCACAGCTCAGCAGAAATCCCGGCTTTAGCTGCTCTGATCTCAGGGCCCCCAGGAGCTCCTGGAAACTGATATTCTTGTTGAATATATGGATGAATTCCTTGAAATTCAGGCAGGTGGTTTGATAATGCAGAGGTGGTGACAGCTGCCACAGGGAAGCCAACCTAAACAGGAGCAATGATGAAGAGCTCAAGGGCACAGCACATACCTGTTGGCTTTGACAAAGTGACAACCTAGAAGCTGCTGCCGGTTCTCACTGCCTCCTCCTTGCCTTTCAGATTTGTCAGCCGTGTCTCTTTCAGTTAAATGCAAAATGGAGGAACTTCATCTTAATCTTACTGCCCTGGGAGAAGAACTGGCCAAGAATTCAGCTGAGAATTTTAGGTTTTGATCCTGGGCTTTTCTGGACAGCGCTGTTTCCATCAGTCCTGCCTTTGGTCCTCTTGCCTGGGACTGTCTGTGTTTACCGGCTTTTCGCATCCTATCAGCAGCAGCGCAAAGCAGATCAAACACCTGAACCTAGGAAAATCCCTGATCCTCTGATGTGCTCATATATCCAGGCGAGTCCACGTGGCTGCACCAGCTGCCTGCGTTTTGCCTGCGACCCACGGAGCATCACCAAGCGTTCCACACTAGTGTCATGAGCTGCTCCGTCCTCCTGAGCCACGCTGGTTCTCAGGCGACTCGCTTAGGTTCAAGAGAAGGAGAGCAGCCAAGGGTGAGGACAGTGGGACCAGAAAAACTACTAGTGCCAGAGCCAAGATCGATGAAGGAGGAGAGGCTGCCCCAGGGAGCCCCCAGCCGCAGAGAGGGTCTGCAATATGCACAGGCAGCTACTCCTTCCCCGGGAGGAGGATTGAGTGAGTGCCCCTGTCTGCACCATGTGACACATTTACCATTACCCAGGGGCATGGGCAAATTCAACCCTGTTACCTAGCATTATCTCTGTGCCAAAGGTGCCTCCCACTGGCTTCCCAGCTGTTTTCCCAAGCTGCAGGCCAGCTGACAGGACAAACAGCTCTGGCTCCAGGCTTCTTCGCCACTGAACAACAGACACAAATTCCTAATCTCATTTTCTCGTGCAAATGACTGCTAGGTTGTCAGGGATGTTGCTCCAAGGCAGCAGCAGAGATGGGATTTGAGGATTGGAGCAGGTGTGCAGGATGGCAAGGGAAGGACCCAGCTGGGGAGCATCCATGAACCTCCTGTGCCTCCCCATGGGGTCCCATCCCAGCCTGGGTGCCTCCCCAGCTCCCTCAGTCTCACTTGCTCAGGCCCAGCCTGCTCCTTGCCCTGAATGCAGGTGCCCTGGTGATTTGGTTAATTAGGATAATTCCTCCCCTGCAATGAGGGCCATTAAACCTCATTTCACATGGCAACACTACTGGGCTGGGGTCACCAGCCCTCTTGGAAACGGGGCTGAGGATTCTCAAGCTATTTCTCCTGGGAGGCCTGCTGGCTTTCTTTAATGTGGCTTAAATTGACTGCGTGCTGAGATCTTGGAAATGCTGCTACTGCCTCCTCCCTGGGCATTATCTCCCTAGAGCTGGCAGAGACTGGGATGTTTCCAAGTCTGCCTTCCCCAGGGAGGTGGGGGGGGACTTGGGAGACACCGGCAAAGCCTGGCTGGTGGCAGTGGAGCCTGCGAACGCCTCCCCCTCTATATAAAATAGCACAGTCTTGCTTTTTTAGTTTTACACCTAAATCTGTTTTCATCCATTGCATGTTTTCGGAAGTGGTGCCATAAATTAACACAGAAAGTCTACTTGCCCAAACTCGAGAGGGATGGAGAAGCAGGGGCTGCCATCGTTACTAGTGACCTGGATCCCCAGAAAGCCCTGCAGTTCACCAGAGGCTGGTGCTGGCAGAGTGGGAAACACGGGACCTGAAACTGCAATGACCTGCTGGGAGTTGGAGAGAGCACTCTGCTAGCTGCCGAACCACCAGCAACCTGCCAGGGATGCACACCAACCATGAGCTAATCCCAACAAAAATAGGAGTGAAATCATAATTCATATGCATAATTCATGTGCATAATTTTATCTCTGCTGTTGTTCTCCAGGGATGTATTCTAGAAAATGCCTTCTTTCTCCTCCCCTCAATGCCCGCGTCCTTCCAAAAAGTGCTGTAGATGCAAATCATTGGAGGCAGGAAGAGGTAGTAGCTTTGCTGGGTTACTAAATAAATGCTATATTTGTCTGAGTTTCTAGCCTACGTCTTGGCAAGTTATGCAGATTGATACTGTTGTATAGACACACAGGCTTGTAATAATCACGGGATTATTGCTTTCATTGTGAACCCTGGCTACTGATTGTATCTGCACGGAAAACTTAACAGTTTGCACTTGCAAATGTTACAAATGTTAAACCATAATGGCAATTAGGAGATGATTATAGTTATTCTGAAGCAAGGACAAGCAAGTTAAGACTCTGAAGATGTCCCAAAGGACCAGGAAGCATTGCCCTGTTTACTGCACAGGCTTCAAGCTGATATTTCTATGATGTGAGATCCGCCGGATTTAATTGCCTAATGAGTTTCCATGAAATATTAAGTATCTTTAGCCATCACCAGTGTCATTCTTGCAGGAGGACGGTGACAAAGCCCTGGCCTGGCTCCCAACACATGCTGAGTCACCCAGCATTTTCCTTCTGTGGTGCTAATTATACAGACAAGGTCCAGGGCCCCCTTGCCAGCGGGACCTCCAGCCCCCATGGGTGGGGACCCTGCTGTAAGCAGGACTCCCAGGACCCATAAGTGGGGACCCTGCTGGGAAGGGGCTGCAGGAGCACCACCCCTTAGTCCCCCCCAATTCACAGTTTCAGAGGGAGCCTTTGCAATGCGGGTCCAGGTTTACCCCATCCAAGCTGACGCACAGAGGAACAGACGCTTTCAGCCGGGTCATTTTGGTCCCTTAGGGAACACAGGACTTTTAAAACTGGATTTAGGAAGAGGTTTTGTCCTTTTCGAGGCGTTCTGGGCTTTCCTCAAAAACAAAAAAGGCATTTTTTTTTTTCCAGAGCCATGTTCTGGGCCGGCTGCCAGCCGCCTGTGTGCAGGCTGCAGTGGAGGCACGTCCTGGCTTGGTGTCAGCCCTCCGTCCTCCCCTGCCAGAGCAGCCCCTGCGAGCAGTAGGTGGGAGAACCGGGTGAGATGGGCGCGAGATTAAACCCCAAACCCGTAATCAAGCACTTCATGGAAAAATATCTGTGTAAGAAGGGATTTCCGTTCTTCTGACTCAGCTTAAGTAGCACGGGGCTAAAGCTCAGGTCACACTGTGTGCACCTCCAGTACCCCAGAGAAATCCTTTCATCCTGTCCCGGCAGTGCCTGATGCTGATCACCCCAGGCAGGGGTAAGACAACGGAAAACCCTTTCTCGACGGCCCCGCTGCAGCGTCGCATCTGCGCAAGGGCCGCTAAGGGTGACACGAGGGTGGGAACACACATCCAGCTCTGCAGATTCCAGCCCTGCCCCTGTGTGGGACTCAGCAGCGGGACCGCAGGAACAAAGAGTGGCTTTCACTGCACTCATCCCACTGCCATGGCGAATTCTTCAGATGCTTTTATGGGCTGCAACGAATGCACGAGGAGAGCGAGGCTCCCAGCAATCTCCTCCCCGTGAAAGGACTTCATTCACACCTAGGCGGGAAAGAGGTGAAAGAAAAGGTCACGCGCGTGTTTAAATGCAGAGGGGCCCTGCTGCATGGACACTTGGATCTCTCCCCCAAGCCCTCCTGACCTGGAAGGGCAGGACCGAGGGCACGCAGCCTGGCCAGGGTCTGGACAAACAGCTGAGCTGCGGTCAGGCTGCTCCGCAACAGCCATAAATCAAGGGAGATGCGTAAGCAAAGGAGGGAACAAAGGACATGGAGAGGTGCCACGGTATCTGGCAGACCAGGGCTGCAGCGGCTGCGCCAGAGGATGGCGTCTGAGAAAAGCCTCTGACCAAGCCTGCACGGGTTCTGGCCTCACGTCCTGCAAGGGGACAAGACCTGGCCCTGCTCTTTGCTGCCCTTGGTCTCCTCTTCAAGACAAACCTTCCAGAGGCCACTGAGCAAGCACTGTGCACCAGGCAGTGAGGTGCACACTGGGATGGGGGATGTGTTGGATGGGTGGACAAGGTGCTGAGGGTCATGGTTTAGTGTTTGATAGGAATGGTTGGACTTGACTATCCAGTGGGTCTTTTCCAACCTGGCGATTCTATG
Organism: Clamator glandarius; assembly: GCA_033459285.1. NCBI lineage: Eukaryota > Metazoa > Chordata > Aves > Cuculiformes > Cuculidae > Clamator > Clamator glandarius. The sequence continues at coordinate 47,773 of JAUNZM010000188.1, read as the reverse complement.
ATCCCATCTAGCCCATGGCCCTGGCAGCGCTCCTGGGGTGCCTCTGCAGCACATCACCCTGGACCACCATTAATTTTTCCACCAACCAGCAGCGCTAAGACAGAAAGACATGGACCGCAAGGCAACTGCAAGAGCCTGCTCCCACAGGCAGGAGAACACAAGTTGCTCCAGAGCCAGATAAAACTATCCCCAAGCTTAACCCAGGGCCGAATCCTGCAGAGCAGAGTCTAGGGTTGCCCCCCAGGGGTGCCCTGCTTGGGCTGCTGATCAGGGAAAGGACGAGGACCCGAGTGGAGTCTGCCAGGGCTGCTCCCTTCCTAGCCCCATTCTGCATGCTGAGGCCACTGGCGCTCAGTGCAGAAGCACAGCGTCTGCATTGCTAACAGAAGGCTGGTGAAGGCACTGACCTGGTGATAAGCAGTTATTTGTCTCATTGGTAATGAGTTATTACTCAGCCTCAGCTAGACACTGCCTTAAGGGAGGAAACATCTGATCATCTTTTAATAAACACAGTTGGCTCCTGCGTGGCTCCTGCAGCTCCTGTATCTACAAAGCACTCTGAGACACATGGCTTATGCACAGACATCGCCACTATGAGTCACAGGCTGGGAAAGGGTGTCAGAATCGTTGCTCAATAAATAGAACAAAGCAGGGAAACCTCGGGTGGGCAGGGATGGCACAGCCCCACTTCCTTCATCACGTGGCACCGATGGCGCATTTACCCATCAGAGACTGAATGCGAGACAAAAAACGATTTCTTCCACGTTTTCTCTCTTCATCTCAAATCTCCAGCAATATCACTATGAAAAGGAACACGTTCGTTTGGGACCAGGTTTATCAGCAACAGGCTCTGCCTCCGTGTGCTTGGGAGAGGTGAACACTGCAAAAGCAGTGCTGCAGGCCGGCTTTGCTGGCTGGGGGAGCCCTGACCGGTAGCCAGGGTGTTCCCATGGGAGCAGGCTGCAATGCCTGGTCCCTGTGCGGGGTAGGAGGATGTCACCATCACTGTGTCCCCTCCCAGGATGCCAGAAGGTCAGGGAGAATGGGGAGGAACATGATGCCAGGCAGACAGGGAGCAAAGCTAGCTCTCCCCACTAATGGAGTCACAAACCTCCTCCCATGGTTTTACATCGTGCTCCCTCCGCAGAAGAATGAATCCTAGGTAACGACTGAGAGTTGCACCCATGGAGCACAGCTACCAAACACCAGCCCGACTGCTCTTCAGTGCCACGAAGCTTTGCTTTTGGAAGTCCACATCTGGAAGAAATACTTGACATGAGGAATAAAATAACTTGGCTTGTACAAGAGAAAATAACCATGAACCGTGGCGTTACCCACAGCACACGCACATCTGCAGATGCTATCCAGCACCCAGACCTCTGCTCACAAGCAACAGCCAGCACCTCAGACTCCCTCATAATCCGATGTTTCCTGAATGCTTGTAAAGCAGGACAGAAACGTAGATCAAGTTTATATTTAAATAGCATTTTTCCCCCAAATACATCTGGAAGCAGTTTCTTTCTCCAGATGTTTCCCCCACAGATACATACCTTCCACTCAGTGCCCCAGATCCAGATGTTTCCAAATAGCTTTATGCTCCCGCTGAGATCAAGCAGCCATCCTGGGGACGCTGTTGGCCTCTCCAGCACAGAAGCAGTTAATGCTGCGAGGCACCATGCAGGACACTTGCGCCTGGTGGAAACTGGAGACCAAGTGGAGCACAGCAACGGAAAAAGTCGAAGTCAAAGCCAAAGCTGTGTCAGACAGCTGCTGGGGAGCAGGAGGGGAAGCCAGCAGGGGCAGACAAGCTCCCTGTGAAAATCTCATCCCGCTCTCAGCTGTGCAAAGGGAAATGCTGCTTAACTTCAGGCACTTTGAATCTTCCAGAGCTACAGCGCTACGCTAAAGACCGTTTGGAGGGAAGGCTGAGGACACACAGTACCAGTGTCCATTGCACGGGTTACAAGGAGGTGAGCAGGGCTTGGTTTCACTGCCTAATTGCTAAAGGCATGAGCTAGAGCTTATTTTCCTTAGCCTGAAGCAGGCCTCCTGCTGCAAGTGACACACTGAAGGAAGCATCAAACCTGCTTTTGACTTGCATCAGCTCCAGGGCCTCCATATGCCACCAGGGACCGTTTTACTCCAGCACCACAGCCACTGGATACACAGCTGGAAGGGGCACTTTCCCACAGACAGAACTCAGGCTAGAAAAGTTTTTCCCTCAGGCTTGGCTTAGCAGCCTCCTGTGCAGCAGCTGGCATTCAGGAGCTGGTTTCTCTGCCCAAGGGCTCTGCTACCCCAGCCCCGCAAGGCTGCAAACATTTTCTTAGAGCCACAGTGTTAAGTCAGACCTAGCCAGGCCAGAGTCCCAGCACAGATGGAGCTTAAGGCCTACAACTACCTTCTAAAGAAAAGGCTGGCTGGGGCTACTGAGAGAGGAGCAGCACTCCCAGCTCCCCAAGACAGCACCCATCTCTGTAATTCCAGCAGGTATAGGTTATAGCAGGCTGGATGTTACAACCACACTGCTGCTTGCTCTGCCATTTGGGGTTCAGCTCCTTTTATAACTGCCTAACACAAGTCACTTTCAGGTGCAGCTCATCTTCCCCTCATTCCTCATGCTGGTGTTACCACCCCACAGGGCTGTTATGCTGGAGAGCCCACAGCTTTTCCAAAACATCAGAGAGGCCACAAGCCCCAAAGGAGGCTGCAGCAGGAGAAAAGAGCTGAGGCAGACCAGGGGTACTAAACACATCAGTTTTTCAGCCAAAGGACAGGAGTTTCAGATCTCAGACACAGCTGCTGTACCAACCCCAGCTAGTCTGAAGTCCTTAAGAGGTCAGCCCCAGTGCTTCTATATCTAGGTTACTCAGCAAAGCAGCATCTCATCAGGATGCACTCCCCTGGATCCCACCCCTCCTGGCTGTGTTTGAGCCAGGCTGGAGGTCAGCAGCAGCACAGATGGACCACGTTAAGTTTTTCAGGTCAAGTTTCTCCCTCTGCAGTCCTGCCTCCTTCGGGTTAGCAGGTCCCAGGGCAGAGAACAGTGCTCGCCCTCTGGACAGGCACAGTTTCTGCTTGGCAATGAAGAGGAAAGAGGCTGTTTAAATGTGTCAATTCACCTTTAATGTTTGAAAAAAATAAATGGTATTTGAGCCATTGCAGTTATGAAGGGAACAGATCTTGCTCCACAAAAGACCGTGAACAGGTTCACATTAGACTCATGCTTGGAAAAAAACAAAACCCAAAACATTCTCCTGTCAGATCCAGAGCGGAGTTCTGAACAGACAAGACCACAAGAGTGCCCCAGACAGTCCAAGGCACATTACCCCAGTGCAGACATTTCCATCAACATGAAGTTATGACAGCTACATTCTTTCTAGTAACAACATTGTTCTATCAATTACAAAAATTAGGCATACTTTGGATTTTGCACAGAGACAAGAAGGACTTTTACTTCAGGAAGTAGTCAACCTGGGTCATCAAGTCATATCACCAAGAGCTCCCTTCACTCTGCCCTTCCCCCCAGCAGTGACTTGTTGCCAACACCAAATTCATCTCAAACAAGTTAGGCTCACCAGCCCAGTGATATTGTCTATGTATTAGTTAGCAAACCAATAAATAGACCTTATGACAAGCACCAAGTATTTACTTGCCATTGCACAGCATTTCTCCGCACCCAGATAGAAAGAACTTCCTGCAGTGTAATCCAAGAGTCAGTACATACAGAGACAACATCACTGCTGAACCTATTGGAGACCAAGACATTTGTCTGCCTTTGAAACAGATGTCACATGAGTTTCCTTCACACAAACATCACATGTAAATTTAACTTCTTGGTACTGTGCTTTAAGAACAAAAGCAGATATCAGAACATGGAGGACAGACCTCCAGAAATAGCTTATCAGCTACAGGAAATAAAAAAAAAAAAAAAAAAAGGAGACAGTGGCCACTTACAACTCTTCCACATGACTAGCTTGCTTTAAGGAGAGCATCAAGTTAAGGCAGTGTTGAGACAACTGGCTAAGAATGTGCCAAATAGAGTTGTTGTCAGTAGTCACCAATTTGATATCCTACTCCATTTCAGGGATGGACCACGTGGCTTTAGATCTCAGTAACGGGGGTCTAAAGACTTCAGCCACAGGATGCTGCTTTCTGCAGCAAGCAGCAACTCAGGGGGATGTTTGTTGAAGTCTTCTAGACCGGGCTGAGTTGCTTACAAGTCTAGGTCAATGTTTCAGCAGAGCCAAAAATACAGTGATGGGCACTGAAAGAGAACACCAAGGGTGCCAGCTGCAAGTCTGTTTGTCACAGTCCGAGGTGGAGTTCAACCTGTGTGTGAAAGCCACATAATAAAGAGCCACCCCACCAGCTTTCAGGGAAGGTTTAAGTACCTGCACTGAGGCTACTGGGAGAGCCAGCTCTCTGCAGTCTGCAGGGTGGGTACAGAGGCTCACACTGGCTTTGCTCCTCTTAACAGTCTAATAAAACTCAGTAAGGAAGTCAAGGTCTTTCGGCCTGCCCAAAGAAGTTTTCCCAGCCTCAAAGAAGGAGTTACCACTGAGGGAGCTGTTGTGGAATCGTTTTATTTCTTCCCACGTAAAGGCCATTGTTTAAGCATTTACAGGTTTCCTAGTGCAATACAACCAAAAAAAAGCAGTAACAAAAAAATGCCGCCTTCTTCCCAGGCAACTAAACAGAAGTAGATTTTTACTGCAACATATACACATTAAATATAGTATACAGTCCATGCAGCGGCATAGCCATGTTAAAGGGAGTCGTGGCTTCAGCCATCAGTGCATTACAGTCCAAATTTCACTTGCTCCTACTTCCTATCCAGACTTGAAGAGAAGAATTGCAACCTGACCCAAGTAAAAATAGATGAAGTGCTTTGTCTCATGTGTTACATAGCTGCCAAAGTTTCTGCCAACAATGCAGTGCCAAGTTGGGTTGTATTTCTTGTCAAATTCCTGAAGAAAGAGAAGAGAGGCATTAAGGCCAAGAAAGCCCACATGAAAATAGTTCTAAGCACAAATTAATAGCTGGTTCTGTTCACACACTATTGCCTTTCCTCCCACCTGCACCTTTACATTCCCACACTAAGTAAGACACTATTGTATTAATCAAGGTAGCGACTGACACAACCAGACCTCTCCACTGGATTGTTTGAAGGATCCAACACAAGTAAATCATCTCCTGAGACTTAGAGCACACACCAGCCCTGAGCAGAAAGAGCAGACCTAAAGGCTCTCCTTGGAACAGTGTTATTCATGCCCTGAGCGTAGGCCAGCTTGGAGGAATATTTCTCCTCTCCCATTCCAAGCCTACTCACAAAAAAATAAAAAAAGATTTTGGCATGTCTGCTCCAGCAAGGCATTTGAGCTTAAAGGTCACCTAAAAAAAAAAAGGAATGAGAAGCCTGGCTTCCACTGTCTGGGACTCTTCTTCACATAAAAGGGTGAAAATCTGCATTGAAAATGAGCAGGCAAATTCACAGGCCAGACAGCACATAAAGACCCAAGAGGTCAGAGGTGAGCAAGCTGAATACTGGCTTGGTAGTCAGGCTCCTACTCAGCAGGTAAGGTAGGGTTAGAGACCACTTCTCTTCCTCCAATTAATACACAGCTCACAAGAACACCTTTCCCTCCCTTGAGGCAGTCAGAACAGACTCCACACTAAAGATTAAAGCAAGCGTTAGTCCTCAGACACCAGTAAGAGTTTGAGCTCTTTGCAAGTATCCTTTGAAGTAAAGGAAAGCTTTCTTGCCAGGGCATAAAGGTGCACCAAATTGCTTCCCTCCTCCCAACACGCTCAGGAAATAAAAGGCCAACTATTTTGGATGCCTTCTGTTGCACACACTTTACAGGCTGCATCGCCCCAAGCACTTTGAGATAAGTCTTGCCTCCAATCAAAGTCATCTGAGAAGAAGACACCTTTGAATCCTCTACATTCAAGCTCAGTTTACAAGCAAGGCCCAAAAGCCAGCCCATGTCCCAGAACTACATTGACTATGAAATCACTTTCTTCCTTATAAAGGACTTCACACCCAGCCCTTTGGAGAAGCAGCTACAGAGGGAACCAATAAAAGCATGAGACTTAAGTTAATGAGCATCTGCAAATGGGGAGACACCTTCACGCAAACCAGGGCAGCGCTTTTAAAGCAGCGGCTTCCACCACCCTGCCAGCCTGTGCAAGACCCCATCTTCCTCCACACCACCCACCCACAAAACCAGGAACACAGCAGACAAACACATGCACAGTTGTCACTTTGAGTGAAAGGTCAGAGCAATCCCACCCTACACTGGCACTGCTAGTTAAGCACCATGATCTGTGGAGCAACTCCTAAAGAGAGAGTGAAGACAGCTCTTTCTAGGCTCGCAAATCCAGAGGAACAGCACTCTCAGCGTTTGCTCAGAACTTGCCATAACAAGAGACCAGGCCCTGCTCTGCCATAGCCCTACATTGACCTTGGAGAAGTCGCACTATTCTCTTGGGAACAGCAATAAAGAAGCCAAGAAGAAAGCATCTTGTCCCCCCAAACACAAGTATGGAGTCTCAGACACTCACGCTCACAACAGGCACACATACTTGAGAGTTTCAGGAAATCTCAGCCAGAGCAGCCCCCTGATCCCATAGTTACCTTCTTTATATATGCTGCAATGTCCTTTTCTATGTTGTACTTCTCCATCGCCTGTGTAGCACAGTCTACAGCATCCTGCTGCATGTCCTCGGACATGTCCGCATTCTTGATCACAGCCTTTCTGTCAGACATTGTGAACCTAAGGCAGAACATAGATTCCTTTAATCTCTTCCCAGGAAAGGAGAAGCTTCCTGTGCATCAGAGGTTGTCCTTTCTATGGCAGGCTGCGTCACAAGCTAATACTACAAACCCCCTGTTACAGCAAGGGTGGCTTTATCAGAGTAGCCTAAAACAGTCCCAGGCTGAAGTGTCCCTTACAGCTGGAGCACTGGTACTCTCTGGAGGTTAGATCGGAGTCCAACATCACCACCTGCATTACACACATGCAGAAAAAGCTTACTCTGTGGGAGGAGACGGGATCTGCAGAGAGCTACAGACCTCCTATACATCAATAGGCTACAGCCAAGTTTGTCTTCCAGGTGCACCAGCAGTTTGGAGCATTATCTGTTCAGAGCCTGGCAACAATCAATCTCAGACTGCCCGTCTCCAGCAGGGAGGCTCTGGAAGAGTGCTAGCAGCAGTGCTTTTTATTCCACCCCACGCCAGGACTTAGTTACTGCTGCTAGTTTAGCCTGGAAGGAGGGTTGCTCCACATTCAGCCTATCACTATCTTCTCACCTCCTGCTGCTTTGCCTCGGAAACCCAGACTTCAGCTGTTCCCAAGGGACAAAGCCGGTCTGACAAGCCAGAAACAGGTTAGCACCACACTGCAGCCTAGAAACAGGGAAGTGAGCCCCACAACAGAGCCGGCACAGCTAGGACCCAGCAAAGCAACCTCCTTCTCCCACTCCTGCCTGTGAACCACAACACAGATCCTAGAAACAAGCCTTTGAGGAACTGGAGTGGTATACTGGACCTAAGCATTTAGTCCCCTTTACTGAGGTACTTCAACTGCTTCACACCAGTCACTAAAGCCATTTATATGCAGATCTGCCATGCCATTTCCAGGGAAGTGTTCACCACTGTTGAGTTTCCAGAGCAGTTCCTACTATCCTAGAAAATAGGGATTGGGCAATCTGAGGGCTGCAGGCTTTCCTCAAGCAGAGGCCATGACACATACCCCAAGGAAGCAGCCCCGTGCAGTCCTGCTGCTGCAGAGGACACCTCAAAACCTCTCCAGGCACCAGACCACCCGCTCCTGAGCAGTATGTAAGGCCCAGTCAGGAGGCACACGTTATCCTGTGAGCCCATCAAGCTGAGGTGTGCACTGAGGGGAACCACAGCAGCTCACCTCAGCAGCTGCTCTTACCAGAGCATATTACAACTTTGTGCGAATAAGCTTCTTAATGGGAAGGAGTGCCTCCAATTAAGCCTGTAGAGCACCATTAAGTTTCCTAAATCCTTTTACAGTGCAGCAAGTCTTGAGTGATACTACCAAGCATGTTTTGAAATAGTGAAACTACACATTTTTAGCTCTGCTGGGGAGTGTAGAAAGTCTGCTGCAAAGATCGCTTCCTGGAAGAGTCCCAGAAAACTGAAGGAGTAGCTTTGTTACAGCAATTAACAGAGCCTGCTATCCAGAGAGAAAGAGAATCCAGTTACATAATTGCAGCCCTATGATTACAATACTTCAATTCTTCATTCTGCCTGCAGTTCAAGATTTCTATTGCAGCCTTAATTTATACATTTTAGATACGACATTTAACAGAGCGCTGCTATTAACACACTAACAGCATCAGGAGGAATGACAGGAACAGAGCTCAAATGCCAACAGAGAGCACGTGCCCCTACCACAGCTCAGGAAAAGCCACTTCCAGGGAGGTTGTTCTCCTCCATGCTGCAGTTTTAAGCTGGCAGGACAAGACATGGCTCAGAACAGTCCAACCAACCGCCTGCAGATTTGGATTCACTTATCCAGGAATCTGTAAATCCCTTGGAAGTCTTCCAGGGGCCCAGCCCACAGGAAAAAGGAAGTAGCAGGAATTTACTGGTGGGTCATTCTTCCAGGAAAGCCTCTGTAGGGAAAGAAGGTGAGCAAGCTCTGATACTCATCAAGCCTTTGTACACCTCCAATGCATGCCGAGTTCAGAGGGCATTTGCCATTACATAATCAGCTACTGAGTGACCTGCAAAAAGCCTCTTCCTCCCTCATTGCTTAGGCAGGGAGCATCTCAGTGCAGGCCCAAGCTGCCGAGGGCCAACAGCGCCATAGAAAAAAAAATCATCATCCTCCAGCAGACCCGCAGGCACTGGTCCACCTGTCCTCCCCAGCACCACGCTGCTCCAGAGCACAGCATCCTTCATGGGCCCATCACAACAGAGGCTGCCAGACAGCTACACTGCTGGAGGGAGGGTATCCCTGCACCTGCCGTGGGGTGGGGAGCAGCTCAGAGCACCACTCATCCACTCACCTCAACACCCCAGAGCAGGGCCCCAGTCTCAGCTCATTCCCACGTACACATCCTATCCATAAACCAAAAGATCAAAGCTCACCCTCAAGGGCCTGCCACCATCCAAGCCTGGCCCCGAGGAAAACCACAACGCCCAGGACAGGATGAGCCTCAGAAGGTGTAAGAAAACAGCTCCAGCAGCCAGCCCTTCCCCAATCCAGGGCAGGCCCTAGCAGCCACTCCAGAGTAAGATGAGGCCTTGAGATGGACATTCAGCCCAAGACAGCACTCCACCGTCCCCTCATCAGGGTAGGATGAGGTCCTGGGAGGAGGATGAGGCCTAAGCAGAGTACCTAACCACTTTCCCAGCAGGACAGGATACGGCTGTGGGAGGGGAGATGATGCTCAAGCTCAGCACTCACTCCCTCCCTCAGCAGGACATGATGAGGCTTTGGGATGGAGATGAGACCGCAGTCCCCCTACATCCACTCTACTTCCACAAGCACGATGGGGACTTAAGAGTGGGACAAGGCCCAAGCGCAGCACCCAAGCTCTCCCACAGCAGGACAGGATGGAATCCTAGGACAGGGATGAGGCCCAACCCCTGAACCCAACCACTCCCGCAGCACAACAGGAACACGGCCCAAGCCCAACACCCACTGCTTCCCTACCAGGGAAGAACAGAGCCTTAAGAATGGGGTGAGACCCAATCACAGCACCCAAGCACTCCCCAAGCAAGACAGGGCAGAGCCCTGGGGATGGTGATGAGGCCAAATCACTCCTTCAGCAGGACAGGATGGAGCCTAAGAATGGAGATGACACCCAACCCCAGAACCCAACCACACTCCCATCAGGACAGGATTGAGCCTGGGAACAGAGATGAGCCCAAACCCCAGCACTCAATCACTCCCCCCAGCAGGACAGGATGGAGCCTGGGGACAGAGATGAGCCCAAATCCCTGTATCCAACCACTCTCCCAGCAGGACAGGATGGAGCCTAGGCAGAGGAGCCCAAATCCCAGCACCCAACCACTCCCCCAGCAGGACAGGACACGGCCTGAGAACAGAGATGATATCCACCCCCAGCCCCAAGCGCTTCCCCCAGCGAGACCGTCCGGGGCCTGGGGACGAGGCCCAGTCCCGCCGCCCCCGCTCCACGGCAGGAGGGGCCCCGCGGAGGGGCCGCAGCCCAGGGGGGACCCGGGGGCGCCGCTCCCGCAGGCCGGAGGCCGACGTGACCTTCATCGGGGGTGACCTTGCCCGGGGCGGCTGCGGGCGAAGCCGGTGGGGAGGCTCGGAGGGGACCGCGACCCTCACGAACCCCCTCACTCCCCTCATCCCCTGGCCGAGGCCGCCCCCCTCGCACCCCGTGCCTGGCGGGGCGGGGGTGTCCCCGGCCCTGCCCCGCGGAGGGCGAAGCTCACCTTCACAGTGACAAGGCCACCCCTGGAGGGCGAGGCACCGAGGAGAAGGAGGGAAGGAGAGGGAAAAGGAGGAGAGGGAGCAAGAGGAGAGGCCGGTGCCGTGCGCTGCCTGCGCCGCGCGCTCGCGCCCCGCCGCCGCGCCGCGCTCAAATACCGCCCCGCCCGCTGCGGCGCTCGGGCCGCCGCGCGTCCATTGGCTGAGCCGCCCCGCACGCCGCGCCCCCATTGGCTGCGCCGACGCGCGGCCCCGCAGCCCCGCACCGTCCGCCCGCGCTGGTCTGCCTACATCCTGTTTCATCCCACAATGCTGCGCGGCGGCCGGGGCGGGGCGGGGCTGGGGTGGGCTGGGGTGGGCTGGGGGGGAGATGGCGGGGGGGTGAGAGCTCTGCTGGGTAGGGGAGTGTCGAGCTCGGCGTTGCGGGGCTGAGCCCTAGGGAGAGTGGGCTTGGGGAGGACCCTGACCTCCTGGGAGGGACTCATGGCCTTGGGGGGGACCGATCCCCTTGGGGGGAGCGGCCCTAGGAAGGACCCTAACCCCCTGAGAGGGACCCTGAACCCCTGGGAGGGACCTTGATCCCTTGGAAGGGACTCATGGTCCTTGGGGGGAGGCGGCTCATCCCCTTGAGGGACCCCAATTACTTGAGAGGGTCCACAAAAACCTGGGAGGGATCCTGATCCCTTGGGAAGGACTCAAGGCCTTAGGGGCTGATCCCCTTGGGAGAACTGCACTAGGAAGGACCCTGATTGCCTGGGAGGGACTCATGGCCTTAGGGGTTCTGTCTGATCCCCTTGGGAGTATTGGCCTAGAAGAGACCTTCATCGCATGGGAGGGACTCAAGGCTTTAGGGGGGCCTGATCCCCTGGGAGAATGGCCCTGGGAGGGCCTGATCCTCTGGGAGAGAATCTGACCCCCTGGGAGGGACCCCCAGCCTTGGGGAGGGACCCATGACCTTGGGGAGGCCTGATTCCCGTGGGGTGAACAGCCATGGGCCCCAAACCCCTGGTGGGGCCTTGCTGCTGTGGTGTCCCCAACCACAATGGACCTGGCTCTGCCCTCACACTGGGCACGGCAGGGATGTAGCTCTGGTGACAGATTGCGGAGCACTGCCAACCTATCAGCACCTTACAGGGTGCTCTGCACCCTGTATTCATCAGGCTCTGCCCAGCTATGGGTCTAAGTGGGTACCAGTCCAGTTTTCATGTCGGGCTGCCATGTGGCAGCTCAACTGGGTGCTGAGAACAGGGCAGCAGAGTTCGACTTCAGGGTGTTAGGATCGTATTCCAAACCCAGACTGATCCCAGGACATCTTCATGGCAGGATTTGCTCCAATGTCACTGGAAACTGAGCACTACAGCCACCCAAAGTATCCACATTTTGGCAGTGCCGTGTATACGTAAAACCAGGTCTTGTTTGTGGCTCCCTGATAGCAGATTCCAGACGTAGACCCAGCAGATTCCTCAGGTCCTCTGAGACCCCCCTGTGTCTGCAGAGCTGCTTGCAGGCTGCGGATTGCCACATCTTGGAACAATTACTCAATCTAAGAGTTAAAAAACAGTTCTGTCAGTCAATACTAGCTGTAGCTTTGCATCTGGATTGTGCCTTCCACCTGAGATCTTCAAGGCCTGATGGTCATTGATTACTCAAATCGCGCAAGGCCTTCACAAGCTGGCTGGCCTTGCTGCACTTTCTCATATTTACAGCTGAGGAACTGAAGGCAGTAGCAGGGCATAGTGACCTGTGAAAGGTCCCTGAGGCTATTAGTGGCTCTGCTAAGAACAGATCCAGGTCCCCTGGAACTCGATGTGATCTTGTCCTCCTCCACTGTCCTCAGATATCTAGGTTTTCAGGCAGGTGCTTGGTTTCCCTCACAGGACTTGGCATCTCTCCTTGTCCCACAAAGCCAAACAGATTTCCCCCCCCCGCCCCGGACACACTGAGAGCTCCCTCATTTCTTGGGTTTTCTCTGCTTTTACACTGGCAGCAAAACTAGGAGGATTCCCAGCAAAGGTAAGAGCACCTTCCACTAAACCACCAGCTCTGCATCCTGCAGGAGCAACTACTTTTCCCCAGGAATGTTTCAGCAACTCCTGCCAGGTCCAGGTCTACGGGAAAGCTGATGAAATCCCAATACTGAGTATTGCAGTGCTCCACACCAGTGCTCAGGAGTGACACGGGGATGTTCAAGCTTCTTCATCAGACGTTCATGAGGACGTGTGAGGTTTTGTATAAGCCAAGGTAAGGACAAAGGGGAGAATAAACACCCTCTGTTCATCCTGAAGTCCAGGGAAAGGCTTGATGCAGCACTATGATACCCTAGTTCACATTACTGCTGTCCCTAGAATAAAGCCCTGATAAACTCAGTGAGTAACTCAGCAGGTCCCACTGCTGTGGGAGAAGATAGAAGAGCTGGTCTGGTGCTGCGGTGCCTTGGCAGGGAACTTGCTGAGCCCCAGCATCCCTGCAGTGGGTTCCCACACGGGGGGCAGGGAGTCAATCCCCACACTGCCCACTGTGTGCTGACCTCAGACAGGGTGGGAAATAGTGGAGGAGACTCACACTCGTAACATGTCTGCTGCCCATGCGCCCGCCTGTGAAGTCTCACAGGATCCTGCACTGGGGCCGGCAGCGAGGGAGCAGTGGGGCCAGCAGGATCCTGACACCAGCGCTTTGGCCCCTTGGCTTTCCTGCGCAGGGCTCCTTCCCTCAATAAACGGGCTCCAGGCAAGCGCCTGCCCCCCACGCTGCCCACGCAAGACCATCTGCCGGGCTGGCCGCCAGCCAGCTCCCGTTTTGGTTGCTCCATTTCACTTGAGCAGAGGTGCCAAGAAGCCTTTTGCAGAAGCCACCGGTAAAGCCCAGTAAGCACCAGACAAGCCAAGTAAAACAAAGAAGTCCCCGTTCCCGTGCAGTCCCCATTCCCATGCTGCACAGAACGCTGCCTGGTGTGAGCAGTGGTGACAGCACAGCCCAGACTCAGCTGTCTCTTAATGAGACCAGTTTTAATTGCATGCGTGGCCTTGAAAACCAGAGAGACCACTCTGGGTACTGAAATCTATCTAATTTGATTGCTCAAGGAAGACAAGCCTATGGCTGGTAACAGCACTCAGGGGACAGGCTGGAGTTCACTCCTCAGCTGCACTTTTTCCTTGCGACCAGGCAGTCCAGGGAATGGGCAGATCCCTTTTGCTAATGAAGCAGATGTTTCTCAGTGTGACCTTTGCATCCTCTGAGATGCTGGTCAAAATTCCCAACAGCAAATAAAATATTGACTATTCCCAAATGGGTCCAGACCTTGAGCTTCAGCCTAAAGATGAGCAGAAGCCAGAGAGCAGCAGAAAAGCAAGTGAGAACTATGTTTGTAAGACTAGGTGAAGACTTAAATTTGTATGGACTCTGACCTCCAGCCTTCAGGTGGATAATTTGAGGGCATCAGCATCCCCTCTGAGCTCAAAAGCTCAAAGCCTGGGTGCATAGGGTGGAAAATGATTTCAAGTTGCCTGCTGCCTGCCTGGCACCGCACATAAAGGCGCTGCACACCCTGGGGCTGCACCGAGAGCTGCTCCAGCTGACGAGCAAAGTGTCAATAAATAAAATACGTGGTCAGAACAGAGGGCTGGGCTGGGGCCATCAAATTACAGCCTCAGTCCTCAGCCTTATTAACACTGAGATCCTTCTACACTGCTCTGAGAAAGAACTGCTGGTTTCCGCACCCCGGGAGCAGCGTTTTTCTTGCTTTCTTCTGCAGGTTGACTCTTCTTGCTCCCTCTGCAGGAATAGGTAGCAGGCAGAGCCTGTCCTGCTGGGATGCAGGTGATGCCTCGCACCCACTGGGTCACCACAGGCCACCCCCAGCTGGGCCCCTGCCTTTGCCTGTTTTGGACACCAGTGCTAATGCAGTAACAAGCTTAGCTACAGCCCTTTATGAGCTTCCATCTGAGCAGCAGTGAAGCTAAATATTTTTATGGTGGAGTTTCCAGAGGCTCTTCGTGGCTGATGGTGCTGACCTTGGAGCTGAGGATGGGAGAAAGGCTGTGCCTGGGCAGAAGATGGGCTGGGGAGAGACAGGAGGTCGGAGTTCTGCAGGGCACCCAGGATGCAGGAACCCATGGGAAGCCCTTGGCGTGAGGATGGGGCAGACCCACATCCCCAGAGGTTGTGGTATGGTTTAGGCTCACGTGGCTGGATCGGGCGCACTCCTGGGGCACAGAGGAGCAGAGCAGGTAGCCCCGGTGAGGCTCCTGGGAACACTTCCCCATGAGGGCAGCCAGCTCTGCTCAGGTTCGCTGCACAATGCTTGGCTGGGATATTTATAGCTCCAACAGGTGTTGAGGCAACAGATCTCTGAGTCTTGCACATCTTTTTTTTATGAGCATCTCCAGCCAGGAGGCACAGAACCTTGGCTTTCTCCTTGCTGGGACAGAGCTGCGCTATGGTTTGCATCAGGGTGTCAGTGTCGCAGGCGCAGAGCCCAGCCACAGCACCCCTGCAGGCATGGGAACCAGGCTGGTTGTGCTGGAGGAGGCAGCACCCTCCTTGGCACCGAGCTGTGGGGGAAACCCTCTGCTTTTCTCCTCCAAGCAGCTCAAGCATCTAGCAAACACCAAACCTGTCTCACAGCGCTGCTGCCATGGTTGATCCAGGCCCGTGGACTGGGATGCTACCGCCCTCGGCAGAGCCAAGTTACTCAGCCTGTGCTGCCGCCCCATCCCTTACTAAGGAAGGAGCTTTGTTATTAGGGAGGGATCTGAGCTGCTGCAAGATCTCCATTCCTGCTGCCCTGAGTTTCTGCTTATTCCTCATGTGTGATAATGGCAAACTTGTTTAATTATATTATTAATCCTGACCTGAGGTGGGGGCTTGACGGGTTTTAAGGCTGGAGATGGCTGCTGAGCGGTATTTGTCCTGTCTATCCCACACAACGGGAGCCCAAGGCTTTCCCACAAGGCCACCCACACTTCAGACCTCCCAGTATTTTCCTGGTGGAAGCAGGTACAGAGGCAGCGCTCAGCTCTCTCCTGCTTTCCCTCTCCCTGGGATCCCCAAGGGTGTCTCCAGCCCTGGGGACCTGGCTGTGAAGGGACAAGGCAGAAAGCAGTGGTCTGTGGAGACATTTTGTAGGGAAGAAGGACTTGATGCTGTGGGTCTGGCTGACATAGAGCAGTGGCCCTTAACCCAAATAGTGACAGTCAGAGGTCCACAGAGCTGGCTCCAGCGTGGGTGGCTGCTCCTTCAATCCTAGCATAACCCCATCCCAGTTAATTCCTCCCTCCTTCCCCAAAGTGACCAGCAGCAAGATTGCACAGAGGAGCCCGGCTCGTGCATGGCACAGCCCTGGCCGTGGCCGCTGGGTGCTGCACGCTCAGCACAGCTCTTTGCACGTGAAGGCACGCGGCTTTGGGGGAAGAAAGTGCTTCAAACACCAAAGAGGGAGACTCGTTCCTGATTTGTGACAAAAAGCATTTATTTATAAATTCCTCTGAGGGCACTAAATAAGGCACTTCACAGGGATTAACAGGAAAAGAGCCTGGCTGCGAGGAGCAGTTTGCCATCTAAGGCTGTTCTCCTTCCTGCCCTGCGGTCGCACCCTTCCCCATGGGACACATTTCCAGTCCCAGGCGATTTTAAATCAAAACCTACAGACTTTGTGCACATCTGCCATAAGAAACACAGAGGTCTGGGAACTGAAAACTGGGCTGGCAGTGTGGCTGCAGCGTCGCACCAGCTCCACTTTCATACTGCACCTCAGCAGTAATGTCCCCCACAGGAGATTTTCCTTCTTATTTAACCTAAAGCCACTTTGCTGCAACTTATCCCAGTGCTTCTGTTCTGCCTCACCTTGAACAAGGCAAACCCATGTATTTTGTAGCACGTGTCTGTAGCAGACAACTGTAGAATTGTTCCTTTTGCCTCTTCTCCCTGCAGGAATTCCTTCCCTCTCCTTCTCCGTGACTCCTGCAGCTCTGCTCACCTCTTTGCTGTTCTCCAGACTCTGCCATCAGCCACTCTCTTTTGCCAATAATAACAAATAAAGCCAACAGGAGCAGTGAAGCTTTTACTAATTCACCTCCTTGCTCTCCGTGTGTTTGGGGGTGGGGGGTATGAGGATGGCAATGACACCCAGACACCCCCAGAGCAGGACGGCTGCTCCACGTGGAGGAGGATGTAGCCACTTCATCATATCAACTCAAACCTCCTCCATCAGGTCCTGCCTGCTGGGGTTGGGGCATGAATATCCCAGCTGAGGTGGCGCGCGTACTCTTCCTCGTCTAGTGGCATCGTAATCACCATCCTGCTGCAAGTGATGCATCGAGCCAAGAGCCAGCACCTCCCGCTCTCCTTGCAGAGATGTGCTGTGCACAAAAGATGTGAGTGTGAGAGGGAGGCACTGCCAGCAGCTCAACCGCACGACCCGCTTCTGCCAGGGGCAGAGCCTTGCAGAGTCTGACCCCTTGCAAAACACTTTGTTCTCCCTGGAAAGTGGAGAAGCCAAGCATCCCAGTGATCTACCACCCCAGCACCTACATCAACTCTGCACAGGATCCAGCCAGCAGCTCCTGCTGTGTGCTTACACCTCCCTACCGAGAACTGACACCTGCCTTTGGTGACAGGGAGCTGAATCTGGCCCTTGCTCATCACTGCAGTCACCAGCCACCAGCTTTCCAGCTGCTGGAATGGTCCCACACCAGCCTTCCCACTCCCCCTGAGGCTGCCTGATGAGTTATTTTTTAGCAGGAGTCAATTGTTTTGGCAAGTGTTTTGCAAACTGCATTAGGGAGGGTTTGCTATCGTCAGTCCTGGGCTGCTTTGATCAATCATGTTTGCGAAGCAGTTTTTAGCACCCTGGTTAATGTACGTTATTATCTCCCTGAATCCCTGCTATAGAACCTGAATAAATCCTGTGGAGAAAGAAAATGCCCTATAAAAGGAAATGCTCTATAAAACTCCAGCAGGCAGCTGCCACCGCTGATGCTGAGGGTTTGATCACCGTAAGCAGCCTGTTAACAGCAATATCCGACCCCAAGTCCCCCAGTTCAGAGCTTTGTGATGATAAAGTGTTTTCACTACCTGGCATCCCCTTCACTGCACAACCCAGTCTGGGCGCACTGCTGCCTCTCACAGGTCACTCTCACATCCCCCCTGGGCACCAGGAACAAAGGTTTTCCCTGTGCCTGGCACTCTGAGCACCTCTGTAAAGGTTTTCAGGCCAGAGAGAGACAGGAATGCACGATTAGCAGACCTGGGACTGTTCCCCAGCCTGGTAAGGGGTTCCTGGTTCCTGCTACAGGGAGCAGCCGGGCAGCAGGTACAGGGTGCCAAGATGTTCCTGCCTGGGGGAAATGTTCCTTCATTGCTACCACATAGGGGATTGGGTCAAACACTTCCCATCGGCATCATGCACAGGGGCTATGAAACCCCCTAACACAGCGTCCAGCCATGCAAAACCCACCCCCAAAGCCAGCGCAGCCCTTCGTGGCTCTGGCGTGCACACAGCTATCGCTCCTTGTCTCCTGGGCTCTGTCCTGGAGCAGAAGCAGCTGCAGTGTGGCACCACGTCAGGGCAGCCTGGGCTCGTCTCCAGTTCAAACAGGCTTAAAAATATGACAAGCTATAGACGGCTTTTTGTCTAAGCGTTGCTTTCCGCCAGGTAGCGTGTTCCTTGCCATCCCGCAAGCATGATAGAAAAAACTAATACTAAACGACTTGTGAGCCTTATTAATATGTATTCAGGTCATACGCTGTCTGCAAGTCTTTGCAAGTGACTTGCGGTGTGCACTTCATGCAGAATCCGTAAATAAAAATATCTCTCTGGAATCTCAGCAGGGTCATATAAGCATGAGAACATAACAACTGCCTTTGTGCCTGTGGAGGGACGCAGCCCAGCCAGGTCTCAGCGCCCCAGCCCAGGCTCCCAGATGAGCTGGATGCACTGAGAGCTGTGAACTCCCTTTAATCTGATTGCTCCTGAAGTGAAAGGTGGGTTTAGAGACAACAAAAGCACCAAAGGAAAAGTTACATCAAAGCCACATGCTGCGTGACCCTGCCTTGGAGCTTCTCTCCCGCAGAGAGTTGCGCTGGGTCTCCATCTGACAGAGGAGTTTTGGACACAGACTCAACAGACTTGCAGGGTCAGGTCAAGGATAAGCATTAATTTGACTTCTTCCCTTGAGTTTCTTCATTTTTTCTCTTCTGTCCTCTCCCGTGCTACTCTGGCCAGGGTGCTCCAGCACAAGCTCCAACATGGTTTATCTGCAAGGGGCCCTGCCTGCACATCAAAGGCTTCCTACATGTTTAAGGCTCGAAGGGCTGCTGTGATCACCTACTCCAGCCTCCTGTGAGCAACAGCCCTCACCGGGGTTGTTTTTTTTGTGGTAGACAGAGCACAAAGCTGCCCTCAGAGGAGCTCAGAGGTGCTAAGGCATGAGAGGTTGCTTAGGAGTGGCTGCAGGTGAGGTTTCCTCCTGCACAGCAGCCACATCTCCATGCTACTCTCTGCGTTACCTCCACTCTGCCACGCTCCCTCCTTCCCAGCTGCACCCAGGGCACCCATACTCTTGAGAAAGTACTTTACAAGAAGACCTTGGTGAAACTAGAAATGTTGGTTCTCAAAGATGAACAATTAAGGTTGATAGGGAATTCATTTACAGGCAGACAACAGCAAGGAAGGTGCTTAAAGACTTTTGTCAAAGGAAGGTCATGAGACAGATTTCTTTTAGTGACATTTTAGTGACATAGTGACACTCCAGAGAAGAGCGATGAAGCTGGTGAAGGGGCTGGAGAACAAGCCTTATGAGGAGGGGCTGAGAGAGCTGGGGTTGTTTAGCCTGGAGAATTGGAGGCTGAGGGGAGACCTCATTGCTCTCTACAACTACCTGAGAGGAGGTTGTGGAGAGGAGGGAGCTGGGCTCTTCTCCCAAGGGACAGGGGACAGGACAAGAGGGAATGGCCTCAGGCTTCACCAGGGGAGGTTTAGGTTGGACATCAGAAAAAAAAAATTTTCACGGAAAGGGTCATTAGGCACTGGAATGGGCTGCCCACGGTGGGGGTTGAGTCACCTTCCCTGGAGGTGTTTAAGGGACGGGTGGATGAGGTGCTGAGGGGCATGGTTTAGTGTTTGATAGGAATGGTTGGACTCGATGATCCGATGGGTCCTTTCCAACCTAGTGATTCTGTGATCCTGTGGATGTCCCTGCTCCAGGAACAGGGTGAACCAACTGGGAATTACATGTAACTCTCTCGGTGCTCATGCATGAAATAACAGAGCAGTCATGCATGCATTCATATGCAAGATAATGGGGTGCTCATGCGTGAACTGCTTGGGTGCTCATGCAGGCACTAATTGGGTGCTAATGCGCACAGTAATTGGGCATCCATGCACGCATTAACTGGACATTCACTCGTGGACTAATCCTGTACTTGCCCATGAACTGACTGTGAGTGTGTGTGCAGGTTTGCTGTGTGCTCATGCAGGACCTTTTCAGTTGCTCATGAGAGCACTGCTTGGGCTCTCACGCACCTCTTGGGCACCTCATACATGGAATCATAGAATCAGAGAAAAGTTTGAGTTGGAAGGGATCTTAAAGATCATCCAGTCCCAACCCCCCTGCCATGGGCAGGGACACCTCCCACTGGACCAGGCTGCCCAAGCCCCATCCAACCTGGCCTTGAACATCTCCAGGGATGGGGCAGCTTCCCTGAGCAACCTGTGCCAGTGCCTCACTGCTCTCATGGCAAAGAAATTCTTCCGAATGTCTAGCCTAAATCTGTCCCTCTCCAGTTTATCCCCATTGCCCCTTGTCCTATCACTCCAAGCCTTTGTGAACAGTCCCTCCCCAGCTTTCTTGTAGCCCCTTTGGAACTGGAAAGTCACTATAAGGTCTACTCGGAGCCTTCTCTTCTCCAGGCTGAACAACCCCAACTCTCTCATGCACGCATTAATTGGGTGCTTATGCATGAACTCGTTGGGTGCTCAAATATAAATTAGTGGGAACTTGTGCATTCACTGATGAGACATGTGGGTGAATTAATTAAGTACTCACGCATAGTGCTCTGGGTGCTCACACGAGGACAAGCAGAGCAGGGAAACCTTCACAAGGAGGTGCAGCACCAAAATACCCGCTGGTTCCCTCAGCAAGTGTGAGCTGGTGGTTTTGTCTCCCCAGCAGCCCTGCTGCCATGCAGGAACCAATCTCACACCTTCCCCCGAGTTCTCCAGGGCGTAGGAAGCAGCTACTGCTGTACAGACAACTTAAACTCTGTTCTGGCACAGCATAAATACCAGAGGCTCTAAAAGCAGTTACAAGGTCTCCACTGTGTAAAATGATTTAGGTCAGTCTCACTTCTGCAGTGATTTATTTAAGTCTTAGCAGATTCTGGCCTGAGGTAGGGGAAAAAAAAAAAAAAAACAAGGAAAAAAAATAGAATCCCCTGTATTTATGCTATTTTCCTGTAATGTTTACATTGTGGAAGTTACAGCATCATCTGCCAGTGCTGTTTTAATCCAGTACTGCAGGCATTTCCACTACACACTCGTATTTCTTGGGGTTCAGACTGCGGTGGAGCAACTTGCTAAGCACAAAATCTCAGCCTGCAAAAGGTTCTGAGGAGTTGTTTGTTTCTCACCGCAAAGCACGTCCCTCGATCACTATTGAGGCTTTACTAGGCATGATCTCACCCTCCTGCAATCAAAAAATTGGCAATTGCAAGTGGACCCAGAAGCAAAACAGGTAGAAACAACCTATGGTGGGTTCATGGCCACTGCTCCACAAACCCTCAGCTGGCAAATGATGCCAGCACGGTGAAGGTAGGACGAGAAATGAGTGGCTCCCAGGATGGGCACTGGAGGTGATGTCTGGCTAGGTAGCTATGTACATATAAAAAAAAAAATATATATATATATATAGAGAGAGAGAGGGGCTTGCAGTGACACAGGTACCTGGCATCAATGAAAGCATCGGCCAACCCCCTCTTCTTTTCCTTCCTTGCCAGCCCCATCCATCATCTATTGATGCTCTCACTGGACACAGTGGAGGGAGCTGCAACAGTTGGTCCAATCAATAAATATACATTTTATACATCCCTTAAGTCTGTTATATGTCTCTCTATCTAAGAGGCCACAAGGGATTTTGTCTTAATTAGAGGAATGCTTAAGGCTACTCTGTGTGTTGCTTAATCTGCCTTGGAAACGCAGAGAGGCAGAGGTTGTCCTCACGCTGAGCTCTGCTCGCAGCTCAGCTTCTCGCCAGACGCAACCTGAAGACTCAGCGACAGGACAAGGGCAGGACCAGGGATACAGAGCAGAGTGCAGCTTGTATCCATCTCCTTCTGGCTCCTCTGGCACCAGCCAGGAAAATAAGTGATGCTAAACGGGAATGGCTCTGATCCCACCACCCTTTGGACTCGGCTCATCTCCAGCCACAAGCCTCCTGGTGTGTAAAGCGGCACAGGCATCTCCAGGCACAACGGATTGATTTATTAATAGCTGGTTGGAACCCTGCTCACACCTCCAGCCTAGGTACAAGGCAGTTCTTCTCTTGGGATGAAGGGAATATTCCTGTTTTCCTGCCAGTGATGGAGTTCCTGGTGGCAGATCCCTGCGTAAGGAGGGTCGAGTATCCACTCTCCACTGCAGTAGATCCACACCAGGGAGACACCCTTAAACAGCCACAGCACCCACCTAAAAAGTGTGGAGCCCTAGTGCTGTGAGTGGGTGGTGTGGAGGCAGGAAGAAAACTCTGCTTTTGATATTTTACTGCTTATGAAATCTTGGGGTGACGTCCCAGCACAAAACTGGAGCAGCTCAGCATAGCAGGACACCCCCCAAGCAGCCTGGTGGAGGTTGGCCATGGGGCTGGGGTGTACGGCCTGGGACTGGTGCACTGGGGGATCCTCTCCTGCAGCGAAACGTGCCGGACTTCATTTATTGGGGTGTAACTCATTAGCCCATCCCCCAGAGCAATTCCAGTGGGAATTACCAGGCAAGAGGCCGCTGTATCCCTGGTCTGAGGGGAGCTGATCACTCAGGGAGATGTGGGGAGGAGGTGTCAGGAATGTATTTCATGGCAAGGAAAGAGTAGAGGTTTCTAGTGAACAAAGTTTGCAAAGGTGGTGGGTTTTTAAGGGACTGTAACAGCCACTTAGGTCCCACAGCAAGGAAATATCTGTGGGAGGAGAGCAAATCTCTGCACAGAAGGCATGTGCCCTCGGAAGCAGCCCTCAGTGGCCCCAGATGGCTCTGCCTTGTGCCAGGCTCCACACAAGCCCATGTGTCAGCTGCCATCATAGAATCACAGAATCACCAGGTTGGAAAGGACCCACTGGATCATCAAGTACAACCATTCCCATCAATCTCTAAACCATGTCCCTCAGCACCTCATCCGTCTTTTAAACCCCTCCAGGGAAGGTGACTCCACTACCTCCCTGGGCAGCCTCTGCCAGTGCCCAATGACCTTTTCCATGAAAAATTTTTTCCTGATGTCCAGCCTGAACCTCCCCTGGCGGAGCTTGAGGCCATTCCCTCTCGTCCTGTCCCCTGTCACTTGGGAGAAGAGCCCAGCTCCCTCCTCTCCACAACCTCCTGTCAGACACAATCACCTTTGCTGTGGAGCACCAAGACACCAGGGGATTCCCTAGGGATCCTGTGTCACTGCTGGAGCTGCACCCAAGCCTGTGCCCAAGGTGTAAACCACCACTGTGGGTGTCCAGGAGGTGCATTTCCAGTTCAGCCCAGTCCCACTAGCACTTAGAGGTCAATCCATCACAGCACTCCAAAGAGGCAAGCTACCAGTCAGGGAGCAAAGACCCCCTCTGCCTGGGAGGAGTAGGAGGAGTAAAAAGGGGAATAAAAAACAGAAACAGCCCTAGAGGACAAAAAGTCCTCACTGACATCTTTGATGCCCTTGGAGCAAACAGAAGTACGTGGAGGCACCGCTTTATGTTCGCCCCTAGGACTGGCAGCACGCATTTACTGTTCTTTCTTCCTCTGCTGTTAACAGCAAAAAAGCCTCGCAGGGGAAAGCGCTGCAGCCACACACGACGTAATGGAAATCTGTGTGCGCACCCAGCCTGGCTGCGCATCACCGATCCGACAGAAAGAGGGTTCCAGCTGGAGCCCCGTGCACGGGGAGCAAGAGGAGGTGATGCCAGGAGATTCTGTTGGTGGAGAACCAACTAGGGGCAGCCCCAGGACCAGCAAAGCTCCCCAAGGGCAAGGCTGAGGTGTGCTGGGCTTGACACCAGCCTGTACACGAGGGGCAGCAGAGGATAAACACAGCAAATCCTGTTCCCGTTGCAAAACACCCACCATGACTTTGTTTAAACAGAAAGTGGTGCGCGTCTAGTGAAAACTCTGGCATGGAAAGGCAAATGGAGGGAGCAGTGGAGACCTCAGACGTGCCACGATGTTATCCAAAGTGTTGGGTTTATGGTTAAGTGGCTCCCATGGAGGCACAGCGGCTTGGACTGGTGCTGCAGCTTCCCACCCTCGCCAGCCCAGCTCAGCCAGACCTCATCCCATGGCGCTCTCTGCTCCTTTGATCCTTTCTTTCTCATGTGTGGCATTTCACAGAGTACAAAAATGTTAATACGCTTCTTGGGAAAGTACCAAAATAACACCCGACCTTCATGCTTGGGTGCTGCCTCTAGAATATTCTTATTTACCGTCCCCAAGCAACTGCACCCAAAAGACATATTAGGAAAAAGAAAAAAAACAATCAGGTTTCTTCTTTGTGTTTCACATTCCTGTTGGGTTATCCAGGCACTAGTAAGTCATATACCATACAAGAAAGGAAAGCAGTCACATCACACAGCAGACTGCATGACAGCTGCTGCTGGGAAGAGACATTCCAGGGTGTTTGCACTCCTAATTCCTGACGGCATATTTTAACCTGCCGTTAAAATTTTAAAGTAGTTGATTTTGCACCTTTCCCCTTCTTTAAGAATGACTTGGATAAGAACCATGAGCTTTCCTAAACAGGGAATGCCTGGATAATAATCCAATTGCCTTTCTCAAATATCTGCAGAAGGTTATGCAGGTGAAAGGAACAGTTCCTAAAATTTTATTTGCATTTAAAAATATTCTACTTGAAACAAATTTTAATGCATTCCTTACTCATTCTATTTCCTTGTATTAAAGAATCAGAAAAGCCACACTGGTGCCACGGGAGCCAGATCCCGTCGTCTCTTTTCAGAGGAAGCAGGGACAGTGGCAACGCTGCCAGCAGCTCTGACGGAAAGCTAATAGAAAACCTCCTCTTGAAAAACCGCTCAGGCCTAGCAAATGGGGGTTATTTTTGGAGAACAAAAGGATTCAGCTCTACCCACGCTCCCGAGGCTCAGCGGCACAGCCACCGCGATGCTGAAATGCGGAGTGCTCACTGCCAGAAGCAGGGCAGCAGACGGATGCGCTGCGGCACGGCAATTTCCACCTGTGGAAGGCGATGGGTGCCACTCGCACACAAGGAGCTGCTGACACTTCCGAGGGACACGTACAAAATTCTGCAAGGGCTGGCTCGCTCAGCGTCACCTCCCCGGGGTTCTGTCACCGCTGGCTGTTTCAGTTCCCTGTGTCAGGACAGTGTCGTTCGCTCTGAGTCAGAGCATGAGTGGTGGGAAAGGAGATGCTGAGCGAGGCTGGCGAGCTCCCAGTGCTGGTGCCGGGCCACGGGCTGTGTGCCGCGCAGCTGGGGCACGGGAAGGCATTGAGGGGAAGGAGGCAACGCTGGGAAATGCACAGAGAAATAAAAATAGCAAAGGAAAAAGCTGAGAAGGAGCAGCTCGAGGGGAAATTCTCACCAGCCAGCCTCCGCCTAACCAGGAGGATCCTTCTGAAAAGAGCAACCCAGGCGGATAAGCTGTCTTGTTTACTTACTCCTTAACAGGAATAGACCTTAGCAGGTTTATTTTTGTTTACAGTTTGCATTCATTTTCCTCCGTCCACTTCGGGCCTTGGAGGATCCACCAGGCAGGGAGAGGGAAGCGAGTGAAGCCGGCTGCTGCAATACTCAGTGGCAGCGGGAGGCAGGGAGCAATGGAAAGTGGGTAAAAGGAGCCTGCAGAGCCCTGTATGAGCAGAAAGGCTTTCCCAGTGAAAGAAATCAATTAAAACCAGTCTGGGGGGCTCATTTAAACTTTCTAGTCTGTACGAACCCAGTATGTGCTGGCACGTGGGAATTAAAGTTGAAACCATGCACCGAAAATCAGAGTAACGCAAAACCAAGACAGCAGAAATCACATCAAAACTCCAGAGTCTTTTTTTTTTTTTTAATTAACCTTTAATTACTACTAGCAACATAAATAACCACTTGCGATTTGACAAGATTCTGCTTCTCTGTGCCTTTCTGCCAGCCTGGTGAGTAGCCAGAGGCCAGTGATGAGGTGCTGGTGGCCCCATGCTGGGCTGTGCCAGAGGGTCTGTGAAGAGCTGCGCAGTCTTCTCTGGGACCTCCATCGCGGCTTAGCAGCTGTGATTGTGTAGCTGTCCTAATGGAGAAATGAGTGCAATGCTTCAGAATTCCTAAAAACAAGCATTTTCACAATGCCTTGCCGGTATGATTTGAAGTCCGGCGGTGTTAGCTGCAGAAGAAGCCAGCCGAGTCATCCTGCTCTTCTGGGTGGCTTTTCTTCTTTAAACCTCTAACCCCGTGCATCCTTTTGGGGTGGCTTTCAGGAAAAATTCGCACTGTCAAAGTGGGCTGTGGTTTTTGTTTGCATCAAGACATGCCACAGCATGTGCGTATGCAATCTTTTTGCTTACGTATAAATCTACATAAACAAAATGAGCTCCACCACCATCTACTCTCCTGGGAAATACTTTCAAACTTAGCCACACTTCCCTTGTCTTATCAATCTCCTCTGAAAAAAAACCCAAACCACAGACTGCTTTTTTGTGTCTTTTTTCTATGTGAAAATTAATAACTTTGATAACCTTGAAGCCCTATTTAAAATTGAAGGCTGCCAAAATATCAGCTTATTTCAAGTTTCAAAGACACTGCGTGTGCGGTTTTGAGTTACTGTTGAAATGCCAAAAGAAACCACTCAAGCAGTACATTCCAAATGACTGTTATGCGAGGGAAAGAGCAAATTTGGACAATTCAAAGCTCAGTTCTCAAAAAAAAAAAAAGCCAAAATGTTACAACTTAAGACGCTGTTTTAAAAATGACCCATTTTTTCCCAAACAATCTGAGCTTTGATGAACTGTTATTTTGCAACAAAGCAAGATTAGTTAAGACTAATCCCAGCTGGGTCACACTGTGTGAAGGGGTTGCCTGTAATTTAGGAAAACCAGGTTCTGGCTAACGGAGCCAGGCGAGCAGTGAAGGGGAGCCCGCCCCACCCCACCCTGCTCTGCCCCAGCTCTGGATGCCATCCAGAGGGTCCTGGACAGGCTTGAGATGTGGGTGTGTGCTCTGGTGAGACCACACCTGGCAACCTGCATTCAGTTCTGGAATCTGGAATCCTCAGCACAGGAAGGACTTAGACCTACTAAAGCAAGTCCAGAGGAGGCCACAAAGATGATCCGAAGGCTGAAGCACCAACCGTATCAGGACAGGCTGACAGAGTTGGGGTTGGGCAGGCTCCAGGAAGACCTTAGAACAGCATCCAGTACTGAAACGGGCTCCAGGAAAGCTGGGGAGGGGCTCTTGATCAGGGAGCGCAGGACTACACAGTGAATATTTGTACTGTTCAGTGACATTCTCACTTGGAAAGCCCTGTCTTTCTTTACTTTCATTTTGAGAAGGAAAGCTGGTCATTTTACAGTAGCTGCCTTTTTCTAGCAAGGCGATTTGCCAGTTCCTTCCCAATAATTTGTTTTCTACATAATTAATGTTTAATCATTCTCCACATACACATTATGCCAGAAAGCCAAAAACTACTCTGACAAAGCAAATAAATGTTCTGCAGCTTATCCGACTGGTTTGGGTGCTCCGCTGATAACACAGAGCTAAAAAAGGTAATGAGGAAGAAAGCATTCAATATTTCTATAAAGAGACACTTCATTAAGGTAATTAATGTAATAACTTAAAGCAGTTATGAGGATTATTAACACACAAAAGAAATTAAGCAACAGGGGTTTTGCAAATCAGGCAGACTCACTGTTATTTTACGATGCCTTTAAGAATAATTTTCAGCAGTTTAATAAGCTTTCGAAAAGAAAGACTCATTTCTTGATGAAGGACGGAGCCTTCTCCACGCCTGGGAAGAGCACATTTGGGGTGTTTGAGATCTGCAGGTTTGTGCAGAGAGGAATTGGGGGTTTTTTTGTTTGTTTGGTTTTTTTTTAATATGCAACAAGTATTTCTACTGAGCTGGCAAATCGTTGAATTAGCCTGGTTAATTGTGCTGGTTCAAACAACGTATTTACCCCCTGAAATCAAATGGCTTGGCGCTGGAACCACGGCAGGACTGCAGTCAGTGCCTTAACCAGGTTGTGTCCCCCTATAAACAGAACCATGAAACCACAACACACACACAAATGCAGAAAATCCCGAGATGGTTGGTACTTTATCCTTTGCAAACTCCTACTTCTCAAGATGGGCTTTCTTGTAACATCTTTCGGTGATTAATAGCAGTCTTTAAGCCACTAGCAATCCAACACAGATATTACCAATCATTAAAAATCACCAGAGCAGGGCACGTTACTGTGCTTCAACCTGCACGAGAGAAAAATGAAAAGTATTTGTAACGGTCACACATTTATGATGTTATCCTGAAAATATTTCTCTAACTCTAAGTCATCAGGATTGCCGTTTTCCAGAGGAATATACATTTTTAACTAACACATGAAAAATGAAGTATGCGTGACAGGCCGTACTAGGGAGGCATGACACATTTTTCAAACTCCCTTAATTAACTGCAGAGCCTGAAGGGTTTTTCTACACACTCCGACACTACTTTAACTCGTCACGGTGGTTACAGTGACTCAGCCTCTCCAGCACCACATGGACTCACTTGTGCCTATAGGAAAGACACTAAGGGATGGGAAAGAGACACCCTGATTGCATAAGGACAACGGTTTCCAACATCTGTATCCCTCCCTGATCTGTTACACCTTGTACAAAAAACTCTCACCTCAGAACTGATTTGTGACTCGATCTCCAAGAAGCAAGGTGCGAGCAGAGGAAGGAGCTGTGATGGGATCGGATTGTTATAAATTGAGCAGGACACATCAGGAAGAGCTGCCCTGTGTCAAGGTTTTGGGACACGCTGAAGCCCTTCATCTAACGCTACAGTGACTGCCTCAAAACATGGTTTAGGACTTTGTGACAAACCAGACTACAACGCTGGTGTTTTAAAGTGACTTCATTTTAATTATAATGTCATAAATATAACACATCTGTACTTTATTTCCATGCCTCTCCCCAGAAAATCCTTTTTTGCCCTCTTTTGTACCTGTTTTTTATGTCACTGTATTAAACCCCTCTAGACACCAGAGCCCTAAGCACCCTATAGATAGTGCTTCCATAAACATGTCCTCTTGAGATACAACTTTCCTTATCACTAAAGCCTTTGAAAGTAACAGAATATGTTGAAGACTTCAAAGAAAATTTGTACACGTGCAAGTGGAGAATAAATTGTCCCCAGCTCATCTTGCTGCATACAATCAATGGCAATCACTGCCTCACGCTGCCCAGTCTTCATAAAGGACGCTTGCTTCCTAAAACTTCAAAATAATTCTTACACGTAAGTTTATTTGATGTCACTTTTGGTGCCTATTGACAGCCCTAACCCTCTGCAGGGCCGCTGTGGCTGAGCCACGGACTCAGGCCTTGGCCTCGGCTCCCCATGTCCCCAGGGCAGCCATTTTACATCAGGCAGAACTCAGCTCGCCGCCACCCTGGGAGCAGAGAAAACCCTATCCCCCCCACCCCTCTCCTCTGGGCGCACCACACCGTAGAGCGGGCCGTGTCTGCAGCCGCTGCACCCCCAGCACCGCGGGACGAGGCCCCGGACCCAGGCCGCGCTCCCACCATCGCACCCGCCTCACGCCTCACACAGCGACCCCCGCCCCCGCGGTGCATTGTGGGTCGCGCCAAGGGTCTTGGCGCCAAGCACCGCCGCGGTGCATTGTGGGACACCCCTCCCTTCTACCGCCACCGCCCGCCCAGCCGGGCCTTCTTCCCGCGGGCGCCGCACCGGACGTGACGTCAGACGCGCCACCGCCGTGAACGCCACAGCTTAGCACCGTGCTCTTCCCCAACCCCGGCCCGCAGCATGGCCGAGCTCGCCGCACCCTCGCACTCGCGAGTTGCGCCGCCAGCACCGGTTCGGCCGCATAGGTGGAGCCGCTGAGAGGCGAGAGCGGGTGGGGGGACTACTTTTTTGTTTGGGCGCCGCGCAGGCGCAGTGCGGCGCGGTGAGGGCTCGGCGGAAGGCGCGGGCTCCGCCTCGTTGAGCGCGCGCGCGGTGAAGGTGCGGCCGTCGGGGTGAAATCGCTGCGCGCAGCCGGACCGCGAGGCGCCGCCGCCGCCATTTTGAAGCGGTTGTTGGGGGAGGCGGCGTGTGAGCTCCTGTGTGCCCGGCCCGGCCCCGCGCCCGCTCTTCCACCCCGCTCTCCGCGCTCCGGCCCTCCACCGCCGCAGCCATTGCCGACCTTGCCATGTCCGGAGGGGGCGTGATTCGCGGCCCAGCCGGCAACAACGACTGCCGCATCTACGTGGGGAACCTCCCCCCCGACATCCGCACCAAGGACATCGAGGACGTCTTCTACAAGTACGGGGCCATCCGCGACATCGACCTCAAGAACCGCCGCGGGGGCCCGCCCTTCGCCTTCGTGGAGTTTGAGGACCCTAGGTGAGCTTCCCTCACGCACACACACAGGGCGCTCCCCTGAGAGAGGGGCTGCGGGCCTTGTTCCCCTTGGGCTTGAGGCCGGAGCCGCCTCCCCCCGCCGTGTCCCGGCGCTAACGGGCCCCGTAGGGCGGGGGGGGGGGGGGGGGGGGGCACGCGAGAAGCGGGAACAAAGGCCGGGGGGGGCGGTATGTGGGCAGGGCAGCGCTCACCGCCCCGTCCCGTCCCGCAGGGACGCGGAGGACGCCGTCTACGGGCGGGACGGCTACGATTACGACGGTTATCGCCTCCGCGTGGAGTTCCCTCGGAGCGGCCGTGGCACCGGCAGGGGCGGCGGCGGGGGTGGCGGGGGCGGCGTCCCCCGGGGCAGGTACGGGCCCCCGTCCCGGCGTTCGGAATACAGAGTCATCGTCTCGGGTGAGTCCTTTCTCCCTCTCGGTCGCTGTGCTTCCCCGGGGTCCTGCGGGCGCGCTTCCCAGCCCGGGGGTGGGGGGCAGCTCTCTGGGGCTTTTGAAACGGCGTCCCCTTTCCTGGCCCGAGATGAACGCTGCCTTGCGGTCGAACGGTTCTTCGGATCGTGTGAAAACGGCTCCTCGAGGCAGCCCACCCGTTTCAGAAACGAGCTGTCGCTGAGACTGGGGTTGGCGGGGGGGGTTTTGTGTGTGAGAATAAAATCGCATTTTAAAGTAACATCTCGCTTTTCATATAGGGCTGCCTCCAAGTGGGAGTTGGCAGGATTTAAAGGATCACATGCGTGAAGCAGGTGATGTATGTTATGCTGATGTTTTCCGAGATGGCACTGGTGTCGTGGAGTTTGTACGGAAGGAAGATATGACCTACGCTGTGCGAAAACTGGATAACACTAAATTTAGATCTCATGAGGTAGGTTTCATACTTACTTTCTTTGGCCAGAAATGGATACAAGGGGCTTAACAGTAGGATTTGAAGGTAAGGAATGTGTGGTGTTCACTGTTGATACACAAAGCAGCTGAAGAAGTCTGTGGCCAGTTTGTGAGGAGGTAGCTTTAAAGCTTTGATGTCTGTTTCCGTGCTGTAGTAAACAATATCTTCAGTCTGTCAGCATGCCTAAAAAGATGGCCCTGAAGCCTAGACTTTTCAATCGAAAGTTCTGTCTATTCAATAGGGAGAAACTGCCTACATCCGTGTTAAAGTTGATGGTCCAAGAAGTCCAAGCTATGGAAGATCTCGGTCACGCAGCCGTAGTCGTAGCAGAAGCCGTAGTCGAAGCAACAGCAGAAGCCGCAGTTATTCCCCAAGAAGAAGCAGAGGATCTCCACGCTACTCTCCCCGCCACAGCAGATCCCGATCTCGTACATAAATGATCACTAGCTCTGATCTTATTTTGTAGAATCCCGTGTTGTACACAGTTTTCCTTTACTTAGTACAGTCTTTTGGTTTTTTGGGTTTTTTTTGTTTTGTTTTGTTTTTTTTTTAAATTCCAACTGTTTTATTCAAATTGGCTGAAGTGTTGAATTGCATTCGTGTGTAAATCCCTAGTGAGTATTTGCTCCGGAACATCAACATTCCCCCCTTCATGTCTTTGCTAAATTGTATTTTAATTGATGTCAGTCAGGATTGTTCCAACTTAGTTCCAGTTAAACACCAACATTCTTCAAACCGTGGTATTGCTGTGTAAATGTCTCAGTGTTCAGCTATGGTTTATATGAGCTGGGGATGTTGGGATGTTTGTGGCTAACTTGTCTCTTCTGGGGGATCTTATATTTTATCTTGCCTTTTCGTGTGTCTTTCTGTAGACATATCTGAAGAGATGGATTAAGAATGCTTTGGATTAAAGGATTGTGGAGCACATGTCAATCATTTTAGGATTGTCAAAAGGAGGATTGAGGAGGATCAGATCAATAATGGAGGCAATGGTATGACTCCAAGTGCTATTGTCACAGATGAACTTGGCAGTATTGACCTTATACTGAGAGACAGGTTAATGGAGTGCGTGCACCTACGTGGCACTGCAGGCATGTTTTAGTTATCGCAGACTACAATTGCTCTTTAAAACTTATTTTTTTGCAATTGTGGCTAATCACTTGCTTTTGTAATTCTCTAATCCGTTCTGGTTTTTTAAAGGAATAAACTGGGACGGGGGTGGGAGCATTGGTTTATTTGTCATGCAGCATTTGGTTGCAAGTGTTAATGTTATGTTAGTGTTTGTACGCTTCTAGTAGATCAAGGGTATCTTTAAATCGGAGTATAATATCAATACTGCTAAAATCTGCATGTCCTCTGTGTGGCTGATACAGCGTTGCTACTTCATTTTTTTAAAGTATCAGAATGAAAGCAAAAGTAGAAAACCAAGTTGGGAGTAATTTCTTAAGTCTCCGGCCCTGCCCCCTCAGACTAATTCACAATTGACTCACCGATATGTTTGAAAACTCCAGTTAGTTAATTTTGTTACCTTCCAGTTGGGAGTGCTAGCTGTAGTATAGACACGCAGTAGGTGGATAGCTTTAGCAGTAAACTTTTCCAGTCTCATAAACATTTTTTGCAACCACAAAACCCGTAGCGCACTACCACCCTACGAGCGATGAGTATGTTGGCATTTTCAGTTCACATATTGTAAATATTACAATGTTTCCTCCAAATAGTAATTAACCTTTCTAAAAATTATCTGAGCATTCACCATTCAAAGTTTGTTTTGGGGAATTGATAGTTATTAATGTACATCTGTATTAATTGATGGCAAACATAACTGATCATTCCCCAGAATCCTATTTTTTCATTACAGTATCTAACTTTTTGCCTCCTCTTTTTTGGTTTTGCTGGTTATAAAGGTTTGGATTGGAGAGGGCTCACTGGATCCCAATCCTTGGAGCTGGATCATTGGATTCATAATGTGGATAGGATAGGGAGGCTGAATTACAAGGATTCATGGAGCGGGATCAGATTACCAGGAACATAGGAGTGGATTCCTGCCCCAACCAAACCGCACTCGTGTGGAGTTTTTATTCAACTCAATTGGCTATTCCAAAGATTTTTTTTTTCCTATTTTTGACGATTGGAGCCCTTAAGATGCGCGGATGGAGTTTTTCATATTTTTGGTAAAAGGAGCAAAGCGAGGACCTGGAGAGGTACGCTGGAGCAATCTCCTTGGAAGGATTCAGCACCAGTAGATGGTAAACGTTAAAGGGGAAAAAGGGGGGGTTGTTTAAAAAAAAAAAAAAAGTAAAGTCATTTCTCTAAATTTAAAGACGAATTTGGAGTTAAAGATTAAGTAGGTTTTCAATTGGCTACTGCCTTTTTTCTTTGACAAATAAAATTTTTAAAAAAACACGCATGGTTGTCATCATTTGTTGCCGAGAGTCTTGGTCTTTGTGTGCCCCTGTGGCATTGTGAAATCACAAGTTTGCAGACAAAAGGCTTTTGTGCTCAACAGAGATGCAGTGTTTCCCAGGAAGTGTTTATGTTTGAGCTTCTCCTGAATAAAGGATCAGTTCCCTGGGAAATGGGTGGAATTTATTATGCAAGTAGGGAAAAAGAGAGAATTCTGGTGCTTAGAAGAGGATGCTTGAGTATTGATATTGTTGCTTAATAATAGTCGTGTAAAGAGATCACAGAGTGGAAATGTGAGGTTAATCAGGCTGGGCCCTCCCCCTGCAATCCTCATGGAATAAACAGGGGTAGGAGCAGTGTGTGAACATCCCAGTGTCTGCAGCCTGAGCGCTGGTGACCTGGAGGCAGCGTGCGGAGTGGGTGATGGAGGAGCCAGGTCACTGGTGGCAGTCGCTGCGTGTAGTCACGGACCCCTCACTGCTGGCATGGGTGTGGGTTAATCGGGCTGGAAGTGCCTCCCCATAGGGGAGAATATTCTTGCTTAATGAGAAGAATGTGAATGTTCCCTTGGTCTGATGAGGTGATGTGACTGGTGTTGGAATATGTTTGATTTATGAAGAGCAGAGTGCTGGCATGGTGCAGAGGGGCATTTTGGCACAGCGTAATCCTGGTTTGTAGGACTTCAAGGGAGGGCAGAGCAGGTGGAGATAAGGTGAATGTTTAAACAGAATATCTGTCAATAACATGTATGTCTTGGGAGATGGATGGAAGTGTCCGGCAGGGAAGTGCAGCATTCTGAATGGAGGAGGGCTGCATTGTTGTGAAGCGAGATTTGTGTTTGGGCCAGGGTCAGCAGATTCAGGTGTTACGTGTGTAGCGGCAGCGGTGTTACGGAATGGTGCTTCCTTCTGGAATGTCATACTGCCAAAGGTTCGTGTATGAGATGTTCTTTGCAAAAGCTGAAATTCTGATAGCAGAGCACTGTGTTTTGGGGGAGGCAGAAACTGTGTTGTGCATGGAACAGACTTAAGGATAGTGCCTGGGGGGAAGTAAAGGAGAGAGCTGTAGAGATGAGCGGGTTGAGGTGGGGTAGCGTGAAGGTGGGGTGGCTCCTTAGTCAGTGTGTGTGGGAGCAGTGGTAGAGGAGCGGACAGTGTGTGCGGGTCCACGCTGTCAAAGAGGGTGAGTGTGGGCCGCAAAGGCTCCGTGTGTGCTAGGAGAAGCAAAATTTTTCCTTTGGTGAAAGGAAATCTGAGGAGTTTTGTTCAACTGAGCTGACGTGGTCTTTGGAGGGGATGGCGGTCTGACAGCTTTTAGGGGCTGGGTGGAATGTAAACTTTGCAGAGGAGGTAGGGTGAAGTGGTTACAGTCCCCTGTCTGACATAGTGGGGTTGGTTCTGAGCCAGTGCTTCCTGGCAGAGCCAATGCTTCTGAGCTAGTCCATAAGGAGCTGATTATTGCGCTGGAGCACCAATTCACAGCGTGGCTCAACTGACTTGAAGAGAGGGAAGTGTCTATGCAGGCTGTGATGTTCAAAGTGCAGGAAGGCTTTTAAAATGCCAGGCTTGGTCCCGACACAGGGGAGCAGGCAGGTGAAGGATGTGCACCAAGAGGGTCAGTGCCTCAGCGCTTGCTTCTGTGCGCAGCTGAACTATGCGAGCCAAATACTTGACGATTGTTTGCTTCAGAGATTATCTCAGAGTGGTTCACAGCGTAGTAAACATCACCCTGACGAAAGGCCGATCCTCCCGGGGGGGAGTGCGGGAGGGCACTGAACTCTGCCGAAGCGACGGCGATAACACCAGGATTTGTGGACCTTGTCACCTTCATACAAAGCTGCTTAAAGACCCGGTGGGCATGGTGCCTCTACGAGCAAGCTGCTGATCCTCCCTTGTTCAGTGGAAACACCGCCTTTTTGTTTCACTTGGAAAATGGAAGGAAACGGAGTGGTCCTGAAGTTGTTTCTCTCATTTTGGCATTGCGCACAGAGGGGAGAGAGGTTGGTCTCCTGCTGGTCTATGTTCTTGCTGCTGTGTGTCCGCCCCATCATCGAGTGCTGCCACCAGCCCCTTCCCTCTGTTCTCCCGTGTACCTCCTGATGCTGTTCAATGCTGGTGTTTGTAAAATGCTTTGAGATCCTGTAATAAAAACTCACTCCGGTGTGGAGCACTGCTGCGTTCATGCCTCTAGACCTTTTTTCCCCTCTGTAAAATCTCTCCTATTGTCATACTGCCAACTGTGTGTGGTTGACTGGGTAGGAAAGCCCACTTCCCTGGGGGAGCCAAGGCTTTCCCCAGGTGCCTTGGGTTTTAATTTCACAACAGCCACCATGGCTCACTGTCGTCAGGAGTAATGTGCGCTCTGTGTGAGTTAATGGGCTTTGCAAATAGAGGAATGGAATTAATAGTAGAAATGTACTATTAAGACAGTTTTGATAGTGCTAGGAAAGGTTGGGTGGAGGAGCCTGTGTGAACTGCCATGCTCTCAGGTTTTTTAATTGCACTACATCTCTCAAAGTTTGTTAACTTTGTTACTGAGATGGTTTGGAGTGAGCCAAGTGCTGGGAGCAGTTGCTCCTGCCAGGCGCGGCCTGGGGAGCCCTGTACCACCTCTTGTCCCTTGGCTTCGCAGGCTGAGGATGAAAACGAACTTGAGTCAGTGCTGGGTTAACTTCCCTGACAAGGAACACTGGCTTCCAGGCATGGACCTCACCAGTCATCCACTCACCCAGCTGTGGCTGTTGGGGAAAACTTGCCTCAATTTGTTTTAATGTCTTACATAAATTAGTGGAAACAGGTTCTGCTGGAAGGCAGCAGTCAGACCAAGTTAGCTATTCTGCCAGAGGTTGCTCCAGGAATTTATTTTCTAGGATTAAACAGATCAAACCCAAGGCATGAAGTGTCTTCTTAAGAATGTTTTCTTCCCCAAACTCGGTGTTTTCAATTCTGTTAGCTCTGAAGGAAAGGAAAAGGGGTAGTGATTGCAAGATGGAAGCGCCTTTGTTAAAGCTGAGAGTCCAGCCAAACTTAATCCCCTCTCCTAAATAATTCTGGTTCCCACTGCAAGGACAGAAATGCGTGAGCGGGCGGGAAACAAGCCGCGGCTGCTACCGTGCTGTCAATCCCAGAGTGGTGGAGCGGCTCTGCCATTCGTGCATGGGGAATCCGCCTTCTTGGATGCTCCGGCGCTTCCCATAGTGCTGCTTTGTTGGCACACTGAGGGCGATTGTCCGCCCCGGGGCTGCGTGGCCCCGCTGTCCGGCTGCAGCCGCGCAGCTGCCCCTCGGCCGCAGAGCACGATACTGCCTTCTTTGTGCAAATGATTTGGGAATGGTGGCAGGGAGGGAGGGCATTTATCCTTAATTTTACATCATTCTGATAGAGAACTTAATAAACCTAACATCAGCACTGAAATAGAAATGGTTAGAAAACCTGCGGTTTCTCCTAGAAACCACACTTCAGGGGTTTTTTTTTGTTTGGTTTGAGTTTTTTTTTAAACAGAAACTTCTGCTTTAAAACTGCAGACTCCTTTCCATTGATCTGTTCATGTTTATCTTGGCTTGAGATTTCATACTCCTGATAACGCAGGTAGTTTTTAGCTGTACGGCAAAACTGTAGTAATTTCTAGATTGGCTAAAAATAGCTCCAGCTTTGGTAAGAGTCTACTATGCCGAGTGCAAAATGATCCTCACTGCACCTGCACAGCGAAGAGCAGTTTATCTTCAATTGCAGTTGAAGCTATTTCAAACAGCTGAATTTAAAGAAAAAAAAAAATTGAGATTCCAGGAAGTTTTCCTGCCTAACAAATATTCCCTAAAATCCCTCTCCTGTACGCCTGAAGAAGGTGAATGACTCAGATTGCAGAGCCTGCCATGCTCTGCGTGCATCTCGCAGTGCTCTGTCTCACCCCGTGGAGCCACGGGACGAGCCCGAAGCCCGGCAGAGCCCAGGGATGGGCTGCAGCCTCACCTGGCCCCACTCACCTGGCTCCTGGGCAGCAAGAGTGTCCTGACTCTGACACCGCTCACCCCTTCCCGACTGGAGGGCTGTGCGTATGTGCAACAATTGTAGGGCTATTAACATCATTTTATGCAGTAATTGGTGTAATCATTAAAGAGTTGAGAAGGGCATTATTCGCATGAGTATTCTGTATTCTAACAGCTCTAATTCATCCCCTAAGTGAGTTTCATGTTTCTATGAGTCAGCTGACGATTCGTGGTCTGGGTATAATATTTTAATGGAAATACCCATTTCTTGCATGACTTGGTTGCCCTCTGCGAAGCTGACACTGCGACGGATGCTGATAAGCTCAGGCCATGTGGATCTCCACCTGGACAGATGCTCCAGCACGGACCCAAAGCTCCAGCACGGGGCTGGCTCCCATGGCAGGGACGGTGCCAAGCGCTTTACTCGCTGGGATGCCGAGAGGCTGCAGAAAGCAGCTGCCTCCAGCACACCAGCGGCAATTTAAAAATCAAAAAACTTGGCAGTTCGCTGAACTCTGGGTATTTTCCCTCTGACAAAGGGCGGGTCTGTATGGTTTTAGTGATTTTTTTTTTTATACCATTTTACGCTTGGGAAAAACTTCATCTGCTCAGCTCTGGGGTGGATTTGACTCTGCTGCCTTGGGGCACGTTCCTGCTTCTTTCCCCCATGTGTATGTATTTAAAGCAAAGGATGCAGGAGGGAAGGCCTGGGGAGCACCATCCCCTGCCTGACTTGGAGGATGATGCAGGACGTTTTCTGAACAGCACTGAAATTTGTTTGAGATGGAGCTGCCTGGATGCAGCCGTCAGTGGGTATTGCTAAAGATTTTGTTCCTCTTTGGAAACATGATGCTCAGGTGGCTCCTTGGCCAGCGGGAGCCTTGGGCAGAGCATCCCTGCTCCAGCACAGTGGTGAGAAAAGGCCGCCTGCTTTCTCTCCACCCTGCCAGAGCAGGGATGCTCTGCCCGAGGCTTCTGACAGTGCTGGATGCTCATCCCGCTGGGATCAGCTGAGTGATGCAGACGAATGCACAAACATTGATTATTTTGGAGACAATCCGTAGCTGCCAGATGAGATTAAACAACACCCAGATCCTGGGGAAAGAAAAATAAAAAAGAAAGCTAAATAGTGAAGAATAAAGAAAATGGGGCACGGTGTTGGCAGAGGCGTGTGTGGGTCCCAAGGGACCACGGCTCTCTACCTGGGTATTAATCCCTGCCGTCCCTGTTCCCTTCCCCAAAGGATTTCTAGGCTCTTCGCTGCTATTAATCGCAGCAGCCCTGCAGGGAAGGTAATACAGCATTATCCGTGTTTTCCAGCTGTGGCTGGGGAGGAGGGAGGCACCCAAGCTTTGCCGTGTGTCAGTGAAAGATCAGGGATTAGCACTAGGATTTCCTCGCCGGCTCGGCTGCTCTAATTCAGTGGCCGTGTTTTTCCCTAAATGCACTGACCTTATGTGCCTGCTGCCGTACATCCCGTGCCCAGGAGGAGCCGGGGCAGATGGTGGGAAGGGGAGAGAGGCAGGAGCGGATGTTTCCCTGCAGTCCTCGGCCCCGCAGGAATTATTACTAAAAATGGTCACTGATGATTAACCAGAGGAGCGTGTCACGAAGAAATCGGTACATGCTCTGTCTCGGGAAGTTTATAAATCAGACTGTGGATGCTTTTCTGGAGAGCAAAGTGCCAAAGGTAGTGTCAGGCAGACCATGCTTGGAAAGGGGTTGGTGAGCACCTGCCACTGGGTCTCTGAAACATCCTTGTATGGGAAAGAAAACCCTGTATACCTGCATCTCGTTGTGTAAATCATATATGTGCATAGAAACAAGCAGTTGATGTTAAGTGTGGGCAATCTGCGCTGCATGGTATTGGTCCCTGGCACTGAGAACCCTTCCGTGTATCACAGAATCATAGAATCACCAGGTTGGAAAAGACCCACCGGATCATCAAGTCCCACCATTCCTATCAAACACTAAACCATGACCCTCAGCACCTCATCCACCCGTGCCTTAAACACCTCCAGGGAAGGTGAATCAACCCCCTCCCTGGGCAGCCTCTGCCAGTGCCCAATGACCCTTTCTGTGAAAAATTTTTTCCTAATGTCCAGCCTGAACCTCCCGTGGTGGAGCTTGAGGCCATTCCCTCTCGTCCTGTCCCCTGTCACTTGGGAGACGAGCCCAGCTCCCTCCTCTCCACAACCTCCTTTCAGGTAGTTGTAGAGAGCAATGAGGTCTCCCCTCAGCCTCCTCTTCTCCAGGCTGAACACCCCCAGCTCTCTCAGCCGCTCCTCATCAGGCCTGTTCTCCAGCCCCTTCCCCAGCTTCGTTGCTCTTCTCTGGACTCGCTCCAGAGCCTCAACATCCTTCTTGTGGTGAGGGGCCCAGAACTGAACCCAG
The DNA here is from genome assembly GCA_033459285.1 of Clamator glandarius. NCBI lineage: Eukaryota > Metazoa > Chordata > Aves > Cuculiformes > Cuculidae > Clamator > Clamator glandarius. The sequence continues at coordinate 7,849 of JAUNZM010000188.1, read as the reverse complement.
GATTAGAGGTGCAGTCTCACCAGTGCCGAGTACAGAGGGAGAATAACCTCCCTGGACCTGCTGGCCACGCCGTTTCTGATGATGTGTGCCGGCTGCCGCACAGCATCCCCACCTGCGCACCTAAGCAGGCAGCAGCCGAGTCGAATGACTCCACTTTTGGGATATAAGCAGTAATTCTGCACGTGCTTGAAGATGCTGGTGAAGCCACCAGCCTGCTGCTCATCCCCAGGGCCGGCCCGGCGAGAGGCAGGGAGCCCAGCTCTCCCGCTCCATCAGATGACAGCAGCTGCTTTGTGGGGAAACAAAAAGTTGCGATGGAGATAACCAAAATAATAACAAAAGGCCACTGGGTGCTCCTGGTGTGGGGCGGCTCCACCACTCAAGGTGCCAACCGGAGATTAGCTCCGGCACAGCTGAGGACAAGGAGGTGGAAAGAGATAACGCCACTTTCCCGGCACACTGCCCGCCGGCGGCAGGGCTAAACATAGCCGTGCTCCTCCGTGGCCGCCGCTCGCTGGCTGATGTCCTGCCAGCCGCACCATCCGGAAGCACCGAGCATCTCCCTCAGCCGTGGTGTGCGCTGGGCTGAGAGGGAAGGGATGGAGTCACGGAGGAAGGGAGCTACCCCAGCGGTGCTGTGTGTCCAGGGAAGGCAAAGCTCAGGCCGTGGGGAAATGGGGATCTGCCTGCTGCAGCACTGCAGGGAGAGGGGACGGTGCGGGATTCACGGGGACAGCGAAGATTAAGGAGGATGGTGAAATCCCAGGGAAGGGAGGGAGAGGTTCCCATGGCAGGTGCAGCGGCGTGGCCGAGATGGATCAGTGAGTGTGACAGAGAGGGAAGAGTTCAGGAGAATTGCACAGAGAGGAGCAACCATTGTGGGGCTCTTTGGCCTGGGAATGCGTTCAGCAGGGAAGGCCTGGAAGCAGGGAGAAACCTTAATGCTTTTCCTGCCTGATGGGCATCATCCAGCTCTCACTGGCAAGGGTGCAGTGGGAGCTGGCTCTGTAGGGACCCAGGGGTCTCCGTGATGCTGCTGCACAGCACGCGGCCCTCGTGGCACCGCGACTCCGCTGCTGTGGGCATCACGCCGGCGTTTCCCTCCCTACCTCCTCGCACATCGCTGCTGCAGCGACGCGCCGTGAAGTTCAGTGCTAAAAACATGAAAACAGAGTGAAGCAGCATTCAGCTGTCCCTGCTGAGCCTGCTAACGAGGCTCTTTCCCTTTGAGTAGCTTCTCGCTGCTTCTCCATTGATCGTCGCGGTGCCTCCGCAGCGAGTCGGGCAAGCTGACAGGTAATTTCCTGCATCCTATTTTCCTCCTTTGAGAAATGGAAAGATCTTTCAGCTGTGCTAATTCCAGGAAGGTGACTATGCTCCCGCGTGGTGTCCCCAGCACGGCACGAGCAGGGCACTGCTGCTGCCACTGCCCAAGGATGCAGGATGCGGGATGCAGGATGCGGGATGCTGGATGCGGGGTGGGATGGATGGATGGCAGCAAGCGTGCGTGGTAGCGGAGATGACGGCTGCAGGCAGCCATCTGCTACCCTGCAGCACCTTCCACCCGTGTTTTGCTGCAGGTCAGGGATGTGCTTGTCCAGCAGGTGCTGAGCATGGTGTGGGATGCTCTTTGGAAGAGGTTGAATGCTCCCATGCTGTGAGCTGGCACGGGGAGGCTGTCCCACCAGCAGTTGAGCCTCCACAGCGCACACACGCTCTGCTTCAGCCTGTGCTTCCCAGTGACCGTCTCACTGTCTCGTATTTTAACTGTCTCTTTTTAGCTTCCCTGATCACTTTGAGAGGGAAGTTGAAGCTGCGAAGAGAGAAACCAAAGAAGACATGAAGCTGGGAAACAGCTACAGGGAAACTGCCCGCAGGGAGTACATTCTCGGTACTGTCGTCAGAGCTTATTTACACACTTGAGGGCTCTACAGCCCGATGGAGCTGTGAAATTCAAAGCCCGCTGCGTCCCTCAGAGAGCAGAGCACAAACAGAAAGGGGCTCCTCTAAAGCTGAAATATTTGACAACATTTTCTATTCTTAGCGATGCAAGCACATGCTCGCTGAACAAAACCGGAGCACAGCCTGTCAGGCAGGGGCTGGGGGAAAGCGCTTAGGACTTCAAAGCTCCCAGGTGAGGAGAGAGCATGGTTGCGCACACAGTGTCTCACCCAGCCCATCTCATCCACTTTATAACCCTGGGAGAGGTGCAGACAGCAGAAAAGTGAGTCGTGATTTTTATTGCTCATATACCATCACTGGTCCTAACGAACAGGGGGCTTCTGCAAGGATAATGGGATAAAATAGGTAGTTTTGATGGTCCTCCCAGGGCCCCTGGGTTCAGAGAGGGGAGCTGCACCCCAAGCAGGCAGGAGAGCTAATAAGTACTTTATTAACTGCTTTTTGGCTGAGCATGGTGGAGGAAAATGCTCCTCTCTCTCTGAGTGGCACTACAAGGCAAGTTTGCCAAGTAAATCATCTTCTTCAGGAGAGGTTTAGATCGGATATTCAGACAAATTTCTTTACTGCAAGAGTGGTGAAGCATTGAGACAGGCTGCCCAGGGAAGTGGTGGAGTCGCCATCCCTGGAGGTGTTCAAAGAGACGTGAAGACGTGGTGTTTTGGAACATAGTTTTGTAGACACAGTGGTGTTGGGAAGATGGTTGGATGTGATGATCTTAGAGATCTTTTCCAATCCCCATGCTGCCCTGGTCCCCTAAAGGCTCCTCACAACTGGCCTTGGCGTGGGCATTGGAGGCAGGGGACAGTCTGGCCGTGTCTCCTTCCTTTGCACCAGAGGGGGAAGAGCTGAGGAAGAAGGGAATGAAGATTTTTTTTTTATTTGAAAAGTCAGACAGAGCAGCCTCAGAAAGGTGGTAAATCGGCCACATGGTTCCGCTACCCTATAAATTCCCTTTGCACTCTTGCCGTGGGTACCAGTGCAGTGGCAGGGTGGCTGCTGACGCTATCGCTGTCCCAGCTCGATGACTAAAGGAGCTGGAAAGTATAAATTAAATAACACAACACTTCAAGCTACCTGTTACGTGGGTTCGTCCAAGTCATTGCTGCTTTAATTAAGATGGGGAGTTTACAAATCTAACCCTTGTTTATTCTGCTTTGGGGCATATATAATGTAAATACGAGTTTTCAAACACTGCGGCTTTTTATATTTCCAGTTTTAATTCTGGGTAAAGGAAAGATTGTCAGGTTTGGCATAGACTTGCCCTTTATAAATACAGCTCCTGCGAGCTCTGTATCCCCGGGGGATGCTCTGCAGCACCTCAGCACTCTTTGCTCCCAATGCAGCTTCACTCTCTCATCGCTTCCCCAGTGCGGGATGTGCCAGGGGGGTGAGAGGGGCTAGGAGGGCTCCAGCTTGCTGTATTCCTCTCCTCCAACCTAATAAGAAGGCTTTGAGTCTTATAGGTCTTGATCCGGTGTCCCCTCTTGGTTCTTTCGTTGTAAAACAACATGAACACAGAGTTTAGCCTCCAACGTGCTCGTCAGGATTTCTTCGATGACTCAGTGATACGCTTGGGTAGTTTTCTTAGCCTTTAATTGAAGCGAGTGTGAGCCGTTAACAAAGAGAGCTCTCCCAAGTCTTCATTAATAAGCGTTAACAAAAATAACTGGCTGACCCGGAGAGAAATAAGCAGGAGCAGTGGTGGTGTCCCCATCTCTGCAAGCATGGTTTTCCTCTCTGCTCTCCCGCTGTGCCGTGGAGGGAATAAGGGGTAGGAGAGGGAAACTCTCCGATGGTGGCACGCAGGGTGGAGGATGATGATGCTGTGGCTGCCCCTTCATCGCAGATGGGAAGAGCATCTCTGTGTGGAGCAAATGCTCTGCGGGTGAGCTGGGCAGTTGCTACAGACTAGGAGAAGTCTGGCTGGAAACTGCCTGGAGGAGAAGGACTTGGGGGTGTTGGTTGACAGCGACTGAACATGAGCCAGCAGGGGCCCAGGTGGCCAAGAAGGCCAGTGGCATCTTGGCTTGGATCAGAAATGGTCTGACCAGCAGGTCCAGGGAGGTTATTCTCCCCCTGTACTCGGCACTGGTGAGACTGCACCTCGAATCCTGTGTTCAGTTCTGGGCCCCTCACCACAAGAAGGATGTTGAGGCTCTGGAGCGAGTCCAGAGAAGAGCAACGAAGCTGGTGAAGGGGCTGGAGAACAGGCCTGATGAGGAGCGGCTGAGAGAGCTGGGGGTGTTTAGCCTGGAGAAGAGGAGGCTGAGGGGAGACCTCATTGCTCTCTACAACTACCTGAAAGGAGGTTGTGGAGAGGAGGGAGCTGGGCTCTTCTCCCCAGTGACAGGGGACAGGACGAGAGGGAATGGCCTCAAGCTCCACCAGGGGAGGTTCAGGCTGGACATTAGGAAAAATTTTTTTTGCAGAAAGGGTCATTGGGCACTGGCAGAGGCTGGCCAATGAGGGGGTTGATTCACCTTCCCTGGAGGTGTTTAAGGCACGGGTGGATGAGGTGCTGAGGGACATGGTTTAGTGTTTGATAGGAATGGCTGGATTAGATGATCCGGTGGGTCTTTTCCAACCCAGAGATTCTATGATTCTATGATCCTGACAGGGCTACGAGCGTGTGAGGCACTTGCCTTAGCAAATCCCTTTGATTCTTTTTTTTTTTTTTTTTAGTTCAATTTTCTTAACTTACGGTGATATTGTGCACATTTCCAGCACTGCCCGATGGACCCATCAGGACAGGGGTCTGCTTGGTGCAGACACAGGGGGTCAAAAATGAGCAGGCTGCAATGGGTGCCCTGAGCAGTTTGGGTGCTGAGCAGCCGAGTCCCCTGGGAGATATCCACAAATTTCCTCTGGAGTCACAAGGCTGAGAAACTATTTTTTCTTTTCTTTTCTTTTTTTTTTTTTTTTAAATGCAAACAGATTCTGACGTAACCACTCAACGCCAGCACTGGGGTTTTACAGAAGAAAAGCTCACGAATAACCAGAGAGGCGTGAAAAAACTGCAAGTGTCACTCTGAACTGAACAGCTACTGTTTTGCAATGCTCTTGGAAAGTGAAGAAACACTCAGGGCAGGCTGAGGAGCAGCGCTGGAGGAGCCAGGTGACTCGCCCAAGGTTGCACAAAGCGATGGTTGAGGCAGCAGGTTGTGACCCCCGATGCCGATGTCCCACAGATTGGGAGCAGCCTTTGCATTATCTGTAGTGGGAGACAAGAAAAAACAACTAGTCTCTCCCATGGCATCATTGCTGTGAGCTGTGTTCGGTCCTGCTCACCGAGGTCAAGCTGCTTGAGAGCCTGGTTGGATTTCTTCTCACACTCAACCTGCTGGGAGGTTTGGGTGAAGTGGGTGCTACAGCGGCCGAGGCCTCAGCTGCACAGCCCAGCCCAGTGTGGATCCAGGCTGGAGCAAAGAGGATTGAACGGAAAAATAAATAATAAAGTCCTGTAAGCCTGTTCTGATCTGCCCCAGCAGCAGGGACCGTGGCCCTTGGCTGTGAGCAGAGGGCTGGTGTCTCCCCAGTGACAGGGGACAGAACGAGAGGGAACGGCCTCAAGCTCCACCTGGGGAGGTTCAGGCTGGACAGCAGGAAAAAATTTTCACAGAAAGGGTCATTGGGCACTGGCAGAGGCTGCCCAGGGAGGGGGTTTAGTCACCTACTCTGGAGGTATTTAAGGGGTAGATGGATGAGCTGCTGAGGGACATGGGTTAGTGATTAGTGGGAATAGTTGGACTCCATGATCCAGTGGGTCTTTTCCAATCTAGTGATTCCAAGAAACCCCTATCCTGGTGCAGAGTTTAACCCACCACACTCCTGGTTTTCCGGTGCCTGCCAAAGAAATGCCAGACACTTCTCAGGTGCCACCTGAGGTGGTGACGTGGGTGCCTGCTGCACTTATCCCATGTCCCTGCTGCATCCATTGTGTGTCCTCACTGCATCTGTCCTGTGTCCCTGCTACGTTACCCATTCTGGATCATGAAATCATAGAATCCCAAGGTTGGAAGAGACCTTTGAGGTCAAGTCCATCCATGCCTGTCGACTACTAAATCATATCCTCCTCTATTCTCACCGCACCCACCCTCTACCCTCGCTGCCTCTATCCTGCATCCCCACTACGTTACCCACCCTGGATCATAGAATCCCTAGGTTGGAAAAGACCTCTGAGATCATCAAGTCCAACCATACCTGCCTACTACTAAATCATAACCTACCAATTGTACCCTCAGTGCACCCACCACCCCGCATCCCCCATCCTCCTCATGATCGCTGGGCTTGTGGGGAGCCGCTCAGCACCCTCGCCCCATCCTGCCACTGTCAGGGAGGTGCTTGCTGTGTGTAAACATGTAATTAACAGTGCATATACATTTAATTGCTTGTGGCTTTCATTTGCATTCAGGTGCTGTGCTGAAGATTAACCTTAAACAGGAGCAAATCTGGACAGTTTGCACTTTTTTTGAGTGTGTGTATATGGGGGTGCGTGTAGAGGAGGGTTTAGGGGGAGTGTTTAGGGAGGTGTGTGTCTAGACTGTGTATGTAGGGAGTGCATGTGTGTGTAGGGGGATGTGTGTGTACTGGGGGGTGTTTAGGGGTGTGCATGTCTAGAGCATGTGTGTAAGGGGAGTATGTGGGTGGTGTGTGTGTCTAGAGGTGTGTGTGTGTAGAGAGTGTGCATAGTGTGATGTGTAGGAGTGTGTGCGTGTAGGAGTGTGTGTGTAGGGGAGTTTTTTAGGGGGTGTGTGTCTAGAATGTGTGTAGTGGGGGGGTGTGTTGGGGTGCATGTTTAGGAGTGTGCGTGTCTAGAGGTGTGTATGTGTAGGGAGGTGTTTCACGGGGTGTCTAGAGGGTGTGTGTGTACAGGGGTGCATGTGTGTGCAGGTGGTGGGTGTGCATGCAGGGGTATGTGTGCGTATGCAGGGGTGTGTAGGAGTGTGTGTGTGCAGAGGTGTGTGTGTGCAGAGTGTCTGAGTATGGGTGTGCAGGGGTGTGCAGGAGTGTGCGTGTGCAGGGGTGTGCAGGGGTGTGTGTGTGCAGAGGTGTGTGCGTGCAGAGTGTCTGTGTATGGGTGTGCAGGGGCGTGTGTGCAGACGTGGGGGTGTGTGTGCATGTGCAGGGTGCGTGTGCACATGTGCAGGAGGTGCATAGGGGTGTGCAGGGATGTGTATGTGTGCAGGGGGTGTGTAGGGGATGGGCAGGGGGGGGTGTGTGTTCAGGGGGTGTTCAGGTGTGTGTGCAGGGGTGAGTGTGTGTGCAGGGGGTGAGTGTGTGTAGGAGGTATACAGGTGTGTGTGTGCAGGGTGTGTGTGTGTGCAGGGGATGTCCTGGTGTATGTGTGTGCAGAGGATGTCCAGGTGTGTGTGCACAGGGGGTGTGCTGGGGATGTCCAGGTGTGTGTGTAGGGGATGTACAGGTGTGTGTGCACAGGGGGTGTGCGCACAGGGGGTGTGCAGGGGATGTCCAGGTGTGTGTGTGTGCAGGGGATGTCCAGGTGTGTGTGTAGGGGATGTACAGGTGTGTGTGCACAGGGGGTGTGCAGGGGATGTCCAGGTGTGTGTGTGTGCAGGGCGTGTGCAGGGGATGTACAGGTGTGTGTGCAGGGGGTGTGCAGGGGACGTACAGGTGTGTGTGTGTGCAGGATGTGTGTGTGTGCAGGGAGTGTGTGTGTGCAGGGGATGTCTGGGTGTGTGTGTGTGCAGGGAGTGTGTGTGTGCAGGGGATGTCCAGGTGTGTGTGTATGCAGGGAGTGTGTGTGTGTAGGGGATGTACAGGTGTGTGTGCAGGGGGTGTGCAGGGGATGTACAGGTGTGTGTGCAGGATTTGTGTGTGCAGGATGTGTGTGTGCAGGAGATGTCCAGGTGTGTGTGTGCAGGGAATG